>CM058231.1:32600322-33800322 GCA_030180135.1 Orychophragmus violaceus | reverse complement strand
ACATACGACCGGACAAGACCCGATTATAAGAACTCTTCAGGATATTTATATCTGTGTCATAAGAGATTCTTACTACGACTATAGAGTATAGTCCTTAGACCTGAGTTCGCATGCATGTGACTGCACATGAACTAATGCGCTTTGATCATTGTCTAATGCTGTTGTTAAGCGATGGTTATAAGGACCTTGATTGGGTATATTATGAAATGAGTAGTTTACAGTGATGGAACAAGACGGGATTTGTCCCTCCAATATAAATGGAGTGAATATCTCTAGGCCAATCAGAGATTTGAATACTGGAAAATGCATGGCCATGCTCAAACGGACTTTCCCGAGTCGTTTGGATTGTCAGTATCAAATCAGAGTCCGATGAACAAGAATTAGGCTTTATAAGGATGACACTAATCTTGCCTTATGACTAATCGAGATATTGAGAAAAAAGGATTATGAATACAGAGATTCCAGTACAAGTGGGAGATTGTTGGAATTGTGTCCAGTAATCTCGGTACTGTCTCTAGAAAGTAAGAGTATGTCAATGATCAGACATAAGTCATATAATACTGGGGGTCATGATGGCTTGCTAGAGTCCGCTCATGATCTATAAGTCTTGGACTTATTGCCTTTATTATATGATCCCATATGGGTCACACGCCTAAGCTAACGGGAAAATACGAAGGAACGGTTTAGCAGAAGTACGGTAAAAGTGCTAGGCATTTACGGTACTTGGAGAGACTAAAGGGCCTGATTAAATCCAAGGGATTTAATCAGAACTGAGAATTGGGCCCAAAAGCCCATGAGAACTAGAAGGGATTTTAATGACTAAAATCAGACCTAGCACTCTAATTTTTCTAAGCACTATGCGCCTCCCATCTCTCTCTCTGCGCCTCCTCTCTAAGCTGGTCTAGCAGCCAAATTTCCCGGTGTGCGTGTGTGAGCCTTTGGAGGATCCATCTCTTGGTGGTTCTGCTGATCTCTGACTATTACCTCCCATTCCGCTGCACAAAAAGGTAACAGGTGAGATCTATTATGTTTCTATTCAAGAGAACCTAGATCTGCATGTTTAGTAGGATGAATCAATCTGAGAATTGAATCAGGAGACACTAAACGATCCAACAATTCATTACGTCTATCCAGTGATTCTTTGCTGGATTTGACTGGTCTTTACTTGTCTTGCTTAACATTAAAGCAATATCAAAACAAGTACGTGTCATGGCATGCATGATAGATCCAATTGCCGACGCATATGGAATCTCATCCATGCATTCAAGCTCAGCAGATATCGTAGGATACTGTTTCTTGCTTAACATATTGCCATGTGACATTGGCATAAAACCCTTCTTGGAGTGCTGAAAACGTGTAGGACTTTGTCAATTTAAGAATCCTGACTTTGTCCTACCAGCTCTTTTGAATCTCTATCTTTAGATCCAAAATCCAAGAACATACGTGGCTTTACCCATGTCAATCATAAAACCAACTCCCAAACCAGTCCTTTACCGACTGCAGCATTGGGACGTTATATCCGAGAATCAGTATGTCATCGACATACACTATGAGAAATGCAATATTGCTCCCACTTATCTTTTAGTAAACGCACAGTTCCACTTCGTTCCTGTTCAAGTCAAAACCTTGACTACTTTAACAGAACGAAGATTCCAACTCCGATATGTTTGCTTCCATCCATGAATGGATCGATGAAGCTAACTTACACAAAATGTAATTTTTCGGAGTCCGGGCTCACTTTCGCTTCTTTGAATTTCGCAGATTCGTCGCTTTCAATGATCATCAGATCATGCGAACTTTCAATGATCATCAGGTTCAACTAATGACGAGAAATCACTCTCGGATTAGTGACTGATTCATTCATATCTGCGAACTTCAGGCTCTACAGGTGTAGATTCTACAGAAATCTGTAAATCCATCCGTTGCTCTCCCTCAACAGGTTGAGCAGCCTCCTGTATTTCTCGAATTTCTTCGAGTTATACTTTTACTCCCACTGTTCTTCTTGGAAAGTAACTTCCCTTCTTAGAAAACAGAATGGACGTAAAAGTAACAAGCCTTGGTTTCCCTAGGACAACCAGTGAAGTAGCACAACTACAAATACTCAGTAAAGACGAATTTGGATCGATTCCAATCCACATTTACGTGGTGTCTTTCAACTGATATTGGTGGAACTATTTCAGCGTAAACTTAGATATTTCTAGAGCGTTATTCTTAAAGAATATCATGGAAGATTCGTGTGACTCATCTTTAATCATTTCTAATAAGATCTGATTCTTTCTCACAGAAATACCTCAAGGTTTTCAGGAGAAATGAGCTGTGAAACGATTTCACACTCATTCAGATGATCACACCATCAATGACTTAAGTATTCTCACTCGTGATCTAATCAAGAGTCTTAATACTTTTGTCACTAAGATTCTATACCTCATTCAGGAACTCTTTCGATCATATCAAAGAATTCCGACTTGTGTCTCATCAAATGAACACAGTCACACTCACTGAAGTAATCAGTAGAGACAATGAAGTACAGGAAATTTTCTCTGGCATTACTGCTCATCGGACCACATACATGAGTATGTTCAATGTCCAATAAGCCTTTGGGCCTTTCTTTAGCTCGGCTAAGATGGGCCCATTGTCTTCTGGTCCAGTAAGCAGAATTCAAGTCTCATAAGATATTCATTCAAATGAGCCCAAAAGTCCATAACTATGGGGTTTCTGAATCCGACTTACTCTATGTGACCAAAACGTTTACGCCAAGAAAAATCAGGTTTAATTCATCAGATTTAAACCAATTCGGTATTAATGTTACATTTAGGCTCTCTTTGGTTTAAGACATTAAAACCCATTCCTTGAATAGGGTGCTACAATTAACATTTCATTAAGATCAAAAGAACAAAACTTGTCCTTTATCAAAATGAAAAACATTCAAGTTCTTTACAAGAAAATGAAAAACAACTTTGCTTAAAGCAGGTATATTGTAGCAATTACTTAATACAAAACCAAGCCTCAAAGGCATCTACAAGTGAAGACCCTACGGCTGAGGCAGCATCCATAGCTCCTTCCAGACACGCAGTTCCACTTGCCCTTCCTTCAACGTTTTACTGTTGCTCAGGCTCTGCATATTATAACAAATATCAGTGCCACAACCAGTATTCAATACCTATAAGGTATAACTTGAAGTAATAACATGAATACCTGAGGAAGTAGTCTCATACATCAACTTCAACTCCTCATAATCTTCCATGAATTTAATGCAATCTCTCTTCCAATGCCCAGTCTCTTTACAGTAGCAGCACTTACCAACGTAAGAGGTATCTGACTTGGGCTCAGAAGACACACGCTTGCCATGATTCAAAATCTGGACAACTTTGTCTTCACCCTTGTCAGCATTAGGTTTAGTAAACCTACCCTTCTCCTTCATGAGATTGTACAGGGTACTCTTCACGTTTGGCTCAACTGTCTTGAGCATATCATGCAGTTCAGTCAACGTCTTCGTTAAGCCTTTATTGATATAGTTCCTTACGAACTTATCATAGCTTGACGGCAGTGACTGCAGAATGATCTCAGTTGCCAATTCTTGGCTAACTGGATAATCCAGTTTCCTCAGGTTATCAATGTAACCCATCATTTTACTGACATGAGGACTCACTGGATGATCATTTGGTAGCTTGCAGCTAGTGAGAGAGTTAACCAACTGGTATCTCTCCACTCTTACCTGCTCCTGAAATTTCAATTTCAGGCTGCTGATCATCTCTATTGGCGACTCCATGTTCTCATATTGCTTCAGCAAATCTGAGTCCATGGTAGCCAATATCAGACCACGCACATCTACCGCATCATTATAATGCTTATTCCAAGAATCATATACTGCATGAGAGGCATTGGACCCGATCCTCACGGGGAGAGCTCTCTCAAGGACATAGTCCTTTCTCTCCTGCCTGAGGACTAGCCTCAGGTTCCGCGACCAAATCAAGAAATTTGATCCGTTCAGTTTGTGCATCTCAAGGACAGACCGGATCGAGAAAGTGTTTTGTTTGTTTGTGCTCGTCATAGCTGAAATTTAGAGATAAATAGAGTTTTAGTTATTTAGTTCATAAAAGAGTAATCTTAATAACTTATAAGAAAACTCGCATTGCATTCAAAATTTCTTTGTTTAACCTCATAAGAATGCAATGATTTCGAGACCCATGTTCAGCTAAATCCAAAGTGCGCCACTGGCCGTCACCCAGAAGTAGCTTTACTTGGTAAGCATACACACAGCTAGTTATATCTCATATAACTCTCGGTTGTGAATTGGGCCCAAGGCC
Source organism: Orychophragmus violaceus (assembly GCA_030180135.1). Classification (NCBI taxonomy): domain Eukaryota; kingdom Viridiplantae; phylum Streptophyta; class Magnoliopsida; order Brassicales; family Brassicaceae; genus Orychophragmus; species Orychophragmus violaceus. The sequence goes on along the minus strand of CM058231.1, from coordinate 33,796,015 downwards.
CAAAACACCAGATGTCTCAAGGCCCGGGACTCCCGATGGCCCATTCAAGGAAACCAATCTCTTACAGCCAAATAATCACTAAAGTCTGGGACTCCCAATGAAATTAGTGACTATATACTACTTTACTTACGCGAAAACAGACACCTCACACTGTAAGCCATATCTGTAATCGAATAAGCGTTAAGTAGCTGACAAGATTGGAAAGACATCCAAGCTTGATATTGGTTTTGAGGATTTTAAGTTTTATTTCCAAAAATAGAAGATTACTATTTTGGGAAACTTACTTGTTTTAGAAACTTTCTAAATTTAGAAACATTCTAAAAGTAGAAATTTCTAATTTAATATTTTATAATATTTTCGGGTTGGGTCACAAATTATAGGCCCAATTCTTGGCCCAAGACCATAGAATTCCAGTTGGCCCAATAATTTGACATAACCGATTCGGTTTATTAATTCTGGTCCAAGACCAAATTAACTGTCAAAACCATCGGTTATTTACTAAACCAGACCAGTTCTAAATTATTTGGTCCAACCAAATCAAACTTAGACCAGCCTTTGGTTTAGGTTAAAATTCAATTTTGAATTTAAATCCGGTCTAACCAGAAATTAAATAATACCAATTGTATTAAATAATTTCCAGCAAACCGCGATTTGGGTTAACCGCTTGAACCACCAATTAAATTGGATCGGTTCGGTTAAGTCCAAAATCAGGAAGAAACACCTTGTGTTTTAGCCAATTTTGACCTAACTTGCGGTTTTGGCTAAAGCAGACAATGAACCACAATCGGTTTGATCGGTTCATTGTCGCGGGTTTGGGAAAAACGAACCACAATTATCAAGGCTTTGAATCTTGAAGTCAACATTAACCAATCGCTAACCAATTGCTTATTATGATAACAAGCGAATCGCAAGACATCAGTTTGATAATTAATTCAACGATTTATAACATACACAAAAAGGACAAAACAAATTGTTATGATTATCACAAAGTCAACAATCGATTATGCATTCACTAAAGACAAAAACGTTTTTGTCTTCTTCCAATTACACAATCACATGATCGATTCATTTAATAATCAATTGAACATGACTTTTTCCATTCAAACTTGTCGATTCACGATCACTTAACAAACCTTGTTAACAAACGAATTCTTATTAACATTAAAGCAAAGTCAAACACGTTTTTGACATTACTCAAAAACAAACGATTTTGACCTTTGTCCAAATGAAATTTGATAAATCCATTATCGTTTCACTAAGTCAACAATAATCGTGACAACTTAACAACAAAACATAAGTCAATTATGCGATTGAGACATTCACAAAAATTCTTATGATTGACAAAGTCAAAATCGATTGTTAACAAACCAAAACAAAGACAAAATTGATTCATATAATCGATTGATTATGACATGTCAACAAGCGATCCAATTCAACAATCGATTAACAAACCGATCATATCGATTCTCTTATGATCCAATCAACAAAAACCTAACGACCTAGGCTCTGATACCACTGTGGGATTATCTCTATTGTTCATTGGTGTAATTGTCAGGTTACAACCTAGCACATAATCATCTAGGATCTAGGTGATTTGCAGTTGAATCATAAACACAAACCTGGTCATTACCTTTTAGATTGCAGCGGAATGATTGTAATGACGAGATCAGATTAGAACAGATGAATACCTGTTCCTCCTTGGTATCCACACTCTTACAAGCAGGGGATGGCTGCTAGACCGGATGGAATTCAACAAAGAGAGAGAGAGTTTTGAGAGAAGGAGCCTGCGGCCACACACTTCCAAATCGCCAACCATTAGGGTTTTTAACCCTTGTTGCAATCTGGTTTTACTAATGGGCCCAAGTTTAATTAATTAAACTAATGGCTCATTAGTCTTTTGGGCCCAAGACACAAATCAGACAAAAGCCCATTTGTTGTCTGCCCAACTCTCTGTACAAATACAGTAAATGCCTTAGCATACTTACCGTATTAATTCCATCTTAACTTTCCCGTTAGCTATGGTGTGTGACCCTTTGGGATCATACAATACTGGTAATAAGTCCTAAACTTATAGATCAAGAGCGGACTCTAGCAAGCCATCATGATCACCCAATATTTATGACTTATGTCTGATCTCGACATTTATCATACTTTCTAGAGATAGTACAGTAGATTTCAGGACATTCCCAACACATATATGGGGTAAGCGGCCTCCATAAAGATGCATCTGGATTCAAAGCAAACTTCACAATAACAACCGCTGCATTAGGACCCAAGGGAATCCGACCAATTCTGTACGATGGTTCAGCAGAACAGAATTCTCCTTCAGCGACAATAACATCATCTTTTGCAATCCAATCTAACAGCTGACACCTAATCTCTCCTCTGGATCCATCACTAACATCAGGCTGAGCACCGACCTCATCACATTTTTTCTGACAGGCAAAATATGAGGTTAGTGAAGTCATACCTCTTATGTATATTAACAGAATTAAAGAAAGAAGGGACTTATTTTTTTTCCAGCTAAATTAATGAACTCCTTCTGTAAGTCTTCGAGTTTGCTTTTCATTTCTGCTTGTGAAGCTTCAAGTTTTTGCACATATGTGTCTCTGGCCTGAAGGAATGCTAGTTTGGTTGCAGTAACCCCTCGACCCATTCCTCTAACTCGACCAGGTTTGTTTTTGCCTAAAACTTGACTCACATCATCCTCTCTTATATTATCACCAGAGGTGGAGTCCATTTGACTATCGATTGATTGAATTTTTTCCTGAAAATGACATATTACTTAACAAGAATCTTAAATCCATAAAAAACAATGACAATGTAAACAAGAACATGGATTCTTACTATAGTATCAGCCCATTCAGGCCTCACAGGTGTTCCATCAGAATGAGTGTGAGCTGCTATCCAGACTTTCCTTGGGTCTGCACTCTTTTTTTCTACAATACAATTATTAATCAATATTCCAGGAACTGTTTGTAATCTCAGATTCAAAATTACACTTTAGAAATAAAAATAAAAATACCATATCGCAAGATAGGCGGAACATTCCTTTCCGGCTAGTGGTGTGTGGGATTTGAGCCCTCCTTAGATTCTTGTATTTATCACTTCTTACCTACAATAATCAATCCAGCATGAATTGTTATAGCAATATTGAATGCAAATACAAGATCAAGACAATCCATAAAAATACATATAAATAACCTTAAAAGCAGTGCTAGTCCTCTCCTTAACCCATGAGTTCCATGATGCAGTACATTGTATGTTGGCAGGTTTTAACGCAAGTCTGTCTGTGCTACTCTTTACAGCTCTAAGGTCTGAAACAAGTCTAGACTTAGAAGCCCTCCACAAACAATCCATATGCTTGAAAACAGCTTCTTTTTGCCACTCTTCTTGCATATTAAACCTCTCCTGTAACGAAATACGACAATGTTAAACAAATTACTTTTTCTCTTTTAATGTTGAGTTATGAATACCTGGATTTCATCCCACATGAGGTCCTTTGTAGCCTCATCAAGTTGTCTCCAATCTGGCAAAATCACGGGGACATGCTCCCTCACAAGTGGCCCAAGAAATGATGACAGTATGACTGATCCAGGCCCTGAATGTTCACCAACCCCAGTGAATTCCACATCTACCTTAGGCTGTGAATCTGTTGCCACTTTCCGCAACCTTGTCGGTCCTCTTCTCTTCTTCTTAGTTGAATTCGACTGTTCTGTTTGTTCTTCTACACTTTCAGAGTTCCTGGACTGTGCTGGTGACTCCCTCGTTTCATTGTTAACTTCCATAGCATGTCCCTGAATCTCAGTTCCACCTGTTATGGATTGACTGGGTTGTTCTTGATTCTCAGTTCCATCTCCTGTGGACTGAATAAGTTGTTCCTGATTCCCACTCCCATCTCCTGCGGACTGAATTAGTTGTTCCTGATCCTCATTCCCATCTCATGTGGACTGAATAAGTTGTTCCTTATTCATAGTTCCATCTTCAGCTCCGTCTGATAAATGTTGCTCAGCTTCTAACTCAGGCTCATCAATTTCATTTTCAGATCCTTCTTCTTCTCCTACATCCATCTGGACATCATCATCAGTAACTTGTTCAGCTGTTCTCTTAATAGGCCCAGTTGTTCTCTTAACAGGCTCATCCAGAAGCTTCTTTGTCTTCTGCTTGTTTCTCTTCACCATGACGACTGGCTCAATGCCTTGTTGACGTGCACTGCGACGAACTGTTTTTCCTCTAGTCTTTGCCATGAACTATCCTGCAACAGTACAAGCTACAACACAGTTAGTATGAGCAATATTAGGTCCTGCAATATTAGCTTCTAACTCAGGCTCATCAATTAGCAACATATTAGCAACACCATAACTCATGTGTGAATAAAGACCAAAAATACAAAACAACATTGCAACTAAATGTGGCCCATATAAATTACTAATCTCCCACTACAACCCCTTCACAATCATTCCTGAGATAGTAGATCTCATCATCTGATGATTGTTCATCTAAGTCTTCAACTAGCTGTTCAGATAATGGTGTTTCAACAATATCCTCCTCTGTCTCTAGCTCGTGATAGCCCCTTGGTGGCGCCCTCATAACCACATACCACATAGATGAGTCGCATTCTCTAGAGTAAAATATTTGTTTTGCTTGTGATGCCAGAATGTATGGATCCCGGAGATATGAGGACTGGCTCATATGGAGATTGACTAGCGTGAATCCATCTTCTTCCTTCACACATGTTCCTGTATGATCTCAGTTAAACTTAAACAATGGAACACTGAACATATGGTAGTCTAGCAGTATGATTTCCTTTATCACTCCGTAGTATGTAACTATATCAGCCATTTGTCTTCTATCTTTTGCACTAGATCTACACATAGTGAATGCTTCATACGTCACTCCACTATTCTGAGTTTTCCTCTTAACGTCATCTGTATGAAATCTATGCCCATTGATAACAAATCCTTTATAAGATTGAGCAGTATTCCTGGGTCCAAAATGAAGGATGTTTTTGGTGTTAATCCTGATTCAGTTCTTCAGATTAAACAGTCCTAAACATGCGGATCTAGGTTCTCTTGAATAGAAATAATATAGATCTCACCTTATACCTGTTTATGCAGCGGAAAGAGAAGGTATGGTCAGAGATCAGAGAGCCACCGAGTGATAACTCCTCCAGAGAATCACACACGCACACCGTCAGGAAGAGAGGCTGCTAGACCAAGCTGTGGGAGGCGCAGAGAGAGAGAGGAAAATCGCAGGGGGCTAGGGTTAGGAGGAAAAATCAGACTTAAGTTTTAATTATAAAACTTGTCTATTTCCTTTTGGGCTTTTGGGCCCAAATACCAATCTGATTAAATCCCTTGGATTTAATCAGACCCATTAATCTCTCTCTTAGTACGACAAATGCCTGGCACTTTTACCGTACTTCTGCTAAGCCGTTCCAACACATTTTCCTGTTAGCTTAGGCGTGTGACCCATATGGGATCATATAATAAAGGCAATAAGTCCAAGACTTATAGATCATGAGCGGACTCTAGCAAGCCATCATGACCCCCAGTATTATATGACTTATGTCTGATCATTGACATACTCTTACTTTCTAGAGACAGTACCGAGATTACTGGACACAATTCCAACAATCTCCCACTTGTACTGGAATCTCTGTATTCATAATCCTTTTGTCTCAATATCTCGATTAGTCATAAGGCAAGATTAGTGTCATCCTTATAAAGCCTAATCTTGTTCATCGGACTCTGATTCGATACTGACAATCCAAACGACTCGGGACAGTCCGTTTGAGCATGGCCATGCATTTTCCAGTATTCAAATCTCCGATTGGCCTAGAGATATTCACTCCATTTATATTGGAGGGACAAATTCCGTCTTGTTCCATCACTGTAAACTACTCATTTCATGATGTACCCAAACAAGGTCCTTATAACTATCGCAGAACGACAGCGTTAGACAATGATCAAAGTGCATCAGTCCATGTGCAGTCACATGCATGCGAACTCAGGTCTAAGGACTATACTCTATAGTCGTAGTAAGAATCTCTTATGACACAGATATAAATATCCTGAAGAGTTCTTATAAGCGGGTCTTGTCCGGTCGTATGTACCCCACATACACCTATGTACTGACTTCGATGCCGCGCATATATGACACACTGAGACTTTGTCATAAGTCACATACCAATCCAGTCTCACACGGTTGTTGGTGTTCCAATTTCAACAACCTTCGACTAGGGACAGGATGATATAATCCATCTATCAAATATAGGGTCTCATGATCAAGCTAAATGACTTTGATGACTCAAGATCAAGTCACTTACTTCGATGACCTATAAAATGGTTTATATCACTTTGGAACGATGATTTCATCACAGTTAAAATAATCTTGAAATAATAATTTCATTAAACATAAGAATGTTTTACAAGAACATATCAAATAACTAAATAAAGCCCTCAAACTCCCACTCAAATTTAGATTACATTTCAATGTCTCTAATGCCTACAGCTTCAGTCAGAAACTCGAGCTTAGGCCTTGGGAGTGGCTTTGTCAACGGATCAGCGACGTTATCATCTGTCTGAACTCGGCTGATCTTGACTTCCTTTCTATTAATGATGTCACGTATCAAGTGAAATCTTCTTAGAACATGTTTGGATTTCTGGTGTGATCTTGGTTCCTTTTCCTGAGCAATAGCACCATTGTTATCACAAAATAGTGCCAGAGGCTCAGCCGCATCTGGTATCACACCTAGTTCAATAATGAACTTTCGTATCCAAACAGCTTCCTTCGCAGCTTCTGAAGCGGCGATATATTCAGCTTCTGTAGTGGAATCAGCAACGGTGTCTTGCTTGGAGCTTCTCCAACTGATTGCACTGCCATTCAGACAAAAGATATAACCGGACTGTGACCGGAAATCATCTTGGTCTGTCTGGAAACTTGCGTCCGTGAATCCACTGACTTTAAGCACATCACTTCCACCGTATACCAAGAACTTATCCTTAGTATGTCTTAGATACTTCAGGATATTCTTGACGGCAATCCAATGGTTTTCACCTGGATTTGACTGGTATCTACTCGTCATGCTCAATGCATAAGCAACATCAGGACGAGTACAGATCATGGCATACATGACATATCCTATTGCAGATGCATAAGGAATATTCTTCATGCGCTCAAGCTCAGCAGCCGTCGTAGGGCTCTGCTTCTTGCTTAGCGTTGTGCCATGTACCATTGGCGTGAAGCCCTTCTTGGAATCTTTCATGCTGAATCTTTGTAGGACTTTGTCAATGTAAGAATCTTGACACAAGCCTATCAGCCTTCTAGATCTATCCCGGTAGATCCTGATTCCAAGAACGTATGCGGCTTCACCCATGTCTTTCATGGAAAAACAACTTCCAAGCCAGTCCTTTACCGACTTTAGCATTGGAACGTCGTTTCCGAGAAGCAGTATGTCATCGACATACAGAATAAGAAATACTATCTTGCTCCCACTAGTTTTCTTATACACGCATTGTTCTTCTTCGTTTCTGATGAAGTCAAATTGCTTGATCGCTTCATCAAAACGAAGATTCCAGCTCCTCGATGCTTGCTTCAATCCATAAATGGATTTATGAAGCTTGCATACTTTCCCAGCATTCTTTGGATCTATGTAACCGTCAGGTTGCGTCATATACACATCCTCTTCCAGAATACCATTCAGGAAGGCGGTTTTCACGTCCATCTGCCAAATTTCATAATCATGAAAAGCTGCAGTTGCTAGTAGAATCCGAATAGATTTCATCATAGCCACTGGTGAATAGGTTTCATCGTAATCCACACCGTGAACTTGTCTGAAACCTTTTGCCACCAACCTGGCTTTATAAATCTGGACATTTCCATCCACGTCAATCTTCTTCTTGAAGATCCATTTGCACTCGATGGCTTTTACACCAGCGGGTAAGTCAACCAACGAAAACACTTGGTTGACCGACATGGAGTTCATTTCGGAATCAGTGGCCTTGCGCCACTTAGAGGAATCTGGGCCCATCATGGCTTGATTGAAGTTCGATGGTTCATCACCATCAATGATCAAAAGATCATGACAGTTAGTCACGAGAAATCCTTGATATCTCTCGGGTTCGTGACGGATCCTCCCGGATCTTCGAACTTCAGGTACTACAGGTTCAGGCTCTACAATTTCTTGTAGGTCCTCCTGCTGCTCTTCCTCATTAAGTTGAGCAGTATCCTGTTCATCTTGAATTTCTTCAAGCAGTACCTTACTCCCACTGTCTTTCTTAGAGAGAAACTCTCTCTCAAGAAAGTTACAATCCCGGGCAACAAAAATCTTGTTCTCGGAACGTAGATAGAAGTAATAAGCCTTGGTTTCCTTCGGATAACCAATGAAGTAGCATTTATCAGACTTTGGTGTAAGCTTGTCTGAGATTAATCTCTTGACATATGCTTCACAACCCCAAATTCTAAGATAAGACAGCACTAGAGCCACTCCAGTCCATAATTCATATGGTGTCTTTGCTACTGATTTCGATGGCGCTCTATTTAGAGTGAACACTGCTGTTAGCAGAGCATATCCCCAAAGGGATTTTGGAAGGTCTGTGTGACTCATCATAGATCGAACCATATCTAATAAGGTCCGATTTCTCCTCTCAGACACACCATTCCATTGAGGTGTTCCGGGAGGAGTGAGTTGGGATGCGATCCCACACTCTCTTAGATGATCACTGAATTCTTGGCTTAAGTATTCTCCTCCTCGGTCGGACCGAAGAGCCTTAATGCTTTTGCCAAGTTGGTTCTGTACTTCATTTTGGAATTCTCTGAACTTCTCAAAAGATTCAGACTTATGTTTCATTAAATAAACATATCCATACCTACTGAAATCATCAGTGAAGGTAATGAAGTACTGATAGTTTCCTCTTGCATTTGTGGACATTGGGCCACACACATCAGTGTGTATCAGGCCCAATAAGTCACTGGCCCTCTCGTTAGGTTTATTAAAGGGGGCCCGTGTCATTTTGCCCATCATGCAGGATTCGCATTTCTCACATGACTCAAAGTCAAATGAGCCAAGAAGTCCATTCGAATGGAGCCTCTTGATGCGTTTCTCGCTCATGTGCCCTAAACGACAATGCCATAGAAACGTTCGGTTCTCCTCATCAGGTTTGAACCGTTTGGTATTAATGTTATAAATTGGCGCGGATTGATCAAGTATGTAAAGCCCATTCGTAAGAGGGGCACAACCATAGAACAAATTGTTGCGATTGAAGGAACATAATTTATTCTTAACTGAAAAATCATAACCTTCCAAATCCAACAATGAAATTGAAATAATATTTCTGCTTATCGCATGTACAAAATAACAATTATTGAGTTCTAAAACCAATCCCGAAGGTAAAGACAACAAGTATGTGCCTACAGCTAGTGCAGGAACTTTCGCTCCATTCCCAACTCGTAGCTCCACTTGTCCTTGCTTCAGCCTCCTACTGTTGCTGAGTTCCTGCATATTAGTACAAATATGAGCCCCACAACCAGTATCCATAACCCATGAGGTATTATCAGAAGTAGTTGTATTAACTTCTATAACAAAAATACCTGTTGAAGAAGTCTCGAGAGTCTTCTTCTTCAATTCCTTTAGACCTTCTTGGAATTTCTTACATTCTCTCCTCCAATGCCCTGGTTCTTTACAGAACCTGCATATGTCAGTTGGCCCAGCCTTGGACTTGGGCTTGGGCTTTGGCGTGTCCTTGTCCGCGACTTGGACAGCCTTGGCCTTTCCCTTATCCTTAGCAGAGGATTTCTTAAACCCCTTGCCCTTTTGCACCATAAGCACATTGGGGTCCTTGGCGGTTTTCCTCAAGTTGGGCTCTGCAGTTTTGAGCATTCCGTGAAGCTCAGGCAATGTCTTACTCAAGCCATGCATGTTAAAGTTCAGAATGAACTGATCATAGCTTGCAGGTAATGACTGCAGAATGATGTCGCAAGCAAGTTCCTGGCTGATAGGGCAGTCGAGTTTCTGAAGATGATCGAGATAACCCATCATCTTCAAGACATGAGGACTCACTGCCGCATTTGCAGCCAACTTACAGTCTAAGAGGTTCTTAACTGTTTGAAACCTCTCAGTCCTTGCTTGCTCCTGAAAAAGCGATTTCAGGCTTGCCATTATCTCAATTGGTGATAACACACTCTCGAACTGCATTTGCAGCTCAGCAGTCATTGTCGCCAACATAAGGCAATACACATCATTTTCATCTGACGAATGCTTTTCCCAAGCATTATGCAGAGTCCTGGCGGCATTGTTAGCAGGCCTCTCGGGGAGAGGATCACGAAGGACATAATCCTTCTTCTCCTGCTTGAGGACCAGCCTCAAGTTCCTTGACCACGTCAGGAAGTTCGTTCCAGTCAGCTTCTCCTTCTCGAGAACAGACCGGATTGAGAATGTGTTTTGTGTGCTTGTAGTAGTCATAGCTGAAATATATAAGATAAAAAGGTTATTAGTTAATATGTTCAATATGATTAATCTTATATTATACTTAATATGATTAATCATGCATTATATTCAATAACATAAGTTACCCTCAATAGAATATAATGATTCCAAGATCCACATATAACCAAGATCAAAGTGGGCCACTGGCCGTCACCCAACCTTAGCTTATATCGGTAAGCCCTTTGTCGGCTAATTATATCCGTGATATAACTCTTGGTTGTGAATCTGGGCCCGAGGCCCAATCCACTCTGATGTCTCAAGGCCCGGGACTCCCGATGGCCCAGTCAAGAAAACCAGACTATACAGTCATGTAATCATTAATGTCTGGGACTCCCAATGACATTTATGAATCACAAACCGTCTTATCCACGCAAAAGTAGACACCCTCACACTGTAAGGCCATGAATACAATTGAATGGGCTTCGACAGCTGACATAGCCTGGACAAGACATCCAACGCTTGATATTATTTGAGGTTCGTAGGTTTATTAAAATTTCATTCCCAAAATAGAAGATTACTATTTCGGGAAACTTTCTATTTTTGGAAACCTACTATTTTTGGAAACTTTCTAAAATTGGAAACTTTCTAAAACCGGAAACTTTCTAACTTTAGAAATTTCTTAAAATCCAAAACTTGTAAATCCAGAAACTTCTATTTTAAGAATCTTTCTAATTTCAAAATTTCGGAAACTTTAATTTAAAATCGATTTATAATTATATAAAATAAATTTTAAATTAATCTGATGAAAAGACTCAAATAATTGGCCCAATTGTTTTAACTTCTTGGCCCGAGGCCCAAGAATTGGTCCATGTCCAAGACATGACCCAATTGTCCAATTAAATGACATAACCGGTCTGGTTCATTAAAATTGGTCTAACCAAAATTAATTACTACGATGACCACAATTGTCAACCGGTTATTTACTAAACCGGATTTTCTCAATTTATTTGGTCCAACCAAATCAAATTAGAAAATCCTGGTTTAGGCACAAAATCCAATTTTTCGACTTTGGATTTCTTATCCCGGTTTAACCAGAACTTAATAAAATTATTAAATCTGTTTATTAAACCGTGACGTTTAGTTTTTAATTAAAATTTTAAACCGACCCTTAAACCGATCCGAACCATCACACGCTAAACCCTAACCGGTCGGGACCGTCGCAGCCGAAAACATAACGTGATGCAAGCATCACGCGATCGTACGGACGGCGTGGGACGATCGACGTTCGGGTCGTTGCTCGGCCTCGGTCACGCGGGACAGTCCTGGCCGAGATGCGATCGGGACGGAGTGGCTGGTCGAGACGGGATGGGACGATCGCGGGACGATGCTAGCGGGACGAGACGCGATCCATGCGATCGGCTATCGCACGATCCATGCGATCATCGGCCCATCGATCCGACGCGATCCATGCTTTCGCACGATCCATGCCTCACGGTCGATCGATCCGACCAGCCAACGCGATCCACGCCATCGATCCTTGATCGATACTTGCGATCGGCTTGGTCGATCGGATCATCACTCGGCCGACGCAATCCAAGTCATATAGCTTGGTTTTTGCGATTTCAAATATGTTTAGGTTTCAATTCCTTGTTGCTTAAGTGATTTCTCTTATCAGTAGTTGATTCAAAACACTTCTTAAACAAGAAAAACAATCCTAAACATGAATCTAAACAAGAAAAACCAGAACCAATAGCTCTGATACCACTGAAGGATGTTTTTGGTGTTAATCCTGATTCAGTTCTTCAGATTAAACAGTCCTAAACATGCGGATCTAGGTTCTCTTGAATAGAAACAATATAGATCTCACCTTATACATGTTTATGCAGCGGAAAGAGAAGGTATGGTCAGAGATCAGAGAGCCACCGAGTGATAACTCCTCCAGAGGTTCACACACGCACACCGTCAGGAAGAGAGGCTGCTAGACCAAGTTGTGGGAGGCGCAGAGAGAGAGAGGAAAATCGCAGGGGGCTAGGGTTAGGAGGAAAAATCAGACTTAAGTTTTAATTATAAAACTTGTCTATTTCCTTTTGGGCTTTTGGGCCCAAATACCAATCTGATTAAATCCCTTGGATTTAATCAGACCCATTAATCTCTCTCTTAGTACGACAAATGCCTGGCACTTTTACCGTACTTCTGCTAAGCCGTTCCAACACATTTTCCTGTTAGCTTAGGCGTGTGACCCATATGGGATCATATAATAAAGGCAATAAGTCCAAGACTTATAGATCATGAGCGGACTCTAGCAAGCCATCATGACCCCCAGTATTATATGACTTATGTCTGATCATTGACATACTCTTACTTTCTAGAGACAGTACCGAGATTACTGGACACAATTCCAACACAAAAGCCAACCACTTCAGCTTTTTCGAAGGAGGCTCTGAGTTAGTAGATATCTAATGTATAACATAACGGTGTTAGTATCATCTTAGAAGCTTGTATATTAAGTTAAAAAAAAATACGAATTGCACAAACCTTTTCCTTTAGCCACTGTGAAAACCGTTCGTTATGAAGCTTCCACAAGAAAGTCTCATTCCTAGCGCATCGAACATCCATAGATTGCAATTCTTCCAAATGATTCCTATGAATAACAACACATAAATAATCAAACTTAAGTAAATATACTTCCGCATAATTGAAAGTTATATATGTTTGAAGGTTGTACTTACTGCACATATGGATCCATAATTGCCGTGTTCATTAACACATATCGATGTGCTATATCTTTTTCTTTATCTGAAAGGAAGACTTCTGTTCCCTTCTGCAGTGGCCGTCCTTCAAGGACAAGTTCATCAGACTGAACATCTTCATTTCGTTTTACTACTTCTTGCACTTTCACAGAATCAGTCAAAAACTCTAGGCAAAATGCAATGCATTCTCCTGCCAAGTATCCCTCCGCCATACACGCTTCTGGCCTAGCATAATTTTTTACATATGCCTTCAGGGTTTTCATGTATCTACATCACAAAATAAAACACACATTTTCAGGTTATAACCAACTAGTATTTTACAGGCACATATGAGAGACAAATATAAACACAATTTCAGTACCTCTCAAAGGGATACATCCATCGGAAGTGCACCGGTTCACCCAACCGTGCTTCCCTTGCTAGATGTAAAGGAAGGTGGAACATGATATCAAAAATCGAAGGAGGAAAGAACCTCTCCAGTTGGCACAATGTCACTATAATCTTAGACTCTAAAGATATCAGCTTCTCCGGATCACAGGTACGCTGGCACAATCTATTGAAGAAGTTGCACACTCGAGTCACTGCAATTCTAGGTCCTCTAGGTAGCAATCCTCTCAAAGCCATAGGTAGCAGATTTTGCATAAGAACATGATGATCATGTGACTTCATACCACCTATAACAGGCGGATTGTGTGCAACACAGTTTGCGATATTACCACAGTAGCCATCAGGCCCTCTAAAATTAGACAATCTCTTGCAAAATATCTTCTTTTCTTCTTTGGACATCCAATAAGCTGATGGGGGTAAATACATTTTCTTCCCCCGGACCTCTGTGTGCAAGTGTCTTCGAATTCCAATATCCTCTAAGTCTTTTCTTGCTTTCAGGCCATCTTCAGATTTGGCACTATGCATCAAAGTTGACAATAAAGCTTCAGACATGTTCTTTTCCACGTGCATCACATCAATGTTGTGATGCACCGACAGTTCCTAACACATAACCAATTGAAAGTAAATACACCAAGCGAATATCTTAAAATAGTAAACTTGAATAATTATCGTGAAGATTTGGTTACCTTCCAGTATGGTAGATCAAAAAAGATGGACCATTTTTTCCACCTCCATTGCTCAGTGTTTTCTGCATACTCTTCCTCTGAAGCTATCTCATCTTCGCACAATTCAATTCTTTTTCTCTTAGCTTCCTTATCTAATGGTCTTCCAAAATCATTTTTGAACTCCTTAAGTATCTCAAAAATTTCATCTCCTGTTTTAATTCTATTAGTGAACCCTCCTCTATGGTGTTGTCAAACCATCCTTTTTTGCGTCTGTAAATATGTCATGGACTGAGCCGCTTCCTGTTGCCCATATACACATACTTCCGACTAAACTTTAACCATCTAAAAGGTGTACCGGTTCCACAAACATTACATGCTTGTTTGCCCTTCACTTTACAGCCAGATAATGATCCTAAGGCTGGATAGTCGCTGATAGTCCATAACAAAATACATCTGAGTGTGAAACTCTCCTTAAGAAATGAGTCGTAAACCTCAATACCTTCGCACCACAAATCCTTCAAATCATCTATCAACGGTTCGAGATAAACATCAATGTTGTTGCTAGGTGCAGTTGGACCAGGGATCAACATAGTCAGCATGATGTTCTCATCCTTCATACAAGTGGTTGGAGACATATTGTAGTTCACCAACAACACTGGCCATGTACTGTACTTGGTATTTTGAATGGAAAAAGGGTTCATCCCATCTGTGGAAAGACCAAGTCGAATGTTTCTTGGTTCAGATGAAAACTCTGGCCATTTATTATTAACCTGACACCATGTTACAGAGTCTATCGGGTGTCGCATTGAGCCATCTACACAAGCATTATTGGAATGCCAACGCAAATCCTCAGCCAGCCGTTTTGATCTAAACATCCTTCTCAATCTGTCTTTGACCGGAAAATACCTCAGTACCTTTGCTGGAATCCCCTTCTTTTCCTCACCACTATGCTTATCCAATTCCCATCTTGAAGCACTACATCTTGGACAGCTTTCCATATCCTCAAACTTCTTCCGATAGAGGATACAATCGTTCTTGCATGCGTGAATGATATCGTATCCAAATCCAAAAATCTTCAAAAATTTCTTCATTTCGTCTGTGGATTTAGGCAGAACATTATCTTCAGGCAGCATGTCATGTACTATAGTCAGAAGCTGATCGAAATAGTTCTCTGACATTCCACTCTTGACTTTTATGCGATATAGAGCCATGATGGCAGACACCTTACTGTAGTTGTGACACGTTGAGTATAGTGGAGTTTCAGCATCCTTCAATTTCTTCTTAAACTGAGAGTCTTCTTTCGTTTCAGATTCATCAAACTCATCTCCAATGTGATTGGATGGCTCTGAACTACCATCACCCGAAACAAATGCTGTCTTAAACAATTCATAAGCTTCTGATTCTGATGCCATAACATTATCTGACACATCATTCCTTCTGTCACCATGCTTGATCCAACAAGTTCGCCTCTTGTACTTGGGATCCATACCCTTAATCACTAGATGCTCCTCTATTATGTCTAGCAGTTGATGAAAAATATTCCGGCAAACTATGCAGGGGCAAAACATTTCAGTTGGATTACCCAATCTCTTTGATGCTGTAGTCACAAAATTTCTTGCTCCCTCAACATACTCAGGGCTAGCCCTATGCTTTTTGAAAAAATGCAAAGTTAATTTCTATTAGTATTATTAGAAACTAAGTTCTAAAGACTACACAAAACACAGTCCGAAACATACCTTGGAAGAAAAACCCACGCCTTATCCATACCACAGTAAGATCACACCTCCACCACCAATTATACATACATTTGGGATAGTAAGTTCATCATTCAGACACTCCAATAAATCACATACAATCACATAAAACCATAGTACAAAGTCACTGAGGAACAAACATTAAAGAAATAACAGCTTACTCTTAATGTCTGAGCAATAGGAGGCCTCTAAGGATAAAATGAATCAATAATCTGCAATCAAATGTGAGTAAACTGTGAGTAAATTGCAATAAAAAACGGACTCTTCATCACAAGAGAGTTTAAATATGAGTAAATAGTACTTGTAATCAATGTATACATGTTAGCTCAACTAGGATTGAAATTCAGCTGCAAAACAATCATTATATATGAATTAACTACTAAATAGAAGCCCAGAAAGTTAGAAATCGAGTAATGCAGAAATCAATTACATGAACACAAAACCGTCAATGTCGAATTCCCAAATTTAAACAAAAAACAAAACAAATTTTACCTTCGATGTCGGACAGAGAGAATGAGACTGAGAGACATCGAGACTGTGAGAGATCGAGACAGAATGACAAATATCGGGGGTGATTATGGAAAGATCTATGAACAAAATGACGAGCAAGAAGGGGATCGATTTTCACTATAGAACCCTAAGCTCGTTTTTGAAGAAGAACAAGAGGATAAGACAATTATGTTTTAGGGATTTATTGTTTTTTTAATTTGGCGGTCAAAAAAAATTTCTTTCGCGGGTTTACCTATATAATAGCGTCTAAATACCGTTTCTGCTATTAATAGTAAAAGTGTGAGGCGCCAAAGCTAAGTTTTTATCTCGCCAATCATATTATAGCGTTTAAGTTTCAAAAGCGCTATAGAAAGGCCATGCTCTTATCAACGATAGCACTAACACATAAACCGCTATCATTATGTGCTATTAATACCTGTTTTTCCTGTAGTGTAAATTTTCCTGTGCTTATATATGTTTCTTCAAAGATCCTTGATGATCTTTTGAAACAACGAATCTTTCTCTTTATCTTTATTAACCAGCTCAGAATTCTGAGATAAACCATCTCGGAATTCCGAGCTAAACCATCTCGGAAAACCGAGCTGAACCAGCTCGGAATTCCAAGCTAAACCATCTCGGAAAACCGAGCTGAACCAGCTCAGAATTCCGAGATAAACCTTCTCGGAAAACCGAGCCGAACCAGCTCGGAATTCTGAGATAAACCATCTCGGAAAACCGAGCCGAACCAGCTTGGAATTCCGAGATAAACCGATTCGAAAAATCGAGCTGAACCAACTCCGAATTCCGAGATAAACCATCTCAGAAAATCGAGCCGACCCAGCTCGGAAAACCGAGATAAACCATCTCGGAATTCCGAGATAAACCATCTCGGAAAACCGAGCTGAACCATCTCACAATTCTGAGATAAACCATCTCGGAAAACCGAGCTGAACCAGCTTGGAAAACCGAGCTGAACCAGCTCGGAAAACCGAGCTGAACAAGCTCGGAAAATCGAGCTAAACCAGCTCGGAAAACCGAGCTGAACCAGCTCAAAATTCTGAGATAAACCATCTCGAAAAACCGAGCTGAACCAGCTTGGAATTCCAAGATAAAACATCTCGGAAAACCGAGCTGAATCAGCTCGGAATTCCGAGCTAAACCATCTCAGAAAACTGAGCTGAAACAGCTCGGAATTCTGAGATAAACCATCTCGGAAAACCGAGCTGAACCAGCTCGGAATTCCGAGCTAAACTATCTCGGAAAACCGAGCTGAACCAGCTCATAATTCTAAGCTAAACCATCTCGGAAAACCGAGCTGAACCAGCTCGGAATTCCGAGCTGGTTGGAAAACCGAGCTGAACCAGCTTGGAAAACCGAACTGAACCAGCTCGGAAAACCGAGCTGAACAAGCTCGGAAAACTGAGCTAAACCAGCTCGGAAAACCGAGTTGACCAGCTCAGAAAACCGAGCTAAACCAGCTCAGAAAACCGATCTGAACCATCTTGACAAACCGAGATGAACCAGCTCGGAATTCTGAGCTACACCATCTCGGAAAACTAAGCTGAACCAGCTCGAAATTCCGAGATAAACCATTTCAGAAAACCGAGCTGAACCAGCCCGGAAAACTGAGCCGAACCTGCTCGGAATTGCGAGATAAACCATCTCGAAAAATCGAGCTAACCAGCTCGGAATTCTGAGATAAACCATCTCGGAAAAACGAGATAAACCATCTCGGAATTCCAAGCTAAACCAGCTCAGAATTCCGAGATAAACCATCTCGGAAAACCGAGCTGAAACAGCTCGGAATTCCGAGCTGGTTGGAAAACCGAGCTGAACCAGCTTGGAAAACCGAGCTGAACCAGCTCGGTATTCCGAGATAAACCATCTCGGAAAAACGAGCTGAACCAGCTCGGAATTCCGAGCTAAACCTGTTGGAATTCATACCGGTTTATAAAACAATTTTATAAATTAACCTATGAATATACTAGCCATGATCTCATGCAAATACTGAAATAAATCTAGATCTACGGTTTCGAAAATACCTGGATATTTTGCAGCGGAATAAAAGCGAGGTAATTCGAGATTTCTTAGCACTCCAAATGTAGTGCCTTTACCAGTATCCACACGTACACAAATTGGATCAAAACGGAATGCTAGTGCCGTTGAGATCAAATCTCAAAAAAAACCAGACAAACGATTTGTCTCTCTGAATTAGGTTTAGCCGTTCTCACATTTTTCTCATTAAAATTAATTGCATCAAGTTATATCTATATATAACATCGAAGTCGTTTTAATAACACGTCTAATGGGCTAAGCCCAACTTGGAAGAAAATGTAATTATCTCTTACATTATGTTGCATGTGATGCGCTAAACAATATTTATATAACTTATATTATTTATTTAACATATCATATATGTATAAATAATATATTATATTATTCTCTAAACCCATCAGAACATTAATCTAACTTGCTTAAGTGTGTGATCCTATAGGATCATATAATATTAGTAATAAATTCTTAATTCATAGATTATAAGTGGTTTCTAGCAAAACATTATAACCACCTAATATTATAAGATTGTCGAACCTTGACGTTACGACTTAACCAAAAATAAATACAATTGATTTCAAGACATTCTCAACAATCTCCTACTTGTACTGGAATCATCTATTCCCATAATCCCTTTGTCTCTATATCTCGATCTCAGCATAAGGCAAGAAACGGTGTCATCCTTATTAAGCTAGATCACATTTATCGAACTCCGATTTATACTGATTAAACAAACGACTGACATTCATCTCGTTTGAGCACGGCCATGCATTTCTCAGTATCAAATCTTCGATAGGCCCTGAGATATTTATCTCCCGTTATATAGGAGGGACATATTCCATCTTGTTCCATCCCTGTTCCTTACAAAATTCATAGCACACCCAATCAATGTCTTTATAATCACCTGTTACGGCTGACGTTTGACAAGGTCAAAGTGAACTAATCCTTGAGTAAGAAATCATGACGAAATCAGGTCAATGGACTACACTCTATAGTCGTGATGAGAAACTCTTATGACACTCATATAACAATCTTGTTGAGTTCTCATGGCGGGTCAGTCCAACCATGTGTTCCCCAACACATGTCTATGCGATTGGCTTTAATACAACATATTAAATGACTCCACGAAACTTAGTCATCAGCCACCTCACATACTAGTCATCTTCAGTTATTAACGTCCAATTTTAATAACCTTGACTAGGGACCACAATAATTTATGTCATCTTTCACTTATAGGGTTTCATGATCAAGTCACGTAGTTGATGACCTATAGAATGAAATAAATTATTTTGGGACTTTACTTGTTATCCAATAACCAAATAAATCTGAAACAAATTTCATTAATTTGAAAAACATAACCAAATGTATGTAAACATGAACATCATATAAAAGGAAAATTCTCCCACTAGAATCAAGATCACATCTTAAGAAACTTAATGTCTATAGCAGCAGTATGACTCTCATGCTTAGGCCGTGGAAGAGGCTTAGTCAATGGATCAGCAATATTTGCATCCGTCGAGACTCTGCTAATCTTCACATCTCCTCTATCAAAAATCTCACGAATGAGATGATATCTCCTCATAATGTGTTTGGACTTCTGGTGGGATCTAGGTTCTTTTGCTTGTGCGATAGCTCCATTGTTGTCACAGTAGAGATCCACTGGGCTAGAAATACTAGGAACCACACCTAGTTCAATAATAAAATTCCGAATCCAAACAGCCTCCTTTGCTGCTTCTGAAGCAGCAATGTACTCAGCTTCGGTTGTAGAGTCTGCTACGGTGCTCTGCTTGGAACTCTTCCAACTTACAGCTCCTCCATTAAGACAAAAGATAACACTGGATTGTGATCGGTAATCATCTTTATCTGTCTGGAAACTCGCATCGGTGTAACCACTCACAACAAGCTCATCATTTCCTCCATAGACCAAGAACTTATCCTTAGTATTTCTCAAATATTTAAGGATGTTCTGGACTTCTGTCCAGTGACTCTCACCTGGATCGGATTGGTATCTACTCGTCATGCTCAAAGCGCATGCAACATCTGGACGAGTACAGAGCATGGCATACATGATAGATCTTATAGCAGAAGCATATGGGATTCTACTCATCCGCTCTCGCTCATCATGTGTCGAAGGACACTGAGTCTTGCTGAGAGTTATGCCATGAGACATTGGTAGAAAACCTTTCTTGGAATCATGCATTTGGAATCTGTGTAAGACCTTATCTATATAAGTATCTTGACACAATCAAATGATCTTGTTTAATCTATCTCTATAGATTCTTATTCCAAGAATATAGGCGGCTTCTCCCATGTCTTTCATTGAGAAACAACTTCCTAGCCAGGTCTTTACAGAATCAAGCATAGGAATGTCATTTCCAATCAAAAATATGTCATCCACATACAATACTAATAAAAACAACTGGACTCCCACTAGTCTTCTTGTAAACGCAAGGTTATTCTTCATTTCTAATGAAATCAAACTCTTTGATTGCCTCATTAAAATGAAGATTCCAACTCCGAGATGCTTGCTTCAAACCATAAATGGAAAGTTGAAGCTTGCATACCTTCCTAGCACTCCCATGAACTGTGAAACCCTCATGTTGTGTCATGTACACATCCTCTTCGAGTTTTCCATTAAGGAAAGCTATTTTCACATCCATCTGCCATATCTCATAATCATAATGAGCGGCAATTGCTAGGAGAATCCAAATGGACTTAAGCATTGCGACTGAGGAATAGGTTTCATCATAGTCTATACCATGAATTTGCTTGTAACCTTTAGCCACCAATCTAGCTTTGCATATCTGTATATTACCATCCATGTCTGTTTTCTTCTTGAAAACCCATTTACACTCAATGGTTTTGACACCATCAGGTAAATCAACCAAAGTCCATACTTTGTTTACTGACATGGATTCCATTTCGGATTTTGCGGCTTCTAGCCACTTTCGGAGTCAGGGACCATCATTGCTTCCTCAAAGGACGTAGGTTCATCAATTTCTATTATCAATAGTTCATGATGATCAGTCACCAAAACCCATATCTAATAGGTTCGTGACGTATCCTCTCGGATCTACGTATCTCAGGTTCCACAGGTGCAGATTCTACGACTCTTCGTAAATCTAATTGATCCTCTTCATGAGAATCCGGAACAATCTCCTGTGTTTCTCGAACTTCTTCGAGATGTACTTTACTCCGACTGTTTTTCTTGGAAAGAAATTCTCTTTCTAGAAAAGCACCATTACGAGCAACAAACACTTTGTTCTCGGTAGGGTTGTAAAAGTAATAACCTTTGGTTTCTCTGGGATAACCAACGAAGTAGCATTTATCAGATTTTGGTCCGAGCTTATCGGTAAACATACGTTTAACATAAGCATCACAACCCCAAATTTTCAGAAATGACAAATTTGGAACTCTTCCAGTCCATATCTCATATGGTGTCTTCTCAACTGATTTTGATGGACATCTGTTTGGGGTAACGCAGACGTTTCTAGGGCGTATCCCCAAAAGGATAATGGAAGATCTGCATGACTCATCATTGATCGAACCATATCTAATAAATTTCGATTTCTCCTTTCGGAAACACCATTCAACTGTGGCGTTCCTGGAGGAGTGAGTTGTGAAACAATTCCACACTCTTTCAGATGGTCATCGAAAGTTTGACTCAAATATTCACCACCTCGATCTGATCGAAGTGCTTTGATTGTTTTGCCAAGCTGGTTTGGTACTTCATTCTGAAATTCTTTGAACTTTTCAAAAGATTCAGACTTATGTTTCATTAGATAAACATAACCTTATCACTTGAAGTCGTCAGTAAATGTGATGAAGTACTGGTAGTTTTCTCTAGCATTTATGCTCATCGGTCCACATACATCAGTATGTATAAGTTCCAATAAGTCTTTAGCTCTTTCACTGTGTCCAGTAAAAGGAGGCTTAGTCATTTTACCCAATAAACAAGATTCACATTTCTCATATGATTCAAAATCAAATGAGCTCAAAAGTCCATCACTATAAAGCTTTTGAATGCGCTTCTCATTTATGTGGCCTAAACGACAATGCCAAAGAAAAGTTTGATTCGTGTCATTTGACTTGAATCTCTTGGTACTAATGTTATAGATAGGCACGCTTTGGTTTAGAACATAAAGTTCATTCTCTAATGGACCACTACCATAAAATATATCATTGTAATCAAATGAACAACACTTGTTCTTAATTGAAAACTGATATCCTTCCAAATCCAAACAAGGAATAGAAATAATATTTCTGCTTATAGCAGGTAAATAGTAGCAATTCTTAAGTTCTAAAACCATGCCAGAAGGCAAAGACAAATGAAATGTTCCTACGGCTAATGCAGCAACTCTTGCTCCATTTCCAACACGTAGGTCCACTTGTCCTTTCTCCAAAATTCTACTGTTGCTTAGGCCCTGCATATTTGTACAAATATGAGCACCACAGCCGGTATCCAATACCCAAGAAGTAGAACCAGAAGTAGTAACATTTACTTCTATAACATAAATACCTGAAGATGAAGTCTCAAAAGACTTCTTCTTCTTCTTTTCCAGATCTTCCAAGAATTTATTACAGTTTCTTTTCCAATGCCCATAACCATTACAATAATGGCACTTATCTTCTTTAGAAGGACCATATTTAAACTTAGGGGCATGGTTAGACTCGCTAGGTTTAAACTTAGGGGCATTGGTCTTAGGTTTTCCGGGAAGAACCTTTTCAAGGACATAGTCCTTTTTCTCCTGTTTGAGAACAATTCTCAAGTTTCGATACCATTCGAGAAAATTCGATCCATTGAGTTTTTCCTTCTCAAGGACGGATCTCAATGAAAACGAGTTGTGGGGAGTTGACATTGCTGAAGATAAAGAATAACAATGTTAATATGATGTTCGGGAATAAGATTAATCTCAACAATTAAGAAAACTCACATTATATTCAAATAATAATTTCCTCAAATTGAATATAATGATCCAAGATCCATATTTTACTAGAATTCGAGTGAGCTTTGGCTCAACCCCCAAATGTCTAGTTATTTAGGTAAACAACACCTTGTTAATTATATCAAATATAACTATTGGTTGTTAGATGACATCTTATGTCTTATCCAACTTTATCCAACATATGCCTCTAAGCTCAAAACCGTTTTGATAGCTTAGTCAAGTAAACCAATCTTGTTTCATATGGTAACCATTACCATCTACCTCACTTATGTAATTGTGGACACCTTGCTTTGGCAAGCCCATCACACAACGAAACAAGCCTTGATAGTTGATAAGATTGGAGATGCATCAAAATACTTGATATTAGTTGAGGAACTAATTTTTTTTAATCTAATTTTAATTTATATTTAAAATTTTATATCATATACAAATATTTAAATATAAGTAATACATATCTTATATATATTTAATTAGATTATAAATGATTAAAATAATTTTAATCTATATTTAAAATTTTATATCTAATATATAAAATATAAATAATTAGAATTAATTGTTTATATATAAAACTCGTTTGATCGAGTCAATCTAATTGACCGAGCAATCAAAAAAGCCATTTTTTATTAGAGTAACTTATTCCAATATGGAATCCGATTTATTGGACATTCCATATCAAATTAAGGTTTGTGTGAATAAGAATTAGGCCTGGGCAAAATATCCGAACCCGAAATACCGAACCGAACCCAAACCGAAAGAGTAGAATCGAATCCGAACTTGAACCGATAAAATACCCGAACGGATTCTAAACTCCTATATCCAAAGAACCGAACCCGAACCGAACCGAGAACCGAATGGGTACCCAAAATATCCGAATTATAATCATATAGCCAAAATATTAGTTATATTTAGACTTAATATAACAAAATTATTCAAAAGTATAATTATAAATTTAAATATATTGATTATTTTTAGACTAAAATAACAATATTGTCACAAATAAATATTGATTATTTTTATGAAAGTTTTTGTTATATTTGTCAAAATTTGACAAATTTTTATTTAAATATAACTAATTTTATTTTTGTTTATGATTTTTCGGGTATCCGAATCTGAACCGAACCCGAATGGAACCGAACCGAATCCGAACCGAAATTTTAAAATATCCGAACGGGTCTTATATGCTAGACCCGAAAACTCGAAAACCCGAAAGACCCAAACCGAATCCGAACGGGTACGCGAACGCCCATGCCTAATAAGAATATTCATTAGACAGCTACGTCGTTGACTTTTGTAATTAAAACTAAGTCACGAGCATGTGTAAAATATTCTTATCAACACATAGCCACCAGAGACATATACACGCTATACATCTCAATACTTTGAACAGCATATTCAAATTATTTAATTGCAAATTGGCTATCATGTCAAAGCGTAAACTTAATTCACAGTTTCTAATAATTTAATCAAATCAAATTATCGCAAAGACATGTGTTCAGTTATAACGACTAGTGATATTATGCTCCGCGCGTGCTTTTTGTTTAATAAATTTTATATTTTGTTTCTTTTAGTTGTTGCATTTTTAATTTAATATTAATTTTTTTTGTTTCTTCATTTTTTGTCGAATATTTCTTAAATTTTTTTATTTATATCCAGTTTAAATTTTCTTTTATATAAAGTTACATATTTTAGGTTTTATCATATTAGTACTCGATATTCTTCTTTAAATATAGCGGAAATATAAACTTGGTTCTATTTCTTAATTTTTTTGTGGATTGCTTTTATAATATTTTATTTAATTAATTAATTCGTTCATTAATCTTAATTTGTGATGTGAAATATTTTTTTTTATGTTTTGGTTTCATATTTATACTCTCTTCATAGATATGCTTTTCTGGTTTTATATATTCGCTTGTATATTCTTTTTTTTTTGTTAAGACATATATCTTCTCGTAATTTTGTTGCATTCATTAACTTTATTATTATTTTTTATTTTATTCTTTTATCTTCAATTCTAAATATTATGTTCGATCTAATCTAAAGTAATATATTGTTTGTGTTCTATAATAAATATCTCCATTTTTTATCTTCTCGGAATTACGTTATGTGTGATATCACAAACTTTTTTTTACTGAAATTAGTTTGGACCTATTTGGAAAATAATATATTTATAGTTTTAAATTTAATAATTTTTGAAAAGTAATTTTAAATTTGATTAGATTTTATTGTAGGGTCAATTTTTGTAGAAAAATATTTTGATGATGTGAATAGTTTACTGAGAGAAAATGGTTAATTATATGTAAAAGTTATATAATATTTTCATTTAAATATTAATTAACATATAATATTTAATTTTGTTTTTAATATGTATGTTAAGTATTTTATATATAAATATATTTTTTTCTTTTGATTTTTTCTTTTTTTCTACAAAGCAATAATATACGCGATACTTATCAATTTTTAGTGATATTTGTATTATAGTCATATATATAGTATGTTTGAAATGATATATATAATTTTTATATGATAGCCTAAATTTGTATTTTAACATTTATATAATATAAGGCATAAATTTTAAATATGTATTTGAATTGGATGGCTCGACGATGATAAACAGGCCTTCTTCGCTTGAACTATTACCGTTGCTTTTAACCTTCTTCATCTGCAACTGTTTCAGGTGAGATATCGCAACGTGCTGCTCAACCCCGTTTGTCATTTTAGCTTCTTCAGTCTCCCCAGCACTCAACAAAGACACAACCTTGTTGAGCTGAGCACGCCAATGGTTAGGCCACACAGCTAAAACTCTAGTGTGCATTCAGAAGCTATATGAAACCTACCTAAATCCCATATAAAGACCACCAAGGTTGTAAAGGGCATCGACATGACCCGGTTTCAAATCTATAGCTCTCTGTAAAACCTCAATAGCTCTCTCATCCTCACCCATGGCATGAAGTGACGAAGCCAAATCACAGTACGCATCCACATGATCCGGTTTCATATATATAGCTTCCTCTCTTCAAGTTTACATCTCTAAGTATTGATGCTCTATCCATCTGCAAATTCATCCAATCCATTAAACCATACCAAATCTTATCACAACAAACACAAAGACTAAAGCAACTACATTCATAACAAATGCTATACTTTTGAGCTCAAGCCCTACAAAAGCCACAACACAACACAAGTCTCTGTCCAACTAACATCGATAAGTAAATGATGAAGACAAAGCTCTTAAGGAGATAATAAAGAAGTAATTTTTTACTTTGCTGATCTTGGGGACAACTGATCTGAGCATATAAAGCCTATCATTAAGCTTCTTCCTCCTCCTCTCAGCCATCAGATTCTTAGCAGGCATTCCTTTCTTCTTACCTTCACCTCCTCCTCCATTCTGAACACTCTCAGCCGGTTTTCGTTTAGCTCATTAGACTCATAATTCGATCATGAAACCTCAATCCCAGTCTCATCCATCTCTCCATCATCATTCAGCTTCCTCATCCATGCGCTCTCAGAGTTCCCAATCTTGCTTCCAGAGCTTTGACGCATAGCTGCACGTTTCTGGAACAGAGTAGGATGTGCACCAGACGATGCTAAGACCTCAAACGGTTTCAGAACTTTTTCGCTGTTCGGGACGAAACCGCCATTGGCAGGGGTCCCAAAACCTTCTAACTCCAACGGTTTGCATCCACCTCCACCCCCTTTGCCGCATAACGGCGTTGTGTTGTTGTTTTCCGGCAGAAGAAGCGACGACGGATCCAAATATCTTGACCATCCGGCGTCGCATACGCATCAGAGTTATCAGCTTTCAGTTTCCCGTCTTTCTCAAGCTTTGATTTCAATCTCTTCACCAGAATCTCCAAATCATTGATGAGCTTCCATGTCTCATCGAAGACGATGCCGTGGTTAGGTGAAACCGCCCAAGCAGCCGTTCTCTGGTTCCTCTGCGCCTCAACGGCTCTCTCGTCGGTAATCGAAGAGGACAAAGCTTCAGAGCCCTTTGTCTTGTCAGCGTGGAAGTCGAGTCCTAAACCGACGAAATCCTGATCGACGTCTAGGTGAAGCCTTTGTCTCCGTCAATGAACTCGCCTAGGTTCGAAACACATCTTCGAGAATCGCGCTAATCTGTTCTTCGCTGAATTTCACCCTTGGGTTAACAATGACGACGAGAGCCGACATATCTTCTCGGCTTAGCCCACCATCACGGTTGACATCGAATTGCTGGAATATTCTCGTAACCTTCTCCAATCTGCTTCCCGTGGTCGTCATTTTTTTCACCGGGAATACTAAAATCCAACCTTTTCCCCTAACCCCCCTGAAAATTGGAATTGAAGTGAGGTTACAGAATCGAATGAAGCAAAACCGAGAATGAAAAACACTAAATACGGATCAATTTCAAGGGATTTGTAGCGACAATAGTGATTAACCCTGAACTGTTGAAATGAAAAGTTCATAAATTAAAAAAAAAAAAAAAATGAAGAAGAAATCAAAGGGTCCAAGAGCCATCCACGTGGGCAATTTCTCTTAGGTGACGTGGATAGCCTAAAAAGAGAGTAAAAAAATCCCTCATTATATATATCATTACATGAACATGTTTAAGAAACAATTTCTAACAATATCGAATATAACATGTTCAATTTCTAGAATAAACAAGTTATTTATCTATATCTAATATAGACGAGACTAGATTCAAAATCAGTATTATACAAGTAGGCTTTGATATTTGGAATTCATACCGGTTTATAAACAATTTTATAAATTAACCTATGAATATACTAGCCAAGATTTCATGTAAATACTGAAATAAATCTAGATCTACGGTTTCGAAAATATCTGGATATTTTGCAGCGGAATAAAAGAGAGGTAATTCGAGATTCCTTAGCACTCCAAATGTAGTGCCTCTACTGGTATCCACACGTACACAAATTGGATCAAAACAGGATGCTAGTGCCGTCGAGATCAAATCTCAAAAAAACCAGACAAACGATTTGTCTCTCTGAATTAGGTTTAGCCGTTCTCACGTTTTTCTCATTAACATTAATCGCATCAAGTTATATCTATATATAACATTGAAGTCGTGTAAATAACACGTCTAATGGGCTAAGCCCAACTTGGAAGATAATGTAATTATCTCTTACATTACGTGCATGTGATGCGCTAAACAATATTTATATAACTTATATTATTTATTTAACATATCATATATGTATAAATAATATATTATATTATTCGCTAAACTCATCAGAACATTGATCCAACTTGCTTAAGTGTGTGACCCTATAGGATCATATAATATTAGTAATAAATTCTTAATTCATAGATTATAAGCGGTTTCTGGCAAAACATTATAACCACCTAATATTATATGATTGTCGAACCTCGACGTTACGACTTAACCAAGAATAAGTACAATTGATTTCAGGACATTCCCAACAAAACTATCTCGAAAAACGGAGCTGAACCAGCTCGGAATTCCGAGATAAACCATTTCAGAAAACCGAGCTGAACCAGCTCGGAATTACGAGATAAACAATTTCGGAAAACCGAGCTGAACCAGCTCAGAATTTCAAGCTAAACCATCTTGGAAAACCGAGATGAACCAGCTCGGAATTCCGAGATAAACCATCTCGGAAAACCGAGCTAAACCAGATCAGAATTCCGAGATAAACCATCTCGGAAAACCGAGCTGAACCAGATCGGAATTCCAAGATAAACCATCTCGGAAAACCGAGATGAACCAACTCAGAATTCTGAGATAAACCATCTCGGAATTCCGACATAAACCATCTCGGAAAACCGAGCTGAACCAGCTCAAAATTCCGAGATAAACCATCTCGGAAAACTGAGCCAAACCAGCTCGGAATTCTGAGATAAACTAGCTCGGAAAACCGAGCTGAACCAGCTCGGAATTCCGAGATAAACCAGGTCGGAAAACCGAGCTGAACCAGCTCGGAATTCCGAGATAAAACATCTCGAAAAATCGAGCTGAACCAGCTCAGAATTCCGAGATAAACCATCTCGGAAAATCGAGCCGACCCAGCTCGGAATCTTGAGATAAACCTGAAGGAATTTCTAGCAGATCCTAATCCAATTAGGCAATCCTTGTCTGAATTCCAAGCCTAGGATCTAAGGTTCATGTAATTGAATCTATGGGATCTCAGAATTACCTGGTGATTAGCAGCGGAAGATTTGCAGATAATCGAGATCACGAAGCACCTCAAACGTTGTGCCTCTACTGGTATCCACATGCACACAAACTGAACAGCAGGGATGCTAGTGCCTATGAGAGATCTAATCTCTAGAGAGGTTTCTTTTCTAGTTCTGGTGGCTGTGAATTAGGTTAAGTTTGAGTTTAGGTCGACCATATATCTTATATATGTCGACTTAAACCGCAACAGGATTAACCAACGATTAAACCGAATTAATCTGGTAATCCGCGAGTTCTGTCGACCGACACACTCTTTGTGTCGATCGACACGGCCCAGAATTTTGTTACCGAATGCATATCAAATATGCATTCACTAGATCATTACATTAATGATCAACCTCGTCTTTAACATCCAGTTTGCTTAGGTGTGTGACCCTGTAGGATCATATAACACTAGCAATGAGTTCTAAACTCATTGATCATAAGTGGCTTCTAGCAAAGCATTATGACTACCTAGTATTATATGATTGTCTCATCTCGACAATACGACTTTCACTTAGAGTAAGTACAATAGATTTCAGGACATTCCCAACAATCTCCCACTTGTACTGGAATCATCTATTCTTTTAATCCCTTTGTAGCTCTATCTCAATCTAGCATAAGGCAAGAACTGTGTCATCCTTATTAAGCCAGATCACGTTTATCGAATCCCGATTTGTACTGATGAAAAACAAACGACTGAAATCACCTCGTTTGAGCGCAGCCACGCATTTCCAGTATCAAATCTTCGATAGGCCCAAAGATATTTAACTCCTGTTATATAGGAGGTACAAATCCCATCTTGTTCCATCCATGTCTCTTTTATATATCATGATACGCCTAATCAGTGTCTTTATAATCACCAGTTACGGCTGAGGTTTGACAAAGTCAAGACCAACCAATCCATATGAGAGAGGACATGATGAACTCAGGTCTTAGGACTACACTCTTTAGTCGTAATGAGAAGCTCTTATGAAACTCATATAACATCTTGTAGAGTTCTCATTAACGGGTCATGTACGATCATGTGTTCTCTAACACATATCTATGTGATTGACTTTAATACTCTTATTAATGACTCCATGAAACATAGTCATCAGTCACCTCACATACTAGTCTCACGTGGTTGTTAATGTCCCATTTTAACAACCTCGACCAGGGACCAACATAATTCATGACAATCTTTGTTTATAGGGTTTCATGATCAAGTCACATACTTGATGACCTATAGGATTGCCATGAATTATTTCGGGACTATTATTATTTAATTAACATAATTGAATAATGATGAAACAAATTTCATTAAAATAACATAACTATTATGTTTTTGTGAACATCATGACATAACTAAAATAAATATAACTCCCACTGAAATCAAGATCATATCTTAAGAAATCTAATGCCTACGACAGCAGTATGAAACTCATGCTTAGGCCTTGGGAGAGGCTTGGTCAGTGGATCGGCAACATTCTCATCCGTCGGGACTCTGCTGATCTTCACATCTCCTCTATTCACAATATCACGGATAAGGTGATATCTCCTTTCTATGTGTTTGGATTTCTGGTGTGATCTAGGTTCCTTTGCTTGCGCAATGGCTCCATTGTTGTCACAATACAAAGCCACTGCCTCAGAAATACTAGGAATCACACCAAGTTCAGTGATGAACTTCTTGATCCAAACAGCCTCCTTTGCCGCTTCAGAAGCAGCGAGGTACTCAGCTTCAGTCGTGGAATCTGCTACAGTGTCCTGCTTGGAACTCTTCCAGCTGACTGCACCGCCATTCAGGCAAAAGATGTAACCAGATTGTGATCGGAAATCATCTTTGTCTGTCTGAAAACTTGCGTCTATGTAACCACTTACTACCAGCTCATCACTTCCTCCGTACACCAAGAATTTATCCTTAGTATTTCTCAAATACTTCAGAATATTCTTGACTGCTGTCCAGTGACTTTCACCTGGATCTGATTGGTATCTACTCGTCATGCTTAGAGCACAAGCAACATCTGGACGAGTACAGAGCATGGCATACATGATGGATCCCAACGCCGAGGCATAGGGAATCCGACTCATGCGTTCTCACTCAGCAGGTGTCTCAGGACACTGCTTCTTGCTGAGATTTACGCCATAAGACATTGGTATGAAGCCCTTCTTGGAATCTTGCATTCTGAACCTGTGTAAGACTTTATCGATATAAGTGTCTTGACACAGTCCAATTAACTTGTTTAATCTATCTCTATAGATTCTTATTCCAAGAATATACGTGGCTTCTCCCATGTCTTTCATTGAAATACAACTTCCGAGCCAAGCCTTAACAGACTGTAACAACGGAACGTCATTTCCGAGAAGAAGTATGTCATCTACATACAACACGAGAAATGCAACTGCGCTCCCACTAGTCTTCTTGTAAACACATGGTTCCTCTTCATTCCTGATAAAGTCAAATTCTTTGACTGCTTCATCAAAACAAAGATTCCAACTCCGAGATGCTTGCTTCAATCCATAAATGGATCGATGAAGCTTGCATACTTTCCTAGCTGCATTTAGATCGATGAAACCTTCGGGCTGTGTCATGTACACATCCTCTTCCAGAATTCCATTAAGGAAAGCTGTTTTCACGTCCATCTGCCAGATCTCATAGTCATAATGAGCGGCTGTTGCTAGGAGAATCCGAATGGATTTAAGCATGGCGACCGGGGAATAAGTTTCTTCATAGTCAATGCCATGAATTTGTTTGAAACCTTTCGCCACCAGCCTTGCTTTATATATCTGAATATTTCTATCCACATCAATTTTCTTCTTGAAAATCCATTTACACTCAATGGGTCTTGCACCATCAGGTAAATCAACCAAAGTCGATACTTGGTTCTGTGACATGGATCCCATTTCGGATTCAGCGGTTTTCAGCCACTTTTCGGAGTCAGGGCTCATCATCGCTTCTTCAAAATTCGCTGGCTCGTCACTGTCAATGATCAACAAATCATGACAATTGGTTACGAGAAATCCATATCTCTCGGGTTCGTGACGGATCCTTTCGGATCGGCGAATTTCAGGCTCCACAGGCGCCGTTTCTACAACTCTTTGTAGATCCAACTGTTGCTCTTCCTCTTCGGGTTGAGCATTTTCCTGCGGTTCTCGAACTTCTTCGAGTTGTACTTTACTCCCACTGTTTCTCTTGGAAAGAAACTCTCTCTCAAGAAAAACGCAGTTCCGAGCAACAAACACTTTGTTCTCGGATTGGTCGTAAAAGTAGTATGCCTTGGTTTCCTTAGGATAACCAACGAAGTAGCATTTATCAGATTTAGGTTCGAGCTTATCTGTAATTAATCGCTTAACATAAGCTTCACAACCCCAAATCTTCAGGAAAGACAAACTTGGAACATTTCCAGTCCACATCTCATGTGGTGTCTTTGCAACTGATTTTGACGGAACCCTATTAAGTGTAAACGCAGACGTTTCTAGAGCGTATCCCCAAAAGGATAATGGAAGAGTTGAGAGACTCATCATTGATCGAACCATATCTAATAAAGTCTGATTCCTCCTCTCAGACACCCCATTCCATTGTGGTGTTCCAGGAGGAGTGAGTTGCGAAACAATTCCACAATCTCTCAAATGATCATTGAATTCTTGGCTTAAGTATTCTCCTCCACGATCTGATCGAAGAGCCTTAATACTTTTGCCAAGTTGATTCTGTACTTCATTTTGGAACTCTTTGAACTTTTCAAAAGATTCCGACTTGTGTCTCATTAAGTAGACATAGCCATACCTGCTGAAATCATCAATGAAGGTAATGAAGTATCGAAAATTTCCTATGGCACTTGTGCTCATTGGGCCGCATACATCCGTATGTATAAGGCCCAATAGGTCACTGGTCCTTTCATTTTGTTTGTTGAAAGGGGCCTTTGCCATTTTGCCCAGTAAACAAGATTCAGATTTCTCACATGATTCATAATCAAATGAGCCCAAAAGCCCATCACTATGGAGCTTTTGAATCCGTTTCTCGTTTATGTGGCCCAAACGACAATGCCATAGAAAAGTCTGATTCGTGTCATTTGATTTGAATCTCTTGGTGTTAATGTTATAGATTTGTGTGCTTTGGTTTAGAACATAAAGCCCATTCTCTAATGGGCTGCTACCATAAAATATATCATTGTAATCAAAAGAACAACATTTATTCTTAATTGAAAACTGATATCCTTCCAAATCTAAAACAGGAATGGAAATAATATTTCTGCTTATAGCAGGTACATAGTAGCAATTATGAAGTTCTAAAACCAAACCAGAAGGTAAAGACAAGTTAAATGTTCCTACGGCTAATGCAGCAACTCTTGCTCCATTCCCCACGCGCAGGTCCACTTGTCCCTTTTCCAACGTCCTACTGTTGCTTAGGCCCTGCATATTTGTACAAATATGAGCACCACAGCCGGTATCCAATACCCAAGAAGTAGAACTAGAAGTAGTAACATTTACTTCTATAACATAAATACCTGAAGATGAAGTCTCGAAAGTCTTCTTCTTCTTCTGCTCTTCCAGGAATTTGTTGCAATTTCTCTTCCAATGCCCAAGCTCTTTACAGTAATGGCACTTATCAGTCTCAGATGGGCCCGGCTTGGGCTTCGGGGCTGGCGCAGGCGTGTCCTGGTTCTCAACCTGGACTGCCTTGCCCTTTCCCTTGCCTTTGCCAAGTTTCTTAAACTTCTTACCCCCTTGTACCATAAGTACATTAGGAGTGCCCTTCTTGATATTTGGCTCAGCTGTCTTGAGCATGCCACGCAGTTCAGTCAACGTCTTTGTCAAGTTCTTCATGTTATAGTTCATAACAAACTGATCATAACTTGACGGCAGTGACTGCAGAATGATGTCAGTAGCCAACTCCTGGCTAATGGGACAATCCAGCTTCCCCAGGTTATCAATATAACCCATCATCTTAATGACATGAGGACTGACTGTCCTGTCCTTTGGTAGCTTGCATTCAATGAGAGATTTAACCGTCTGGTATCTCTCAGTTCGTGCTTGCATTCAGGCTAGTAATCATCTCCACTGGCGACTCCACGTTCTCGTATTGCTTCTGCAAATTCGAGTTCATGGTAGCTAACATGAGACAATTCACATCGACCACATCATTGGAATGCTTATCCCAAGCACTCCTTTCTGCATGTGCAGCATTGGCTCTCGGTTTTTCAGGGAGAACAGTTTCCAGGACATAGTCCCTTTTCTCCTGCTTGAGAACAATTCTCAAGTTCCGATACCATTCGAGAAAATTCGATCCATTTAACTTGTCCTTCTCAAGGACGGATCGCAGGGAGAAAGAGTTATTATGAGTGTTAGTCATAGCTGAGAACAAAGAAAGGAAAAAGATTTAGTTATGATGTTCAAGAAATGAGAAGTCTTAACTATTAAGAAAACTCGCATTATATTCAAACATTGTTTCCTCAGATGAATATAATGATCCAAGACCCATACTTCACTAAACTTGAGTGAGCCACTAGCTATCACCCAAATTTAGCTATTTAGGTAAGCAACAACTTTGCTAGTTATATCCAATATAACTCTTGGTTGTGGATTGACATCTTATGTCCAATCCACCTGATGTCTCTGAGCCCAAAACGATTTTGATGGCCCAGTCAAGTAAACCAATCTCTTAAGTCATGTAATTGTCGATGTCTTGCACTGCAAATCCATCAACACGATTACCTCTGTCTTACTCATGTAAATGTAGACATCTCGCACCGCAAGTCTATCGCACAATGAAATGAGTCTTGACAGTTGACAAGATTGGAAAGACATCAAACATCACTTGATATTTGATTGAGGAACGGAACCATTTAAAACGTTCAGTTTTATTATGTTTTAATTCTTCTAATTAATTGATTTATCTTGCTTTGGTTCTGTGATTTCAGGTTCCATAACCTAAACCATCGAATCTGATGTCGACCGACACTACTTTAGTGTCGATCGATGCAAAATAACCAAAACAATCCGCGATAACCGATCAATCCAATTGATCCGGTTTTGAATATCGGTCAGTGTCGATCGATGCTACATTAGCATCGATCGATACCAACCTAATCAAACCAATCGCAATTAAACCGTTCTTAGCGTTTAACCATTGTTAACCAAGCTCGATAACCGGTCCAATCCAATTGAACCTATTCATCAATCTCGCGAGGTTTGTGTCGACCGACACCGGATTGGTGTCGATCGACACAGGGAGATAAACCCTAATCGTTTTCAAGTCAAAAAACCTAAAAAACTAGATTTTCATGAAAACGAATTTTAGCAAGTTTGTATCAACCATACACAGATTCAGATTCAACTAATCTAATCAACATGCTACAGATTCAATGGAACCCTAAAGCTCTGATACCACTGAAGGAATTTCTAGCAGATCCTAATCCAATTAGGCAATCCTGGTATGAATTCCAAGCCTAGGATCTAAGGTTCATGTAATTGAATCTATGGGATCTCAGAATTACCTGGTGATTAGCAGCAGAAGATTTGCAGATAATCGAGATCACGAAGCACCTCAAACGTTGTGCCTCTACTGGTATCCACACGCACACAAACTGAACAGCAGGGATGCTAGTGCCTATGAGAGATCTAATATCTAGAGAGGTTTCTTTTCTAGTTCTGGTGGCTATGAATTAGGTTAAGTTTGAGTTTAGGTCGACCATATATCTTATACATGTCGACTTAAACCGCAACGGCATTAACCAACGATTAAACCGAATTAATCTGGTAATCCGCGAGTTGTGTCGACCAACACACTCTTTGTGTCGATCGACACGGCCCCAGAATTTTGATACCGAATGCATATCAAATATGCATTCACTAGATCATTACATTAATGATCAACCTCGTCTTTAACGTCCAGTTTGCTTAGGTGTGTGACCCTGTAGTATCATATAACACTAACAATGAGTTCTAAACTCATTGATCATAAGTGGCTTCTAGCAAAGCATTATGACTACCTAGTATTATATGATTGTCTCATCTCGACAATACGACTTTCACTTAGAGTAAGTACAATAGATTTCAGGACATTCCCAACAAAACCATCTAAGAAAACCGAGATAAACCATCTCGGAATTCCGATCTAAACCATCTCGGAATTCCGAGCTGAACCAGCTAAGAATACCGAGCTGGTTTGAAAACCGAGCTGAACCAGCTTGGAAAACCAAGTTGAACCAGCTCGGAAAACCGAGCTGAACAAGCTCGGAAAACCGAGCTGAACCAGCTCGGAATTCCGAGATAAACCATTTCGAATAACCGATCTGAATCAGCTCAGAATTCCGAGATAAACCATCTCGGAAAACCGATCTGAGGCAGCTCGGAATTCCGAGATAAACCATCTCGGAATACCGAGCTAAACCATCTTGGAAAACCGAGCTGAACCAGCTCGGAATTCCCAGATAAACCATCTTGGAAAATCGAGCTGAACCAGCTCGGAATTCCGAGATAAACCATCTCGGAAAACCGAGCTGAACCAGATCGGAATTCTGAGCTAAACCATCTCAGAAAACCGAGCTGAACCAGCTCGGAATTCCGAGATAAACCATATCGGAAAACCGAGCCGAACCAGCTCGGAATTGCGAGATAAACCATCTCGGAAACTGAGCCGAACCAGCTCGAAATTCTGAAATAAACCATCTCGGAAAACCGAGCCGAACCAGCTTGGAATTACGAGATAAACCATCTCGGAAAACGAGCCAAACCAGCTCGGAATTCCGAGATAAACCATCTCGGAAAACCGAGCTGAACCAGAACCAGCTCGGTTTTCCGAGATAAACCATCTCGGAAAACCAAGCTGAACCAGCTCGAAATTCCGAGATAAACCATCTCGGAATTCTGAGCTAAACCATCTCGGAAAGCCGAGCTGAACCTGCTTGAAATTCCGAGCTGGACCATCTCGGAAAACCGAGCTGGTTGGAAAACCAAGGAGAACCAGCTCGGAATTCCGAGCTAAACCATCTCGGAAAACCGAGCTGAACCAGCTCAGAATTCCGAGATAAACCATCTCGAAAAGCCGAGCTGAACCATCTCGGAAAACCGAGTTGAACCTGCTCGGAATTCCGAGATAAACCATCTCGGAATTCCGAGATAAACCATCACGGAAAACCGAGCTGAACTAGCTCGGAATTCAGAGATAAACCATCTCGGAAAACCGAGCTGAACCAGCTCAGAATTCCGAGATAAACCATCTCGGAAAACCGAGCTGAACCTGCTCGGAATTCCGAGCTAAACCATCTCGGATTTCCGAGCTAAACCAACTCCGGTTTTCCGAGATGAACCAGCTTGGATTTCCCGAGATGAACCAGCTCGAATCTAAACCCATCGCCTCTCGATCTTGATCATGAGTTGCCCCTCCGGAATCCTGAGTTGAACCTTTGAGCCAAACCATCTCGGATTTCCGACCTAAAGCGTTTCGGGTTTTCCGAGCTGAACTTTCCGAACGGATAACCAAACATTTTCCGATACGCATAACTTGTCGCAACCCATCTTCGGAAACATCATCCCATACCTTCCTGAGCCGACGATTTGGGCCGATGGATCGAGACCAAGAGAAATGGGGACTTAGGCCCAAGCATACGACAAACTCTAAGCCAAATAAGTGAGTTGATACGTAAACGGACTCGGAACGTCCAAATCTCGACCCATCCGGCAAAAGAGTCGAGCCGCGGAAAAACGAATAAGTAAAGAAAGAGGTTGGAGAAAGGAAAATCCGAGATAGAAATGTACATTTTAGCAAGAAAAGGAAAAAGATAAGAACATGAAGATTTTCGCAAATCCTACGGAAATATTCTAAAAAACCGACGAACAAAAGCTATAGAAGGAGGGAGAGACCAGGCGAGAAAAGCAGAGCAAAAAACCCTAGACTTAGACTTAAGAACTTAGCAGTTTATCTTAGCCAATTTTCGAGTTCTTTTGCATTTCTTTTACGATTCCTTTACTTTCTTTTACGATCTTTGTATCTTTATGACTCCTAGTCAATAAAACGTCCTCCGGGTTTGCTAGTTTCGTGGTTATCCTTGAAAGTTTCTGTTCCCTAAAAATTTTGCTCTACAAGTTTTGACCGTGTGAGTTCCGACTCTCACAATAGTTTGCATAACTCTCTGGTTTAACATTTAAAAACAACCATACAAGTTAATTAGATTAGATTATTACATGTTTGTCACGGGATTGCTGCATAATTTTCTGGTTTAATACTTAACAGTACAAAAGATAAGTTAAAAAAAAACAATACAAAAGCTGGCACAACACATGATTAGGTTCAATAAGAAGGCATAAAAAACCTTAACATGGAAAATTTAAAGAGGTGGGCCAATGGGACTAGAGGATAGATTCTTAGAAAAGGTATATTATATATGCTCATTCACAAATAACAAATGGTAAACGAGAGTTACTGTTGGTTATTGGAGGCACCATATGCCTTTGAATAATTCATAAAAAAATGGCATGCTTAAATCCAGTCTTGGAATTTATGAGAAAATTTAACAAATATACAATAATTGTTACAACAATTTTAATGGTTAAGAAAAAATTATTTGGTTAATATGGTTTTTATTTTAATTATAAATTTTAATAATATTTATATATTATTTTGTTTTAAGTGAGGCTCTTTACAATTAGAAAGGCTAATGTAAATCCAGTAATATAGGTGGGAACGAATCTGCAAGACTTGGCTAGCTCACACTTCGAATCTATACGATTCAGATAAGCTAGAACAATTCAAATAAAGGGCTAGTTAGCCAACTAAACTTATAAACCAAAACAGTAAACAAAGCAAGCAATATGGAAAAAAGCTAGCGTTTAGGTCTCACGGTAATTGCAGAGAATCATGCATTGAACATATAGAAAACTTGCAAGGAATTCAAAAAGAACCATCTATAACTCAAGATCAGAATTTATGATCTGACTTTTATCGTGATTCCAACCATTATGTTTTACAATCTAGTAGACAAAACTGTTGTTTGTTGCTGGCTGATTATTAACGCGCATCAAATCGAACAGATTCTAATAAGTTCAGTAAACCCCTTAAAACCATTGTCGTGATTAATTTGTCAAAGATCAATTCAGAACATTTAGCAAGCTTTTGGAATGTAATCATATATGTTAAGATGACCAAGCTAAATTAGATTCAACTTATCACATTTATCATGGTAACCTATTGTCCCATTATCCGCAGCCTTGATCAAGAGAGAAGACAAGTTGTTGATCACAAATCTCGAAAAAGTAGGGGAAGAGCATCACCAAACGAACAACACTATGGTCACTTTTCCTAATATTCACTTTCCTTTGAAGTCACCATGGACCATGCCATTATAACCAATGGTGAAGTTGGGAGTTGAAGCACAAGTTTCAATCCAACGGCTATACTGAGCTGGGATATCAAGATCATCCAAACAAGTGATTAAGAAGTCCCGCTTCTTGTCCTCAAATGCCTTGGCAATATTAACTTTGATGGTAATTCTTTACGGGCCTCTTTCATTACAGTAACCATTTGAAATCCCTGCAGCAAGAACCGTGTTATCCAAAATAAATCTCCCTTTAACAAATGTTTTCTGGTTAGGGAATATTAGATTCGGGAATATCGGTTTTACCCGACGCACCAATAGTTAACAAATAACCTTGTATATAGAATTTAGAAAAAAATATAGGACTATATTCGTTTATTGATGAAGCTCCAGGATTATTAGGAACCAAAGTGAGGATGGTTGAATTAGTGGTGGTTGGTAGTGTAGGTCGCAAAAATCCGATAGCAAAAACTGTGTAATGAATCCAAAGATATAACCGTTTTGAGACTAAGATCGTAACATTCGATCAAAGAATCTACGAACTTAGAATCTACGAATACTCTTAGACTTACGTTTGATAGAAGAAATAAGACAGAGAGAGATTGACGGTTTTCGAGTTGAGAAAAGTTAATTTTCGAGAGAGAGATGTGCGTTTGAATATATAGGAAATATAGAGAGTTCTATGTCCGTTTCGGGAGAGTGATTCTCGCTCGCGCTCGTTACGTAAACAGTTTCGGAAATCTTGTAACCGCAGCGAAAATCTCGCACGCACGTTTAAGATATTATTCTTTTAATTTTCCAACAAATATTTTTCGAATAATTTATTTAATGGACCAAAAATTCTTATGAATTTCTCCCAAAAATCACTACAAGAAAACTGCCCCATAGCCACAGATAGCAACGAACAAAATTCGTGGCTATGGGCTCGTGGCTATCGGCCATTCGTGGTAATTCGTGGCTTCGCTTCCACGGATAGCCACAAGATAATTCATTGCTATATAGCCATTAATAGCAAGGAAAATAATCGTGGCTTAAAAAGTCACGAGTGGCCACAAATAAAATTGTGGCCTTAGCTACGAATTTTTTACGATATATTTTGTGGCCTTAGCCACAAATTTCCACAGATTAAGTCGTGGCTATATATGTAAAAAAAAAAAACAATATAAAAATAATAAAATTAAATTAAAATAATTAATTATTTAATTTTTATTAATAATCATAATACAATATATAAAACAATAAAATTATTAGTTGACAAAAAAACAAAAAATTATTAAGCCGGTACTGTCTCAATGCATCAGCCTTAACCAAGCAGCTTTCTTGAAAGGGAGAAGTCTGGAAGAGAATGTGCTTCTAGCTTCAGAATTGATTCGTCACTACCAAAAACGATCCTGTCCAAGAAGTTATATGCTTAAAGTGGATATCCGCAAGGCTTTTGACACGGTTTGTTGGGATTTCGTTCTTAAGGTTCTAGAGGCGCAAGGCTTCCCGCTTATGTTCATGGTCTGGATTCAAGAGTGTATATCTTCTCCACGGTTTTCCATCTCTGTGAATGGAGAACTCTCTGGTTTTTTTCCTGGCAAGAAAGGACTTCGGCAAGGAGACTCCATTTCCCCATACCTATTCATCATGGTTATGGAGGTTTTATCGAGGATGCTTGAGAAGAAAGCGGATCAGGGAAGTCTCTGCCTGCATCCAAAATGCGATCAGCCACGCATTACTCATCTCTTGTTCGCCGACGACCTACTGGTCTTCTCTGACGGATCACAACAGTCTCTCCTGACCATTCTTGATGTTTTATCAGAGTTTAAGCGGTTTAGTGGTCTGGACATGAACCCACTGAAATCTGAGTTGTTCTTTGGAGGTTTCTTAGATGCAGAGATCTCAGATTTAAGTGATGCAATGTTGGCAATGTTGCGGCGATTACCAACCAAGGACAGGCTGAGGAGATGGGGAATTAATGTGGCTGAGACATGTGTTCTCTGTTCCTCGGCGATTGAAACCCACCATCATCTCTTCTTTGAATGCGAATACTCCTCCTCCATTTGGTTGTTCTATGCTGCAAAAGTCTGGCCTAATCCGCCTTCTGATTTGCACTCGGAAGCAGCTTGGATTATTGTTTCCCGGCCTGGCTCTTCCTCTCAGGCTGCCTGCGTGATCAGGTTAATGATCCAGACCTCAATCTACTTATTATGGCGTGAGCGGAATGCTAGGATCTTCTCCGGTAAAGTCACCTCTTCGGCTGGACTGCGAGCATCTTTGGATCGACTGCTGCGTGACAGGTTGCTCTCCTTTCCTCAATCAAGACCAGGACACCCTTCTATCTTGGAATTCTATTTTGCTTGTATAAGGCCACCTTGAGGCCTTTTCTCTAGTTGGGTTGTTTTACGTTTCCATTTTCTCGCTGTAATCTCGCAAATAAGTTGCTTCGCAACAATGTAAAACTCAAAAAAGGTATGAAATTTTAACATTGATACCAAAAAAAAAACAAAACATTATTAAACAAAAAAAAATGAACTAAAAAAACAGATCTGGAGACTCTATCTTCGTCTCCTCCCCCCACCACCGCTTCGTCTGCTTCTGGTGGCTAAGAACGCGGCAAAGATGGAGATTTGGTGACAATAATGGCGGATCTGAAGACTGCCTGGTTTGTCTGCTTTGTCTTCGCTCGGAGCCTCATGACGATGTGACGCTAGTACTCGATTACGGCGGTGGTGGAAGGTGGTACTCGACTGGAGCGGTGGTGGAGGATGGATGAGCGGTTACGGTGAAGCTGGTACTCGATGAAGCTGGTGGAGAATGGAGGAGCAGAGGAGCGGTTACGGTGAGGCTGCTGAAGCTAGTACTCGATGCGGCGGAGGTGGAAGATGGAGGCTGCGAGGATTGAGGCTGCGAGGTGGAGGCTCGAAGATGGTACTCGATATGCCGTGGAGAGATGGAGGCTGCGAGGATTGAGGCTGCGAGGTGGTGACGAATTGGAAAATGAATGAGGATTTTTTTAGATCTGCAAAATGGAGAAGTCTTTTGTGGAAGAAGAAGAAGAAGAAAGATTAAGAGAAGAAAAGAAAAAAAAAGAAAAAGGAAAATAAAAAGAAAAAGAAGATCCAATGGTTGAGATTTGAGATCAGATGTTGATCTAATGGTTGAAGTGATATATGTGATAGTAATTTCAACCAATCAAAATTATTTGGAGATTTAATTAATATATAATAACTAAAAAAATTTTCAAAAAAAAATAAAACTAACTAAAATACAAAATTTAAAAATATTAAGTTTAAAAATGTAACATATAAAAACTTTAAAATTTTTAAACTAAAAAAATATAAAATAATATATAAAACATTAGTAAATATGAGTATGTGTAGTAATTAAATTAGTGTTAAATAGTTTTTGATATGATATAGTATTTAAAATATTAGT
Source organism: Orychophragmus violaceus (assembly GCA_030180135.1). Taxonomy (NCBI): domain Eukaryota; kingdom Viridiplantae; phylum Streptophyta; class Magnoliopsida; order Brassicales; family Brassicaceae; genus Orychophragmus; species Orychophragmus violaceus. The sequence goes on along the minus strand of CM058231.1, from coordinate 33,752,656 downwards.
AAATATGAGTAAATGTTTTTATTTTATAAGTGTTGAATATTAGTTTTGGATATACTTAGTATTTAAAATTTTATTAATTGGAATTTTGGCTATACTTTAGAGTTTTAGGGTTTGTTTAGGGTTTACAGTTTTATGCATTAGTTTTATGTATTAGTTTCTAGAAAATAGTAGATTTGTAAAATATGTTTTTTTGTAAGTATTGAATTTTTAGTTATTGATTATTATAGGAATTAAAGTTTTGTTAGTTAGATTTTGTTTATAATTTAGGGTTTTAGGTTTGTTTAGGGTTTAGGGGTTGTCTAGGGTTTAGAGTTCTGAATTTTGTAAGTATTGAATTTTTAGTTATGGATATATTATAGGAATTAGAGTTATGTTAGTTAGATTTTTATTGTAATTTAGGGTTTTAGGGTTTGTTTAGGGTTTATGGTATAGGGTTTGAAAAGTTATATTTAAGGTTTTAAGTTAAAGTTTGAAAATAGTAGATCTGGAAATAAAATCGTGTATTTTGATTTTATAGTTTATGATTAAGAGTTCAAGGTTTAGAGTTTGAGGTTTTATGGTATATTTAGGTTTTAAGGTTGAGAATAGCCACGGATAAAATTGTGGCTATCCGTGGCTCTTTCGCAATTCTTGGCTATATTCTCTTCAGATAGCCACAAATTTTTTTGTGGCTAATTTGCCACGAAAATATTTGTGGCTGGTCGTGGCTAACTCCTTCCCCGGACATTTCGTGGTTATTCGTGGCTAAATTAGCCACAAATAGGTACGAATCCAGGTTGTGGCTATTGATAGGTCAAGAAATATCCCTATTCTACTGCAAGTGCACAATTATGTGATTGTAGTATAAAGAGTATCATATCCACAAGGACTCAAGTTTCATGCAATAGATTATATTCTTTCGAACTTAGCTAAATCAATCAAGAGAAAACAGAAGACAATGCAAGTAAATTAAAGGTTTGTTTCAATGGGAGAAAAGCGCTAGACTTAGGGTGTTCTCAGGAAATCATGCAATGTAGACATTCAGTTAATCAGGATTCAGGTTAAGCGCATGGTCAAGAACTAGAATCACAATGTATAATAATCCAACTCTCGCTGCGATTACTATCTATGTCTAGCAACCTAATGATTCAAATCTCTTTGCAATCTTAGAGTTCTAGACAAGCATTAATAGCAAGTTCTTAAGTTCACAATTCTCATAAACCAAATCTCTTTGTATTTAGTCAACTTGCTCACACTAAGTTCTTTCAGATTATAACTCACACTTTGATAGGTCAAAGTTATATCCCTATTCTACTGCAAGTGCACAGTTATGCGAATGTAGTATTCGGGTATCATATCCACAAGGACTCAAGTTTCACACGACATATTATATGTTCTTCAGTTAAGCTAAATCAATCACGAGAAAACAATAAACAATTGCAAGCAAAGTAAAGAATGTTTCAATGGGAGAAAGGCGTCAGACTTAGGAATTTCTCGAGAATCATACAATGCAAAAAACTTAACTAACCGAATTCAGATTAAGCTCGAGTTCAAGAACTAGAAACGCAATGCTAAACAATCCAACTCTCGCTGAGATTATTTCTATATCTAGCAACCTAGTGATCCAAATCTATTTGTGATCCTAGAGTTCTAAAAAAGCATTAAGAACAGGTTCTTCGGTTCACAATTCTCCTAAACCAAATCTCTTTGTATCTAATCAAATTGCTCACACTAAGTTTATTCAGATTATAACTCAAACTCTCGTGCTAAGCTAATTATCTCAGATCTAAATCCTAGGTTATAATTCAGTATTAAGCACAACTTAGGTGATGAACGAATATGTTTAGAATCCAATCAATCAGTTATCTAAACATGCATAAAACCCTATGAGAATTCCTAAATCTAACTAGGTTACTACTCAGATATATTATCAGATAAACAATACATCATTGAATATAAAACAAAAAGACTGAATAGATAAGTAAAGGGGTTCGAAATCCTTCTCTCAAAGGTTACAAGTAGCAAGAACAGCCCCTTGGCACAAATCTCTCAATCTCCAAGCAAGAAAAAAAGTAAAAACAAGATAGATGATCCTGAGCCTGAAAAACCTAATTAAACTCCTAAACACATTTTGGGGCTAGATTAGAATTAGGGAAAACTTCTGGGTCTTTTTGCAATTCTTTAAAAGTCGTCTTCAACTTGGTGTATCAGACTCTGTCGCGCTCAGTGTCGACCGACACCAAGGTGGGTGTCGGTCGACATCCACTCGTGGCCGAGACACCAACTTCAGCTCTCTGCTCAAATCACCAGAAACGTCCTATAATCCTACTCTTTGCTCCAAACGCAAGTCCACCTGTAGAAGACTCAATAGACTCGAAAAACCAGGTTAAAGACTCAATAAACACAACTATATCATGGTTGAAAACCTATAAAAACCATGATATATCAACTTCCCCACACTTAGCTCTTGCTTGCCCTCAAGCAAGTAAAAGAACCGAATCATAAGAAAGAGGTTTGAAAATACATAAACTCATTTCGTCCTAGGAACTTTCGCATTCACATTCACTTAGTAAACCACTGAAAACTTTCCTGCAGAGATCAAGACCACAATATATTTCCCCCACACTTAGCTACTGTCCCAAGTAAACACCACAATCAGATTAGGACATTCAAGTTCACCACACTAACTTCTGTATACAATTAGGTGCGGTCTCACAGAGGGAGTATCGATTAGAGGACACATGGACTCAACTCATTCAGTACTTGACCACCAAACTGTCAGTTTCTGGTTCTTTCATTTTCCTTTCTCCCTTAGCACTGATTTTTCCCCACTGGGTATCATTTTATTTTTTCTATCAGTGCTCTTCCCTTTTTTATTAGGGGTGTAACTTTGGACATGTTTCCATGGATGCACAGGAGGTAATAGGGGCTCTACCACTCCCGTGACCACTTCGAAGCTACTAGCTTATCCTTAGTTTTAATCACTTTTTTTTTTACTTTCAAGGGAGGGGAAAATCAGGAACCATACTGTAGATGGGATCATAGGCTGTGTCAAACACATAAGAGGAATCCGATCCAGAGATACCAAGCCCCTAAGTGATAAAATAAAGTTAGGATTAGAGGTGAAGTAAGTGATGGATCCTTTGAATACTTGGTTAGATGTGGATGTCCTTGTTAAGTTGATATGTGTGGGGTTTTCTAACAGTCATAGAGCTGATGCAAGTCTGTCCAGTGGTCACTTAGTTCCTGTTGCAGCGAAAAATTTCCTCGAAAAATCACAATTTCATACACATTTTGAATCAATAAAACCATTTTGAAAACAAGGGAAAACAAGGGACTGACTCTAAGAAAACAAAACACAACGTCAGTAGCCACCTCCCCCACATTTAGACTGCACTGTCCCCAGTGCAATCGCAGCTTGGTTTCAGAAGAACAAGGTATAAGTAACGGAGAATTTTGAGAACCGAAACCTTACATGTGTTCGCAATCGATGTCGACCGACACACACCCAACGTCGCGAAAAATCAGGCTTTGGTTGACATCGTTTTGATCCAAATCAAGCATGGTTGATTTCCATCCGTGCTTTCGAGTTTGGCGTCGACCGACACTGTGGAGCGTCGACCGACATTGATGTGTGCAAACCTATTCTTTACTGCTCTGATACACAAAAACCAGAAAAATTAAAAGACACAAAGACAAAAACCAAAAAGAAACGAAAACTAACCTACAGTGGGTTGCCTCCCACTCAACGCTCGTTTTTAGTCGTTAGCTCGATTTTGGTGGGAGATTAGACTCCCGGTGGTTTCGACAGAGGCTGTGAGTGCCTCTGCGAAAGTCTCCTCATCCATGGTGGAGAATAAGTAGTGTCAGCATGAGATCGTCCAAGGAAGGAAGGAATGGAATCTTCTCCTGCATTCATAGCAATAAAGTTAGTAGAACTGAGTTGTGAAGATGCATACCTTTGCTGTGGTGGAGCCCTGACGTTTGGAGATTTCTGCTTATAAGCAGTTGCAAGCTCTGAAGATGTTAGAGCGGAATCTTGAGAAACCACCATCTTCTGCTCTCCAGGATCGGAAACTGAAGCCTCACTAGTGTGAGATTCTTGCTCCAGCTCAATGCTAAAGGCTTAACCGTCAATGGCAGACCTTCGCAACCTCCATCTTGAAGTGTAGAGGCTCATCTCCCAGGTGGAGATCAATCAGACTATGCCTCACATCGATCCTCGCTCCGGCAGTAGCTAAAAAGGGTCTTCCCAGTATCAGAGGATCATCCGGTTCATTATCGTACTTCAGCACCACAAAGTCAGTTGGGACTAAGTAGTTTCCAGCTCTGACAGGGACATCCTCAAGAACTCCTTCTGGAATCCTCCTTGACTGAACAACTAGGATTATAGAGATCCTCGTGTTGGATTATGTCCTGAAATCACATTGTACTCACTCTAGAGATAGTTGTATTGTCGAGATCGGACAATTCATGTGATACTGGGTAGTCATAATGTTTTGCTAGAAACCACTTATGACAAATGAGTTGTAACTCATTTCCAGTATTGTGTGAACCTACAGGGTCACACACCTAAGCAAGTTGGACATAGTCCATATGGGATTGATCATTGGCATATGATCTGATCGATGTGTATTGGATGCACATCGAATATAAGTTTCTATGAGAAGTATCGATCGACACCATTGGGTGCATCGGTCGATACAGGAGGTGTGTCGATCGACACCACTAAGTGTGTCGGTCGACACAAAGGCGAAACCGAGACTGATATTTCGGTTCACTTTAAGGTCGATATATAAACGCGTTTTGTACATTCGACCTAATTGATAGTGAGCGCCGCTCAGACTGTTTTTCTAAGAGAGAAAACACAGAACCTCAAGAAACAAAGTTCCCAGGAGATCCGAGCCCCGGTACTAGCATCCCGGCGGATTCCAGCTTGTGTGCGTGTGGACTATCAGTAGAGGCGCAGCATCTGAGGCGCTGGAGATCTCTTGTTTATCTGACCCTATTCCGCTGCCAGTTTCCAGGTAAACACGAGATCATATCCATGATTCGATTAACTAGACCCTAGATCCTAGGCTATCGGGAACTCGCGAGAATTATGAATCTGGTAGAATTGGCTCCAAGTTCCTTCAGTGGTATCAGAGCCTTAGGGTTTTCCATTGAATCAGTCTGTTTAATTGAATCTAATGAATTGAATTCGCTCATAATAGTTTATGAACAATAGCATGTTAGATCGATTGAAACAGAACTCTGATTCTGTGTTTTCGCATGGTGTCGATCGACACACTGGGTGTGTCGGTCGACACAGAACCGCGAATTCGACAGAGTCGGCGGCTAGGGTTTTTCGCGAAGAAAAACCCGAAAGCCTTCTGTGTCGATCGACACAGGTTGAGTGTCGGTCGACACAGAACAAATTCGGTCGAGTGACGATCGACACAGGTTAGTGTCGGTCGACACAGACCGAGCGAATGGTTAATCGGTTCAGTTGGATTGGACCGGTTATCATACTTGGTTAAGTCCGAATAGATCGGTTTAAATTGGATGAATTGGTTCAATTGGATTGAACTGATTATCTCAATTAGCTTGAACCGATGGGTTAAATCAGTTTGATTGGATAATACGGTTCAATTGAATTGGACCGGTTATCGCGATCAGTTGAAACTGGTTTAAACGGTTTAAATTGGATGAATTGGTTCAATTGGATTGAACTGATTATCCCAATTAGTATAAACCGAATGGTTAAGATCAGTTTGATCTGATAAGTCGGTTCAATTGGATTGAACCGGTTATCAAAATTGTCTTCGGTTAAGGTCAATGTCGACCGTCACACACGGGTTGTGTCGATCGACATGATCGGTTCGATGAACCGGGTTAATTGGATTAATCGGTTATTGAAGTCCGATTTTGTTTGGTAATGTCGATCGACAGACATATTCTGCGTCGATCGACACAGTGCTCGAAATTCTGGTTACTGAACCTTGAATTTGCAGAAACCAAACTCGACCTAAACCTTGATAAAAGCTTAGCTTCAGTTTGGTCAACTGTCATGACTCATTTAGTTGTGTGATGGTCTAGCCAAGAGCTTGGTGTCCACAATTAGGTGAGTAAGGCAGGTAATAATGTTGATGGACTTGCAGTGCATTAACATCAACAATTACTTGACCTAAGAGATTGATTTGCTAAACTTTTGGGTTTAGTTTCCTCAAACTAAATATCAAGTAACCTTGATGTCTTGCCCAAATCTTGTCTACTGTCATTACTCGTGTCATTGTTGGATAGTCTTGGAGTCCTTGGTATCCACAGTGGCATGAGCAAGGCAGGTGGTCATTGACAGACTTGCAGTGCGACTGTCAGTGATCACAAGACAGAAGAGATTGGTTTTATTTGACTGGGCCATCGGAAGTTCTGGGCCCAGAGACATCAGAGTGGATTAGACATAGTTTGTCTCATCCACAACCAAGAGTTGTACTGGGTACAATTAGCAATGATTTTCTTACCTAGATGACTAAAGTTTGGGTAATGGCGAGTCGCCGACTCAGATTTTAGTCATGTATGGATCTTGGATCATTATATTCATAGAGGAAACATTGTTTGAATATAATGCGAGTTTTCTTATTAGATAAGATTTCTCATCATATACATAACTAAATCTTTGTTTTTCTTGGATTTCAGCTTATGTCTATGACTACTTTCTCGTTGCGATCCGTCCTTGAGAAGGACAAGTTAAATGGATCCAACTTCCTGGATTGGTATCGGAATCTGAGATTCATTCTCAAGCAGGAGAGCAAGGACTATGTCCTTGAAAAGGCTCTTCCAGAAAGGCTTGGGACCAATCGCTCGAATGCAGCATATAATGCTTGGAATAAGCATTATATTGATGTGGTAGACGTGCGTGGTCTGATGTTGGCTACTATGAACTCGGACTTGAAGAGTCAATACGAGAACATGGAGTCGCCAATAGAGATGATCACCAGCCTGAAACTGAAGTTTCAGGATCTGGCACGAGTTGAGAGATTCCAGATGGTGAAGTCTCTCACTGGGTGCAAGCTACCAAAGGATGCTCCAGTAAGTCCTCATGTCATTAAACTGATGGGTTACGTTGATAACCTGGGGAAACTGGAATGTCCAGTCAGCTTAGAGTTGGCTACTGACATCATTCTGCAGTCACTGCCGTCAAGTTATGATAAGTTCATCAAGAATTATATCAAGAAAGGCTTGACGAAGACGTTGACTGAGCTGCATAGCATGCTCAAGACAGCAGAGCAAAACATAAAAGGGGGTAAAAGATTTGAGAAATCTTGTTTAGACAAGGGTGTTGGCAAGGTCGTCCAGATTTGGAATCAGGATAAGCCTGTGTCATCTTATAAGCCCAAGTCAAGCCCATCTGGTGTTAGTAAGTGCTTCTGCTGTAATGAGTCGGGGCATGGGAAGAGAGATTGCATTGAATTCTTGGAAGATTCACAAGAGATGGAGAAGATGTATGGTACTTCTTCTTCAGGTATTGTGTTATTAATTCAAGTTCTACATAAGTATTGGATACTTGTTGTGGTACTGATATTTTTTTGAAATATGCAGGACACAAGCGACAGTAGGACGTTGAAGAAAGGACAAGTGGAACTGCGTGTCTGGTATGAAGCAATGGTTGCTGCATGAGCCGTAGAGATTCTCCACTTGTAGGAACCTTTCATACTTGGTTTTAAAAATTAAGTAATTGCTACTATGTATCTGCCTTGTGCAGAAATGTCTTTCATTTTCTTGTAAGGAATTTGGATGTTTTTCATTTTGATAAAAGACAAGTTTTGTTCTTTAGATCTTAATGAAATATTCTATGGTAGCACCCCATTTGGAATGGGTTTTATATCTTAAACCAGCAAAAGACAGCATATAACACAAATACTAAAGGTTTAAGTCTGATGACTTGAACTCGACTTTTCTTTGGCATAGTCGTTTAACCACAAGAGGGAAGCGGATTCAGTAAATCCATAGTTTTAGACTCATTTGATTTTAATCATTTGAGATATGAATTCTGTTCAATGGACCAAATGACTAAGGCCCATTTAGCAGAGCTAAAGGAAACGGGCTAGAGGCTTATTGGGCCTTACACATACTGATGTATGCGGCCCGATGAGCATTAGTGCCAAAGAAAATCTTATGTACTTCATTACCTTATTGATGGCATCAATAAAGTATGGATGTGTTCATTTGATGAGACACAAGAAGGAATCCCTTGGGGAGTTCCAAGATGAAGTGTAGAACCGATTTGACAGAAGTATTGAGATCCTCGATTGAATCGCGGAGGAAAATACTTAAGTCATGAATTGGGTGATAATCTGACAAATTAGATCGGATCTTATTGGATATGCTCCGATTAATGATGAGTCACAGGAATCTTCCATAATCATTTAAGAATACGTTCTAAAATGTCTATGTTTACGCTAAATTAGTTTCTATCAGAATCAGTGAAAAACACCACATTGGATGTGGAATGGGTGATTTCCAAATTTGTTTTTCTGATTAATTGGGATTGCAAGGTTTGTGTAAGACAGTAGTCAACAAACAAACTTGAACCCAAATCTGATAAGTTCTACCTCGCTGGTTGTCCTAAGGAAACCAAGGCTTAGTACTTTTGTTGTCCGGAACTGTGTCTTTTGAGAAAGATCGTACTTTCAAAAGGAACAGTGGGAGTAAAAGTACACATCGAAGAAATTCGATAAACACAGGAGGCTGCTCAACCTGTTGAGGAAAAGCAGCGGTGAGATCTACATAGTGCTGTAGAATCTGCACCTATGGAGCCTGAAATTCGCAGATCCGAAAGGATTCGTCACTAACTCGAGAGTGATTTCTCGTAACCAATTGTCGTGATCCATTGATCATTGAAAAGTGACGAGCATGCGAAATTCAAAGAAGCGATGGTGAGCCCCAACTCCGAAAATTGGCTGGGTATGCATGTTAGCTTTACCGATCCATTTCTGGATTGAAGCAAACATCTTGGAGTTGGAATCAACATTCTGATAAAGTGGTCAAAAGTTTTGACTTGATCAGAAAGAAAAGAAACCATGCGTATACAAGAAGACTAGTGGGAGCGTAATGGCAATTCTCACACAGTATGTAGATAACATACTTACACTACAAAAAAAAGGGGCATTGATAGCACTTGACGATAGCACGGTTTTACAAACTGCTATAAAAGATTAAATTTTGATTTTGATTTCTAATAATAGCATTTAAATAACGCTATGATAGGAAATCAGTAACCGGGAAATGAAAATCACTTAATCCGCCAATACTTAGCCGAAAATTAGAATAAGCGGCAAAGACTTTGGATTTTTCCCTCTTTTCCCTCGTCTTCTCATTAAAAACCTTTGTTAAAAAAAAACTCAATTCATTCAGATCCAGAAAAAAAAAAACTCATCTCCCTCTCTCTTAGGTTTTGGTCTCCTACCATGAACACGATTCTTTCTCCTCGTATTTGGTTCTCTCATCTTCCTCCGTTTGTACACCAAACCTCCGCCGTCATCTTCCTCCGTTTGTCTGATTATGGAAAGATTACAGCGAATCTTCGGCGCCTGTGGCGGTTTGGGTCACGCATCACCTGATTCTCCGACCCTGGATACATCGGAGCAGGTTTACATCTCTTCTCTCGCCCTCCTCAAGATGCTCAAGCACGGTAATCATCCATCCCTCAGCTCCAATTTACTTTCCTCGCACTTAGGGTTTCTGATTTGTTTCGCCTATGTGATTCCCTCTGGAACTCTAGGGTTTCTAAGATTATGATCTGTTTGTTATTAGAGTTAAAGCCATGTGGATTGAGTAGAGATTTGAAGGTTGATTGATTTTGAGATGGTGCTACTGATATTGCAGGTAGAGCTGGAGTTCCTATGGAAGTCATGGGATTGATGCTTGAGAGTTCGTGGATGAGTACACTGTTAGAGTTGTGGATGTTTTTGCGATGCCTCAGAGTGGTACTGGTGTTCAGGGCGATGTTGTAACTCCTCTGGCAGGACACGCAGGAATAACCATTGGCGAAAATTGGTTTGTAGTTGGAGGTGGTGATAACAGTACCGGTAAATGCACTCTTTACTTCTCAAGATTTTTTTATCTAAACAATTATTTTCAAGTTGGGGAGTTTTAACAAACCAAATGATTTGAGTTAGTTTTAAAAAAGATAAATCTGGACATCATGTTTTTTTAAGATTTAAAACTATTTCATGTGAGCTAATTTCCGACGATTTTCCCTTTTTTGCAGAATGTTGATGGCGATTCTGAAATGGTAGACTTGTGGGGTGATGATAATAAAGGTTTGTTTTTTTTGAAACTTTGTACTTTCTGAATCTGTTTTTTCTCAGTTCTTCTATGGAGAGATGTTAAGATTCAATGTTTTCTTTGGTAAAAATCTTGCAGGAGAACGTGAGAGCAATCCTAGAAAGGTATTGTGTCATGTAATTAAATTGTTGGTTTTCATTTGTTCCTCTATAGGAGAAAGTGATTTGGTTTTAGACTGACTCAGTTGGCAATAAACCTTTTTTCTGGTGTACAGGTATCGAAAATGACTTCGACTATTCCAGCAGTAGAAGTTGATCCTGTATCATGCTCATACAACCCTACAGCTGAAAGCCACGAGGTACAAAGCCTTTACTACGAATTAATTCTCACAATTTTGATCTGGTGTTATTGTCTTATGTATGGAACTATCTTTCCAGTCTGGTTTAGAGAAATGATTTAGAGAAACACTCTGGTTTGAGGATTTTCCAGACTAAAATGATTTAGAGAAACACTCTGGTTTGAGGATTTTCTCTGCATCTTGATTTGATTATTGATTTATCTGTGTGTGCTGTGCTGATTTTGTGTGTTTGTGCAGAGCAAGTTGCAGAATTTGGCTGGGAAACACTCGGATGTCCCTGAGAACTTGAGTCCGACATTCACGAAGTCATATGGTCTCGCTGCTGGGTCATGGATAGGACCATATGCCATTTGTCGGTCGTGGGAATCATTAGAGTGCAAGAAGAGAAAAGAAACTGATTCTAAACACCAGACGCATCCTATGGCTATTCATATTGTTTCTGGAAGCGAAGATGCGGAGAGAGGTGGGGCTCCAATTCTCTGTTTAGAAGATGTGACTAAATCTTGTGTAGAATTCTCGGAAGTCGCGTACCTGCATGTATATCAGGCTTCGAGCCCTCAGACAGATGGGCCAATAGGTGGTGGTAGCATGAAATCAATGAATGAAAAACCTAGTCCGCAAGATAAGGAGACGCCGGAGGTCTCTGGTCTGAAAACTGTTGGACCTGAGGGAGAGATAACAGCAGGTTGGTATTCTAGCATACATCTACTCAGTTGCTGTCTAAAAACATTCATTATTCCCCTATCTGTTTTCCTTTGAGTTTGACAACTATGCCCCTACTTTCAGCTTATCGGAAGCTCGCTAAGAGTTACCATCCGGACGTGAACAAGTAAGTGGAAAACTTCACTTTAAATTCAGCTTCTAGAACTCATCATATGTTCGTTATAAAGATCTTTTTATATTGATCCAAGCTTCATATTTTTCTTATTGCAGAACACAAATGTGATATAGTGAAAAAGCTTCAAGAGAGGAAAAACATTGTTGGAATGCTACAGATACTGCTCGTGGTGGTTCAGATGTTGCTCTCACTGAACCTGGATTGTCTTATACCCACTTCTTGTGTTCTTTGCAGAAACTTATAACTCCTTGTTTCCTGCTGATGACAGTGTTTATATTACATTATCCGGTTTAACGACCAGAAGTTGAACGAAGTGTGAGTGTTCTTATTATACTTTCATCGCTTTTCATTCTTGTTGTTTTACTCATTCCACATGAGTGTTCTACTCGGTTGCTAAATTTTGTTGTATGGTTACTGTTGGGAATGTCCTGAAATCTATTGTACTTGCTCTAAGTGAAAGCCGTATAGTCGAGATGAGACAATCACATAACACTAGGTAGTCATAACGCTTTGCTAGAAGCCACTTATGATCAATGAGTTGAGAACTCATTGCTAGTGTTATATGATCCTACAGGGTCACACACCTAAGCAAACTGGGCGTCATAGACGAGGTTGATCATTAATGTAATGATCCAATGAATGCATATTTGATATGCATTCGATATCAATGTTCTGGGGAGTGTCGATCGTTGCAGTTAGTGCATCGATCGATGCACTCGCGGATTAATCAGATTAATTCGGTTTAATCGTTGGTTAATTCCGTTGTGGTTTAAGCCGACATATATAAGATATATGGTCGACCTAAACTCGTACCTAACCTAATTCACAGCCACCAGAACACAGAAATAAACCTCTCTGGAGATTAGATCTCTGTAAGGCACTAGCATCCCTGCGGTCCAGTTTGTGTGCGTGTGGATACCAGTAGAGGCGCAGCATTTGAGGCGCTTCGTGATCTTGACTACTTGCAATACTTCCGCTGCATATTAACCAAGTAATCTCGAGATCTGATAGATTCAATTACTTGAACCTTAGATCCTAGGCTCGGAATTCAGACTAGGGTTGCTAATCATGATTAGAACTGCTAGAAATTCCTTCAGTGGTATCAGAGCTTTAGGGTTCCATTGAATCTGTAGCATGATGATTAGATTAGTTGAATCTAGATCTTTGTATGATTGATACAAGCATGCTAAAACTCGTTTTGATCAAATAACCTAGTTTAGGGTTTTGTTCGAAAACGTTTTAAGGTTTTTCGCATAGTGTCGATCGTTGCCAATCGGGCAGCGATCGATACAGAGCGAAAACCCGAATAAATTTAGGGTTTTTCGCAAGGTGTCGATCGTTGCCAATCCGGCAACGATCGATGCAGGGCGAAAACCCGAATAAACCTAGTTTTCGCCTAGTGACGATCGATGCAATTGTTGCATCGATCGACACAGCCTCGCGAGATTGTCGGATCGGTTCAATTGGATTGGACCGGTTATCGAGCTTGGTTAATAATGGTCGAACACTGTGAATGGTTTGATGGCGATTGTTTTGATTAGGCTGGCATCGACCGATGCTAACGTAGCATCGATCGATGCTTACCGGTATTCAAAACCGGATCAATTGGATTGATCGGTTATCGCGGATTAATTAATTATAAGAATTAAAACATAGTAATCTGAACGTTTTAAATGGTTCCGTTCCTCAACCAAATATCAAGTGATACTTGATGTCTTTCCAATCTTGTCAACTGTCAAGACTCATTTCATTGTACGATAGGCTTGCAGTGCAAGGTATCAACAATTACATGAGTAAGGCAGGAAGTAATCGTGTTAATGGGCTTGCAGTGCAAGGCATCAACAATTACATGACTGAAGAGATTGGTTTGCTTGACTGGGCTATCAAAATCGTTTTGGGCCCAGAGACATCAGGTGGATTGGACATAAGATGTCGATCCACAACCAAGAGTTATATTAGATATAACTAGCAAGGTTGTTGCTTACCTAAATAGCTAAAGTTGAGTGATAGCCAGTGGCTCACTTGAATTTAGTAAAATATGGGTTTTGGATCATTATATTCATCTGAGGAAGCATTGATTGAATATAATGTGAGTTTTCTTAAAAGTTAAGATTTCTCATTTCTTGAACATCATAACTAAACCTTTTTCTTTTCTATGTTCTCAGCTATGACTACTACTCTTAATAATTCTTTCTCCTTGCGATCCGTCCTTGAGAAGGACAAGTTAAATGGATCGAATTTTCTCGAATGGTATCGGAACTTGAGAATTGTTCTCAAGCAGGAGAAGCGGGACTATGTCCTTGAAAATGTTCTCCCTGAAAAACCGAGATCCAATGCTGCACATGCAGAAAGGAGTGCTTGGGACAAGCATTCCAATGATGTGGTCGATGTGAATTGTCTCATGTTGGCTACCATGAACTCGGACTTGCAGAAGCAATACGAGAACGTGGAGTCGCCAGTGGAGATGATTACTAGCCTGAAAAGCATGTTTCAAGAGCAAGCACGAACTGAGAGATACCAGACGGTTAAATCTCTCATTGAATGCAAGCTACCAAAGGACAGTCCGGTCAGTCCTCATGTCATTAAGATGATGGGTTATATTGATAACCTGAGGTTAACGAGTTCTTCGTTCCGGTTGCTACGGGTGTGATAACTTGGCATACACTGATTTCAGAGATGAAATCCGTGCTTGGTGTCAGGCGACACAAGAAAAGTGTCGGTCGACGCTGAGTGCTTCTGTCGATTCCTGCAGTAACAAAAACGAGCCAAACAAGAGAATGTGAGTAACAAAGAAAGAAAACAACTTAGACTAAACCTTAAAACAAAATCTATCGGCGAACTCAGTTGATTCCCCGGCAACGGCGCCAAAAACTTGATAGGTCAAAGTGTTGGAATTATGTCCAGTAATCTCTGTACTGTCTCTAGAAAGTAAGAGTATGTCAATGATCAGACATAAGTCATATAATACTGGGGGTCATGATGGCTTGCTAGAGTCCGCTCATGATCTATAAGTCTTGGATTTATTGCCTTTGTTATATGATCCCATATGGGTCACACGCCTAAGCTAACAGGAAACTATGAGGGAACGGTTCAGCAGAAGTACGGTAAAAGTGCTAGGCATTTACTGTACCTAAAGAGATTAAAGGGCCTGATTAAATCTAAGGGATTTAATCAGATTGGGACTTGGGCCCAAAAGCCCAAAAGGAACTAGACATAAGTTTTATATCTAAAACTTAACCTAGCTGCCTTTTTGTGCTAACTCTCCCTGCGCCTCTCTCTCTCTCTCTACGCCTCCCTCTCTGTGGTCTAGCAGCCAATATTCCTGAAGTGTGCGTGTGTGAACCTCTGGAGGAGCTGTCCCTTGGCGGTTCTGCTGATCTCTGACAATACCTCTCTAATCCGCTGCATAAACAAGGTATTAGGTGAGATCCCCTTATGATTCTGCAAGAGAACCTAGATCCAATCTGTTTAGTAGGGTTTAATCTGAATGAATTGAACCAGGATAAACACTAAACAATCCTTCAGTGGTATCAGAGCCATTGGTTCTATTAGGATTTCTTGTTAGAATCATGTTTAGGTTGTTTAGAAGTGTTTGAATCAATCTATGCTTGAAATTGATAAGAAAACACTTAAGAAACAAAAGTTAAAACCCTAAACTAAAAAATTGCATCGTCCGATGCATAACAAGGATCGGATTGACGCACGGACCGATCGCTTTACGGATCGAGTCGCGTGGTCATTCCGACCGCGAGAGATGGGCCGATCAACCGAGTGGATCGCATGGATCGATCGCACGATCGCATGGATCTCGCGTCTCGTCCCGATCGCATCTCTCGCGTCCCGTCCCGTCGCCTCTCGTCCCGATCGATCGCCCGCATCGCGTGAAGCTTGCCCGCATCGCGTGAAGCTTCGGCTGGCGTGATCGTGATCGGTTCATGACCAATCGTTTCGGTTTTGGTTGATGGTTCGGTTTAAAATTTATTAAAACTTGATCGTCACGGTTTAATAATTACAGACTTAATAAAATTTATTAGATCTGGTTAAACCGTGATAAGAAATCCAATGTCGAAATTAAATTGGATTTAGTGCCTAAACCAGTGGTTTTCTAATTTGATTTGGTTGGACCAAATAAATTGAGAAAATCCGGTTTAGTAAATAACCGGTTAACAATTGTGGTTATCGTAGTAATTAATCTTGGTTAGACCAATTTTAATGAACCAGACCGGTTATGTCATTTAATTGGACAATTGGGTTATGTCTTGGACATAGACCAATTCTTGGGCCTTGGGCCAAGAAGTTAAAACAATTGGGCCAGTTATTTGAGTCTTTTCTTCAGATTTAATTTAAAATTTCATTTAATAATTAAAATTTGATTTTAAATTAATCAGTTTCCAAAATATTAAATTAGAAATGTTTCTTGGAATAGAAGTTTCTAGATTTGCATGTTTTGGATATTTAGGAAATTTCTATAGTTAGAAAGTTTCCAATTTTAGGAAGTTTCCAATTATAAAAGTTTCCAAAATCAGTAGGTTTCCCAAAATGGAAAGTTTCCCAAAATAGTAATCTTCTATTTTGGGATGAAATTTTAGAAAACCTATAAACCTCAAATAATATCAAGCGTTGGATGTCTTGTCCAGTCTATGTCAGCTGTTGAAACCCATTCAATTGTACACACGGCCTTACAGTGTGAGGGTGTCTATCTTTTGCGTGGCTAAGACAGTTTGTGATTCATTAATGTCATTGGGAGTCCCAGACATTAGTGATTACATGACTGTATAGTCTGGTTTTCTTGACTGGGTCATCGGGAGTCCCGGACCTTGAGACATCAGTGTGGATTGGGCCTCGGGCCCAGATTCATAACCAAGAGTTATATCACGGATATAATTAGCCGAGATAGGGCTTACCGATATAAGCTAAGGTTGGGTGACGGCCAGTGGCCCACTTTGATCTTAGTTATATGTGGATCTTGGAATCATTATATTTTTGAGGGTAACTAATGTTATTGAATATAATGCGAGATTAATCATATTGAACATATTAACTAAAATCCTTTTATCTAATATTTCAGCAATGACTACTACAAGCACACAAAACACATTCTCAATCCGGTCTGTTCTCGACAAGGAGAAGCTGACTGGAACGAACTTCCTGACGTGGTCAAGGAACTTGAGGCTGGTCCTCAAGCAGGAAAAGAAGGAATATGTCCTTCGTGATCCCCTCCCCGAGAGGCCTCCAAACAATGCCGCCAGGAATCTGCACAATGCTTGGGAAAAGCATTCGTCAGATGAAAATGATGTCTATTGCCTGATGTTGGCAACCATGACTCCTGAATTGCAAATGCAGTTCGAGAGTGTGCTGTCGCCCATCGAGATAATGGCAAGCCTGAAATCGCTTTTTCAGGAGCAGGCAAGAACTGAGAGGTTCCAGACTGTTAAGAACCTCTTAGACTGCAAAATGGCTGCAAGTGCGGCAGTGAGTCCTCATGTCTTGAAGATGATGGGTTATCTCGATCATCTTCAGAAACTCGACTGCCCTATCAGCCAGGAACTTGCCTGCGACATCGTTCTGCAGTCTTTACCTGCAAGCTATGATCAGTTCATCCTGAACTTCAATATGCATGGCTTGAGTAAGACATTGCCTGAGCTTCACGGAATGCTCAAGACTGTAGAGCCCAACTTGAGGAAAGCCAAGGACCACAACGTGCTTATGGTACAAAAGGGCAAGGGCTTTAAGAAATCCTCTGCCAAGGACAAGGGAAAGGCTAAGGCTGTTCAAGTCTCGGACAAGGACACGCCAAAGCCCAAGCCCAAGTCCAAGGCTGGGCGTACTGACATCTGCAGGTTCTGCAAAGAACCAGGGCATTGGAGGAGAGAATGTAAGAAATTCCTGGAAGGTCTAAAGGAATTGAAGAAGAAGACTCTGGAGACTTCTTAATCAGGTATTTTTGTTATAGAAGTTAATACAACTACTTCTGATAATACCTCATGGGTTATGGATACTGGTTGTGGGGCTCATATTTGTACTAATATGCAGGAACTCAGCAACAGTAGGAGGCTGAAGCAAGGACAAGTGGAGCTACGAGTTGGGAATGGAGCGAAAGTTCCTGCACTAGCTGTAGGCACATACTTGTTGTCTTTACCTTCGGGATTGGTTTTAGAACTCAATAATTGTTATTTTGTACATGCGATAAGCAGAAATATTATTTCAATTTCATTGTTGGATTTGGAAGGTTATGATTTTTCAGTTAAGAATAAATTATGTTCCTTCAATCGCAACAATTTGTTCTATGGTTGTGCCCCTCTTACGAATGGGCTTTACATACTTGATCAATCCGCGCCAATTTATAACATTAATACCAAACGGTTCAAACCTAATGAGGAGAACCGAACGTTTCTATGGCATTGTCGTTTAGGGCACATCAGTGAGAAACGCATTAAGAGGCTCCATTCGAATGGACTTCTTGGCTCATTTGACTTTGAGTCATGTGAGAAATGCGAATCCTGCCTGATGGGAAAAATGACGCGGGCCTCCTTTAATAAACCCAACGAGAGGGCCAGTGACTTATTGGGCCTGATACACACTGATGTGTGTGGCCCAATGTCCACAAATGCAAGAGGAAACTATCAGTACTTCATTACCTTCACTGATGATTTCAGTAGGTATGGATATGTTTATTTAATGAAACATAAGTCTGAGTCGTTTGAGAGATTCAGAGAGTTCCAAAATGAAGTACAGAACCAACTTGGCAAAAGCATTAAAGCTCTTCGGTCCGACCGAGGAGGAGAATACTTGAGCCAAGAGTTCAGTGATCATCTGAGAGAGTGTGGGATAGTTTCCCAACTCACTCCTCCTGGAACACCTCAATGGAATGGTGTGTCTGAGAGGAGGAATCGGACCTTATTGGATATGGTTCGGTCTATGATGAGTCACACAGACCTTCCAATATCCCTTTGGGGATATGCTCTGCTAACAGCAGTGTTCACTCTAAATAGAGCGCCATCAAAAGCAGTAGCTAAGACACCATATGAATTATGGACTGGAGAAGCTCCAGTGCTGTCTTATCTTAGAATTTGGGGTTGTGAAGCCTATGTCAAGAGATTGATCTCTGACAAGCTTACACCAAAGTCTGATAAATGCTACTTCATTGGTTATCCGAAAGAGACCAAGGCTTATTACTTCTACCTACGATCCGAGAACAAGATTTTTGTTGCCCGGGATTGTAATTTTCTTGAGAGGGAGTTTCTCTCTAAGAAAAACAGTGGGAGTAAGGTACTGCTTGAAGAAATTCAAGATGAACAGGATACTGCTCAACCTAATGAGGAAGAGCAGCAGGAGGACCTACAAGAAATTGTAGAGCCTGAACCTGTGGTACCTGAAGTTCGAAGATCCGGGAGGATCCGTCACGAACCCGAGAGATATCAAGGATTCCTCGTGACTAACTGTCATGATCTTCTGATCATTGATGGTGATGAACCATCGAACTTCAATCAAGCCATGATGGGCCCAGATTCCTCTAAGTGGCGTAAGGCCACTGATTCCGAAATGGACTCCATGTCGGTCAACCAAGTGTTTTCGTTGGTTGACTTACCCGCTGGTGTAAAAGCCATCGAGTGCAAATGGATCTTCAAGAAGAAGATTGACGTGGATGGAAATGTCCAGATTTATAAAGCCAGGTTGGTGGCAAAAGGTTTCAGACAAGTTCACGGTGTGGATTATGATGAAACCTATTCCCCAGTGGCTATGATGAAATCTATTCGGATTCTACTAGCAACTGCAGCTTTTCATGATTATGAAATTTGGCAGATGGACGTGAAAACCGCCTTCCTGAATGGTATTCTGGAAGAGGATGTGTATATGACACAACCTGACGGTTACATAGATCCAAAGAATGCTGGGAAAGTATGCAAGCTTCATAAATCCATTTATGGATTGAAGCAAGCATCGAGGAGCTGGAATCTTCGTTTTGATGAAGCGATCAAGCAATTTGACTTCATCAGAAACGAAGAAGAACAATGCGTGTATAAGAAGACTAGTGGGAGCAAGATAGTATTTCTTATTCTGTATGTCGATGACATACTGCTTCTCGGAAACGACGTACCAATGCTGCGGTCGGTAAAGGACTGGCTTGGAAGTTGTTTTTCCATGAAAGACATGGGTGAAGCCGCATACGTTCTTGGAATCCGGATCTACCGGGATAGATCTAAAAGGCTGATAGGCTTGTGTCAAGATTCATACATTGACAAAGTCCTGCATAGATTCAGCATGGCAGATTCCAAGAAGGGCTTCACGCCAATGGTACATGGCATAACGCTAAGCAAGAAGCAGAGCCCAACGACGGCTGCTGAGCTTGAGCGCATGAAGAATATTCCTTATGCATCTGCAATAGGATCTGTCATGTATGCCATGATCTGTACTCGTCCTGATGTTGCTTATGCATTGAGCATGACGAGTAGATACCAGTCAAATCCAGGAGAAAGCCACTGGATTGCCGTCAAGAATATCCTGAAGTATCTGAGACATACTAAGGATAAGTTCTTTGTGTACGTCGGAAGTAATGTGCTTGAAGTCAGTGGATTCACGGACGCAAGTTTCCAGACTGACAAAGATGATTTCCAGTCACAGTCCGGTTATATCTTTTGTCTGAATGGCGGTGCAGTCAGTTGGAGAAGCTCCAAGCAAGACACCGTTGCTGATTCCACTACAGAAGCTGAATATGTCGCCGCCTCAGAAGCAGCGAAGGAAGCTGTTTGGATACGAAAGTTCATTATTGAACTAGGTGTGATACCGAATGCAGCTGAGCCTCTGGCACTGTTTTGTGATAACAATGGTGCTATAGCTCAGGCAAAGGAACCAAGATCACACCAGAAATCCAAGCATGTACTAAGAAGATTTCACTTGATACGTGACATCATTAATAGAAAGGAAGTCAAGATCAGCCGAGTTCCGACAGATGATAATGTCGCTGATCCGTTGACAAAGCCACTCCCAAGGCCTAAGCTCGAGTACCTGACTGAAGCTGTAGGCATTAGAGACATTGAAATGTAATCTAAATTTGAGTGGGAGTTTGAGGGCTTTATTTAGTTATTGATATGTTCTTGTAAAACATTTAAGATGTTTAATAAAATTATTTTTCAAGATTATTTTAACTGTGATGAAATAATCGTTCCAAAATGATATGAACCATTTTATAGGTCATCGAAGTAAGTGACTTGATCTTGAGTTATCAAAGTCATTTAGCTTGATCATGAGACCCTATATTTGATAGATGGCTTATATCATCATGTCCTTAGTCGAAGGTTGTTGAAATTAGAACACCAACAACCGCGTGAGACTAGATTGGTATGTGACTTATGACAAAGTCTCAGGATGTCATAGATGCACGGCATCAAAGTCAGTACATAGGTGTATGTTGGGGTACATACGACCGGACAAGACCCGCTTATAAGAACTCTTCAGGATATTTATATCTGTGTCATAAGAGTTTCTTACTACGACTATAGAGTATAGTCCTTAGACCTGAGTTCGCATGCATGTGACTGCACATCAACTGATGCGCTTTGATCATTGTCTAACGCTGTCGTTAAGCGATAGTTATAAGGACCTTGTTTGGGTGTATTATGAAATGAGTAGTTTACAGTGATGGAACAAGACGGGATTTGTCCCTCCAATATAAATGGAGTGAATATCTCTAGGCCAATCGGAGATTTGAATACTGGAAAATGCATGGCCATGCTCAAACGGACTGTCCCGAGTCGTTTGGATTGTCAGTATCAAATCAGAGTCCGATGAACATGATTAGGCTTTATAAGGATGACACTCATCTTGCCTTATGACTAATCGAGATATTGAGACAAAAGGAATATGAATACAGAGATTCCAGTACAAGTGGGAGATTGTTGGAATTATGTCCAGTAATCTCTGTACTGTCTCTAGAAAGTAAGAGTATGTCAATGATCAGACATAAGTCATATAATACTGGGGGTCATGATGGCTTGCTAGAGTCCGCTCATGATCTATAAGTCTTGGATTTATTGCCTTTATTATATGATCCCATATGGGTCACACGCCTAAGCTAACAGGAAACTATGAGGGAACGGTTCAGCAGAAGTACGGTAAAAGTGCTAGGCATTTACTGTACCTAAAGAGATTAAAGGGCCTGATTAAATCTAAGGGATTTAATCAGATTGGGACTTGGGCCCAAAAGCCCAAAAGGAACTAGACATAAGTTTTATATCTAAAACTTAACCTAGCTGCCTTTTTGTGCTAACTCTCCCTGCGCCTCTCTCTCTCTCTCTGCGCCTCCCTCTCTGTGGTCTAGCAGCCAATATTCCTGAAGTGTGCGTGTGTGAACCTCTGGAGGAGCTGTCCCTTGGCGGTTCTGCTGATCTCTGACAATACCTCTCTAATCCGCTGCATAAACAAGGTATTAGGTGAGATCCCCTTATGATTCTGCAAGAGAACCTAGATCCAATCTGTTTAGTAGGGTTTAATTTGAATGAATTGAACCAGGATAAACACTAAACAATCCTTCACAAAGTTATATCCCTATTCTACTCCAAGTACACAGTTATGCGAATGTAGTATTCAGGGTATCATATCCACAAGGACTCAAGTTTCACACGACATATTATATGTTCTTCAGTTAAGATAAATCAATCACGAGAAAACAATAAACAATTGCAAGCAAAGTAAAGAATGTTTCAATGGGAGAATGGCGTCAGACTTAGGAAGTTCTCGGAAATCATATAATGCTAGACACTTAACTAACCGGATTCAGATTAAGCTCGAGTTCAAGAACTAGAAACGCAATGCTAAACAATCCAACTCTCGCTGAGAATATTTCTATATCTAGCAACCTAGTGATCCAAATCTCTTTGTGAACCTAGAGTTCTAAACAAGCATTAAGAACAGGTTTTTCGGTTCACAATTCTCCTAAACCAAATCTCTTTGTATCTAGTCAAATTGCTCACACTAAGTTTATTCAGATTATAACTCACACTCTCGTGCTAAGCTAATTATCTCAGATCGAAATCCTAGGTGATCAGTCCAGAATTCAGTATTAAGCACAACTTAGGTGATGAACGAATATGTTTAGAATCCAATCAATCAGTTATCTAAACATGCATAAAACCCTATGAGAATTCCTAAATCTAACTAGGTTACAACTCAGACATATTATCAGATAAACAATACATTATTGAATAGAAAACCAAAAGGCTGAATAGATAAGTAAAGGGGTTCGAAATCCTTCTCTCAAAGGTTACAAGTTGCAAGAACAGCCTGTTGGCACAAATCTCTCAATCTCCAAGCAAGAACAAAAGTAAAAATAAGATAGATGATCCTGAGTTTGAAAAACCTAAATAAACTCCTAAATACATTTTGGGGCTAGATTAGAATTAGGGAAAACTTCTGGGTCTTTTTGAAATTCTTTAAAAGTCATCTTCAACTTGGCGTATCAGACTCCGTCGCGCTCAGTGTCGACCGACACCAAGGTGGGTGTCGGTCGACATCCTCTCGTGGCCGAGACACCAAATTCAGCTCTCTGCTCAAATCACCAAAAACGTCCTATAATCCTGCTCTTTGCTCCAAACGCAAGTCCACATGTAGAAGACTCAATAGACTCAAAAAACCAGGTTAAAGACTCAATATACACAACTATATCATGATTGAAAACCTAGAAAACCATGATATATCACACTCTCGTGCCAAATTAATAATCTAAGATCTAAAACCTAGGTGATCAGTCCAAAATTCAGTTTTAATCTCAACTTAGGTGATGAACAGATAGATTTAGAATCCTAATAATTCAGTGATCTAAAAAAGCATGAAATCCTTATGAAGATTCCCTAAATCTAACTAAGGTTACTACTCAGACATGGAATCAAATGAACAACACATGTTTGAATAGAAAACAAGACTGAATAGATAAATAACATGGGTTCGAAATCCTTCTCTCAAAGGTTACAAGTAGCAAGAATAACCCCAAGCCAAAATCTCTCAATCTCCAGAACAAAAGCAAGAACAAAGAACAAGATATCATATAAAACTCTCAAAAACCTAATTAAAGGCTGCTAAACACGTTCTGGGGCTATATTAGAATTAGGGAAAACTTGTGGACAACTTTGCAATTCTTCAAAAGATGTCTTAAACCGGCGCATAAGTCTCTGTCACCCTCAGTGTCGACCGACACTAAGGTGAGTGTCGGTCGACATCTCCTCTTGGTCGAGACTCTCACTTCAGCTCGTTGCACAAATCACCAGGTTACCTGTAAGCTTACCTGTAAAGGACTCGATAGACTCGAAAAACCAGGTTAAAGACTCAATATATACAATTATATCATGGTTGAAAACCTAGAAAAACCATGATATATCAACTATATAGCCACAAACATTATCGTGGCTATTCGTGGCTAATTTTGTGGATATTCTTCCACGACTGTTTTGTGGCTATTCGTGGCTATTTTTCCACGGATAGCCATGAATGTCATTTCGTGGCTGAAAAAAATAGCCACGACCAATCTGTGGCTGGGTCATGGCTATTTACAGTTTTTCTAGTAGTGAATATATACGCGCGGGAGCCTCTCTAGAGGCTCATTCCATGAACCATGAACCATGATCCACGAGCCGAGCTGGCCGGACGGCGGCGCGCGTGTGGTCCCTTCTCTCTCTCTTCATAGCTATTTAAACAAATGTATGGCAATGTTCATATATATACTACTTCAAAACTTCTTTTGCTTCTAATGTGGGACAAATTAAGTTCCCACTTAAGTTTTGAGAGGAAAATGCTTCACCAATTTTATTGGCCCATGTCCATTTCTTTTCAATTCATACAATATTTTATAAACCCAATTGTTCATGAAAATATTGACCCAACAGGTATAAATCTTGAGTTGAATAAGTGTCCACATCAATCATTTCAAGGGCTACAATCCCCCATGAATTATTAAAGAACCATGCGGTAAGTACATCCAGTAGTCCTCGTGCTTTGTTTGAATTTAGTCTGAACATGATTCTTGTTATTTTTTCAGAGGATGGACAAGCAACCATTGAAGCTTTCTAATAAAGAACAACAATGAGAGAATAGTTTGGTACCAATTCACTGTAGCTTGAGATTGGTAGATTACTTCTGGAGCTAATATAGAAGTGAAATGGTCTATAGCCAGGTTTCTCATATCCACATTATAAAGGAGAGAATCACCTGATTGTAGAATGAAGCATATCGTAGTATATCCAACTCTGAATTGTTAAGTTCGGTTAAAGTAGGGATTAGTAAGATAATTTTCCTTTAACCAAAATGATTCTTGATTTATTCTTGAAGTAACTTTCTTTAATAGATCTAAGAAGTAACCATTTCTCATGATGATCCTAATCTTCATTGTAAGGACGTTCAGATAATGATTGCAGAGCTAAGGATTGGACACTGTAAATCCGTAAGAACTCTAGAAACCCTTTCTTAGATTTTAGAGTAGTTGTCTTTGTTAATATTTTTCATCTTACACCACAAGAGTGTTAGGTCCAAAGCAATATCAGCAGCTTGAAGCTAAGCATCTTCAACTACATAAGGAGGTTGGGATTGAAAACGCAGTAAGTTGAGGCAACCTCTGTGTCAGTCAAGCCGTGATATACATTGTGCTACGATAAGCAAGATCAAGATAAATAATAACATGGAGCTAAGAATTCAAAATATGTGGAAGTTGGGGCTGATAACAAGCCAAAGAGTATATATGAGCTGTAATAATATATTTGAGAAGATATTGAATCTTAAAGGAGTTTTCTTATTCTTGGGAGAATTAATAATATGATTTTATCAAAATTGTAAAGGTTGGCTAGGGTTAGCCACGACTTACTGGGTACAAATATGGTTGTTTAAGCATTGTATGTGCTTAACACAAAGAGAGAGAGAGAGAGAGAGAGAGAGAGAGAGAGAGAGAGAGAGAGAGAGAGAGAGAGAGAGAGAGAGAGAGAGAGAGAGAGAGAGAGAGAGAGAGAGAGAGAGAGAGAGAGAGAGAGAGAGAGAGAGAGAGAGAGAGAGAGAGAGAGAGAGAGAGAGAGATTGAAATTAGTAACGGTTTAGGCATTCTTGTAAGGGAAATCAAACTTGGATGCTAAGGATGAATCTTAGTGGCTTTGAGATCAAGTATAGATCAAAAAGAAAGAGAGACAAGGTTGTTAAGGTGAAACTTGTATGATTTCTTTGCAATAAAAAGTCTTGTAAAAAATCACCCGTGTTACTTTGTGTTCTAGTTCTTGTGTCAAGTAGTTCTTGCTCTTTCAATTGGTATCAGAGCGGGCACTTGTGGGTACTGCAAACAGGTAAGATCCTGTGTAAAAGATGGGGAACTACTCATTTGAGATTCTGAATGAATGGAAGTATGCACTACAAGAAAACAACGTTTTTGCGACTGGACCTTGCGACTATAGTTGTAGTCGTAACATTTGGCCACTATTAGGGGACAATATTGCTACTATTTTGCGACAACAAATATATGGACGTGTATTAGTCGCTTATATACGACCAAAAATGAATGTCGCCAATTTAGTCGTCGATTTATGACTGATTAACGACCATTGTCGAGACCGGAAACAATAGTCGCAGGCTAGTCGGTGATATGGCGACTATTTTTGCGTCTGATGTTAAGAGTCGCAGAACAATCGCGAATTTGTCAGTACATGGGCGACTAATTCGCTACTTCGGGTATAGTAGTAACCAAGTCGTTTATTTGTCGCTATTGATACGACTAATATTCAACTCCCTATTCGTTTCGAAAAGTAGTCGGGTATGGGTTGTATCATATAGTATTTTTGGATTTAGTAATAATAATATGAGATAGTTTGTTTATACGTGCTAATAGTCTTAACTGATTATCAAAGTTGGTATATATATATATAGATATATATATTGTAATTATTATTAAATGAGAATGACCAATAGAGGCATACTCTTTTCATGTTTAATATAGTATTTTTGGATTTAGTAATAATAATATGAGAGCTTGGTTATATTTCACCTTTTTGTGGTGGGTGTACCGGTTTCATGCGCATGCAATTATGGCAATTAATTGGAGTGGCCAATTATGTCTACATAGTCGAAATTCAGCCCTTTCTCCGGTTTCATTTGTACAAACACAAAGAATTTGGAAATCTAGTTACATGGCGGGAGGCTACAATAATTATAGCAACCATAAAGAGTGGATGTATAATAGGTTCGATGATGCCACATACAATTTTACAACAGCCTTCACAATGGGGGTAAGTTTATAGAACATGCCAAAAACCAGCCTTTAGCTCTGAGCAATGGTGGTAAGTTTCCCTGCCATTGTCGTTTCTGCAAGAACGAAAAACCGGAAACCACTGAACCAGGAATTTGGAGTCATCTGTTTAGTTACATATTTATGCCTGATTATTGTGTTTGGTATAAGCATGAAGAAGAAATCGGTTTGGATATATGAATGAGTTATGTTGATCCGAATGGTCATATTAATGTAGATGATAGGTATGTGGATATGGTGAATGATGCATTTCGTGGTTACGCGACTTATAGTGAAGAACATGTACGTAATCATTCAAAAACGTTTTATGACCTGTTAAAAGGAGCCAACAATCCTTTATATGATGGTTGTCGTGAAGGTCACTCCCAGTTATCCTTGACTGCTCGGGTCTTGCATAACAAGGCAAAACATAATATGAGTGAAAGGTTAGTAGATTCGATATGTGAAATGATGACAGAGTATTTACGAGAAGGAAACCAGGCAACATGTTCACACTACGAGACAGAGAAACTGATGCGCAATTTAGGCCTCCCCTATCGTACAATTGATGTTTGCATGAACAATTGTATGATCTTCTGGAAAGAAGACGAAAAGGAAGAAAAGTGTATGCTTTGTGCTAAACCAAGATGGAAGCCGAACGAGAGAAAAAGTAGAACCAGAGTATCCTAAAGTCGTATGTGCTATCTACCAATTGCTGACAGGCTCAAAACAATGTATCAAAGCGAGAAGACTGCTGCGGCAATGAGATGGCATGCGGCTCACCAAACGAAGGAGGGAGAAATGTGTCATCCGTCTGATGTGGTGGAGTGGAAATCATTTCAAGCTGAACACCCACTGTTTGCCAAAAACCCCATAACATTTATCTTTGATTATGTACAGATGGGTTCAATCCATTTGGCATCTCTCGTAATCATTCGCTGTGGCCCATAATCTTGACTCCATATGATTTACCCCCTGATATGTGCATGAATACATAATACTTATTTCTAACAATTCTGAATTCTGGGCCAAATCATCCGCGCGCTAGTCTTGATATCTTACTCCAACCTCTTATTGAGGAGTTAAAAGAATTGTGGTCTTCTGGAGTCGATACATACAATGTGTCATTGAATGAAAACTTTAAACTAAAAGCAGTGCTGCTGTGGCTAATAAGCGACTTCCCGACATATGGGATGTTATCAGGATGGACGACCCATGGTGGATTGTCTTGTCCTATTTTCATGGAAGGAAGACGTGTTGGTTTGATTGTCACAGAAGATTTCTTCCATTTGGTCATCCATTGAGGAAGAATAAAAAGACTTCTTGAAGGGAAAAGACGCCTCGAAAGAGCATCCACATGAGGTATTGAGTGGTGAGAAAGTTTATGGCTATGGGAAGTTTCATAATGTGCACAAGGAAAGCATATTTTGGGAGCTTCCTTACTGGAGGGACCTCACTCTCCGACATAATCTTGATTTGATGCATGTAGAGAATAATTTTTTTTGACAACGTCATGAATACTCTTTTGAGTGTGAAGGGTAAATCCAAAGACACCATCATGTCAAGAATTGATATAGAACGATTATGTTCTCAGACACACCTACATATTGATGGTGAGGGTAAAGCTTCTTTCCCCAAGTACAGATTGACAAACTATGCCAGAAAAAAATTACTATAATGTCTGAAACATGCAGTAAAATTCCCAGATGGCTATGCGGCCGACTTAGCTACTTGTGCTGATATGGATAACAATAAGTTTTCAGGGATAAAGAGTCACGACTTCCACTTTTTTATGAAGCGGCTACTTCCATTTATCTTTCCCGAACTCTTAGACCGGAACGTCCACCTTGCGTTAGCATATTTTCAATATTATTTTACTCAATATTTGATAATTAAATATGAGTATAGTTTTTTATCTTTACCAACAGTTTGAAAAATATATATTGTAGGGGTTCGAAGTTTTTTCCGTGACTTATGCTCGAGAACTTTACAAAAAAGTCGTCTCCAAATTCTCAAAGAAAACATAGTTTTAATCATATGCAACTTGGAAAAGATATTTCTACCTATACATCTCCTCTATGAAGCTGAATTAGGAGGTCCAGTGCAATATAGGTGGATGTACCCTTTTGAAAGGTTTTTTTAAAAGGTGAAAGGGAAAGCAAAGAACAAAAGATATGCGGCAGGATCGATTGTTGAATCGTATATCAATGAGGAGATAGCTTATTTCTCAGAGCATTACTTTGCTGCGAATATAAAAACAAAATCAAGGTAAATGCGCTATCACATGTTCACTTTGCCATTTGTAAGACAAAGACATGGTAGTATATTAATTAATTATAAAATTTTCTAAACCAATTAATTTGGTCAGGTTAACCAGATTCACTGAAGGTGAAATCCCCGTATATCATGTCGATGTTCCTGATATATTTACTCAAGTTGGTCGTCCAAGTGAATGAATGCAAGAAATCTGGCTTTCAGAGGATGACTATAGACGCGCACATGTTTATGTTCTGCAAAACTGTGGATATTTTGTGCCAATAGAGATATATATTGGCATGTCTTATCTTTCGGTTTAATATATTCAACTATACTATGATTTCTCATATAAGTTTTGGTTCAAATTAAAGTATGTTCGAAGATTATATGTCCATAAAATATCTAGAACTCTGCGAAGAAGAGGTCTCCGCAATAAGACCCGAAGAATATCGAAGCTGGGTGGAAAATGATGTATGTGTAAAATTCTTTCTTACCTATATGTTTATTTGAATTTATCTTTGCCAAACTCTATATTTGATATTTTCTTTCTATGTACTGCAGGTTACTTATTGGAAAAAAGACACATAAATTTTCTGATTGGGTGCTAGAGATAGTGCATGGAACCGTGCATAAGGCTAAAACCTGGCTCATCTATTATACAAGAGGATATTTGTTTCATACCGAGAATCACGGCGTGGGACGGAAGACATGTAACTATGGTGTACGTGTTAAAGGAGATAATTATGATGATGCATCTGATGAGGCTTATTTCCACGGGATTCTAACTGATATCATACAGCTCGAGTATGAGAGAATTGTGAATTTGAGAATCACACTATTTAAGTGTAACTAGTATGACCCGATGATCGGTAGAGGCACTCGGAAGAGTAATGTTGGCGTTGTAGACGTTCTTTCAGCAAGAACGTACAGTAAAGACGAACCATTTGTTCTAGGTACGTTCGTTCCACACATGTAAATCTTAATGCCTTAAAATATATGTACGTATATAACTTCATTCAGTACATACAAATTGCACAGCCTCACAAGCAGATCAAATTTGTTATATCCCGTATCCATACACGAAGAAACCAAAGAGGGGGTGGCTAAGTGTTGTACAAGTCAACCCGACGGAAAATATTTCAGGAGATTATGGAGACATGGAACCGATTCTTTTGCAACAAGAAAATTATGATCCTGTGATGATGACTAGAATCAAAGATCTCGTTATTGAGAACTCGGTACAAGGAGGAAACACAATAGATCTTGATTACGAGGTCGGGATGCGGAACCAGAAGATGAATTCCGATGTAATTTATCATCTTCTGATGATGAGGATCAAGATGCCTATGAAGAGAAGGATGAGGAGCCCATGTAATATGTTGTTGACTTTGTCGAGGTTATTATGATCTATGTTTTCTTTCGGTTTATGATAATTTACCTAAATAACTTGGTTTATGCGCGATAAAGTTTCTTTTTTTAGCGGGTCTTATTAGATTAATATTTTTTCACTAGAATAATTATTAGATTAATATTACTCCCAATTAGCGGTCCCACAATATTCAATTATAAATTACAAAAATAAAATACAAGAAGAAAATCAAATATGAATGATAATATAGGAATTGAGTGGAAAATCTCAAATACTGATATTACAAGTCCAACTAAGAAAAATAATTAGAGCTAAACTAATATCTTAAAGGACAAGTTCCTCCAAAGCCGAAGCTTGAGTTATGATATCAGTTTATTTCCGCAAGAAACCGAAACGCTATCTCGAATGATGATTGAGTTGTCTTCTCCCAGCAAGGCCATCAACACATGAACCAATGTTCTCCAAAAGATAAAGTAACCCAAAGGAACGATCTCAAACAATCATCTCGCCACCTATTGTTTTACGCCGAAAGACCATTTGGTCGTTTGACCTTGCAAGACTCGTAGGTGACTTTATCTATAGGAGAATACTGGTTCTGGTGTTGTTCATGCATGACTTCGGAGGTCGACACATAACTGAACAAAAGAACATGTCAGCATATTTAAGGAAGAACTTAAGATAAAAGGTAGAAGATGAAGCAAGGCTCTGTTAGAACTTAGAAGCGAAGGAGAGGAAAGAAGTGAGGATGGGAAAGAATGATGAAAAGAGGGGCTATATATTTACTCATGGGAAG
Source organism: Orychophragmus violaceus (assembly GCA_030180135.1). Lineage (NCBI taxonomy): Eukaryota > Viridiplantae > Streptophyta > Magnoliopsida > Brassicales > Brassicaceae > Orychophragmus > Orychophragmus violaceus. Next base: position 33,721,550 of record CM058231.1, on the reverse strand, counting down.
AAAGATCGGTTATCGAACCAATCCTGATTTAAAGCGACACAACCTTCTAGTCACGCCAAGCACATTCATTGGTGAAAGAATAGGCATCTTAAATGTAACAGAAAAATTCTTAATATACAATTAGGAAACCAAAAATAAGTCCAAAATTTTACTCTTCTTTATCTTAAGCAGTTAATTTTTTCCCTTTTCAAAAATGCAATAATTACTAAATGTCACCAAAAAACTCTTACTATATATTAATCACTTACTACTAAAATATGGCTATCCATTACTGTTATTAAATTGAAATATTAATCATGAAAGCATAATTAATATGGTTTGATAATAAACATATTAAAACCGAAAACATAATAAAACGTTAATGTTTTCAAGTAACATACACTAAATTATGGATGTGATTTAGATAAGGATAACAACACTGCTTCCGGCACATCAAATTTGAGGTTTTAAGGGGTTTGTCTCTAAAAGATAAAATCAAATTTGCATTAAAGTCCTTACTATTGATAATAATTAAATTGTACCACATAACTTTTAAATAACTATAAAACGTACATTAAAATATTGCAAATATAATAAATTAAATACTACACTAAATATGAAATTACATATAATAATAATAAAAACAAAGTTTATAAAATAAAAAATGTTAAATGAGCCTTTTATTTTTTTATTTGAAGATTACAAAATAAAAATGTTGAAATAAGACTTTTTATAAGATATAAATTTTATTTTAGGACTAAAACTAATAAAATATATAATTACAAAGACTAGAATGTAAAAGAAAAGATGAAACCTCAAATTTGAGGTTTTGTACAGTTTTGAAAGTTTCTGTTGGAGTAAGAAAAATCTCATTATTGAGCGTATCTTTCTTCCGGTTCTCTGTATTTGTCTCTCATATAAACCGATTTGACGTTTTGGTTTCTCGAACCTCCCGAAGACGCAACCCTAAAATTCCTTTCTTTAAATACTCGAAGACCCCATAACCATCAAGCACAAAGAGAAGTTGAGATTCCGAAAAACCGACGAAAAACAGAGAGAAGAACCCATAACCATCAAACACAAAAAGCATGGCCAACAGGAGATCGATTGTCTCTCTGCAAAAACTCCCGATCGAAGTCCTCACCAAGATTGTCCAGAAACTCGGCAAAGCTTCCTCCGCTGATTACTGCAACCTTAGAGCAACCTGCAAAATAATGAAAGAAGCCTCCAACAGTTTTGAAGCCCTCCATTCTCTCTGCCTCTCACCGCTGGTGAAGAATCCTCTCTGTGCGCTTCAGCACTCGACGATCGTTGATAAATGCATAGAGCATGAGAACTACGCCGCATTCTTCGTTCGAGGTATTCTCTGTTAGTTCGAAGACAATGATGAGGACAACAAAATGGCGTATTTAAACCTTGCCGCGATTTGGGAGGGCGACAATTTGATTTTGGAAGCTGCTTACATGTATGGTGTTCTGCGCTTCCTCCACGACAATCCTCTAATGGGTCTCTTTGAGGAACTTGCCTTGAAGAACAGGCGGGAAGATGAGGAGGATTTGGTGGCCCGAGTTTGAAAGAACTTGAGGAAGACACTGCATGGAATCACTGTCCGGAAGAAGCACATTTATGTGCAATTGATGGAGACCAGAAAGCCTGATAGATCATGCCGTGTTCTCGATATGGAAATCGGTTGCCCCGACTGCTTTATGTACAAACAGTGTTTGAAGTTCTTCTACATGAATTCGACTGATTAATTTATTTTCTCGTACTCTGTTTTTGTTTTTAATTTCTTGGCTATGTAGTATTCTTTTTTTTGAAGAACATCGCAGAAGTACTCTTTTTTATATATAAAAGATCGTGTTGTGTATCTCTGGGATGTTACGTGGAGTGTATATCTTCGCGACCCCAATCAAATTAATTAATCATGGTTAAATATCTTGGTTATATCATGGTTAAAAATTATACAAACCGTACAATGGTTTTGTCTTTTGTTATGGTGTAGCCTCTGAGCCCTTGAACCGTATATTGTTTTGTCGTTTGCTTTGGTGTAGCCTCAGAGACATAGAACCATGCACTGGTTTTTGTCTGTTGTTCTCCAATCTTGTTTTGAACGTTTCTTTTGGTAGGCTTGTGCTTATTGATTACACATTAAACGAGAGACAAGGAGAATATTCAATGTTCCTCTCAACCGATATTCGTATAAGATAAGTTTGTATATAATAAACAAAAATCACATATATCTAGAAATATTCACAAAAATCATAATTTAATTTCTCGACCACTTCATCTCGCTATATATTTTTGATTCAGATCACTCAATGTAAAAGAAAAGACGAAACCTCAAGTTTTAGGTTTTAGCATCTACAAAAGAAACCTCAAACCTCATTTTTGAGATTTGGCTCACTCCAAAAAAACCTCAAAACCTTGAATTTGCGGTTTCATCTTTTCTTTTGAAATTTAACTTATATCCTATATATATATATTTATCAATCTTAAGATAAAAAGTACATTTATCTCTTCTAAATGCATAGATTGATCATATTTGAGAATATCACAAAAATACGTTTGTTGAATAATTTTAGTTATAATATTAAGTGTAATTTGTATGTTTCCCAAGCTTCAAATTTCAGGTTTCACTATTCAAAACCTAATAATTTGAGGTTTTTGCGGGTGGGTTGGAGATGCCCTACAATAAATCCTCATAATGAGGTTTTACGGTTTCTATTTAGGGTATAGGGTTTTGTTCATTCCAAAAGAAACACTAAACCATGAAAATCTAAGGTTTCGTCTGTGCTTTAACATTCTAGTCAGAAAGCTATTTCTTAAATTTTGATGTGTACTATTTTTAATTTGAGTGTTACCAAAATTGCACAAATATTTCAAAGAATTTAAAACACAAATTTGCTTTTGTAAAACCTTTCTGCATTATATTGTGAGCAAACTTGTTCTGATTTTAATAAAGTAAAATAGATTAGTTAAATTTTTAAACCTGAGTCAATAAAAAAGGAATATATTACGACCACGTTACGCATACAAGTGGGCAAAAATTAAAAATACTTGCCAAATTAATCCGGAAAACCCAGACCCAATTTTAACGCCCAAAACATTTCAATTACCCACCTATACCCAAAATTTTTTGACATAGTGCCGAGAAATCATCAAATACATCAAACCCTGATTTTCTTTTGAACTTCCCCTCTTCAGAAATCTCCTTTGAATCATCTCTCTAATCTCTACACGAATCCTCTTCTACGCCCACCCATCTCAAACGGATATCTCTTGTCCGGATCTCTTATTCAAACCTTTCCATTTCATAGCAAACTTTGCACGAAACCCTATCGAATATCTCAAATTCTTCCTTGATTATCTCAATCACGAAACTCTCCATGAATCGATGCCTACGGGTACAGGTAGCTTTATCATGGAGTTTCCTTCTGCTTTGCTTTGCTTTTGAAACGGGACAGGCTATTATTTGTTTACAAATAATTTTGGTTCTACAGGTTGTAAACGACTCCTATATTCCACAGTCTGGGTAAGTTGGTTGTTTTTTTTAATGAGTGTTTGAGGAGTTAGAATCTGGTGATAAGGATGTTAATCTTATAGTTAGCACGCAATTGAGACACCAATCTTTGCTTAACTCATTAATGTGTTCTGCTAATTTTGAGTGCCTGAGCGCTTACAAGATAGTTTTTGTATCATTTTAGGCGTTCCCAAACCTCAAATAACTTTCTTCAGTAACATTTTTTGAGGAGATCAATCAACGACGTATGAAAGACATGGTTAGCATCACAAAGGACTGCAGAAGCACTGCAAAGAACTGCGACCTCGTGAGATATCAACAGTTGAATATAACAACATCTTTCCTCAGGTAAAGTCGCTGTTTTCACAATCCATGTTTATAAAGTCATCTCACGTTCTTTATTTAATTGTTTTTCTCTTACTGTCTGTAATTATCACAGGCCACTGAGAAGGATGGACGAGTAAAAATTCTCATGGAATCGAAAGCATGGCAGCTAATCTTTTAATGCGCAAGCACAAGCAGCCCAAACACGATTAAAAGTGTTTTCGCCCACAAAGATCAATTGAAGGAAGCTCAAAGTAAGACAACAACACCATTTGATTTGTGGTTACTTTATCACTGTCTCTTGCACTTGTCTATTTATTGGTATATGATATAGCACCTCCTAAATGCTGGAGTTTGCTATGTAGGTCTTCTATGTCTACATGTTACCAATGTTATTTTTGATGCAAGTGGTTGTTACAGTTGTTGTACCATTCAAATTACGGTATCACCGATTACCAACTCGGAAATGAAATTAATCCAAATTCTTAATTTTACGAAAAAGCCACTAAACGGTCGTCAATTATTCGCACTACACTCACAAACTAGTCGCTAAATATTTACCATCAGCGAATCTGGATTTTCCAAATAGTCGCTTAATAATCGTTATGATGTCATTATACCGTCACCAAGTAGCCACCATTTCTTACGACTATTTTGAGACTATATTAGACAGTCATATAGTAGTCGGCCAGGCAGTACCATAATCGAATATGGATGTTTCGTTTAGACTCTGCATAGTCGTATAGCAGTCGACAATTAATAGCAAGATGTTTACCATCATCATATTTGGATTCTCCATTTAGTCGTCTTATAATCAGTAAATTAGTCAATAAACAGTCGCTAAAACGTCACCATAGTCTACGACTGATTCGTGACTATACTAGTTAGTCACATAACAGTCGCCACATAGTGGCGAGATCATTACCATAATCGTATATGGATGTACAGATTAGTCGCGGGATAGTAGTTAAAATTGTCGTGACCCAGTCGCTACATAGTGGCTCATATTCACGACTACTTTCTGAGTATACAATACACTCGCATATTAATCGCCCCGTGGTCACCTCATTTAATGACCATTTGATGACAACATTTCTCCGACCGTATCTTGACACCCTCTATAGTCGCACAATTGTCGCTACCGTAGTCGCAGATAAGTCTCTATATCTCCCGACGATGCTACGTCTATTTTACGATTACCTATGTTGGTCTTATAAATAGTCGTAACTCGCCGACTAATAATACGACTATGAGATTTAGCTACTATGGATTGAAAACTACCACATTTAGTCGTATGTTTGTCGTAAAACCCCGATTAACGACTATTCTGCGATTAAAAGTGCAGTCGTAAATACGATGTTTTCATGTAGTGATGGTTGTTGGAAGCCAAGGTTGAAATCGATCATTAAAGGCATAGACGCTCATGCTTGGAGAGTTGTTGTATCTGTTGAAAAGCCTAGGATCTAGGGTTGAGTAATTGAATCTTTGATCTCGTGTTTACCTCAGAGATGGCAGCGGAATTGATTGGTAATCGAGATCAGGAGCGACTCAGGTGCTTCACCTCTACCAGATACACACGCACACAAAGCTGGAAAGCCGGGATGCTAGTGCTGGATCTTGGGATCACTGAGTTTAGGTGGCTCGGCTTTCTCTTCAAAAGAAAACTGAACGGCTAGGGTTCCAGGTCGACCATATAAGCCTTTATATAGATCTGGAATGACTAAACCAATAATTGGATTAATTCCAATTTGTTTAAGTCATGTAATCGAAACGTCAGTTTCGAAACCCAGATTGTGTCGATCGACACACTCACTGTGTCGGTCGACGCACCTCTATAAAACTCAATATCAATTTGTATCCAATACACATCAACATGATCATTACCATAATGATCATTCCCATATTTATGCTTCTAGTTTGCTTAGGTGTGTGACCCTATAGGATCATATAATACTGGCAATAAGTATACAACTTAAAGACTGCAAGAGGCTTCTAGCAAAGCATTGCAACCTCCCAGTATTATACAAATTGTCTGATCTCGACACACAACTATCATCAGGAGTGAGTACAAGTGTGATTTCAGGACACAATCCCAACAATCTCCCACTTGTACTGGAATCATCAATTCCTATAATCCTTTTGTCTCTATATCTCGATTTGCCATAAGGCAAGATTAGTGTCATCCTTATTAAGCCAATATCGTGTTTATCGAACTCCTGATCTATACTGAACAAGACAAACAACTGAACTACATTTCGTTTGAGTGCGGCCACACATTTTCTCAGTATCAAATCTTCGACAGGCCCTGAGATATTTATCTCCCGTTATACATGAGGGACAAATATCATCTTGTTTCATCCATGTTCCTATACACACTTCATGATACACCTAAGCAATGCCTTTATAGCCGCCAGTTACGGGTCGACGTTTGACAAGGTCAAAGTCCACCAATTCATATGCAAGAAAGCATGATGAACTCAGGTCTAAGGACTATACTCTATAGTCGTAATGAGAATCTCTCATGACACAGATATAACTATCTTGGAGACTTCTCATTAGCGGGTCACGTCCGATCATATGTTCATCAACATATATCTATGTGACTGACTGTGATACTCATATCACTGACTCCATGAAACTTAGTCAACAGTCACCTCACAAGCTAGTCTCTCGCAGTTGTCAGTGTCCCACTTTGACAACCTCGACTAGGGACACATAATAATTTATATCATCTATAAATTATAGGGTTTCATGATCAAGTCCTCAACTTGATGACCTATAATACGGCATAAACTTATTTTGGGACCATTATTTAGATCACAATAAATAATGCTGAAATCAAATTTCACTAAACATATCCAAAAGTATGTTTACAATAACATCTTAATATAACTAAAATAAAACAACAAAAACTCCCACTAGAATCAAGATGACATCTTAAGATCTCTATTGCCTACAGCAGTAGTATGACTCTCATGCTTAGGCCTTGGGAGTGGCTTAGTCAGAGGATCAGCGACATTCTCGTCTGTCGGAACTCGACTGATCTTGACTTCTCCTCTATTGACGATATCACGAATAAGGTGATATCTCCTCTCTATGTGTTTGGACTTCTGGTGTGACCTGGGTTCTTTCGCCTGAGCAATGGCTCCATTGTTGTCACAAAACAAAGCCACTGGCTCCAAGATACTAGGAACCACACCAAGTTCAGTCATGAACTTCTTGATCCAAATAGCTTCCTTTGCCGCTTCTGAAGCAGCAACATATTCAGCTTCCGTCGTGGAATCAGCTACAGTGTTCTTCTTAGAGCTCTTCCAGCTCACTGCACCGCCATTTAGACAGAAGATGTATCCAGACTGTGATCGGAAATCGTCTTTGTCCGTCTGAAAACTTGCATCTGTGAATCCATTCACCACAAGCTCTTCACTTCCTCCATATACCAAGAACTTATCCTTGGTATGTCTCAAATATTTGAGAATATTCTTGACAGTTGTCCAGTGTTCTTCACCTGGATCAGATTGGTATCTACTCGTCATGCTTAACGCGTAAGCTACATCTGGACGAGTACAAAGCATGGCATACATGATAGATCCTATTGCAGAAGCATAAGGAATCCTATCCATGCGTTCTCGCTCAGCATGTGTCGCCAGACACTGCTTCTTGCTGAGATTAATGCCATGAGACATCGGTATGAAGCCCTTCTTGGAATCATGCATCTTGAATCTGTGCAACACCTTATCAATATAAGTGTCCTGGCACAATCCAATCAGCCTAATCGCTCTATCTCTGTAGATTCTGATTCCAAGGATGTACGCGGCTTCTCCCATGTCTTTCATGGAAAAACAACTTCCGAGCCAAGTCTTAATAGACTGAAGCAACAGAACGTCATTGCCGAGAAGAAGTATGTCATCGACATACAGTACGAGAAACGCAATTCCGCTCCCTCTAGTCTTCTTGTATACACATGGTTCTTCTTCGTTCTTGATGAAACCAAATTGTTTTACTGCTTCATCAAAACGAAGATTCCAACTCCGTGATGCTTGCTTCAATCCATAAATGGATTTATGAAGCTTGCATACCTTCCCAGCATTCTCAAGATCCACAAAACCTTCAGGTTGTGTCATATACACATCCTCTTCCAGAATTCCATTCAGGAAGGCGGTTTTGACATCCATCTGCCAAATCTCATAATCATAATAAGCGGCAGTCTCTAGAAGAATCCGAATGGATTTAAGCATAGCGACTGGGGAATAGGTTTCATCATAGTCTACACCATGAATCTGTTTGAAACCTTTAGCCACTAACCTAGCTTTATAAATTTGGACATTGCCATCCACGTCAATCTTCTTCTTGAAGATCCATTTACACTCAATGGCTTTTGCACCATTAGGTAAATTGACCAAGGACCATACTTGGTTTTCTGACATGGATCCCATTTCGGATTTAGAGGCTCCAAGCCACTTTTCGGAGTCCGGGCCCATCATTTCTTCCGTGAAGGTCGCTGGTTCATCACTTTCAATGATCATCAGATCATTGCAATTGGTCACGAGAAATCCATAATATATCTCGGGTTCGTGACGGATCCTTCCGGATCTGCGAACTTCAGGCTCCACAGACATGGGCTCCTCAGACTTTTGTGGATCCAACTGCTACTCTTCCTCAGCTGGTTGAGCAGTCTCCTGTGCATCTTGAATTTCTTCGAGATGTACTTTACTCCCACTGTTTTTCTTAGAAAGAAATTCCCTCTCAAGAAAAGAACAGTCCCGAGCAACAAAGACTTTGTTCTCAAATTGGTTGTAAAAGTAGTATGCCTTGGTTTCCTTAGGATAACCAACGAAGTAGCATTTATCTGATTTGGGTGCGAGCTTGTCAGAGATTAAACGTTTGACATAAGCCTCACAACCCCAAATCTTCAGGAAAGACAGACTTGGAAAATTCCCAGTCCACAATTCATGTGGTGTCTTTTCAACTGATTTAGATGGCACCTTATTTAGTGTAAACGCAGACGTTTCTAGAGCGTATCCCCAAAAGGATAATGGAAGATCTGAATGACTCATCATAGACCGAACAATATCTAATAAGGTCCGATTCCTCCTCTCTGACACTCCATTCCATTGGAGTGTTCCTGGAGGAGTGAGTTGTGAAACAATTCCACACTCGCTCAGATAGTCATTGAACTCTTGACTCAAGTATTCTCCTCCGCGATCTGACCGCAAAACTTTAATACTTTTGCCGAATTGGTTCTGTACTTCATTCTTGAACTCTTTGAATCTATCAAAGGATTCTGACTTATGTCTCATCAAATAAACACAGCCATACCTAATGAAGTCATCAGTAAAGGTAATGAAGTACTTGTAATTTCCTCTGGCAACAGTGCTCATTGGCCCACATACATCAGTATGAATAAGGCCCAATAAATCACTGGCCCTTTCAGTCGGTTTGTTGAAAGGGGCCCTAGCCATTTTGCCTATCAAGCAAGATTCACATTTCTCACATGATTCAAAATCAAATGAGCCCAGAAGCCCATTACGATGGAGCCTCTGAATGCGTTTCTCATTGATGTGGCCCAAACGGCAATGCCATAAGAAAGTCGGGTTTTCGTCATTTGACATAAACCGCTTTGTATTTATGTTAAAGACAGGCATTTCTTGGTTTAAGACATATAACCCATTATCTAATGGGGGCGCTACCATAAAACGTACCATCACGATGAAAAGAACAAACTTTATTCTTAATAGCAAAATCAAAATCTTCCAAATCCAAAACGGAAACTGAAATTATGTTTCTTCTAATCGTAGGTACAAAATAGCAATTATTCAATTCTAAAACCATGCCAGAAGGTAAAGACAAATCATAAGTGCCTACGGCCAGTGCATCAACCTTAGCTCCATTCCCGACCCGTAGCTCCACTTGTCCTTTCTTCAGCGTTTTACTGTTTCTTAGTGCCTGCATATTAGTACAAATATGAGCACCGCAGCCGGTATCCAATACCCACGAAGTAGAACTAGGAGTCATAACATTAAGTTCGATAACATAAATACCTGAATCAGACGCATCATACGTCGTCTTCATCTTCTTGTAATCTTCCATGAACTTCTTGCAGCTTCTCTTCCAATGCCCTATCTGCTTGCAGTAGTTGCATTTGTCCTCAGGAGAAGGCACGGATTTGGGCTTGGGCTTGGGCCTGTCTTGACTCTCAGTCTGGACAGCTTTAGCCTTTCCCTTATCCTTACTAGGTTTCTTGAACCTTTTACCCCCTTGTACCATCAGTACACTAGGAGTCGCCTTCTTGAGATTCGGCTCTGCTGTCTTTAGCATGCCGTGCAACTCAGTCAATGTCTTAGTCATGTTTTGCATGTTGTAGTTCAATATGAACTGATCAAAACACGACGGCAAAGACTGCAGAATCATGTCAGTGGCTAGCTCCTGGCTAATGGCACAGCCCAGTTTCCCCAGGTTATCAATGTAACCCATCATTTTAAGGACATGAGGACTCACTAGACTGTCCTTAGCCAGCTTGCAATCCATGAGAGATTTAACCGTCTGGTATCTCTCTGTGCGAGCTTGCTCCTGAAGCAAGGCTTTCAGGCTGTTAATCATCTCAATTGGCGACATTACGTTCTCATATTGCTTCTGCAGCTCAGAGTTCATAGTCACCAGCATTAGACAATTATCGTATTTGACATCAGCATAATGCTTATCCCAAGCATTCTTATCTGCCTGCGTGGCATTGGAACGTGACCTCTCGGGGAGAACTCTTGTAAGGACATATTCCGTGTTCTCCTGCCTGAGAACTATTCTCAGGTTCCGATACCATTCCAAGAAATTTGATCCATTAACCTTGTCCTTCTCAAGGACGGATCTTAGCGAGAAAGTGTTGATGTGAGTTGGGACAGACATAGCTGTAATAAAAAGAGGTAGAGGTTTTAGTTATGATGTTCAAGGAAATGAGAATTCTTATCTAATAAAAAAACTCGCATTGTATTCAAAACCATGTTTCCTCAGATAAATACAATGAACCAAGATCCTTACTTCACCAAAATTTGAGTGGGCGACTCGCCATCACCCAAACTTTAGTTATCTAGGTAAGAAAATCATTGCTAATTGTACCCAGTACAACTCTTGGTCGCAGATAAGACAATCCATGTCTTATCCACTCTGATGTATCTGAGCCCAGAACTTCTGATAGTCCAGTCAAGTAAACCAATCTCTTCAGTCTCATGATCATTGACAGTCGCACTGCAAGTCTATCAATGATCACCTGCCTTACTCATGTAGTTGTGGATACCAAGGACTCCAAGACTATCCAACAACGAAACGAGTCTTGACAGTAGACAAGATCGGGCAAGACATCAAGATCACTTGATATTTACTTGAGGAAAAGAACTATTTAATCATGATTCATATCCAATATGCATCCAAGAAGTTTTTAATTTAATTAAAAAAAATCTAGGAGCAAGGAATTTGATTTTGTTTGGTATTCGCAATTTGAGGTCCAGCCACCAAATCTGCGAGTGGTGTGTCGATCGACACATCCTTGTATCGGTCGACACGACCTAACCAAAACCAAATTGGTTTTCCGGTTCAATCCAATTGAACCAGGTCGATAACCGGTAAATCTAATTTAACCGAAATCAACCAATTAAATCGGTTCTTAACTAACTGAGAGAACCAGTCCAATCTAATTGAACCAGTTAATCCAATTGAACCGATTTAACCAACATAACCATGCGAGATAACCGGTCAATCCAATTGAACCGATTTATCCTTTCGCACAGCATGTGTCGACCGACACAACCCAGTGCGTCGATCGACACAGTAGGGTAACAGAAATCCGATCTCAGATCGGAACCCTAAATTTTATAAGTGTTTCGCGGTGTGTCGACCGACACACGTTTAGTGTCGATCGACACTATGCGAAAACACCCGATCATCGTTTTAAAGCATAAACTTAATCCGAGATTAATTTGTTCAAAACATGATTTATCAGGCACAAATCTAATCAAACACAACATTATTCGAATTACAATCCTTTGATTCAATGGATTAAACCCTAACCGCTCTGATACCACTGTTGAAAAGCCTAGGATCTAGGGTTGAGTAATTGAATCTTTGATCTCGTGTTTACCTCAGAGATGGCAGCGGAATTGATTGGTAATCGAGATCAGGAGCGAATCAGGTGCTTCGCCTCTACCAGATACACACGCACACAAAGCTGGAAAGCCGGGATGCTAGTGCCGGATCTTGGGATCACTGAGTTTAGGTGGCTCGGCTTTCTCTGCAAAAGAAAACTGAACGGCTAGGGTTCCAGGTCAACCATATAAGCCTTTATATAGACCTGGAATGACTAAACCAATAATTGGATTAATTCCAATTTGTTTAAGTCATGTAATCGAAACGTCAGTTTCGAAACCCGGATTGTGTCGATCGACACACTCATTGTGTCGATCGACGCACGTCTATAAAACTCAATATCAATGTGTATACAATACACATCAACATGATCATTACAATAATGATCATTCCCATATTTATGCTTCCAGTTTGCTTAGGTGTGTGACCCTATAGGATCATATAATACTGGCAGTAAGTATACAACTTACAGACTGCAAGAGGCTTCTAGCAAAGCATTGCAACCTCCCAGTATTATACAAATTGTCTGATCTCGACACACAACTATCACCAAGAGTGAGTACAAGTGTGATTTCAGGACACAATCCCAACAGTATCCAGGTTGAAGGAGCCAAAAACAGAAAATCGATCAAGAGATGAAATTACCAAGCCAAAAGAGGAATGGGCGGAGGATAAAAGAAGATAGTCAAAATTCAATGCTAGAGCACTCACGGCTATTCATGAAAGTGTATCAAAGATGCAATTTGAGTTGATTCAAGGATGTGATAGTGCAAAGGAAGCATGGGACATTCTGCAAATACACTTTGAAGGAACTAAGAAGGTACAAAGTTTAAGAAAAGATTCATTGGCTTCTAGATTCGAAAATCTTAAGATGGATGAATATGAGTCAATCTCTGAGTCTAGCTCAAAAACTGCTCCCTACCTCATGAGGCTTTGACTCTTTGAAAGAAATACAAAGATAGGAAGTTAGTCAAGAAGTTGTTGAGAGGTTTACCTCAGAGACTTCATCTAATAAAGATTGTGATGGAAGTTTTCCTTGACACAAATAATATGACTTTGATGAGTTAGTTGGAAGGTTACAAGTTCATGAATTGGGGTTACCATCTATTGAATCAGACGGCTGTGGGATCAATGTCAACTCAGTTAGTGACAATGAAGAGAATGTGGGGTCTTATAAAATAGAAGATCTTCGGGATATTGTGGAGAAGAAATTCGAAGAAGTTCTGAAAAGAAAAAGAAGAATCAAGTGTGATACTTCCAAAGGAGATGACAACACCAAAAATAAGGGTGTTAAGTTAAAAAAGGAGAAATAAGGATGTTGTTAACCATTCCAACAATGAAGATTCAGAAAGAGAGACACATGAAGAAGGGATTTCTAACACTATGGCGTTATTTGGATAAGCTAAAGTTACATATGACTCTGTTATCGCACATTCGGATGATACAGACGCTAGTCAACGAGTAGCTCAAGACGTGAAGATTCTGATCTTCAATATGAGGATCTTCTTGAAACTTGCAAAGCTCAAGACAAAAATAGGAAGAGATGGAAAATTGATAAGTCTAAGTTTTCTTTAATATATAACTGCAAGTGTACAACTAATCAATTGTATCACTTAGAGTATCGAACAAAGGACTTCAGGTCTATGCAATAGACCGTTTCGTTATCAAATTAAGCTAAGAAAATATGAGTGAATGAAATAGCAAGCGGGTAAATAAACGAGTGCAAATCAGAAAGCGAAAGCGTCACGTCCAAGGAAGTTCTCAAGAAATCAGGAATATAAATCAACTAATCAACCAAGATTCATATATCGATGTTCTAGAACTATAATCACTAATATATAACAAGCAAATTCTCGTTTTGAATATTAACTACATCTAACAACCTAGAAAACCAAATATATTTGCGAGTTCTAGATTTCTAAACATGCACTAAATTCAGGTTCGTGCGTTCACAATTTCCCTAAACCAAATCTCTTTGCGAATAGACAAATTGCCCACTCAGGTTTTTTTCTAGCTGATTAACCAACTCTCGTTGCGCTAATCAACCTAATATCAATAATCTAAGTAGATAATTGAGATTAAGCATTAAGAATAACCTAGATGAAGAACTAGAAGTCATGAATCCCAATTAATCAATTAACCTAATATTCCATGAAATCCCTAATGAGAATCTCTAAACCTAACAAGTAAACTACTTAGACATGAGAATCATAGCAACATACATGGTGAATAGAAAACTCAATTACGTAAAAGAGGTAAAGAAACATGGGTTTGAAATCTCTTCTCTCTCGAGTACAAGACCAGACCCAAAAATCTCCTAATCTATGATAAAATAAAGCTTAGCCTAAACAGTCGCTGAAAACCCTAATAACTAGTCTAAAATACGATTAGGGTCTTCTTGTAAATATGGAAAACTTCTGGGTAAATCTTGTAAATCTCCAAAATCTCTATTTTTGACGCGCAAGGTTTCCATCCCCTAGTGGTGTCGACCGACACTAAAGTAGTGTCGACCAACACTAAGTGCAGACGCAGCCAGTAAACTCTGTGAAATACATATATGTTGTAGAATCACTCCAAAAACTCCCAGAATCTCCAAATATGCTCCAAACGTACCTAGACCTGCAAAGGACTTAAAAGACTCCAAAAATAACTAAAAGACTCTAGATAAAGACTTATATCATGCCTTCAAAACCTGTAAAAACCATGATATATCAACTCCCCCACACTTAGAATTTGTTTGCCCTCAAGCAAACAGAAAACCAAAGCATGAAAAAGAGGTTTGAAAACACAGAAACTCAGTTCGTCCTAAGAACATCACATTCACATTCACCTTACTAAGCCACATGAAAACATAGCTGCAGAGATCAAGACCACAATGTACTTCCCCACACTTAGCAACTGTCCCAAGTAAACTCCACTATCAAATCAAGACATTCAAACTCACCATACATAACCTCTGTAAGCAATTAGGTACAGTCTCACCAAGGGAGTATCAATCAGAGGACACATGGACTCTTGTCGAGCGTCCTTGATTACGGTCCATAACGAGTTGAGTGTCGACCGACACCATAAGGGTGTCAACCGACACTAAATGTAGTCAACATGTTCTTCACGCTTTTGACAAACCAAAGACAGAAAAATCAAAGAAACAAGACCAAAAAAATAAATAAAAGAAAGACCGACTCACCAGTAGGTTGCCTCCCACTCAGCGTTTTTTTTTAGTTATTAACTTGACTATTGCTAGGAGATCAGGCGCCTGGGGGGGGGGGGGGTTGACAAAGGAAAGAGTGGCTATGCGTAAGTCTCCTTATCCATGGAGGTTTGTAAGCAGTATCAGCATGAGATCATCTAAGGAATGGAGGAATAGATCCAGGGTGGGAGCGAAGCTTGGGTGGGATAAAGCGTTTCCCTGCATTCACATCAATGAAGTTAGGAGGTGAAAGTTGAGAGGCTTCATACCCTTGCTTTGGGAAAAATGAAATGTCAGGAGCTTTATGCTTTTGAGCAGTTGCAGGCTCTGAAGATGTAGAGTAGATTCCTGACGAACCACCATCTTCTCTTCTCCAATATCTGACACTTTAACCTCACCATTCTGAACTTCTTGTTCCACCTCAACTCTGAAAGTCCGACCATCAATGGTGGATCTTCAAAGCTTGTCCATCTTGAAGTGCAAAGGCTTATCTCCCAGATGGAGATCATTCAGACCGCGCCTGACTTCAATCAATGCTCCAGCTGTAGCTAAGAAGGATCTACCAAGTAGCATAGGATCATCCGATTCCACATCATATTTCATCACCACAAAGTCTGTTGGAATCAAGTAGTTTCCAACTTTTATAGGGATGTCCTCTAGAACTCCTTCTATAATCCTTTTCGATCGATCATCTAGGATTAGAGAGATCCTAGTCTGCTGGAAGTATGTCAATCCCAATCTCACAGCCACAGAGTATGGCATGAGATTGACACCAGAACCCAAGTCACACAGAGAACGCTTGAAGCTGTCCTTGAAAAAGGAACAGTCTAGTGATATATCATGGTTTTTACCCATTTTATGCCATGATATAGTTGTGTTTTAGTGTCTTTTGTGTTATTTTAGAGTCTTTTACAGGTTTAATCAGGTTTGAAGCTAATTGGAGATATTTGGAGCATTTTGGGACTTTTGGAGCATTTTGGCCGAGAGTTTAACTCACTGCCCGATTTGATGATCATGCATCGACCGACACACAATGTGCATCGGTCGACACACTAGCGAGATGGGACGTACGCGGCGGTTTAACAAAGTTATGAAGATTTGCAGAGAAGCCCAAAATAGTTCCAGTAATTACACAGAAGCCCCAGCCGAGATTATGCCTATATATTTAGAGTTTTGGCTTTTATTTTAGACACGCTTTCATACTTAGAGCTAAGAGATTTTTAGAGCTTTTGGTGCTGATCTAATCCTGTACTTCAGTTATTTTGGAGAAGATTTCGAACCCCTTTATCTATTTAATTTCTTATATGCAATTTATTTATTCATTGATTATGCTTTCATTAATCATGTCTGAGTAGATCTATAGTTAGGTTTAGGGTTTCTCATTAGGGATTGATGATTGCTAGACTTGTTTAATTCAGTTAAGGATTAATTCACATGATTAGAATGTTTTTCGATCTAAATTGTGCTTAATGCTAGTTCTAACCTGATCAATTAGAATCTAGACTTTAGGTTGCTAAATTCGACACGAGAGTGTGTTTTAGAATCTGAACTATTTAGGTTGAGCAATTAAATTATTCGCAAAGAGATTTGGTCTAGTTTAATTGTGAACATATCGAACTTGAACTTAATTCTAGTTTAATCTGTTAGTAATTTCAAAGAGATTTGGATTACTGCACTTAGACTTAGAGGATTTTCGCAAAGAGATTTGGTTAATTCTAATTCCGTGATTTGAGTTCTAGAACTGAGTTTAATTTGATCCTGACTGATTAACTTGTCTGCTTGTCTGATTTCCTGAGAATTCCCTAGGCTTAGCGCTTTTAGTTTATTGCTTTCACAACCAACTTGCTATTGTTTACTTTCTTGCTTCGCAATTTATTTACTTCACATCTGCTTTCTTTTCTAGTATTAATCTCTACGGTTCTTATTCTATTGAGACCAAGTGTCCCTGTGGATTCGATAACCCTATATACTACTTTGGCGATACTGTGCACTTGCAGTAAGTATAGGGAATAAAACCTGACCCTATCATCTAGCACAAAGACTCTTGGGTTTAGAAGCTTCTCTGGAATATGAATAAGAAGCACTGAACTGACTTGCTTAGAGACCATCACAACCCCTTCTTTCAAATTTCATCCGTGGAGATCATTAACGATTTTTCTTTTGTCAACAAGATAAACTAAAGAAACCTATTTTTCACTAATCCAGCTCGGTGGCTTCGGTCCAACGTGGATTTAATATGACGGTCATAGGCGGGCACTTCGTGTTAGTCTATCTACCATCAAATTTTTTGTGCGCGATAGGATGCTGAATATGATCTTATTGGATCAAGAGGATCCACATTCCTAAAATATCGTCCTTTAAAAACTTTTGAAAAAAGGATATTCGGCTAATCAATTAGTCTCCACAATTATTTCGCTAAGAAATTCGTGTTTGCATCGCGAAAGTCTCTAAAGCCAATCCCACCATCTCCTTTTTCTCTACAAAGTTTATCCCAAGACATCCAGTGCATACCTGAGCTCGTTCCACCCGTGCTCCACCAAAATTTTGAAACTATACTTGTCAATTTTGTAGTGATCTTCTTCGGTAACCGATAACAAGACATTACATGATTTGGCAAGGCCGTCACCACGGCCTTTATCATAACCTCTTTGCCAGCTTGTGAGAGAAGCTTTGTCGTCCAACCATTAACTCTTCCATGAAGTATATCTTGTAAAAAACTAAAAACTTGTGTTTTGGGTCCACTCAGGCTCTCTGGAATACCCATGTATGATCCCATTCCACCTATCGTTGTGATACCTAGTAACGCTTTCACCTCATTGCGGACTTCAGTCGCAACCGTATGCCCAACTGAAGTGAAGATTTCGCGAAGTTTATTTGCTGACCGACACACCCTCGTAGGCTTTAAGTATCTGTAAAATTTTCTGGCATTCCTCCTTATTAGATTTGCAGAAGAATAAACTATCGTCCGCAAAAGGTAGGTGTGATATTTGGGGACATTCTCTTGCCACCTTAAGTCCCGTTAGTTGTTTTTCGCGCTCCGCTTTCTTTATATTCGTAATCAAAGCTTCCATGCATAGAATAAATAAATATGGTGATAAAGGGTTTTCTTGTCGCTACCCTCTCGGCGGAGCTATGAAACCCCGTGGCTGTCCATTAATGAGAACCCTATACTAAACCGTGGTTATACATCGCATTATCCGATCAACACATTGGGCCGCAAATCCCATCTTGCTCAGCAGATTCTCTATGAAGGCTCATTCAACTCTGTCATAAGCCTTACTCATATCCGTTTTGATTGCCATGAATTTACCCTTGCAGGATGGGTTTGTCTGTAATCCATGGAACATCTCCTGTGCTATTAAGATATTGTCTGAGATCAATCCGCCCGCAACAAAAGCAGATTGTGTCTCCGAAACCAATCTTGGTAGATGCCTCTTTAACATTTGACATAAAACCTTAGATATGATCTTGTAACCCACATTACAAAGATTAATCGGGCGCAATTCCGTCATCCTGCTCGGCCGTTCCGTCTTCGGAATAAGACAAATATTTGTCATATTAATTCTTGTATCCAGCTCCCCATATTGTAGGAAATCGTTAACCAGCCGAACAACATCATTTTTCACAATTGGCCACAATTGTTGGTAGAATAAAGTTGTCATCCCATCTGGCCCCGGGGCCTTCTCTAGATGCATCATGAACAATGCTCTTCTAAGCTCCTCCTCCGTAGCCAAAACCATAAGTCTCTCATTCATCTGAGTTGTGATTGAGACCGGAACCTCCTGTAAAAACTCCTCAAAACAATCTGGGTTGTTTGTCGTAATTAACTCTTCAAAGTATTACAATGCTACTCGTTCCACTTCATGATCCTTTGTAACCCAATCTCCTGATGAATTGTGAAGTCCAACAATTCGATTCCTTTCCCGCCTTTGTATGGTTAGTGCAAAGAAAAATTTCGTATATCTGTGATCCGATATATGCCACATATTCCTGCTCTTTTGTTGCCAAAATTGTTCCTCGTCTCTATAAGCATGTTTTAGTTTTTCTGAAATCTCCAACACCTCCTCTTGTGTTTTATTATCATCTTTTTGGACCTCTTCTAGTACTTTCTGTAACTCATTTATGTGATCCTTATTGTATTGATGATTGTTTTTCCTCCATTTCGACACCTCAGGTCGACATTTACCAATCTTGTCATAGAAGTTTCTTACTCCAGTGTCCTCCAATCCTTCCCATCCCAGTTTCATCGTATCCATTAGACCATCTTTTCCCACCCAACGTTTATAAAATCTGAATTGACCTCGCTCTTTTGAATTTTATTCTTAATAGATGCCACAATCGGACGATGGTCTGAACCAACCATTCCCAAATATTCTACAAACGAGAAGGGGAAAAGTGTATGCCAATCTTCATTAGCTAGACCCTTATCCAGTTTGCACCTAATAAGTTGTTTTCCCCTCCTGCCTCTCCAGGACAAGGAGTCTCCCAATGACGGAAATTCAATTAAACCACAATCATGGATCATATTATTAAAAGATACGAATGTGGATGTGTGTTTTAAAGATCCCCTTGCTTTTCATGATTGCTCGTAACCTCATTGAGATCACATATTATAAACCATGGATTCGTCCTCACCACACCCATACGAGTCAGTCGCTCCCAAACTTGGTCTTGCAGCTTCTGTACTGGATCACCATAGACAAAGGATAGCGAAACCCTATTCCCTTGTACATCTGCTTCAATATCGATAATCCTATTGCTTACATATATAATGTTCACATCTGATGTGTCATTGTAATATAACACCAGTCCCCCCACTGGCTCCTCTCGGTTCTACCGTATACATCTTGTCATATCCAAAGTGACCCATGAATTTTTGTGTAAAAGAAAAAAGTTGTTTGGTCTCTAAGAGAAATAAAAACTCCGGCTTATTCTTATACAATATCTCCCGCAGATAACCTATCGTTCATTTGTTCCCCAAACCTTGACAATTCCAAATCAAAATCCGCATATTAAGACTTAATTTTTGTTTCTTCTATCCGGAGTATCCACCAGGATTTAAAGAGATCCCAAAGTCTTAGTTGTTGAGAATAATTTCCACCGGTCAGTAAACCGGAAAATCTTATGCATTGTCTTGTTAACCCTCCCAGGAGAAAGTGCTGCCAGTTATAAATATTGGTCCAATAAATTTCCAAAATTCCATATAATAGATCATCATTTGTTTCCTCCCTGCACTCAATCTTCGAAAAAACAGCCTCAACAGCCGTATCATGAAGACCGAAATATAGTTCCATATCTACTACCATAAGGTCTCCTATGCCCCATTTAAAAGACTTGGGACCCTGTTTTCCACTACAAATACCATATACACATTTTTCAGAAGATGATCTCTTACACGAGCACCATTCCTTCCGCCCAAGACGTCCCCCACCTCTTTGTGGCGCAGCATGCTCTTGAGTAATGCCATGCCCACACAAAAAGAAGAACATATCCACCGTAATAAACCTCATGTACTCTAGCACTCTAGATCTCGATGACCACCTTGACCAAAATATTTGATGGACCCACGTTTTAACCTCAATAATTCTCCATAGGGACCCAAACAAGTAACTATCGTGATAGCTGACTTCTAAGCTCCATGACATCACTTTCAATCTCCGGTCCTGCTTCCACACTCCGTACAAAAAGACCATGGCTCCCCTTCTCTTCAACATTTCTACTTTGAACCTCCACAAGCTCTTCCTAACCTTGATAAGAAAAACCTGAGAAACCTGCTTTTCCTATGAGTATATTGAGATAACCCACATTAAATTAATGACTTGCTTCCTATACATATTAAAACAGTCCATCTTCCAACAAGCCAAAACAAAACTACCTAAAAGACTATCTTTCCCATTACCGCGACTCATAAAACCATACTGACTCTTCATGAAACCTTTACCCAAAATCAGAAACCAGAAACACATACATCTGTTATCCCCACTATTCCTTAATCTCAAAAGATGGTCGTTAGAGCAGACGAGAGCAATGAAATGAGCTTCCATGAGAGTATAACAATCTGGGAACCTAATAGCTATATCAGATAATACGAAACCAGAACAAGTGGAATGATCCCCCAAAGTTTCTGAAGCAGTATTGAAACATTCATTAACACCAAATAAGTTTAAAAGGAAAAGAATCCGAATAAGCCTATTATCTGTTATACACTCATTCCCATAGTCATTTTTCCTTTCTGATTTAGCCGTGTCTCATGTTGTCCCTTCAACCCTGTCCATTGTTTCTCCAAAGCCCGCAAAAGGGTCCCACCGTCGTCCAAGTGATATCACACCTTTGCTGAAACCAGAAAATTTTTCCAGCATGAGCCTGTACGCAGAGAAACAAACCCTTATAGGCCATCCAAATTTGCTCTCCAAAAACCACAATTTTCTTTTCCAAGAAAGGAAGACCACACCGCTAGTAATCTTCAACCGTAAATCTTCAGAGCTACTCCACCTGTCCCATGAAACATAATACATAGCCCAAAAGGAAAAGCACCAACGAGACCCTGAGTTTTTAGTAAAAAAAGACCCCCAGAGCAAATAATAAGACGCCAATCCCATACTCTTCCTCTCTAGTTGCCCAAATCCAAGCCCCAGGCGCATCTCGAAATCCATACCCTTATTAATCAAACAAGTAAAACGATCCATACTTTCTATAAACTTGACACGCATCATAGAAATCAACTTATATTCCTCTAAATCTCTCCACCTATCAACCCTACTCCAGAATATAGAACCATATAATATTTGTTATTCCATAGATCCTCTTTGCTGATAATAGGAAGGATTCTATTACCTTCTTCAACCAGAAACCTTGTCTCCTGATCTCCGCTATGCATATCGCCATAAACGTAATTGCAATCCTCCAAATAAGCACCGAAATTACAACCATGAAAATATTCCTTCGAATCTCGCTGACGGATCCTGAAAATCTTCATGAAACCCCAGAATTATCCACATGTTTCAAAAACTACAGTTCTCTGAAATTATGAGCCAAATCCACCCATATCTTCCCCAGAAAATCGCAGATCCATCTCGAACTCCCCTTAAACGCGTCTCCACCGTAATTATGACCCAAAACTGGAATCGATTTTGCAATCGCATCAAATCGCCAAAGTGACCAAATTTCCCCATCTCGAATCGGCTGGACAAAATCTCAGATTTAGCGTATCTGTCGACCCCATATGATACCGAAGAATCTTCCAAAACCGAATCACCTTCCTCATACTCACGCATCCGAATCCTGGAAACCCAGAAACCCTAGAAAAAAATCGACATCTCCGTCGCCTTTGCGTTACGTTATATCCTAATGCAGAAGAAAATTTAAATTAAAAATTAATATTCTGTATGCAGTTTTTTTTTATCATTAACGATTTAAATCATAAAAATAAACATTTCTAAAATAAGTTTTTTTTACTGATTTGTTTAAATCTCGGTAGCCGGTGACGGCCGGCCACTTAACCGGCAACTAATAGCCACTAGAAAGAAATTTATTCAGTTCTCAGTTCTTGTGTTAAAAGCTTTTAAAGAGATATATTAGATCTAAATACCTGTATAAATTTTAGGGAAAAAAGTTAGTTAGACCCTAATTTATCAGTTAATTACTAGATTAACTCTAATTTTATTTTAATTATTAATTAGTTTTTGATATCTATTTTGCCCCCAAATCATTTGTGCTCGAAAATCGTATTTACAAAATTGCCATTACTATATTTTCCAACTCAGCAAAAAAAAATCAAAATATTACGAAATTATCATTCCACAGACTTATTTAATCGTCGTTATGTGAAGCAACAGACTTATTAATAACTGATTTTTTTATACTTAAGCGACAAACTTAATTAGATTTGACTGATTTATGTAAGTTTTCACAAATTTGTTCAACAAATCTATCATTCTTTAGCGACAAACTTATACTAATTTGATAGACTTATTAAAGATTCATAGATTTGTTTGTTTTGGCGACAAACTTACTTAATTTTGACAGACTTCTTAATGTTTTGGCGGATTTATTTCTTCTTTGGCCACAAATTTATTGAGATTTGACAGAGTTATTAAGGTTTTGACGAATTTATTTCTTCTTTACTAACAAATTTATCTAAATTTGACAGATTTATTACGTTTTCATAGATTTGTTTTAGCCTTTGCCGACAAATTTACTTATTTTTGGCAGATTTGTTTAATCTTTTGACCACAGACTTAATTAATTGTTACTAAACCAAACCATACCAAACTTAATTATCCATTATACCCAAATCCAATTCCAAACCAAACCAAGCTTAATTAATAAAACCAAACTGTCACTTAAATTAAACCATGATTTAGAATAAAAAAATAAAACTCCTAATGTGAACATTTTGTTTCACTCTAGTAGCTCTTCCTTCCTTAAAAGCCACCTAACTTTGTTGTATCACAAAATTCATTGCTTCCTTTTTCACACATGGTTCGGATTAAAATTGTTTTAGACAAGTGATTGTTTCAGCAAGAGAGATGGGTATTTGGTGTTGTTAAAGAGGAAAATGCCAACATTTTAGAAATTAACAATAGAATTTTCTATGAAGAATTTCTTTAAATGGTGAGCAGACTCTACCATGTTATCGAGTTTCATGTAAGTTATAGAACATTTTCAGATCTATATTGCTATCATAAATTATCTAGTTTATCTTTGTAACATAACATACATCATTATCTTGTGAGCTCATTAATAATAAATTCATTATAAACAAGCAGTAGTACCATGCATGGAGATCAAATAGTAGAACTCTTGATGAAACATGGATAAGATACTTCAATAGTTACATACACACACAGCTTAGAAGCTTATCACGAAAATGCATAGAGATTCATCCAGCTATTACATTACATATATATTTGATTGCCACTAATCGCTTATTAATTAGCGGTCCAACTATGTTCGATAGTCTCCTTAACCCGTCTGTTGTACCCACACTTGTTCTTGCTGAATAAGCGAGCAGCTTCTGAGTTTGCAGGTGAGTTTGGGTTTGGATCACAGAGGAGAGACTGCAAATTGTAAAAACACACAACATGGTTTTTGATCAAAGGTTGTGAAACATAATTACATAAAAAAATAAAAAAAATACGTGGATAGATGCAAGAATCCCTGCAACATCATAAATGGGACCATTGGTTCTGTAAGATATCAAGGCAAATACTTCCATCTGCATAGACTGAACATGACAAGAGAAGAACCGATAAGATCAAGTAACAGAAACAAAGATTAAACCATTAAACAGAGCAGAAAAGCATGGTTTTTGTTTACTCAAACTTACGATTTGGGTTTCAAGAAACAAAACGAATAGTTGGTGGTTTGTTTGGATAATCTTCTGTAAATTAAAGAGTCAACTTAAAAGTACATGGAAGACACACAAAAATTGGATCTATAATTTATCTAGATATAGACTTTAAATATTGACTTGTAATGCAAATTATACCACCATCCCAAAGCGTGTCATCTGGACTGCAGTTTCCATTTTAAGCAGAGAATGACAAATGATCATAATCAAGGAAAGACAGATTTTTACCATTAAAAAGGGATTGTTTTTACTCGAAGATAACTGCGTTTCATAGCAAGATGTTGTTGTCTTGAGGAACACCCCCATCAATTCCACACTAAAGTAGATTCAAGTTTCATTCCTAGTCTGTAAATCATCCCACAACACAGAATCAAAACACAGTACCTTAATTTTACACCATATCTGATTCTAATTGAAGAAAGCTTAGAACTTTCACCTGAACTATGAGCTTCATGTCTCCAATTTAAGGTTTAGAAACATCCTAATCCTGTAAAGAAGCTCGACGGTTAGCGGCGGTGACTACAACAACAAGGACTTCTATGGCGGAGTACTAAAAATTGGTGACTTCGGCGGCGAGATTCTACTGCGGTATCCGACGGCGACACTCGACGACTAGATACGACGGGAGAATCGACGGCGAGTTCGACGGCGAATTTTTGTTTTCTGGGGCTGACGACAAAAAACTGGTTTCGTTTCTTATTAAGATTTTTTCTTTTTTTGTTAAGGATTTTTTTTAATGTTTTTAATGTTTCTAATAAAATTTGTTATTCAAAATATTTAAACAATTTCAGTTTTTTAAAAGAGAAAATGGCATTCTGGTAATTAATTAGACATTATCAGGTTTACATGTCTTTCTATGGTTTTAAAATTACGTGAGTTGGGATGAGAGTTAGTCTAGTAAATATTGAACAAATAAGAGTTATTCTGAGTAAATTTCACTAAATTTTATTGCTTGCGACGTTAGGTTTTCGTTACACAATAATATTTCAGTTCCAAGGCCCTATCTAGAGGAGTATCTAACAAAAAAAAGAGTAATAAAAAGAAAAAATTAGGATTAAAAAAAGAGTAAGAACGGATTCTTATCTGAGAACCTTTCATCTCCAAATAAGAACACCTTTCTCTAAACACTTGTCAGTATATTATAGGTTTAATATATTGTGAGAAATCAAATATTTCATTTGTTATAAATTCCATTTAATTGTTTATATGTTGGTATTTTAAATTTATATTTTTCTTATAAATCCTAAAATAAAATTATCTTGCTATAAATGTGTAATAGTATTGGATCGAATAAAAAAGGAAAATAAAACCACTAGTTCTCTCTCTCTTTCTCCAAGCGACAACAATGGCTATCCTGATCTGAATGTAGATTTCAATTAAATTAGTGCATGGATTCAAGATAAAAAGGGCGATTTCAGGTCTTATACAACGTCGATCTCTGCTACGAAGGTTCCTATATCTTCTGAAGATAGATTTCAATCGATCACAATAATTCATGTTGGCTCCGATCATCCTATGGTTGACGATCTCTCTCCCCAAGTCTGTCTATTCTCGCAAAGAGAATTGTGTTTGGTGAGCGGTTTCTTCACTGTATCATCATGATTCTAGTTATAGGCAGTAGTGTGACAAATTTCATTTGAATCGATCACATATTGCCTTTCATCTCCGCACTAGAATATCAGTTTCAGTGTGATGACCATTTCTCTAAAGAATGTTGGTGGTTCCTAGTGAGTTTTTATAAATTATTGGTGATATCTATGTTGGTTATCGTCAATAATAGTGGTTGTGTTCTCACCATAACCGCTTTATCGTGGAAAGAAATTCCATGGAAACCACCATGGAAAGCAATCAAAGCATCATGGAAGAGACAATGGTCAGGAGTGGAAGATGTAGTCTCTTTGTTGTATGGCGATGTTCTTATAATCGCTGAAAATTGGTCGTCCTAATTTTTATTTCTTGCGGTTGAATCAATATATTGGATTCTAAACCGAAGAATATCTATAGCTCTAAACTGGGATATGATCAATGTAATACAACAAAGAGAACAAATAGTTCTGATGCGACGAAGATTCCAAGTTCGCAAGACAATTAGCAGAGTTGATATTCTGTTAAAAATGAAGACCTTTCTAGAAACAACATCTTCATATTTTAATTCATTTGATATGTTGTTGCTTTCTCAGTTTAATTAGGTCATTTGTTGTTTTTATAATTCTATGTATTGTTTATGAATTTGTGAATGTTCACCTTATATAAGTTAATAATATAACAAGATGTTAGAAAAAAGTTGTCTAGCTATTTAGTTCCATTATTCATATATTTAAGTTGTATACTAATAATATTTTAAAGTAATTACAAAAATTAGTATTTTTAGTTCATAAAAATTAAATTCTTTACTAAGTAAATGTTATGATTTCTAATAAAAAAAAATATATATATAT
This sequence comes from Orychophragmus violaceus, assembly GCA_030180135.1. Taxonomy (NCBI): domain Eukaryota; kingdom Viridiplantae; phylum Streptophyta; class Magnoliopsida; order Brassicales; family Brassicaceae; genus Orychophragmus; species Orychophragmus violaceus. Next base: position 33,694,617 of record CM058231.1, on the reverse strand, counting down.
ATACATATTATAAGATTTTAGAATATGTTAACCTTTTAACAAAACATACTGAGATTTTTTGTTGTTGTAATTTTGTTAAAAAAATCTTAACAATAATGATTTGTTTCAAGAATCGTTAACAATAACGACAAAGAAAAATTTATATCTTGCATGAAATTTTTAAATCTCAGAAAATAAGAATAACAATTAATTTTTATCTTTAAGGTTTTATATGCTATATATATTTGTTTTGCATTTTAAGTTTTATTTTCATAAGTTTATGCTATGTAATTTATATTTAAGTTTGTTTTTAATAAATGTTAAATCATGATTGTATTATTTAAACGGTTGTGTCTCTTTTACTTTCTTTATTTTGCATTATTAATATTTGTAAGACTACTATAAAATGTTATATAAATAGATATAATTAATTAAAAAAATTAATTATATTTAAGATGAATTTTAATATGTTTAATGATCCTATATTCTTAGATATACTTATAAATAAAAATTTCAAGTTAAAATATATAATAAAACTTTATAAATTTTATTGATATGATACCCAAAGGAATTAATGAGTGAAAAAAATTAGCAAAGTTTCTTGTGTTAAGAAACACTGAAAATATTATTATTATATTGTTTAGATACTTTAACCAACGAGGATGCTCTTAGAGCATCTCCAACTCCACTCTATTTTCTATTCTAAACTCAATTTTAGAGTAATTTTGCTCCAACCCTACTCTATTTCTCATTCTAAAATAGTATAAACCTATTTCTCACTCTATATTTGGAGTAAACCTATTTCTTACTCTATTTTAGTGTTCAACTTTTTATTTGTCTATTGGTCCTTGAACTCTTTTAAATCTTTGATTTATATCTAAATAAATAATTATAATAATAATAATTTATATTTAAAGTTTACTTTTTAATTTATTAAAGATCATTTAACTTATAAACTATTTTTTGAAATAAAATTTCAAAATTTTATGTCTAAGTTCAAAAAAAAATTATAAACTCTGTTTTAGAATAAACTTTCAAAATTTTATGTCTAATTTAAATTTTAGTCAATTAATCATTTGTAGAAAAAATACAATAATGATGATATTTAAACTAAAATTTAATATGTTTTATTATTTTATATAGTATAATGTTGTTTTCTTTTATTTTATAAATATTTAATTTAAATAATATTATAATTTGTTGAATGCTTTGTAAAGAACAAAATGAATATAGTAAATTGTAAAATTTATAAGGAAAAAGTATTAGTAGTAAAATAAAAAATACAATATACTTAAAATATTCTATTTTTTAGAGTGAAAAATATAGTGATACATTAGAGAGAAAACCAACTCTATTTTAGATTTACTCTATATTAAAATGAAAAATAGAGTTTTACATTGAAGATGGTCTTAGAAACTGAATTTTTTTTTTTTGCAATCAGTTGATCAAGAGTGCTCATTATTTTTGTGGGCCCTATGCACGTTTGTAAAAAGGCTCTAAAATTGGTAAAAAAAAATACCTTAATTTTTTTTTTGAAAGAGTCATAATTAGTTATAACAAAAAAATTGCAATTTTTTATGTCTAGTACAAATGTACTTTGGACACATGCCAAGAGCGGGGCTGAATCCACCCACATATGTGCATGGACAATCAACGTAACTGATAATACTTACATTACTTTTATTTAAGGGATATTAGGAAAAAGTAATACTTTACTCACTAGCAAATTGCTATTATGCAACATGACACTTATTTCATGTGGACATTGTTGAAACCTGATCATTTTACCCCCATGGTATCTCTCCCATACAACGAATGTGTGGTAGTCATGGGTTGGAGTAGCACGAGCTGGTAAAGGCGCGTGATCGGGGTTCCAATGATGTGAGGTTGCTATTTTATATTAGTTTTTATTTCCCGCCAATTTGAGTTCATTAAATTCTATGTACGATTAATTAGTGTATTTAATAAATGTTTGGTGAGTTAATTGAAGAGAACAATTCATCATCCCACATCTACTTATATATATTTTGGAGCTTTTAAAGAGAGAAGTTGGGAATTTAATTCAGGTTGAAGAATTAAAGATATCGTTCGAGGGTTGCATTAAATGGTGGGGGTAAGATTTATGTTTGTTTCGTTGTTGACCGTTTGTTATGTGTTTTAAAATTTATTAACTTCCGTTGTGTCTGAAGAGAGAGACAACAAACCATAACTTGTAATGGAACAATATCTCGCCAATGAAAAAAACAAACTTTTAGTGTTATTGTGTGGGACTTTGAATGTATGAACGCATCCTAGTGTAGTACAGTTAGTATGAACGTATTCTATTGTGTGTAAAGGTTTTTTGGAAAAACTTTTTGACATTTGAGGTTCAAATGAGATGGAATAAGCTGACGGACATAGTATTCTCAGATCTGAGCTTTAAAAATAATTCGGAGATCTTATGAACATTCATGAGTGGCAGGACATTTTATATGAACGTGTTTTTAGGTTTTTGAATAGGTTTGAACGTATGCTAACGTGAATATGTTGTATGCTTTTGTTCAAGTTCAGCGTGATCCTGTTTATGTGGTGGCAGGGAAGTGGAATCATTCTACGGCAGGTTAATGGGAATTCACCATAGATACTGAGGCCTATGGGAGGTGCATAACACTACGCAGTGATGATTCAGCGGAGTCATACAAGTCAAGAATCTTGAAGGAATTCGAGGTTGGATGTGGCACAAGTTGTAGGCTGACTTATGTGGCACCGACGATGATGAGCTCAATTGCAGCTTCGAAGATGCCGCCAATTTGTATGGGGAGTGATGATGGGCTGGAAACTTTCAAAGAGATGAGGAAAAAAACGAGGGTATTAGCTTGTACGCTGAGTTCGAAGAAGAGTGTAATGTGTCACAGATAAGTATGAAAATAAAAGAAGGGTGTAACGTATCAGTGAGAAGTAGCACAACTAAAGAAGCAAAAGAAATAGCCATGGATATACCTTTGAAACTTAGTCAAACTAGTGGAGATAGTTCTTTCCAGCAGTTGCTTCTGAGTCAACGTGCGAGTAGCGTCTTTGCAGCAGATTGTTCAAATGGGATTGAAACAAATTCATGCAGCGTGGGGGCCATTGGGGCCTTTGTTGAGAACGGCAAAAATTCGATTGATGCAGCTCTGGAAGCGGTGGAGGAGCTTGGACACATTCAGACAGTTGAGACATTTTTGAAAGAAACACAAACATTTGATGGTTTTTGCTATAATGGTGAGGGCGAAGAAAATGAAGCCATAATCTGTTTGAATGGTGTAGACCAGGATTTGTAAACCATTATGCCAAATGAAAGCGAGAGATCGTCGAGTAGATCTTACGATACAGAGGGGTCAGGTAGCGAAGGTGAAGACGACGATGAAAGGGAACATACATCGACTGATGCAAGTCTTGGAGGAAAGTATGACAGTATAGATCAAACTCAATGGACGCATCAGCTTAACAGGGCGTTCGGCGATGTTGAAAAACAAGGTAATGATACATCATCGGGTAGTGAGAAACCAAAAATCGTGTCTTGTCATACTCATAACAACTTGGAAGCCACACCATCTGGTGGTATGCTGCTGAGCCTATAGAATATATACGAAGATATCCGTGATCAAGCTATAATGTTTGCGCAAGATGCTCCACCAATGTTTGACGACGAGATCAAAAGTGGCAAAGAGCTTGGTGATAATGATATAGTAACGGAAGATGATGGCATATATACGGGGCGGGCGGTTGTTTAAGACGAAGAAGGATTTACAAGTAACTATGCTATAAAGAGGCTGTTTCACTTTCGGACACCGAGGTCGACAAAAACGAAGATAGTTATGCACTGCATTGACCCACTGTGTGATTGGAGGGTAATGGCTAAAGTTCTACCCTATTCTACTTACTTTGAGATAAAGAAAGTGCAATTGCACCACTCTTGCGATGTTGATTCGAGAACCGAGAACAACAAGCATGCTACAACACGAGTTATAGCAAAGTACATTAAGAAAAAAGTTTGGGAATGGGAGAACTGGACCTAGGCCGAGAGACATGCTGCTAATGTTGATGGAGGAGTTGGCAGTCACTGTGTTGTATTGGAAAGCTTGAAGAGCACAAAAGATTGCTATCGAGGCAATACAAGGGTAAAGTGCAGCTACATGCTACTTCCTGCGTATCTCTATTTGATGCAAAAGGAGAATCCAGGAACGGTTTATCATCTGCAATGCATTGATGAAGAAGATGATGTGAAAAGGTTTCAATATCTATTTTTCGCATTTGGCGCTTGTATTGAAGGTCTGTTCTGGGTATAGAAGGTGATCGTTGTGGCTGGGACGCAATAATGGGGTAGATACATGGGGTGCATGATGACTGCGAGTTTCCCCGATGGGAACTTTCAAAATTTCCCCCTTGCGTTTGCCATTGTGGACGGTGAGAACGATGCATCTAGGGAGTGGTTCATGCGCAACTTGGCCGAGATTTTCCCTGATTCTTGTGATCTGTTCATAGTCTCTGATCATCATTCATCGATTTACACGGCCATTAGGCAGGTCTACCCCCTGGCCAACCACGGAGCGTGCGTTGTCCACTTAGAACGGAATGTAGGCCAAAAGTTCAAGACATAGGGATTGTCAGAACTAGTTTCAAATGCTGCTCGGGCATATAGGAACATACACTTCCTTGGGGCTTTTCATGAGATACGCTTACGCAGTGGTAAATGTGCAAAATGGTTAGAAGATATGGAGTTTGAGCACTTGATACGGGTCCATGGAAATGGGGATATGTGCAATATGATGAGTAGCAGTATTGCCGAGTCGTTGATTGTTGTGCTTGTGAAAGGGAACGATTTTCCGATTACATCGACGGTTGAGTTCATAAAGACTATGTTGATGTGGTGGTTTTGTCTCAGACAAAATGTGGCTGCGAAGAGTTAGTCGATAGTGACTCCGGAGGTGGATCAATTGCTTGTTTCGTTGGCTGAGGATGCTACTAAATGCTCGGTTACCCAAGCTTCACGGTGGAGTGTGCAAGTTACATCCCTGAAAGATCGACAGTACCATGTTTCCTTATAAAATGGGGAATGCATGTGCAAGATTTTCGACAAGCTGAAGCTTCCTTGCTGTCACGCAATTGCCGTAGCAAAATTTCTAAAACTCAACCCAGTCACATTGGTACACCAATACTATTCGTTAGAAACATGGAAGCGAGCTTATGCTGGGAGTGTACTACCCGTACCAAACTCCGCGGAAGCCACTGAGTATGTACCTTAGTAGCTGAAAAATATTAAGCTGATTCCACCGCTAAGGAGGAGACCCCCTGGGAGGCCGCCAAAACAGAAGAAGAGATCTGCATTCGAACTATTTGTAAGTTGTTAAGTTTTTAATTTTTTTTACATAAACTCCTTTCATGAGAATGTTTGACAAGGACGGTTGTATATCTTTATAGGGGGTACAATGCCAACCAAGAGAAAGAAGCCCAACAAATGTGGAAGATGCCGCCAGACTGGACATAACATGACGAATTGCAAGAATCCTATCTGATAAGGTTTGGCTGGTTCGGAAAGCACTACGTATGAACGTTCACGTTTTTGGAATGAACGTGCATAAGTTAGGATGACATTATAATATCGCTACCTTTGTATTATCGCTACATATAAATGCCGCAGCCTTTTGGAATGGACGTGCATAGACTTGTTATGTACGTTCACATATTAGAATATGCTTAACTAATTAGGTATAAGTGCCGGTTTGTTATATCGCTTTTGTATGAAACTACTATTAGCTTAATTACTTTTGACATTCTATATTGTCATAATTATGTAGGCACATCCATTTAATTCACGAGTAAAATAGTTAAAGATTATGGCTAAACTTATTGAAGCCAAGTGGAAGTTGATAATGTAAAACGTTAAGACAAAAGAGCCAAAGTTTACGAGATACAGAAAAACCAACAACTCACACAATCGGGATTGCCATCCAGTCGTAACCTACAACCACCGCACGGTAGATTTGGAAAAGCATACGATGGAAGGAACAATCCTACTTTATGCGGTCCCAAATCGGTAACAGCCTTTATTGTGCGTCCTGCTATGTCACCCGAGCGTTCAAAATTGTCCCACCATCGCATGTTCTCTAGACGTTGTAAACTGTCAACCCATTTCCCAGTCGAGATTTTACTTATGCCTTGTGAAAATATGATGTATGAACAATCTTAAGGGGCTTGATCAAACAAAAAAGTGCTCGTTGCGGATCTAGCTCTGAAAATAGTGTCTGGAGGCCCTCCAACAACAAGGCGGTGGGGTTCTTGGCAAGTAAACACCTTCCCACAAGTACGAATGAGATTCAAGTTATCTTAAAAACCCTACCATACCAGGTGTGTAAGATTTTGTATGTTCACGGGCAATAGATATTTAACTAACCTTTGAAAAAGGGACATGCATCATTTCGTATAGAAGCTTTGGTGGCGTTATCCAAGAAGGAGTTTTAGTTGACTAATGATACGATCATGTTTTAATCCCTAGATCTACACTGCAAGTGCACAGACGTGAACCACTAGTATATAGGGTATCGAATCCACAGAGACTCTAGATTCTTGTGATAGATTGTAGAACGTCGAATTAAGCTAGGTGAAGCAGTAATGAAAGAAGTAAATCAGAACGGAAAAGTAAATAAATCGGTTTTGTAGACAATCAAACGAAGCGTCAGGTTAAGGGAGTTCTCAGGAAATCAGGAACACATGCTAATCAATAAATCGGGATCTAATATAGAATTGTTCTAGAACTAGAATCACAGAATTATAACAGACCAAATTTCATTGCGAATATTATCTATGTCTAACAACCTAGCAAGCCAACTTTCGTTGCGCATCCTAGAGTTCTAAACAAGCATTAATCTCAGGTTCTTTCGTTCACAATTCTCCTAAGCTAAATTTCTTTGCGAATAGTCAAATTGCTCATCTAAGTTCTTTCTAGTTAATTAATCGACTTTCATTGCAGAAATCAACCTAACATCATAAATCTGGGTAGCTAATTCAGATCAAGCATTAAGAACAACCCTAGATGAAGAACTAACAGATATGAATCCCTACAGATCGATCAACCTATAATTCCATGAAATCCCCTGTGAGAATCCCTAAACCTAACAAGTAAACTACTCAGACATGACAATCATAACAAAAGACATGATGAATAGAATATTGAATATTATAAAACATAATAAGAAACATGGGTTCGAAATCTTCTCTCTGTCGAGTATCTGATCAGCCCCGAAAACTCTCTCTGAATGTAAAACAAAACGTAGCCTAAACAATCGCTTAAAAACCCTAATATAATGATCTAATCTCGGCTGGGGCTTCTTTGAAATTATGAGAAACTTCTGGGCTTTGTTGCAAATTCCAAACTCTTCATTACCGCCGAGAAAAGCCTTATACGCATGTGTGTCGATCGATGCACATGTTGTGTCGATCGACACAATACTCTGAAATCGACAATGAACTCTATCTCTCGGGTTTAATCTCCAAAATGCTCCATAATGTGCCATAATGTCCAAATCCGCTCCAAACGTGTCTAGTCCTGAAAACATACATAAAAGGACTACAAAGGACTCTAAAAGACTCGATAAGAAGACATATATCATGGTTAAAAGTCCTAAAAACCATGATATATCAACTCCCCCATACTTAGCTTTTGCTTGCCCTCAAGCAAACAGAAGACCAAGATCCGGAGAAGAAGTTCGAAAAATTCAGAAACTCGTTTCATCGTAGGAGCACCACACTCAGATTCGCCTTAGTAAGCCACATGAAAATGAACCTGCAAATATCAAGGCCAACATATACTTCCCCCACACTTGGCAACTATCCCGAGTAAACTCCACAATCACATTCAGAGCATCCAAATTCACCATACTGACTTCTATAAGCTATTAAGTGTTGTCTCACCTATAAGGTATCGATCAAAGAACACATGGACTATTACTTTGTTAGTATCTGACCACTCAACTGTTACTTCTGGTCCCTTTCTTCTCTTTTCCCTTCCTTAGCACTGATTTTTCCCCACTGGGTATCATTTTATTTTTTCTATCAGTGCTCTTCCCTTAGTGGGGCATACTTTGGACATGTTTCCATGGATGCACAGGAGGGAATAGGGGTCTCTACCACTCCCGCGACCACTTCGAAGCTACTAGCTTATCCTCAGTTTATCTATTTTTGTTTTTACTTTCAAGGAAGGAGAGAAGGGAACCATAATCAAACAAGTTTACAAGCTATGCCAGAACCAACAGAGGAATCCGACTCGAAGTATACCAAGCCCATAGGAGAGAAAATTAAGTCAAGTTAAAGGTGAAGTCAAGTAATGGATTCTCTGAATACCTGAAGTGATATGGGTGTCCTCATTAGGCTGGTCTATGTTGGGTTTTCTAATAGTCATAGATAATCTGCAACTCATCCAATGGTCACTTAAGTTCCTGCAAGTGTGGTAATCTCCTCAAAAATTCCTTGTTTCCTACTTAATCTGTTTTGACTCGATAAAATAAATTTGGACTGACTCTAAGAAAACAAAAGCGTGTGTCAGTAGCTACCTCCCACACACATAAAACACACTGTCCCCAGTGGTGTCAAGCTTAGGCTCGGTGAGAAAGAAATCAGAATGAAAACAAACCGAAAAAGGGTCAGAACACTTACCTGTCGTCGGCATGTGTCGATCGATGCACGAGGTGTGTCGATCGATGCTAGGCAATTATGCCCACGGTTATGTAAATAACCGGTGTCTGAACCGCAATTGAATCGGCAAACCATAAATCGCGACTGTGTCGACCGATGCACTATGTGTGTCGATCGAGGCAGTGCGATTCTGTCGGTTCCTCGCGCTTTTGAACACACCAAAACAGAAAAATCAAAACACCAAAAATCAAAACGAAAAGTGAAAAGAAAAACGAACCTAACAGTGGGTTACCTCCCACTCAGCGCTTGTTTAAAGTCAGTAGCTTGACCGTGGTGAGGAGAACGGACTTATGGGGGATTCAACAGAGACTTTGAGTGTCTCTGTGAATGTCTCTTCATCCAAGGTGGCGTATAAGCATTCAGATCATGAGATCTCCCAAGGAAAGCTCGAACAGAACCAGGGCGGGAGTGAAGCGTGGGTGGGATACTGCGTTTTCCTGCATTCACAGCTTTGTGGTTAGGAGGTTTGAGCTTAGAAGAGTCATACCTGTGCTTTGGTGGATGGAAGAGATTTGGAGCTTTCTGCTTAAGCGCAGTTGCAGGATCTGAAGATGTTAGAGCATGTTCAGAATGAACTGCCATCTTCTTTTCTCCAACAGGAATCTCTGGTTCCACTTCCACACTGAAACTCTGTCCATCAATGGTGGATTTCTGCAGCTTGTCCATCTTGAACCGCAATGGATCATCTCCCAGGTGGAGCTCAATCAGTCCATGTCTCACATTAATCACAGCTCCAGCAGTAGCTAAGAAAGGTCTACCAAGTAACAAAGGATCATCTGGCTCAATGTTATACTTCAGCACTACAAAGTCGGTTGGAACCAAGTAGTTTCCAATTCTGACAGGAACATCCTCAAGAACTCCTTCCGGATACCTTTTTGATAGATCAACTAGGATAAGAGAGATCCTAGTAGGCTGGAATTCCATCATTCCCAATCTCTCAGCCACAAAGTATGGAATGAGATTCACACAAGATCCTAAGTTACACAGAGAACGCTTGAATCTGTCCTTAGAGATGGAACAGTCGAGCACAAAGGCTCCTGGGTCTGGTATCTTCTCTGTAATCTGAATCAGCTTCTTTTCCATCACTTTCATGCAGTTAGCCACTTCTAGCTCCTGTTTAGACAGTTTAGGAACCTTAGGATATGGCACAGATGGCTTATAGACTCGTTCTAGAACTATTGCAGGTTTCTGGTCCCGTCTGCAGTATGTGTCGATCAATGCAGGATATGTGTCGATCGACACAAGGCGATTTCGAGCAGTTTCAGCAGACGTATCGGGCTTGCATCGATCGACATCAAGTGTGTGTCTATCGATGCATGTCTCAGATTGACAAAATTCTTCCAAAAAATCCGAGATGATGTCCTCTTCTTCTCCTAGCAAGTCAATCTCATCTCCTGTGATCACAGCATTGACGTATTGCTTTTGTTCAGCTTTCCCAGACCCATTCTGCTTTTTCATTGCTTGAGCAGTCTGCTGAACTTGAACATCCAGCTTCTTCACATGTGTGCTCAAGGATTCAAACTTCCCATTCAAGTCCAAGTACAAAGCATCAATCTTCCTGTTGAAGTCTACAACAGTTTTAGTCTGACCTTCCAGCAACTACTCCATCATGGCTTCCATCTTGCTCTCATGAGCACTAGCAGCAGGAGGTGTCTGAAAGGAGGATGATCCATAAGTCCTCTGATAAAAATTACCTTGCTGATTTCCAAACATGTTTCCTTGAAATCCAGAGCCACTGATGTAGTTCACATCCTTTTCCTTGTGATCTTCTTCAGCCTTAAACACTTCAACTTCCTGAGCAAAGTGGACAGCTTTCTTTCCAATCAACAAACTGTGAACAGTGTCTAGCTTGTTCCTGATATCAGTAATTTCTAGATTATCGATCTTTCCAGCAAACTCTTTCCTTCTTCTATCAACAGTCTTGGTGCTATTACTGCTAACCAAGTTATCAATCAGCGTCCTAGCCTGTTCAGGAGTCCTTGTATTGAAATTGCCATTGCTGGCCTTATCCAATGCAGACTGGTAGTGGAGATCAATTCCTCTGAAGAATATGCCCAGCAGCGTCACTTCAGAGAATCCATGGTGAGGACAGTCACGTTGGTACTTCTTAAACCTCATCCAAGCAGACTTAAGAGGTTCTGTAGGACCTTGGGTGAAGGTGAGAATATCCTATCTCGACTGATCAGAGCGAGCATCATCATAAAAGTGCCTCAAAAACTCTCTCTTCACAGCATCCCAAGTAGTAAACTTCCCAGTTGGAAGTTGTTTCAGCCAAGCTGCAGCCTCTCCAGCGAGAGAATAGGGGAAAAGTTTGAGATACAAGTAGTCATAGTTTACCCCATTGTACTTCATTCCAGTGATGAAGTCTTCAAAATCATCAATATGGTCCATGGGTTGCTCATGTGGGAGACCATGGAAAGGATTCTGCCTCAGAAGAGAGTAGTAAACAGTCTTGATCTCAAGGTCATTCCTCTCAAAGCCAAGAGGTACAATTGCTGACCGGTTAGCATAGAACTCATCCGGACGGTTGTAGCCAGCAAGAGTCCTCTCAACAGCCGGAGGATGAATCATCTGCCCTTGACCTTGGGCCAATTCAGGATCAGGAATCACACGTCCCTCAGCATCGATCCTTTTCCCCTCATCGTTGTACGGGTTGTTCTGTCGGTCTCTAAGAACTCCCTCAGCATCAAGTCTCAAAATCAAAGGTACCAGATTAACGTTCGCCATCTTAGCTTTCTTCTGAGCTTTTCTGTTCTCTCTCTCTAGCTTAGCAAGCTCCTCAAGTTCAAGTTTCACAAGCTCTTTGTCCGTATTACTCCTTAGATCGCGATCAGTCATAAACTGTCGGTACTTGTCAAGCGTCGATCGATGCACAGGACCGCAACGATCAATTCAGTTCAGGTTTTTCTTCGTGTTGACCGATGCAAGAATAGCGTCGATCGATGCAATGCGAAAACGATGACGATCGACACACATGACCGTGTCGATCGATGCAGTGTGATTCTAGGCGTACCTGAAACGCAAGAAAAACAAAAAATCAGTAACCAAAAACAAAAACGAAAAACCTAGTCTAAACCCTAAGTTCAAATCTATCGAAGACTCAAAAGAGTCCCCGGAAACGGCGCCAAAAACTTGATACGATCAGGTTTTAATCGATAGATCTACACTGCAAGTGCACAAACGTGAACCAGTAGTATATAGGGTATCGAATCCACAGAGACTCTAGATTCTTGCGATAGATTGTATAACGTCGAATTAAGCTAGGTGAAACAGTAATGAAAGCTGTAAATAAAAACGGAAAAGTAAATAAATCGGTTTTGTAGACAATCAAACGAAGCGTCAGGTCAAGGGAGTTCTCAAGAAATTAGGAACACATGCTAATCAATAAATCGGGATCTAATTAAGAACTGTTCTAGAACTAGAATCACAAAATTATAACAGACCAACTTTCGTTGCGAACATTATGTATGTCTAACAACCTAGCAAGCCAACTTTCGTTGCGAATCCTAGAGTTCTAAACAAGCATTAATCTCAGGTTCTTTCGTTCACAATTCTCCTAAGCCAAATTTCTTTGCGAATATTCAAATTGCTCATCTAAGTTCTTTCTAGTTAACTAATCAACTTTCGTTGCAGAAATCAACCTAACATCATAAATCTGGGTAGCTAATTCAGATCAAGCATTAAAAACAACCCTAGATGAAGAACTAACATATATGAATCCCTACAGATCGATCAACCTATAATTCCATGAAATCCCCTGTGAGAATCCCTAAACCTAACAAGTAAACTACTCGGACATGACAATCATAACAAAAGACATGATGAATAGAATACTGAATATCATAAAACATAATAAGAAACATGGGTTCGAAATCTTCTCTCTGACGAGTATCTGATCAGCCCCTAAAACTCTCTCTGAATGTAAAATAAAGCGTAGCCTAAACAATGGCTTAAAACCCTAATATAATGATCTAATCTCGGCTGGGGCTTCTTTGTAATTATGAGAAACTTTTGGGCTTTGTTTCAAATTCCAAACTCTTCATTAACCGCCGAGAAAAGCCTTATACGCATGTGTGTCGATTGACGCACATGTTGTGTCGATTGACACAATACTCTGAAATCGACAGTGAACTCTATCTCTCGGGTTAAATCTCCAAAATGCTCAAGAATGCGCCATAATGTCCAAATCCGCTCCAAACGTGTCTAGACCTGAAAACATACATAAAAGGACTACAAAGGACTCTAAAAGACTCGATAAGAAGACATATATCATGGTTAAAAGTCCTAAAAACCATGATATATCAACTACGCCCAGCACGCTTCTATGGTTAGTTAGTCGATTGGTGGTTTTATTGACTCCCATCGACATCAAGAGGTCGGTAAATCCTGAACGTGCAATGCGATTGATGATATCACGGTTTACAATGTCTGGAAGTGTGGAGAACATATTGTCTTTTTTGATTGAATAGAACGAGTAGAAAGAGGTTAATAATCAAAAAGTCAATATCCAACTATACTTATAGCCGAGGTGGATATTGTTGTGGTTGGATGTGGGTGTAAAGGAAGTAAATGGCTTTAACTAATCAAGCCATTTAATTCTCACACTTGTGGTTGGACATTTAATGCATTTGAGATATCTATAATTTTTGGTTTTAGCACGTCAACATTGACTTATAAAACATATTACATTATCCTGAAATGTTAATACAGAAAGGGTGGCCAGTTGCTTGAACCGCCAAAATTTAGGATCTAAGTTGTGAACGTCTAGGAGAACAAAATGCACGTTCACTAATATCCGAGACATCAACAAAATAGGACGATTGATGCTGATTCCATCTTTTTACCACATAATCATTAGCTTGTTGGCGACGCTACGTGCGAAACATTGTTCGCAGTTGTATTCCCCCTCAAACCAAATCCGCACTCACACTCAGGCCTGTGGTATCGAGGAGATTTTAAAGTTCTGTAGAACCCAGCATAAGGCCTCATAGGGTACCCTCCCCCCTCATATCCCTGACCGCGTTCACAATCCAACGCCCAACACACGCCGCAAACTCTAAATCGTCCCACCATCACAAGGTCTCTAAGATACCAGAGCCCTTATCGGACCTTCCGACCATTAGGTGGCAAATTCCCGTAGCTAGTACGTTGTAAGGACATGTTGTGAGACCTCGTTGTAAAATGGTAATTGCCTTATCACAATCTCTTTTCACAAAAGCAACACGTACATCTTCCATGAGGAATGCTGTTGGATTTCCCGCATCTAGGCACCTACCACAAGTATATAGTGTGCGCAATGTTCATATGTACACCAAAAAATTAAAGCTAGTCGTAAAACAAATTAGTTTACCTTTGAAAGAAAACCCTGCCCGTCCTTTTTATGCGAACGTATTCGGCATTGAACATGAAATGATCTATGTTTGCCACCTTCAGAACTTCTGGTAAACGAGTATAGTCATACATTAATTTGTTGACGGAACCAATAGACAAGAAGTCAACGATGTGTCTTGACCGAGCAAGACGTTCGATGACGTCAAGTTGGAGTGGTTGTGGTAGTAGAAGCATGATTTCTAAGTCATCACTCACTTGGAAATGGATTAAAGCGGTTTGAGTATGTCAAAATTACTAGAAATCAAACCTTATTTACACTTAAAGTAGGTGTAGTGATAAGGAAGAAGGGTATGCCGCCAGAGGTGTGTGTATGGCCAATTGGCTCTTATTACAATTAAAGCCTCATATAACATTTATCCATAACACAATTAATTACCATATTAATGTATCTCTTATAAAAGAAGGAAGAAAGAGGTAAAATGGTTATGGGTAATAATTATTGATTGGACTTAAAACCACTATATTAAGTACTTAATATCAGTAATAATTAAACAGTTATTGAGCAGTGTGCTAACCACTACATTTTGTTACCATAAAAATTAGTTGTTACAAGTGATTAGACATTTGTAGTAAGTCAACTGAGATGGCAAATGCTGGTAATATATGAACCGTTCTTATTCATAAATGAATGTTCATTACAATAGTAAGAAGTACTGTGCAAATACGTTTTATGATAAAAAAAGGAAAGCGAATTACAAAGGCAAATAATTATGGCCAATCGGCAAAGTTCGATTTCACAATATCGCAAAACGCTAGTACTTAAATTGTCCAGAAGTAGTCCTCGCACAAATGTGGGCTCTTCCACCCATCCACCAACCAGTAACACCAGTTATCTATGGTACCACACTTACATCTGCGGACCTTGTCGAGATCGAGAAGACCTTCCTTCTCCAGAAACAAATCACACGGTTTCTTCACCCAAGGCCTTATGTCACGCGCGACAATATTCCAACGGATTTTGCGTGCAAATTCCGCGTTAACGCTATTTCTCTATTCCCAACCTCTGATGCACCATAGATGACCCGGGCAAGCATGGAATAGGCGTACACACTAGTATCCCATCCGCTTTCCGCGGATTTCTTTATCATTGCTTCTCCTGCCTCACGCCTACCATTGTAGATTCATTCAGCCATACCTTTAAGTAGAAGGGCCAAGGGGTTATTGTGTTGTATGAAAGTATTTTTGAACTCCTATGATGGTCGCTGGCAGTGCCATGATATATAATTGTAGAAGAAATCAACAATTTTGTAGAAAGGAGGGGTTTGTGCTATGTCACTTAGCGCATGACAGGTTGATGTTGCCCTTACGAAATCTCTGAAATCGTTGTGAAAGAGTAGAATGAGAATAGTAAGAAACATTTTATATGGAAGTTCAAGAATCGACATGTTTTGGAGATTTTAGGTGAGTGAATTAGGATCATGGCATTTGGTTGTACTTAAATAGAAATTGAAAGGGTTCCAACATATAGCAGTTACGAGATTGGATTACAGAAGGGTCGCGAAGAAAATGGCAAATGATATGTGATTGGGTTATCGAAGGGTCGCAAAGAAAAAAGGTAACAGTTATATTGCTTTTTTCTTTTTATGAAAATTAAAATGACATATTAGCCGTAGTGAACATGATCGTGTTTATTTTTTTTTTAAAAAATTTATATAAATTTGAATATGATTTGTAAATACTTTGGTTATTAATCAATTTAAATAAAAATCTTCCAAATCGTATATGATGAATGAACGTTCATGAGTTAAACATAGACTGACACAACTTTTAAAGTTCGTAGTAAATAAGTAGACCGAAAACTAGAAGACAACTAAAATAAACTTTACATCATAATTGTGCCACATAAAACAAAGCATAAACAAGCCAACCATAGATACATATAGCTTAGTCTGTGTATCTCCTCAAGGGTTACCATAATCATCAACCATGTTGAACAGATCACAACAATATTTTCGCGGATTTGAGTCATCTTGGCATCATTGATCGACCGCATCTCTTCCAAAGTACAGTGGCTGCTGTGCAACTCCAAATACTTGATGATCACCGGTCCTCTGTTTCCTCCGGCTTCGTCGCGCGACACGTAATACGCTTCCCTGAACTTCCATGGTTTCATTTCCCTGGTGGTTTTTTTTCCACGGCCAACCTGGTTAACTAAGTAAGGCAGCATCATAGTTATTGGGGCCATCATCAAGGCGATCTCTTCTTTGGCACTGTCACCACGCCTTGTATCCAATAACTCGATCGTTCTAGTCGATATATGGACAACCAGACTTACCCACCTATCATCAATCCACCGCATTGGCATGTAGATGGTATTAGCGTTTTTTGCCCAGTGGAGCTGCTGTAATCCATTGCTTTGCCTGCTCGATACATATTCAACCAACAATGTATCCCACTTAAATAGCTCGGGGTCTGCACCGTATACAGAATTAAAGTACTTGGCGCTGAATTATTTGAAGGTCCTCACCAACGTATCCGGGAAAATAGAATCCACCATGGTTATTTTCTTTTCAACGCATTCTTCTTCCCGCCTACTCCATATAAGCGACAACAAATTCCTCATTTCCTGTGTATATGCGAAACAAATTTTATGAATGAATAATAATGTATTTTTCAACTATTACACTGTGTATTCCACCACATTGGAAAGAAGCATGCCTAATCGTGCACTCAGAAGCAATCCGGACAAAGATCTCGTGAATCTCAGGATTGAGGAGCTTGCAAGGCTAAAAAGAACTAACATGAAAGCTCATAAACCAGTGAAGATGTTGAATCCCAATGCTGTGATTTTTATTCGGGATGAACAAGCTGTTCTGAGGGATACAGAGAACAATGTCTACAATGATCAAGGCCAGAGACTTGATGCAGATGGAAATGTCATTGTTCAACCAGAGCAACAGCAGATGGTAGCTGGAGGTAATGGACAAGGTGGAGGAGCAGAAGGAGCTCGTGGACAAGCCAATACACCACCTAATCCCCCTCCTAATGCACTTAATCCGCCTAATGGGAGGACTCTTGCTGATTACAACATGCCTGATGAGTTCTATGCTAACAGGTCTGCGATTGTACCTCCTCCCATCCAAATGACTGATTTTGAGGTGAAGACTTCCTACTATACTCCTGTGGGACAGCATCTCTTTCATGGACACCCACATGAGCATCCTATGGACCATATTAAGAAGTTTGAATCTTTGGTCACAGGAATGAAGAACAACGGAGTGAGCTATGACTTCCTGCACTGTAAGATTTTTGAACACTCTCTTGGAGAAGAAGCTGCAAATTGGCTAAAGCAGATTCCACCTGGGACTCTTACTACTTGGAATGCAATTAAAAGAAAGTTCCTTAGACACTTTTATGATGATGCTAGATCTGATCAGCTGAGAGAGGAGCTTCTACAGTTCAAACAGGGACCTACAGAGCCTTTAAAAGCCACATGGGTGAGGTTTAAGATGTACCAGAGAGATTTCCCTCATCATTCGTTTCTTTGAAGTTCAGCTGCTTGGAATTTTCTTCAGAGGTGTTGATTTGTGGTATCAGATGGCTTTGGATGCTTCTAGCAATGAAAACTTCAATACCAAATCTCCAGAGAAAGCTAAGGAGTTAATTGAGAACTTGGTTTATAGCAATAGCACTAAGAATGCTGATTTGGAGAGGAAAAAATCTGGTGGAAAGGTTGATAGCTCGCAGATGGCAGAGATGAAGAACAAAATCGATTCTGTCCACAGCCTTCTACTTAGGAAGAAGAATGTCTTTTTTTCTCATGATGTTCAGGTATTTGATGCTAAGGAAGGCTGTGATGAAGAGGATGTGAACTAAATTGGTGGAACTGGTTTTCAGGGTAACATGTTTGGGAATCAACAAGGCAGAGGTGGCTACAATGGAATGGGTCAGAGGAGTACCTTCACAGGTAATCAAAAATCTTCTGGTTTTACTCCTAAGCCTCAGTACCAGAAGCCTTTTCAGAGTAACAACAGCCTTGGAAACAACACTAGTAGCTTCACTAGGAACTATTGATCTTCATCCTATCAACCTGCTCCTCTTTAAAATGAGCAGTCTGATAAGATGATGGGTATGTTGGAGCAACTTCTAGAAGGACAACAGAAGAGTACAATGGACTTTAATGGGAAAATAGATGCCATGTACTTGGATCTGAATGGAAAGATTGATGCTTTGAGCACTCATGTCAAGAAGCTGGATATTCAGGTTGCACAGACTGCTGGGTCTGCAAAGAGACAAGATGGAACTCTCCCTGAACGAACTGATGCTAATCCGAAGTACCAATGTAATGCAATTACGTTGAAGGGTGGTAAGGAGGTCGTTCCTGCACTGAAAAAAGGTCTGAGCTTGGAGGAAATCGTTGAAATTGAAGAGATGGAAGATGAAATTCGTGGATTGTAGACTGCGCCGACCGATGCACCCCATCATCGATCGACACAAGACGTAAACCAAGAATTCCAGACCAATGTCGACGCAAAGGTCGACGTACCTGAGCCAAGCATCGACCGACGCACCCCTAATGTCTATCGATGCAATGACCGTGCACAGACTATGAATGCAGAAAGGCTCAAATATGTTGATGAAAGAGTCTATAAGCCTAAGGTTCCCTTCCCTAAGAACCCTAGGAAGTCTAAGTACGAGCTACAGTTGGCTAAATGTAAGGAGATGATGAGCAAGGTATTGATTGAAGTGCCTTTGATTGATGCTCTTAAGACTACTCTTGTGATGAAGAGGTGGCTTTCTGGTAACATGACTGATGAGGAAGGTGTACTGATGATCTCAGAGGTTTGTAGTGTTGTGATTCAAGGCATGATTCCTGATAAACTGAAAGATCCAGGGAGCTTTGTGTTGGATTGTTTTATCTACAGAGACAGATTTGAGAGGTCATTGTGTGATCTTGGTTCAAGTGTGAACCTTTCTTTGTTGCTTAGAAGCTTGGGATGACAAATTTCATGCCTACTAGGATCTCATTGGTTCTAGCTGACAGGACTGTCCGGATCCCCGAAGGAGTGTTGGAAGATGTGTCAATCAGGATTGGTAACTGTGTGATCCGTACAGACTTTGTGGTTCTGCAGTATGGAAGAGGAACCAAGGGATCCACTTATCTTGGGTAGACCTTTCTTGGCTACTGCTGGTGCGATGATTGATAGTAAGAAGGGAACAATAATTCTGAATGTGGGTGATCTGAAGATGAGTTTTGACATGGATAAGCTGGTGAAAAGGCCAACCATCGACGGACAAACCTTCTATGTGGACACTCTCAGTGATTTGGCAGAGGAATTCTTTCAGAGGACACAAGCTGATGATCCGTTGGAGAGAGCTTTGTTATGCTCAGTACAAGAAATGGAGCATTTGGAGGACGAGCCTGCTATCTGTTATGCTAGGTTGATGGATTCGATAGAGCAAGTTATGCAATTGGAAGTGCAGGATGAACAACTGCATCGATCGACGCAACCTGCGTGTCGATCGATGCACATCGGAGCTGACTGGGCAGAGGAAAATCTCCGAAAATCGAACTAAAACAACTTTCATCTAGGCTAAGGTACGCTTTTCTTGAACCTAATTCAACATATCTAGTGATTATTAATGCTTCCTTAAACAACGCAGAGACTTCCTTACTGCTGAGAAAGCTGCGCAAATATCGCAAAGCTCTTGGCTATTCTCTTGATGACATTTCAGGTATCGCTCCAGATCTGTGCATGCATAGTCTACATCTTGAGGATGAGACAAAGTCATCAGTAGAGCATCAGAGGAGGTTGAATCCGAATCTGAAGGAAGTGGTGAAGAAGGAGATTCTGAAATTGCTGGAAGCTGGAATCATTTATCCTATCTCTGACAGTGACTTCGTCAGTCCAGTACATGTTGTGCCTAAGAAAGGTGGCGTTATTGTGTTTAAGAATGAGAAGAATGAGTTGATTCCTACAAGGACTGTGACTGGACACAAGATGTGCATTGATTACAGGAAGTTGAATGCTTCGACTAGGAAGGATCATTTCCCCTTGCCTTTCATTGATCATATGCTGGAGAGGTTAGCTAATCATCCCTATCATTGCTTCCTTGGAGGGTACTATGGTTTCTTTCAGATTCCCATTCATCCGGAGGATCAGCGAAGACCACTTTTACTTGTCCCTCTGGTACTTTTGCATATCGCAGAATGCCTTCTGGACTCTATAATGCACCAGCCACCTTCCAAAGATGCAGGATGTCAATTTTTACAGATATGATTGAGGATTTATTGGAGGTATTTATGGATGATTTTTCAGTCTATGGATCTTCATATCTTGAGTGTTTAGATAATCTGTGCAAAGTGCTAGCTAGATGTGAGGAGAAGCACTTGGTTCTTAATTGGGAAAAGTGTCATTTCATGGTCAGAGATGGTATTGTTTTTGGGCACATAGTATTAGAAGCTGGGATTGAGGTAGACCACGCCAAGATTAAGGTGATGTCCAGCCTTCCGGGGTGAGATTATGTGCAGTCTGTGAGGAGCTTTCTTGGACATGCTGGGTTCTACAGAAGGTTCATCAAAGATTTTAGTAAGATTGCCAGGCCACTAACTGCTTTGCTGTGTAAGGATGTGAAATTTGAGTTCACTGTAGATTGCCAGACTGCATTTGAACATATTAAGCAAGCATTAGTGAGTGGTCCTATAGTGCAGCCACCAAATTGGGAGTTACCTTTTAAGGTTATGTATGATGCAAGTGATTTCGCTGTAGGAGCTGTTCTGGGGTAGAAGAAGGACAAGAAACTTCTTGCTATCTATTATACAAGTAGAACATTAGATGATCCGTAGAGAAACCATGCCACTACAAGGAATGACTTGTTGGCAGTTGTCTTTGCCTTTGAGAAAATTTGCCCCTATCTGGTTGGATGAAGGTGATAGTAAACATAGACCATTCAGCTCTGAAGTACTTGATGCAAAAGAAGGATGCAAAGTAAGGGCTTTTGAGATGGATTCTCCTTCTTCAAAAGTTTGACATTGAGGTCAAAGACAAGAAGGGAGTTGAAAATGGAGTTGCTTATCATCTTTCAAGGACCAGGTTTGAGGAACACGTTCCTATTGATGATTTTCTACCAGAGGAGAATGTCAATTTGGTTGAGACAGTGTTTAGAACGGATTTGGACAGAAATATGCAGAACTGTCGGATTGCAGAGTATACATTGATCGATGCCACCCTAGCAACTATCATGGTTATTCAAGTCTATATTCAAGTCTTTTGTAGTGTCTTTCGAGACTTTTCACGTGTTTTATAGGTTTACACACGTTTGGAGGACTTTGGAGCTGGAGCAGCCATGATGAGAAGTCTGTTCAACC
This sequence comes from Orychophragmus violaceus, assembly GCA_030180135.1. Lineage (NCBI taxonomy): Eukaryota > Viridiplantae > Streptophyta > Magnoliopsida > Brassicales > Brassicaceae > Orychophragmus > Orychophragmus violaceus. The sequence continues at coordinate 33,673,229 of CM058231.1, read as the reverse complement.
TGAGCATCGACCGATGCACACATGCATCGATCGACGCAACCTCCAAATCGTGATCTGCCAGCGAATTAATGAAGTTTTAAAGAATTGCAGATTTGGCCCAGAAGTTCCAATATTTACAAAGAAGATCCAAGACGTGTTATACACTTTATATTAGGGTTTTTGGTGTTTTGTTCTTGTTACACATTCATACTTTTGGCAAAAGAGAGTTTTAGAGCTTTGGGGCTGATCAGAACCTTGTACAGCTTTTGGAGAAGATTTTGAACCCTTTTTTCTATTCTCTACTCTTCTTTAATGCAATCTATTCAATCTATGTTGTCAGTTTCATTCAATATGTCTGAGTAGATTCATTGTTAGGTTTAAGGATTCTCATAGTGTTTTCATGGCATGTTTGATTGATTTAAACAACTAAGGAATTCATAACATGTTAGTTCTTCAACATGAATTGTTCTTGAAGCTAGTTTCTAACCTGATCAATTGGAATCTAGATCTTATGTTTTTAAATTGACACGAAAGTGTAATTTGGAATCTGATTTATTTAGGTTGAGCAAATTAGATGTCCGCAAAGAAATTTGTTTAGCTAATTTGTGAACAAATCGAACCTGCACTTAATGTCAGTTTAATCTATTAGGAATTGCAAGGAAATTTGGATTTCTAGAGTTTAGACTTAGTAAATTCTCGCAACGAAAGTTGGTTAGTTTTACATCTGTGTTTGAGTTCTAGAACGGTGCTTAATTCGATCCTGATTGATTGTTAATCTGCATGACCTGATTTCCTGAGAACTCCCTTAACCTAACGCCTTTAGTATTTGATAAACAAACTCGTCTGCTGATCTGTTTACTGTTTTAATTTTATTGCTTATTGATTGTTTCTGCTTCGCTCTACTTGATACTTTATAATCTGTCGTAAGATTCTTGAGTCTCTGTGGTTTGACCCCTATTTACTACATTTCATGTGCACTTGCAGTGTAACTTAGGGAATTAAACTCTGAGCATATCAGCTTCCCCTCCAACAATATCAGCCTCCGGTGATGGCTCCTTAACCATATCACCATCATTTCGCTCAAAGGGTTCACTTCTGATTTGGGTACCACCAGGTTCCTGTAAAATGAACGTTCATATACAGATAAGTGTACGTTTATAAATATCCGTGAACGTTCACAAGGATAAGTTTAGTCCTCACTGTTTGCATCATGGGCTCTTCAACGATATCCTCGCCCTTGGTTGTGTCCATCGACTCCTTCGGGGTTGAACCGCCTGGTTCCTGCAATATGAACTTTCATATACAGATAAGTGTACGTTCATAAATATCCGCGAACTTTCCCATGCATAAGTTTAGTCCTCACCGTTTGCATCATGGGCTCCTCAATGATATCCTTGCCCTTGGTTGTGTCCATCGACTCCTGCGGGGTTGGACCGACTGGTTCCTGCAATATGAACATTCATATACATATAAGTGTATCTTCATAAATATCCGCGAACGTTCACAGGCATAAGTCTAGTCCTCACCGTTAGCATCACAGGCTCCTCAACGATATCCTCGCCCTTGGTTGTGTCCATCGAGTCCTGCGTGGTTGAACCGCCTGGTTCATGCAATATGAACGTTCATATACAAATAAGTGTACATTAATAAATATCTGCAAACGTTCACATGCATAAGTTTAATCCATATTGTTTCCTCCATGGCCTCTTTTACGATTTCCTCTTCCGTGGTTGTGTCTACCGCCACCTGTATATTTACCCCATTTGTCTCGAACTTTTTGGGTACAATAACAAGGTGTGCATATGTGAACAGAGGATCCAAGCCATCGTCCATATGTTCCTGCTGTATTTGTGTATGTGAATGTTTTAAAATTAATCTCGAAATTGGGTGAGGATTGGGATTCTTACTGTGTGTGTTGTAGAGGCTGATGGTTTGTGGATCTCCTTAGTAGATGCGTCCATAGGGTTGATGTCCACAAACTGATTGTTATAAAAAAAGTTAGAGAAATAACGAAGTGAGGTTAGAAGTAGGTTGCAAGATTAGAGAAAGAATGTTCCTGCTAAATGAATGGATAAGTGTACGTTCACAAATATGCTTCATCGTTCACATACATGACTTATGTCCTTACCGTTTCCAACCCACTATCGGCGGAATCTTTTTCTCCCAAGGATTGATCACCAACCGTAGTGTCTACTTTGACCTCCTTCTCCAGGGTTCCACTCAGGTTTTTGTTCACATCCGATTCATCCTCATATAAATTTTTTTTCAACAATCGGTCCGTTTTTGAGAAATCAAACCGAGAACATACCTTCTCAATCGGCTCTTTAGTGAACTTCTTCTTCTTTGAAATTCTTCCAGGCTTTCGAGCCTTACCTCTTCCAACCCTCCCCACACTTACAACAAGTGTTTCAGGATTGGCCTCCATATCTTTGTCCGTAGAGAGATGTTGAGGGTCCTATAAGAATAAGACATCGCAAGTAAGACATGAGTTAACTTTTGTATTAGGATAGGCACCGACTCTGAACATTCCCAATGAAAACAACACTGAAAAATCTACCTTATCATATGCCTCATCTCTTGTATTAGGATTAGGTGATAGGTCAAGTTTTAATCCCTATTCTAACTGCAAGTGCACAGTGATGTGAATGTAGTACTTTAGGGTATCGAATCCACAAGGACTCTGGGCAACGATAGATTATGAACGATCAAGTGAAAACTAGGTGAAAGCAATGTAGTGAGAAACTAAAAACAAAGCAGGAAAGTAAATCAGTAGCAAGATTTGTTGTAGGCAATTAACTAAAAGCGCTAAGTCTAGGGAGTTCTCAGGAAATCAGACAAGCAGATAAATTATTCAGTCAGGATCAAATTAAGTACAATTCTAGAACTCAAACACGAATATAGAATTAACCAACTTTCGTTGTGAGAATTCTCTAAGCCTAATTGCAGAAATCCAAATTTCTTTGTAATTCCTAACAGATTAAACTAGCTTTAAGATTAAGTTCGATATGTTCACAATTCAATTAAACCAAATTTTTTTGTTAGTAATTCAATTGCTCAACCTAAATAGTTCAGATTCTAAACCACACTTTCGTGTCAATTTAACAACCTAAGATCTAGATTCTAAGTGATCAGGTTAGAAACTAGTGTTAAGCACAATTTAGATCGAAGAACAATTATTGATATGAATCCTTAACTGAATTAATTATATCTAGCAAGTCATAAAATCCTTAATGAGAATCCCTAAACCTAACTATGAATCTACTCAGACATAGAATATGAAAACATAATCAATGAATTAATAGATTGCATAAAAGAGAATAAAGAAGTAAAGGGGTTCGAAATCTTCTCCAAAAAGCAGAAAGCAGTACATGATTAGATCAGCCCCAAGCTCTAAAAACTCTATGCTCAAAGTATGAAAGTGTATCTAAAAACTGATGTAAAAACCTAATTATATAAGCTAATCACGTCTTGAGGCTTCTTTGTAATTATCAGGAACTTCTAGGCAAAACTGCAATTTCTTCATTCTTCATTAACCGCCGAGGAAAGGCCCATCTCGCTCGTGTGTCGATCGATGCAGATCTCTGTTTTGGACAGTGAACTCTATCTCTCGGGTCAAATCACCAAAATGCTCCAAAAAGCTCCAATAACTCCAATTCCGCTCCAAACGTGCATATATCTAATAACACCTGTAAAAGACTCTAAAGAAACACTAAAAGACTCTAAAACACACTTATATCATGGTCTAAAACCGGTAAAAACCATGATATATCAACTCCCCCACACTTAGCCTTTGCTTGCCCTCAAGCAAAACAGAGAACTAAAACATGGTGAAGAGGTTTGAAAACTTTCAGAAACTCTTTTTATCCTAGAAGCAACAACACTCAGATTCCCCTTAGTAAGCCACTGAAAGAATCCCGTGCAAGAAATCAAGACCTACATATACTTCCCCCACACTTAGCAACTGTCCTAAGTAAACTCCACAATCAATCCAAGCAATTCAAATTCACCCTACTGACTTCTATAAGCTATTAAGTGCGGTCTCACCTAAGGATTATCGATCAAAGGGCACATGGATTCTTACTTTGTCAGCTCTAGACCACCATACTATCTTTTTTGGGTTCCTTTTCTTCTCTTTTCCCATCCTTAGCATTCTGATTTTTCCCCATTGGGTATCATTTTATTTTTTTATCAGTGCTCTTCCCGTTAAGGGTTGTAATTTGGACATATTCCATGAATGCACAGGAGGTAATAGTGTTTGCTACTACTCCCGTGACAACTTCGGAGCTACTATCTCATCCTCAGTTTATTACTCTTTTTTTTAATGGAAGGGGAGAAGGAAACAATACTCGGACAGGTTTACAAGCTGTGTCAGAACTAACAAAGGAATCCGACTCAAGGTATACCAAGCCCTTATGTGAGAAAATTAAGTCAAATTAAGGGTGAAGTCAGTGAAGGATCCTCTGAATACCTGAATTTATATGGGTGTCCTTAGTAAGTTGATCCGTGTTGGGTTTTCTAATAGTCATAGATAGTTCATGCAACTTCATCCCAATGGTTACTTAAGTTCCTGCAAGAGTTGTTAACTTCTCAAAAATTCACTGTTTCCTACTTAAACTTGTTTTGACTCGATAAAACAATTTTTTTTGAAAAACGGACTGACTCTAAGAAAACAGAAAGATAATAGTCAGTACCACCTCCCCCACACTTGAAACACACTGTCCTCAGTAGTGTCAAGCTAAGGTTTGGTAAAAGAAAGAAAAATGTTAATGGATGAGTTAAGTTCTGTCTGATTTTACCTCTGTCGCTCATGCATCGATCGTTACATAAATGCAACGACCGTTGCAAGGCGATTTGCGTCATGTGTCGATCGTTGCTCAGGACCGCAACGATCACTGCAATGCAATTTTCGTGGTGTGACGATCGACACACAGGACCGTGTCGATCGTTGCATTGCGATATCCGAGAACAGTCAGCAAGTTAGCAGGTTAGTCCGTGAGAAATTATCAAATTTCAAACCTGCAAGCTGAAAATCAATGCAAGCAGATAAAATCAAAGCAACTGATAGTCTCAATGTAAAAACATCATCCAAACATAAGAATCCTAAGAAAATCAAAAGAAAAATGCAAAAGAAAAGTAAAAGAAATACAGAACCGATGTCAAGAGAATGCCAATACTCTCACTCGTCATCTATGCCATCATAGCAATCAGTACCGCTCGAAGAACCGGGAGTCGGAGAGCGCTGTCTACGTCGACGTGAAGGTACGGGCTGATGAATCTCCGGCTGTCTCCTGCAAGTGCAGGTACGCATGTAGCTCCAGATGCTCTGTAGAATACCATCCTCACGCTCTCTCCACTCTCCCTCAGACATCTCACCAAAAGGTACCGAAGGCTCACGATAAGGACCAATATCATCAGCAGGAGCAGCAGGTGCAGGCGCAGATGAGGAAGAAGGGCGTGTAGAAGGCTCTCCCAGCGGATGAGCCATCGTAGGCACACTGCGCTGATTTCGTGTAGGAGGCTGGAATCTCAAGGCAGCCAGCGTATCAATCTGTGTCAGACTAGCAGCAGGAAGATCTACACCGTGCTTCGTAGCGGTGTCATAATAGACCCATATACGTCTCTCCTTCAGCCATGTAGCACTCTGCAGGTGGGTAAAATCAAGGAATTATATGCTGTCATCACACTCTGTACCCTCTAAGGGAATCCTGCAATGCCTGAAAATGGGAGTAAGTAGACTCCCTACTGCCTCAGTGTCCTTCCCATCGAATGGCTTCTTCTGCAGTGAGCATAAGTGATGAGCAAAGACAGCTCCTAAGTTGAGTCCTCTGGTAGGATCTCTCAAGTCAGTCTCAGCAAACTTCTCTCTTAACCCAATGAAAAGCATCTCCAGCTCGTTCTTACGCATCTTGTTGGCTTCAGCTTTGCACAACAGAGTACATCCCAAGATGCGCAAGACATATCTGAGAACAGGATGCCTAACCTGTATCAGCTTCGTTGTCCTCGAGCAATATCGACCGTTGCCAACACAATCCCAGAAATACTGAGCTTCCGGCACATCCCACTCAAGAGACATGCCAATATGCGCAGGCTCAACACTGAATCCATAAATCCGACAGATATCAAGAAGTAGAATCCGATACCTGGCTCCTAAGCACATGAAGGTAAAGAAACCTCCTGAAGCTCTCCTGCTCTCTGGGTCAGGGTAAATCACTCTGCAGGTGGCCATCAGTTGTCTCACCAGATCAGGATACAACTCAATGCCCTTAACCAATGTCAGCACCTGCTCATCGATGCCTAGCCCTCTACAAGTCCAGTAGTCAGCAAACTTGGTCGGCTTAATCGTCATGCCACACCAACCATTGTGGAGCAATGTATCAAACTCGTCCCAATGGTCAAGTAGTGGCCTCTCTATGAAGGTGTCAGTCTTAAGCAGCTGATCAATCTCCATATTGTTGGGAATGTCCTGAAATCTATTGTACTTGCTCTAAGTGATAGTTGTATTGTCGAGATGAGACAATCATATAATACTAGGTAGTCATAATGCTTTACTAGAAGCCACTTATGATCAATGAGTTTAGAACTCATTGCTAGTGTTATATGATCCTACAGGGTCACACACCTAAGCAAACTGGACGTTAAAGACGAGGTTGATCATTAATGTAATGATCTAGTGAATGCATATTTGATATGCATTCGATATCAATGTTCTGGGACTGCATCGATCGATGCATATAGTGCAACGATCGATGCACTCGCGGATTAATCAGATTAATTCGGTTAATCGTTGGTTAATTCCGTCATGGTTTAAGTCGACATATATAAGATATATGGTAGACCTAAACTGATCTCTAACCTAATTTACAGCCACCAGAACACAGATAGAAACCTCTCTGGAGATTAGATCTCTATAGGCACTAGCATCCCTGCTGTTCAGTTTGTGTGTGTGTGGATACCAGTAGAGGCGCAGCATTTGAGGCGCTCTAGATCTCGATTATCTGCAAATACTTCCGCTGCAAATCAACAGGTAAATCTGAGATCCCATAGATTCAATTATATGAACCTTAGATCCTAGGCTCGGAATTCAGACCAAGGTTGCCTAATTGGATTAGGAACTGCTAGAAATTCATTCAGTGGTATCAGAGCTTTAGGGTTCCATTGAATCTGTAGCATGTTGATTAGATTAGTTGAATCTGAATCTGTGTATGGTTGATACAAACTTGCTAAAATTCGTTTTCATGAAAAACCTAGTTTAGGGTTTGTTCGAAAAACGTCTTAGGGTTTTTCGCATAGTGTCGATCGTTGCCAATCCGGCATCGATCGACACAGGGCGAAAACCCGAATAAAATTTAGGGTTTTTCGCATGGTGTCGATCGATGCCAATCCGGCATCGATCGATGCAGGGCGAAAACCCAAATAAACCTTAGTTTTCGCCTAGTGTCGATCGACACAAGCGTTGCATCGATCGACACAAACCTCGCGAGATTGATGAATCGGTTCAATTGGATTGGACCGGTTATCGAGCTTGGTTAATGATGGTTGAACACTGTGAATGGTTTAATTGCGATTGGTTTGATTAGGTTAGCATCGACCGATGCTAATGTAGCATCGATCGACGCTGACCGGTATTCAAAACCGGGTCAATTAGATTGATCGGTTATCGCGGATTGCTTTTGGTTATCTTGCATGGATCGACACTATAGTAGTGTCGGTCGACATCAGATTTGATGATTAGGTTATTGAACCTGAAATCACAGAACCGAAGCAAGATAAATCAATTAATTATAAGAATTAAAACATAATAAAACTGAACGTTTTAAGGTTCTGTTCCTCAACCAAATATCAAGTGATACTTGATGTCTTTCCAATCTTGTCAACTATCAAGACCCATTTAATTGTGTGATAGACTTGCAGTGCAAGATGTTCACAATTACATGAGTAAGACAGAGGAAATCGTGTTGATGGATTTGCAGTGCAAGACATCGACAATTACATGACTAAAGAGATTGGTTTACTTGACTGGGCCATCAAAATCGTTTTGGGCTCAGAGACATCAGGTGGATTTGACATAAGATGTCAATCCACAACCAAGAGTTATATTGGATATAACTAGCAAAGAGTTGCTTACCTAGATAGCTAAAATTTGGGTGATAGCCAGTGGCTCACTCAAGTTTAGTGAAGTAAGGATCTTGGATCATTATATTCATCTGAGGAAACATTGTTTGAATATAATGCGAGTTTTCTTAATAGTTAAGACTTCTCATTTCTTGAACATCATAACTAAAACTCCCTTGTTTTTCCAGCTATGTCTAGCACAAACCATCGTAACAATTTCTCCCTGCGATCCGTCCTTGAGAAGGACAAGTTAAATGGATCCAACTTTCTTGAATGGTATCGGAACTTGAGAATTTTTCTCAAACAGGAGAAAAAGGACTATGTCCTTGAGAAAGTTCTCCCCAAGAAGTACCGAGCCAATGCCTGGCAGTCAGATAAGGATGCTTGGGATAAGCATTCTAATGATGCGGTGGATGTGAGTTGTCTCATGTTGGCTACCATGAACTCGGAATTGCAGAAGCAATATGAGTACGTGGAGTCGCCAAAAGAGATGATCACTGGCCTGAAAAGTATGTTTCAGGAGCAGGCACGAACTCAGAGATACCAGACGGTTAGATCTCTGATTGAGTGCAAGCTACCAAAGGGCGAACCAGTTAGTCCTCATATCATTAAGATGATGGGTTATATTGATAACCTGGGGAAACTGGATTGTCCCATTAGCCAAGAGTTGGCTACTGACATCATTCTGCAGTCACTGCCGTCAAGCTATGATCAATTTGTTATGAACTATAACATGAACAACTTGACGAAGACGTTGACTGAATTGCATGGGATGCTTAAGACTGCTGAACCTATCATCAAGAAGGACACCCCAAATGTCCTTATGGTACAAAAGGGTAAAAAGTTTAAGAAACTTGGTAAGAGCAAAGGTGATGGCAAGATGAGCTCGATTGTGAATCCAAGCGAGTCTGGCCATGATCCTAAGGTTAAAACCAGTCCTTTCGAAGATGTTAAGTGCCGTTATTGTAATGGTTATGGGCATTTGAAAAGAAACTGCAATAAATTCTTGGAAGATTATGAGAAGCTGAAGAAGACGTACGAGACTTCTTCTTCAGGTATTATGTTATAGAAGTAAATGTTACTTCTTATAATCCTACTTGTTGGGTATTGGATACCAGCTGTGGTACTCATATTTTGTGAAAATGTGCAGGGCCTGAGCAAAAGTAGGACTATGGAGAAAGGACAAGTGGACCTATGAGTGTGAATAGAGCAAGAGTTGCTGCATTAACCGTAGGAGTATTTCATTTGTTTTTCCTTTTATGGCATGTTTTGAACTTGAAACTGCTACTATGTAACTGCTATGAGCAGACAGATTATTTCTAATCCTTGTTTGGATATGGAAGGATATCAGTTCTCAAATCAAGAATAAGTGTTATTCATTTGATTACAGTGATATATTTTATAGTAGCAATCCATTAGAGAATGGAATTTATGTTCTAAACCAGAATGTGCCTAACTATAACATTAATACCAAGAGATTCAAGTCAAATGATACGAATCAAACTTCTTTCTAGCATTGTCGTTTTGGGCCAAATAAATGAGAAACAGATTCAGAAGCTCCATAGTGATGGGCTTTTGGGCTCATTTGATTATGAATCATAATGAGTAAAGTGAATCTTGCTTATTGGAAAACGACAGAGGCCCTTTTCAACAAAGGTAGTGTCGATCGATGCATGTATGCAACGATCGATACAGGTTGCGAACGAACGGATAAAATGAATGGGCCAGAGGATTATTGGGCTTTATACATACGGATGTACATGGCCCGATAAGCGCAAATGCTAGAGGAAATTTTCAGTACTTCATTACCTTTACTGATATTTTCAGAAGGTACGGTTATGCCTTATTTATAAGGCATAAGTCAGAATCTTTGAAAAGTTCAAAGAGTTCCAAAATGAAGTACATAATCAATTTGGCAAAGGTATTAAACCTCTACGATGAGATCATGGAGGTGAATGCTTAGGTCAAGAATTTAGTGATCATCTGAGAGATTGTGAAAGTGTTTCACAATTCACTCCTCTTGTATCGGACTTTATTAGACATGGTTCGATCAATGATGAGTCACTTAGATCTTCCATTATCCTTCTAAGAATACGCTCTAGAAATGTCTGAGTTTACTTTAAATAGAGTTCCATCAAAATCAGTTACAAAGATACCACATGAGATGTGGAATGGAAATGTTTCTGATTTATCCATCATGGAGATTTGGAGTTGCGAGACTTATATAAAACGTCTAATCTCTGATAAGCTCACACCCAAATCTGATAAGTGCTACTTCATTGGTTGTCCTAACAAAACCAAGGCATGTTACTTTTACGACTAGTTCGAGAACAAATTGTTTGTTGCTCGGAACTATGTTTTCTTGAGAAAGACTTTCTTTCCAAGAAGAACAGTGGGAGTAAAAGTACAACTCGAAGAAATTCGAAAATCACAGGAGACTGCTCAACCAGATGAGGAAGAGCAACGGTAGGATCTACAAAGAGTTGTAGAACCTGCACCTGTGGTGCCTAGAGTTTATAAAAGATCTGGTGAATGTATATTCGATATACATTTAAATGGCGAGTTTCTGAAGAAGTGTCGATCGACACAAAAGTTGCATCGATCGACACAGGTCGCGAACCAAATATTGATTTTGGTTTATGACTTAATTAACTACGGTTTAAATCTTGGTTAATTAGGTCGTGGTAAAAGTATACATATGAGATATGTGTGCGCGACTCTTACAGAAAACTGAAGCTCGCAGATCCGAAAGGATCCGTCACGAACCCGAGAAATATGGATTTCTCGTAACCAATTGCCGTGATCTACTGATCATTGAAAGTGACGGGCCTGCGAATTTTGAGGAAGCAATGATGGGCCTTGACTCCGAAAATGGCTGAAAGCCGCTGAATCCGAAAATGGTTATATTCAGATATACAAAGCTAGGTTGGTGGCAAAAGGTTTCAAGCAAATTCATGGTATTGACTATGAAGAAACCTATTCCCAGACATCATGCTTATGTCCATTCGGATTCTCCTAGCAACCGCCACTCATAATGGTTATGAGATCTGGCAGATGGATGTGAAAACAGTTTTCCTTAATGGAATTCTGGAAAGGAATGTGTACATGACATAATCTGAAGTTTTCATTGATCCTAATGAAGCTAGGAAGATATGAAAGCTTCATCGATCCATTTATGGATTGAAGCAAGCAACTCGGAGTTGGAATCTTCGTTTTGATGAAGAAATCAAAAGGTTTGATTTTATCAGAAATGAAGAGGAACCGAATGTTTACAAGATGACTAGTGGGAGCGCAGTTGCATTTCTGGTATTGTATGTTGATAACATACCACTTCTCGGAAATGAAGTACCATTGTTTCAGTCTGTTAAGACTTGATTCGAAAGTTGTTTTTCGATAAAATTATGGGAGAAACCGTATACATTCTTGGAATAAGAATCTATAGAGATAGATTGGACAAGCTAATTGGATTGTGTCAAGATACTTATAGTGATAAGGCCTTGCACATGTCCAATATGCAGGATTCCAAGAAGGGCTTCCTGCAAATGACTCTTGGTATTACTCTTAGCAAGACGCAGTGTCTTTCGACACACGCTGAGCAAGGGCGAATGAGGGTCAGGCTACTGCTAAAGGCATTAGATGTCTTAAGATGTGATCTTAATTTTAGTGGGAGTCATTGTTATTAATTTTAGTTATGATATGATGTTCGTATAAACATAATTCGATTATGTTATTGAAATCTGACATCTGTATTATTTAATAATGGTTATTAAATAATAGTCCCAAAGTAATTTATGACATTTTATAGGTCATCAAGTATGTGACTTGATCATGAAACCCTATAGATAATAAATGACATAAATTATGTTGGTCCCTGGTCGAGGTTGTTAAAGTGGGACATTAACAACCACGTGAGACTAGTATGTGAGGTGACTGATGACTAAGTTTCATGGAGTCATTAATAAGAGTATTAAAGTCAATCACATAGATATGTGTTGGAGAACACAGGATCGGACATGACCCACTGATGAGAACTCTACGGGATAGTTATATAAGTGTCATGAGAGTTTTCATTACGACTATAGAGTATAGTCCTTAGACCTGAGTTCATCATGTTTTCTTACATATGAATTGGTCCGCTTTAACCTTGTCAAACGTCAGCCGTAACTGGTGACTATAAAGGCATTGATTGGGCGTATCATGAAGTGTGTGAAGAAACAGGGATGGAACAAGATGGGATTTGTCCCTCCTATATAACAGGAGATAAATATCTCAGGGCCCATCGAAGATTTGATACTGAGAAATGTGTGGCCACACTCAAACGAGGTGATTGTCAGTCGTTTGTCTTGTCAGTATAAATCAGAGTTCGATGAACATGATCTTGGCTCAATAAGGATGACACAGTTCTTGCCTTATGCTAGATCGAGATATAGTGACGAAGGGATTATCGGAATAGATGATTCCAGTACAAGTGGGAGATTGTTGGGAATGTCCTGAAATCTATTGTACTTGCTCTAAGTGATAGTTGTATTGTCGAGATGAGACAATCATATAATACTAGGTAGTCATAATGCTTTTCTAGAAGCCACTTATGATCAATGAGTTTAGAACTCATTGCTAGTGTTATATGATCCTACAGGGTCACACACCTAAGCAAACTGGACGTTAAAGACGAGGTTGATCATTAATGTAATGATCTAGTGAATGCATATTTGATATGCATTCGATATCAATGTTCTGGGACTGCATCGATCGATGCATATAGTGCAACGATCGATGCACTCGCGGATTAATCAGATTAATTCGGTTAATCGTTGGTTAATTCCGTCATGGTTTAAGTCGACATATATAAGATATATGGTCGACCTAAACTGATCTCTAACCTAATTTACAGCCACCAGAACACAGATAGAAACCTCTCTGGAGATTAGATCTCTATAGGCACTAGCATCCCTGCTGTTCAGTTTGTGTGCGTGTGGATACCAGTAGAGGCGCAGCATTTGAGGCGCTCTAGATCTCGATTATCTGCAAATACTTCCGCTGCAAATCAACAGGTAAATCTGAGATCCCATAGATTCAATTATATGAACCTTAGATCCTAGGCTCGGAATTCAGACCAAGGTTGCCTAATTGGATTAGGAACTGCTAGAAATTCCTTCACATATCCCATACCTTGTTTGTCGGAATCAGCTCCTTGTCTGCCTTAGGCCATGGCAACTGTATCGCTTCACTATCTCTCTGATAAGGCTTAGGATATGGCGAGTCTCGAGGAAACCACTCAGCTGGTGGAGGATGATGAGCTGTGACTGCAGCTGCTGTGGTAGCTCTACGTTTGCGAGGTTGTTCGCCAGGACGCATTTGCAATCAAAGAAATAAAGTATGTAAGTCTCGGCAGAAACTCCCTGTGAAGTCGCAGTGCAACGACCGTTGCACAAGTGCGACGATCGTTGCAGGGCGAATTCACAGTCGCAAAATAATCCTCCAAATCGTTTCTAAATTCTTTCCAAAATCTCACACACATCATTATTCCATCACCAATCAACCTAAATCAAGTATATATCAGTACGGTTCACCATCCTAAAGCCTAAAAATCTCAAATTCCAAAACCCTAAAATTGAATCCGAAAATGATGAAATTGAGACACTTTACCTCGGAATCGCTTTGAATAGGTACTAGAAATGGATAGAGAGTTTAAAAACAATGAGATTAGAGCTTTGAATCAATGGAAATGGTGAAGATTTGAGTGATTTAGGGGATAGGGGATTCGGTTGTACGGACGGCGAAATGGGGAAGAAAAGAAGAGAGAAAATTAAGGCACTTACGTGGATTGTGGATGCAACGACCGTTGCATCAAAGAAACGATCGTTGCTAGTGAACCGAATTGATTACGGTTTAGTACGCGTACCTTTAATTTTTGCAATTGAACCACTTGCAACGACCGTTGCAGATAAGCAACGATCGTCACAAGGCGATTTCATCTCTTCGTAATTTCTCCCTGCAACGACCGTTGCACATGTAGGCAACGATCGTCACACATCTCCAGACAGTGTTCTGTATAGCAAAACTTAGCAAAAACAAAATAAAAACGTGAAATCCTAAGAAAAACACCAAAAATAAATAAGAAAAACACTAAAACCTAACAGTGGGTTGCCTCCCACTCAGCGCTTGTTTAAGGTCATTAGCTTGACCGGACGAACAAGATCAAGCTCTTGGAGGTTTCAACAGAGACTGTGATTGCCTCTGCGAAAGTCTCCTCATCCAAGGCGGAGAATAAGCTGTTTCACTGTGAGCTAGTCCAAGAAAAGAGGGAATAAAGTGACCTCCAGGATCTGAAACCAAAGTCTCACTCATCTTCTCTCCATATCCATCCTCAATCCTGAAGGTTTGCCCATAAATATGCGGCTTGCGCAGCATATCCATCTCAAAGTGCAGAGGCTCATCTCCCAGATAGAGATCAACAAGACTGTGTCTCACATCTATCACTGCTCCAGCTGTGGCCAAAAATGGTCTTCCCAGTATCAAAGCATCATCCTGCTCACTGTCGTACTTAAGCACCAAAAAGTCTGTTGGAACCAAGTAGTTCCCAACTCTTACTGGGACGTCCTCAAGAACTCCTTCTGGAATCCTTATTGACTGGTCAGCTAGGACAAGAGAGGTCCTAGTGGGTGAAAAAACTGTCATCCCCAGCTTCTCTGTCACAGAGTATTGCATGAAACTTCCAGCAGCTCCTAAGTCACACAGAGAGCGCTTAACCATCCTCAAAAATAGAACAACTCAGCACAAATATCCCAGGATCAGGTAGCTTCTTCGGGATGTTAGTTAACAGCACATTACTTATCTGTTGAGGGACCACTATCACCCAATCTTTCAGAATCTCATCCATTGGCAGCATCTTCTTCAAGTACCTCTGCACACAAGGGTGATAAGGTGGATCATCAAATGGTGGAACTTCTTCCAACTCTTCACCAATCTTTCCTATCTGTCGGACCTCATCAATCTCCTGTTGAGTTATCTCAGACACCCCAGGGAATAATCTAATAAGCTCCAGATCCATCTCTGCATCTATGCCATGAGACTCAAGTGAATCTGTCTGTCCACAACATGCAACGATCGACGCTATAGGTGCATCGATCGATGCAGATAAGTTTTCACAGATTCCACCCGAGAGATTTTCCTCAAATTCAGAATTTTCAACCTTTTCCACCAGTTCAGCTGTATTTAACTCAAAATTTTCACCTTGGTATGATCCATCATTGATATAGACTGACTAAGCCTTGATGTGGGTGTTCGCTACACTATTTCCCTTAATAGAGCTTGAAATTTGGCTCACATGAGTGTCCAATTGCTTCACATGAGTACTTAGAGACTCAAACTTCCCATTGAGATCCTCATAAACAGCATCTAACTTCCTGTTGCAGTCCACAACAATCTTAGTCTGTCCTTCCAGCAGCTGCTCCATCATACTATCCATCTTGCTCTCATGAGCATTAGCAGCCGGAGGTGTTTGGTAAGAGGAAGATCCATAAGTCCTCTGATTACCTTGTTGAAAAGGCTTCTGGAAACCAGCATTCTGTCCAAAGCCAGAAGAGTTTTGGTTGCTTGTGAAAGCACTCTTTTGTCCACTGAAGAATCTATTACCTTGCTGTCCTCCAAACCTGTTTCCTTGGAAACCAGATCCTCCAATGTAGTTCACATTCTCTTCCTGACCATCTTCTTCAGCATTGATCACTTCAACATCTTGAGAAAAATGGACAGCTTTCTTCCCAGCTAGAAGATTGCAAACAGTGTCAAACTTACTCCTAATATCAGCAATCTCCAGATTCTCTATCTTCCCACCAGACTCTTTCCTTCTCCTATCAGTAGTCTTGCAGCTATTACTGCTTACTAAGTTATCTATCAGTTGCTTAGCTTGCACAGGAGTCCTAGTGTTGAAATTTCCATTGTTGGAATTATCCAACGCAGTCTGATAAGGGAGATCTATACTTCTAAAGAAAATACCCAGCAATGTTACCTCAGTGAATCCATGATGCGGGCAGTCACATTGGTACTTCTTAAACCTCATCCAGGCAGTCTTAAGAGGCTCTATAGGACCTTGGGAGAAAGTGAGAATGCCATGTCTCGACTGATCAGAGCGAGCATCATCATAGAATTGTCTCAGAAACTCACTCTTCACAGCATCCCATGTATTAAACTTCCCAGGTGGAAGCTGTTTCAGCCAAGCAGCAGCATCTCCAACGAGAGAGTAGGGGAAAAGTTTGAGAAACAAATAGTCATAGTTCCCTCCATCATACTTCATCCCAGTGACTATGTCTTCAAACTCATCTATATGATCCATTGGCTGCTCATTAGGGAAACCATGGAAGGCATTCTGCCTCAGAAGAGAGTAGTAGATGGTCTTGATCTCGAAATCATTCCTCTCAAAACAAGGAGGTACAAGAGCTGACCGGTTAGCATGAAACTCATCCGGACGGTTATAGTCAGCTAAGTTCCTCTCATGAATAACCATCTGTCTACCTTGACCTTGTCCTTGGACTTGTGCTTATCGCGGTTCAGGCTCAGGTTCAGGTTCAGGATCAGGGATAACATTCCATTCAGCATCAATCCGTTGCCCAGCAGCATTGTACGGATTGTTTTGTCGGTCGCTCAGGGTACCTTGAGCATCGGGCATTATAATCAGACGTTCTTGAACCATCCTTGCTCTTTGAACTTTCCTGTTAGTCCTCTCTAGTCTAGCAAGCTCTTCAAGTTGGAGATTAACGAGATTAGTATTCAGATTACTTCTGGTATCACGCGTCTGCATAAACCGTCTGTAATCACAGTGCAACGAACGATGCTAAGAGTTCAACGATCAACTCAACTCCAGTTGCTTAGTAACGATCGACACAAAAGAGGCAACGATCGATGCTAGGCGAATGTCAAACCTGCGACAGAGAAAAACATAGAAAAATTAGGAACTAAAACAAAAAATAAAAATCCTAGTCTAAACCCTAAGTTCAAATCTATCGAAGACTCCAATGAGTCCCCGGCAACGGCGCCAAAAACTTGATAGGTCGAGTTTTAATCCCTATTCTAACTACGAGTGCACAGTGATGTGAATGTAGTACTTTAGGGTATCAAATCCACAAGGACTCTGGGCAACGATAGATTAAGAACGATCAAGTGAAAACTAGGTGAAAGCATTGTAGTGAGAAACTAAAAACAAAGCAGGAAAGTAAATCAGTAGCAAGATTTGTTGTAGGCAATTAACTAAAATCGCTAAGTCTAGGGAGTTCTCAGGAAATTAGACAAGCAGATAAATTATTCAGTCAGGATCAAATTAAGTACAGTTCTAGAACTCAAACACGAATATAGAATTAACCAACTTTAGTTGTGAGAATTCTCTAAGCCTAATTGCAGAAATCCAAATTTCTTTGTAATTCCCAACAGATTAAACTAGCTTTAAGATTAAGTTCGATATGTTCACAATTCAATTAAACCAAATTTCTTTGTGAGTAATTCAATTGCTCAACCTAAATAGTTCAGATTCTAAACCACACTTTCGTGTCAATTTAACAACCTAAGATCTAGATTCTAAGTGATCAGGTTAGAAACTAGTGTTAAACAAAATTTAGATCGAAGAACAATTATTGATATGAATCCTTAACTAAATTAATTATATCTAGCAAGTCATAAAATCCTTAATGAAAATCCCTAAAACTAACTATGAATCTACTCAGACATACAATATGAAAACATAATCAATGAATTAATAGATTGCATAAAAGAGAATAAAGAAGTAAAGGGGTTCGAAATCTTCTCCAAAAAGCAGAAAGCAGTACATGATTAGATCAGCCCCAAGCTCTAAAAACTCTATGCTCAAAGTATGAAAGCGTATCTAAAAACTGATGTAAAAACCTAATTATATAAGCTAATCACGTCTTAAGGCTTCTTTGTAATTATCAGGAACTTCTAGGCAAAACTGCAATTTCTTCATTCTTTATTAACAGTCGAGGAAAGGCCCATCTCGCTCGTGTGTCGATCGATGCAGATCTCTGTTTTGGACAGTGAACTCTATCTCTCGGGTCAAATCACCAAAATGCTCCAAAAAGCTCCAATAACTCCAATTCCGCTCCAAACGTGCGTATATCTAATAACACCTGTAAAAGACTCTAAAGAAACACTAAAAGACTCTAAAACACACTTATATCATGGTCTAAAACCGGTAAAAACCATGATATATCATTAGGCACCGACTCTTGATCCAAATTA
This sequence comes from Orychophragmus violaceus, assembly GCA_030180135.1. Taxonomy (NCBI): domain Eukaryota; kingdom Viridiplantae; phylum Streptophyta; class Magnoliopsida; order Brassicales; family Brassicaceae; genus Orychophragmus; species Orychophragmus violaceus. Next base: position 33,654,893 of record CM058231.1, on the reverse strand, counting down.
AAAGGCGGCTCCTAAAGAAAAAACATCACAAGTTTTCAAATGTATTAACAACGTGTATGAACATTCATACACGTGAAAATTGATTCATAAAACATTTCCGAATGACAAGATCAAACCGTAAAAACATACCCTATCCGACACCTCTTTGTCCGCAAGGAGGTCTGCAGCCGAGTCCGAAACACTAACATGCTCCTCATCCATTTTCTTCTTCTTACTAAGACTTCTTGACTTGCGCTTCTTCTTCTTACGGGCCACCTTCTTAGCCTTAAAACATAGCCCACCTATACCCACATTATCCACATTTGCAGCATGTGTTTTTGGAAGTGGATCAACAAAATCATCCGAAGATACATCTCCTGGTAAGTTAGATGGGGTCTCCTATAAGAATCGAACGTCACAACTTTAGACATTAATTAAATACAATGGACGTTCATATATTGATTAAGGGTTCACAAAATATTTACATGCTGCTTCTTAGCCTTCTGCTACTCGTCCTACCCCGGGACTCTGCTACCCTTGAGGACCTCCTCGTAAGGACAAACGGGATTCCACCGCCACTGCCACTAGCTCTTTCTGAAGGATTCCCAATTGGACTGTCGGCCATGGTAGCTTCCTCTATTTCAAACCGTACCCATTTTCTGTTCTTTTTTTCACACTTCCAACAGGGATGCTCAGACCAGCATATAGAATTACGTCCTCTCTTTTTTCCCTGCGAAACTAACTTGTGCTTCTTCAGTAGCGTTTCAACAGTATCCTTTACAATTGCCTTCACCTGCGGAATCCACTCTTCTGACCACATAGATTGGCTCTTTGCGGAAGCCTCTACCACGGCATCATCAATCACCGTCTCTCGCTCCTTTGCCCATCCTTCATCCCTTCTAGAGAAGGTACTCTTCGCAGCAGGACATTGCTCACCATCCTCATCAGAGCCCCTTGCCCACTTCTTCCCCATTCCCTTCGGTTCTTTCTTCTTACGTTCTTTCTTTTCTTTGTTCTTGAGATATTGTTCCATCTCATGTGTTGTCAGCACCCTAGGCCACGTCTTGTCTTCTCCGGGCCAGGACCTACGACTGAGCTGTTGGGACGCATTTCCCTCTATAAGAATCTCCTCCAAATAAGCTATATTCTCATCGTTGTCCTCATCATCATCCCTCCATTCCTAGGTTTTTGAATCCATTTCTTCATTATCAACATGAAGAATGGAATCACAGTGAGCTGCAACAAATAACATAGATTCGTCAATGAACAACGTCTATAACACTGCAAGTACTCCCACACTAAAATATAACTTGACTTTGTATATACGTTCACAAATATAAATATAAGTCTCTTATATACGTTCATATCCCGATATCAAAATGTTTATACGTTCACACATATAACTAAAATAGGTTTATACGACAATGTATGAATATACGTTCACCCACTGAAATGCTTTAGTTTACAAGTTCATATCTATTAATTTTAGTTTCATTCATCCCTCGAGAAGGCTCTCGACATTCATGACATCTTTGTAGCAATAGTCTTCTTTTTATACAAGCCACTGCAGGAACGCGGAGTGAAGTCTAGCTCAGCAGATTCACTTGGGAGCTTCGCTCGTAGCTCCTGGATTGTTTCTAGGGCAAGGAGCTGAATTGCTATCGGAAATCCTCGCATGCTTATCGAGGACTTTGTGACTAATTATTCATTCCCTTATTTTTGACAATATCCATGAAGTTTAGCATTGTTAGCTCAAACGCCTTCCGGCCCATGGATATGCTAAAAACTTGTCCACATCTTTGACAAGTTCAACAGTTTCCTTAGTCACTTTCCCGTACTGATTCTCCACGGAAACCACGCCGTCCGCAAGTATGACAAGCGCTAGCTGAAACCTTGTTCTAGGTCCCATCTCTTCCTCCAACTTCAGACGAATGATGAGCTGATCGACATTTCCGTCTTTGCCCATCCCAATCAGTGTGTCCCAATGAGTTGGAGAAACTGTTTAACGCCAGACAGAACTCTTTAATCATTGATCATTCAACAATTTAACATAAATTATATTTCCACACAACGCACACCCCTAAAATACTTTAAATTCACCTCTTACTAAACAATATTGCTCACACGAACCTTGGGATACTTCTACGGGCTGTTCCTCATCAAGGTTCACGGCCTCACCCTCGTGTTCATCTACTCCGATTTTTGCCGCTTCGGAAGATGTTTTCTCATACGGGTCACATTTCACTCCAGTTACTAGACCAAACTCCATTAAAGAGAACTTGATCTGCTTAGGGCCGAAGACAAACTAAGCCTGATGATGTCTCTTACATTGCAGTTGACGTGTAAGTAATCCATGAACAATTTGCCCCAAAAATGCGAGCCGCCGTAGAGTTATATTGAATATATTACCAAACTGCGACTTCATTATTTTCTCCATATCGTCCTTGTGATCTTTCAAAGAAAGTGATAATTCAACTAAATATTCAGTTTTCCAGTATGAATGGAGTTTCCTCCCCGTTGGGTAGTGATTCCGAATGAACCACCGCTCCGGTAACTGATGATCACACACATCGTCATCGTACTCAAACGGTGGGATGCAGTCTTTATCAAGGTCATCTGTGTATGAGGAACATCGAATAGAAGTCAGTTATTTATAATGAACGTCCATACACTACTATAACGTTCATATGCGGACTAAAAAATTGTTCCAACCAAATTAATTTCATTCAAATAAACAAACACCAAAGCGGGAAACATAAAATGAACCCATAAAGTAACATCGCAGATTGTAAGATTATAACATACCGCTTTCAATTAGCAATCGAAAAATCTATTACATAATTCTACCAATTCCGTCCGATTGAAAACCTAATCGAAAACAAAATCAAGCAAAATCGATACCAAAACCAAATACTTATTTCAATTTCATGCACCCAAAAAAGATTTACAAAACCATCAATTTCCACTATAAGAAAATGTGTATTTAGTCGCGAACGAGCCACGAACAGTTCATGGCTAACAAAATACCAGCCACGAATAGATACGAACCAGCCACGATAGAAAAAAAAACATGGTTTGTGGCTAATTCGTAGATATTTGTGGCTATATAGCCACGAAAAGGGATCTGTATCTATTCGTGGAAAATTGGCCACGAATAGCTACGAAGACAGTCGTGGAAAATATAAGCCACGAATAGTCTCGAAATATTTTGTGGCTAGTTTGCCACGAATACAGGCGTGGCTATTCGAGGATATATAGCCACGACTTTCCTCGAAAGCGTTTGTGGCAATATCTTTCCACGAATATCCACAAACATGTTCGTGGCAATATATAGCCACGACCATTACGCGGCTAGTCGTGGCTAACAAGATATTATCAGCTCGAAAACTCACGGGTGTAATAAGTTAAATATATCATTTCAATCACAATTCATATCACCCAGGCTTTATGTCACATTATGTCAGCGTAGCCACGAATAGCTACGAACGCATTCGTGGCTCTACGCATATCTAAGGATAGTTTGTCGCTATCCGTGGATATACAGTTAGCCACGGATAGATTCGTGGCTATCTGTGGCTGTGTGTTAAAAACATACGTTTTCAAACTACCCACCGATTTCAATCGCATCAATATAATGAGTTGTTATGGCAGAGAATATATTCCATATAGCCACGACCAAGTTCGTGGCTATCCGTGGCTGAGTCTACATTATAAATAACTAACGTATGAAAGTCATGAAAGTATCAAAGGAAAACAAAAAACTAAAATCTAAAAAGAAAAGAAATAATACAAAATGTCCGAGTTTTTCGAATCGAGAGAGTGGATGTATAAACGTCGTAAACGTGCTGATAATAGTGTGTCTGCAAAATTTAGGGAGGCGTTAAACACTTTTATTTTTTTTTCTTGTTGTCAGGCTTCTTATCTTGAGGGTGGAGAATTATTCTGTCCGTGCAAAAGGTGCAAGAATCAAAAGCCCCACGATGTTAATACTATGACGACTCACCTTATGATGAAAGGATTTATGGAAAATTATTATGTCTGGACGCAACACGGAGAAAATTGTTATTACGCTGGTGAAGCTTCAACAAGTCATCCTGTCACGGAGCAAGAGCAAGAAGCGTGGACTGGTTTTCCTGATACTGAAGCTCCAATCGATCAACTCCATGACCCCCCTGGACATTTTAACATGTTACCCGAAGGTGGCGAAGCTTTCCAAGAACCAATCTACGAGGAATATCAGGATCCCGTTCAGCAGGCGTTAGAAGCTGCCAACCAACCTTTATATGACGGATGTGCCGATGGAATTTCGCAATTGTATCTGACGTCGAATCAAATGACTTGGAAGACAAATTACAATATCCCATAGGATTTCTTGGATGATATCGCACAAACATTTAATTATGTCCTTCCATCGCCTAATACTGCTCCAAAGTCGTACTACGAGACAAAGAAGCTGATGAAATCTCCTGGGTTGTCGTGTCACAAGATTGATGTATGCGAAGAGAACTGTATGCTATTTTGGAAAGGAGAAGATAGTGAGTTGTCACATTGTCGGTTTTGTGGAAAAGATCGTTATGAGGCTATAGTGGGTCGGTCGGGGAAAAAGATACCAAAGCAAATGATGTTTTATCTGCCACTTGGAGATCGGCTGAAGCGGTTGTATCAATCAAAGACGACAACTTCACAAATGAGATGGCATGCTGAACATGTGTCTCCCGAAGGAGAAATGCATCATCCGTCAGATGGAAACGCATGGAAGCATTTTTAAGAGGTGTATCCTTCATTTGCTTATGAGAGTCAAAATGTCTATCTAGTTTAATCAACTGATGGATTTAATCCAATTGGTATAAGACGACGGTCATATTCTGTTTGGCCCGTCATAGTAACACCATACAATTTACCCCCCCCCCCCCCCCCGGGATGTGCATGAAAAGGGAATATTTTTTCCTTTCCATATTAGTGCCCGGTCCAAATCATCCCAAAAACCCTGGATATCTATCAACAACCGCTGATTGAAGAATTAAAAGATCTTTGGTTCGAGACTTGTAAAACTAGTTTTCTTGAGCTTGATTTGTATAATGGTTCGAGACTTGTAGAACTTGTTATCTGGTGCTTGATTTGTATAATTGTTCAAGAATTATAGAACTTGTTGTCTGGTGCTTGATTTGTATAATGGTTCGAGACTTGTAAAACTGATTTTCTTGTGCTTGATTTGTATAATGGTTCGAGACTTGTAGAACTGGTTATCTGTGTGCTTGATTTGTATAATGGTTCGAGACTTGTAGAACTGGTTCTCTGTGTGATTGATTTGTATAATGGTTTGAGACTTGTAGAACTGAAGTTTGTATATTGCTCTAGACTTGTATGTATAATGGTTTGTTGTCTGTATAATGTCGCTATAGAATTGTTTTTGTTTAAAATCTGTATAATGGCTTTAAGAATTGTTATTTGCTTTAAGTTTGGTTTGTTTAAAATATGTATAATGGCTATATACTTCTATGTATAAAATGTGTATAATGCTTCACGACTTGTCTGTTTAAAGTCTATTTTTTTGCTCTAGGCTTGTTTAAAATCTGTGTTTGTTTAATATATGTATAATGTCTTTAAGTATGATTAATTGCTTTAGTATGGTTTATTTGCTTTAATGGTCTAGACTTGTCTGTATAAAGTCTGTATATTGGCTTTAAGTATGGTTAATTGCTTTAGTATGGTTTGTTTCTGTTTCTTTTTTCCGGTATGATGTTGTTGTCTGACTTGTCTGAATTGTGTTTGTTTCTTCTTTTCGGTTTGATGTTGTTGTCTGGTTTATCAATTTGCACAGGTTTGGCATTGATGACTGCATCCGCAAGGACACTGTTGCCTCATATCTGTCAAACTTCTGGGGTCCATGGTGGAATTATGGAATGGTGCCGCAGGACAAGAAGGATGAATGGTGGACAAGCTTTGTGGTACGTATTTAAATCTTTTTCATTATATAATTACGTGACTGTAAGACTTGCTTCATTATTTAACTAATCACATGTTTTCTTTTTTGAAGCAAAAATACAACTGGGAAAGTCACCATAAGAATTTGGTGTATCTAATGTGGGAGAAGGTTCTGAGACTGTCTATTAGTAATCTAGTGAGCAAGAGGAAGCGCTCTGGCAAGAAAACTAGCTTTATAGGACTGGCGGATTGGAACATCATGCTTGAGACTTGGGAGGAGAAGCCTCACCAAAAGAGAAGCAAGACAAACTCGGAGAACTCTGCATCTAATCCAGATGGATTAAGGAAGCACTGCCATACTTCTGTACGTGTGCCACACATTCGTGTGGCACATAAAATGGTAAGTATATCAATACTCTAATCCTTATTATAATGTATGTTTTTTTTCTTTTTAAAACTCACTCGAACAAAAATGGCCAAATTGTAGATAAGCGAGCAGAGGCTCTTGTGAAGGCTTCTGAGGAGTTGGCTATGTCCAGATCGCAGCAGTCTTTTGTCTCTGATGGAACCCCCCTACTCCCTCTAGCCAAGAGCTCACGGCTGCATACATCGAGGTAAGAATCCATATTGGTTTTCTGATGCTTCTGAATTTTGTATTAGGAATGGTTAACTGTTATTGTTTTGGAAATGGTTGTATTTGTATTTATTAGATTAGAATCTGAGTTCATTAGGTAGACTTTACTCTTCCTGTTATGATTTTGTGAAGCATTGAAATGAAATGGCTTTTAAGTGTTATGATTTGTCAAATGTTGATGTTAATTGCTTCTGTTAATGGTTCTGTTTTGTGTTATGTAGTTTTGATAATGCTGCTCTTTCTGTTTTCATCTTGCAGACTGCAAAAAAACAGAAAGGGGCGAGTGTACGGTCTTGGTTCTATCCAGTACCTTAATGCCTCACCAAATGAGACTGCAGCTTCTTCACTTCTCAAGCATGTGGAAACTAATGCAAGGATCGACAATATGGAGCAGAATATATCAGGGCTGAATGATAATATGGGTGGGATAAACAAAGGGCTGGGGATTCTCTTAACCCTGGCTGGAATAGATCCAGTGACATATCAGCCCATTGCACGACCTGCTCCACGTGAAGGTGCTGGTTCTGCACAAAGCTTCCACTCAGACCCTTCCCAGGAGCGGCCAAACGACCCCAACAACTTCTCTCCGATCAACCTTGCTAATGCAACTCCTCATTCTCTGTCAGTCATCAATGAACAAGTTCAGGACTAAGTTTAGGTTTGTTTTAAGTGTTTGTATTATATTAATCAGGATGTGTATTGTAATTTGAACCTCCTCTGTAAACTTAAAACATCATTAGATGTTTTTTTAGTTATGTATATACCGGATCTTTTGAATGCAATGAATTGATGTGTTTAGTAACTTTTTTTTTGGTCAAACATTTGTTTAGTAACTAAATGTGTAGTTACTATAATGTTAATACTAATTAACATTAGTATAGTTTTGATTAATTAAAACTATAATGTTAATACATTTCGTGGCTATTTGAATTTAGATTTCCACGGATAGCTACAAATGTATTGTGGCTAATTAGCTACGATAATGGTCGTAGCTAAGTTGTGGCTAATTTAGCCACGACACATTCGTGGATATCTGTAGCCAAGCCACGAAAAATATTCATAGCTATTCGTGGAAATTTTTCTACGACATAGTCGTGGTAATTCGTAGCTATATAGCTACGACTATGTCGTGGCTAGTCATGGCGAATATCCACGAAAACGGTCGTGTCCATTCGTGGCTAATATCCACGAACATGGGCGTATATATTCGTGGCTATATTTCCACGATTTTGGTTTATAGCTATTCGTGGCTACTAGCCATGAATGAGTTCGTGGCTATTCTGTGGCAACTTTTCCACGAAAAGCCACGACAACACATTAGCAACGAGCCCGTAGCCACGAATGCTATTCGTGGCTTTTCGTGGCTAACGGTCGATTAGCCATGGATTTCTCGGCCATAGCCTATGGCCGAGATTTCTTGTAGTGTTCTCATCCAAATTAGGCTAACCCGAAACCGAGAAACCCTATAAAGGAAAATGAAACATATAAGTCGAAACCTAAAATAATCCACAGTTTCCGAGTTTCTTACAGAAATCGGCGATGGTGTCTTCCTTGTTTCTCCTCATCGACAATGTTGCTTGGAACTAACTAGCCTACTTCCGGTGATGATTTTCGACGAAGCACAGTTAAAAGTTTTTTTTCTCCCCGACGAAGTCGTTAGAAAGTAAACCGTTTCGATTTCCAAATTGATTTTTTTTTTACGGTTTATGTTTTAAAATTTAGGTGAAATAAATAGTAAATGGTTTTAAGAAAAGTAAAAAATAAATTGTAAATGGTAAATAATAAAGGCCTCAATATTAAACTGCCAACTCCCACGCCCATCGATTTTTATAAAAAAATAATAATCACCAATAATAAACTCAACCACACGCGTAGGGGTGGGCATATTTCCCGAACCCGAAACCCGAACCCGGATCCAACCCAAAAAGCCGGTTCGGTACAGGTTCGGATCCTTTACAATAACCGATTGGAACATAGGTTATAATACTTTGGGTTATGGATCGGTTCGGGTTAAATCCGAAACCCGATTGGATAACCCATATAAACCGAAACCCATATAAACCGAATTTATATACATTTCTAGTATTTAGTAATCTATTTGTTTGTTTTCATTTGATATGTTAAGATGAAAAAATAATCTTCGAAGAATAAGGTAACATGTGAATTCAATCCCAAATTGCTTAAGTAAAAAAAAAAATACTCTTCGAAAAATATTGTTTGTTATTTGCTTAACTAATTCATCTTATTTGTTTATCTTGAACTAAATCTGAGTATAAAACTGAATTGTTATTGTTGTTTGGTTTTGCAGAGACGGTTGAGAAGTATAGATAAGAGATGTCTGTTTAGAGGGAGGAAGATTTCAAGGTCCAGAGATGGATTAGTAGTTCTTTAAGTTTTAAGTCTTTGCTTCATGTTTTTAGTTTGGTGTTCTGCTTGATACAGTTTGCGATTTTAGCTTTGGAATTTGGTTGTTGCTTTCTGATATTTGATTGAAGAACTTGATTTTAAAATAAATTAGTTTTTATTATTGATGAATGCTTGTTCTTTCAAAAGCTCTCAAGTGTGGTTACTGATGTTGTAAAGATTGATCTTGGGGCTCAAGTGTGGTTACTGATGGTGTAGTGTTGTTGTAGCCCTGCTGATTATAGTGTTTGCTTTGTGTGTTGGGCTTTAAGAAATTACTCATCTTGGAAGCTTGTTCGAACTAGCATTCGCAAAGTATAGGTTATATCTCGTTTAATTTTCTGTCCATTGTAAATTGTCAAAGTACAGGTTGTATATTATACACTATAAAGTTCAAAATTTGGACGTTGAACATTTACGCATAATAGAAACAATATGGTTATTACTCGAACCCGTTCAAAACCGATTGGATTATGGGTTTCCGGTAATTAACCCGAACCGACTCGAACCCGGCTAGAACCGAACCGAACCCAACCCGTTTATGCTACATATCCGAATGGGGCTAATGAGCCTAAACCCAAAAATCCAAAAACCCGAATAACCCGAATCGAACCCATTTGGATACCCGAACGCCCACCCCTACACACACGAACGTGAGTTGGTGAGAATGAAACACAAGGACAGGACGGACAATACACACTAGGAAGTGTTACTTCCTTGATGACATTTGTCAAAAGTGTTAGCAGCGTTAATAGCAGCTGAGAAAGTATTACAGCGTCGTATTTCTCTTTATTTAACACAAGCAGCAGCAACAATAATATTACTTATTAATCATAACTAAGTTCATCAAACAAAAACACTTTTTTGTTAGTCTCGTGTTTGGTTTTGGTACGATATTGAAAGATGTTCATCACACACATATACATCTTATTTATTATTTGAGACACATAATCATTACTTTTTAATATTGAAACCGAGAGGGTATTTGGATGCAGTCAGACTCCTTCAATTCCCCATCCGCCCTAGTGGTGGCCATAGCTGATGTTGCTGACCTGGGAGTACTCCGACGACTTCGACATTACTGCACGGCCACTGCCACTTCCATGGCTTGGGTTCATCTTTTCATAATGTGGTGGAACCTGAGGAGCCATAAGCCTGTCTTGGTACTTCATACCATGCACGTCGTAGTGCTGGATACTCTGCCCACTGTGGTGCTGCGTCCTCTCTCCACTGTGGTGCTGCATCCTATGCTCACTGTGGTGCTTCATCTTGTGCCCGCTATAGTAGGCATCTTCAGGCCGCCCATGCCTACCCTTCTTTCCATGCTAAATTATTAATGGCCAAATTACTAAAGGTGAGAACCACACAAATATTATAGTTTTTTAAAATAGCATGGACGATAGGTGCATTTGCACATGCCTTATCATATCAGAACCCAAAATATATATAGATATTCTAACACTAACAAGGAAATGTAATTAATGGTGTATACCAATGTCGTCACTGCACCATCACGATTTACACTTATCATAATTCATGTTATTAAAAAAGGGATTTAAGAGCACCTTGGGTTTGGGTGGAGAGAAGAGCAAGTCGAATACTGGGTTCACCACAAACTTTGTTGCTCTCTCAAGGGGTTGCACCACCTTTTCTGCCACATTACCAACGAACCTCGATACCTGTGCAGTTCTCTAGGTTAAAATCGGCCACTGGCACAGGATGGCTATTAAAAATAACACTACAAGAAAACAAGCCTTAAACCGACGGAATTTCCGACAGAAAATTTGCCGTCGGAAATTCCGACGTATTTCCGACGACGTATCGACGGATTGGAAGTCGTCGGTTTTGCGTCGGTAATTTCCGACGGCAAACATTTTCGTCGGAAAATTTCCGACGGCAAACATTTCCGTCGGAAAATTTCCGACGGATTTCCGACGGATGTAATATTTCTGTCGGAAATCCGTCGGAAATTTCCGACAGATTTCCGAGGGATAGTTTGATTTAGGGTTTAGGGTTACAAACCCTAAACTTGATTCTTTGTAAAACTCCGGGGTGATTAGTAGTAGGGTTTTAATGAGTGAAGATCAACATTCTATATCACTTAAAAATTGTTTTACACATTCTCGGAAATACGAAGTACCATCGTCGAATTCACTTCTTAGTAGACAATGTCATTTGTCGATATGTTGAACGGATCTCTTGTTTGATTTACGGAAATCTAATTTTGTATTATATAAGTCATACGATCCTAAATATTGTATCTGAAATGTATTATTTAACTTTTAAGTTTTCGTAATCCCGGAACCCTAAACCCTAAACATACCCTAAACCTATTTCCTCGGAAATCCGTCGGAAATTTCCGACGGATTTCCGACTGAAATATTACATCCGTCGGAAATCCGTCGGAAACCAGTTTATAAAACTGGGTATGTTTCCTAATTTATAAAAATCATATACTAAATTATAAAAATCCTATACTAAATTTTGTGTTTAATGTATGTTTAATGTGGAATATTTTATTTAAAATATTATGTTTTTATGTTATGTAATATGAATTATGAAGTAATGTATTGGTTTAATATTATGTTTTAATTAATTTATTTCTAATATATTTTCCGACGGATTTCCGACGGATAATTGAGATCCGTCGGAAATCTGTCGGTTATTGAACCGCCAAAATTTTAACCGAAAATTTCGTAATACCGCCTTATAATTTTAGAAACCGACGGATTTCCGACGGATCTTAATTATCCGTCGGAAATCCGTCGGAAAACTTAAATATCTTTTCACCGACTCATCTTCCTCCTCATTTCTTCGACAGCTCTCTCTCTCTCTCTCTCTCTCTCTCTCTCTACTTCTTCTTCTCCGACTTCTCTCTTCGTTGCACGCACGATTCCGGCGAGATCTCTCCGAAACCAACCGCCAACCACATCAAAATCATGTAAGCTTTGATTTGAACCGATTAATTTTAGAGAATAATGAGATTTTAGGTTTTTGGAATTTAGGATCTAGGATGCATGTTGTTTGAGTGTTGATTCTAGGAGCTTAACATCCTTCTTAGGTTGTTAGATTGATGTTAGTTTGTTTAGAAATGTAATTTTTATTTATCTAACATTTTTTGGTTTGTATAAGTTTTATTTCTTTATTTTTGTAATGTTTAAGAGGTTTTTAAAAATTTTATGGATTATGAAAATGTTTTTAGTAATTTAATATAACATTAGATATTTTTCTTTATAAAAACGATTTTATAATTTTTTAGATTATAAAAAACGTTTTTAGTAATTTAATAAAACATTAGATATTTTTTATTTATAAAAACGATTTTATAATTTTTTAGATTATAAAAACGTTTTTTAGTAATTTAATAAAATATTAGATATTTTTTATTTATAAAAACGTTTTTATAATTTTTTAGATTATAAAAACATTTTTAAGTATTTTATAAAAACATTAAATATTTTTTTTTATAAAAACGAATTTATGATTTTTTTAGATTAAAAAAACGTTTTTAGTATTTTAAAAAAAAAATTAGATAATTTTTCTTTATAAAAAAAATTTTCATAAATTTTCAACATATTAAAAAAAATTTATATATATATGAAAACGAGTTTATATTTTTCAGATTTATAAAACTGTTTTTTGAAATTATTAATATTGTAATAAAAGTTTATATAAAATTATGATTTATATAAATGTTTTTATAACGGTTGCTTGACTCTAAGTGTTTTTTCACGTGATGTAGGAATGACTACGGAGAGTTCGAGGCTTTCTTGTCCGGTACCGGTCAGGTCCGTGGATCTCTTCCGGGTGATCCTTCTCAGCCTCCTCAAGTACGGTCGGCACCTCCACGGCGAGCTCGATCGACTCAACTTAGACCGTCTTGTTCTATACCGTCGGCTCCGGGGCAAGAAGCTCCTAGCGGGAGCCATTTGGGCGGGACAACTCAAGTGATGGAACCGAGAGTGGGAACAGGAGCTTCGGGAACGGGGACATGGACGGACGAGGACGGGTTCGGTACATGGGACATGAACGGGATTGGGATCCGATGAGAATTTCAATGTTATGTAATTGAAATAAATACTTTTAATAAATTTAATAAAATTTTTATAAAATATTTCGTATATAAAATATTAAATTTTAATATATATATATATATAATAATAAATTTTAAATACTTTTAATATATATAATAATAATTTTTTTTTAATAATAATTTTAAGAACCGTCGGAAATCCGTCGGAAAATAGTTTGTCGGAAATCCGTCGGAAAATAGTTTGTCGGAAATCCGTCGGAAAATAGTTTGTCGGAAATCCGTCGGAAAATAGTTTGTCGGAAATCCGTCGGAAAATAGTTTGTCGGAAATCCGTCGGAAATAACCGACGGATTTCCGACGGATACGATTTTCCGACAAAATAGAACCGACGGATTTGTTCTGTCGAAATTCCGTCGATAAACGGTGTTTCCGACGGATTACCGACGATTATGGCCGTCGGTAATCGCGTGTTTTCTTGTAGTGTAACAACTTGGAAGAATATATATAAACATAACATGATTAGTATTTAGTAAGATCGTGACACCAAAAGAGAGAGCTTACCCTGTGTTTAGGCTGAGCCTCGCAGTCTGAGTCTGTGTCTGAGTCATAATAGCCGTAGCCGCTGCTTCTGCGATTCTTGTGGTCGTAACCGTGCATTTTTCTTTATATATACTTGTCTCAGTTTTCTTTGATAAGGATAAGTTATTAACACCTTTTGTGGTTAGATATAGATCTTGTAGTGTGGTGTACTGTTCATTTAAGATAGTGTTTGATATGATTCTTCCTTCTGGTAATTACTCGTAATATATCATGATATTATCTGAATCTTATTCTCTTTTCTACCACCACCATACCAAATTTGAGTAGACATAATTGTTCTGATTCCGTTCATCTTTTTAATTGATAAGTCCAGTTCACGTGGAAAATTTGAATTCCTAATAGACTGAATATTAATGGAAGCATAATATTAATATAAAAAGAAACTAAAATCTAGTCTACTTCAAGGGGGAATTGCTCTTTTTAAATCTTTATTTGGTTTTTAAAATTAAAATAAATCTCTTTTGCAAAAAATGCAAAAAGTGACATTTGGAGGTATAAAATTACCTTAGCACCCCACGACCAAACAATACAATAGAGCGGCCAAACAATAAAATAGAAGTTTAAATTACTGTATTAACCCTTCACTACAAGAAAACAGGGCTATTACCGACGGAAAAAATTCCGTCAGAAATTACCGAAGATAAAACGACGACTTTATGACGGGTAGTTTTCCGACGGAATACCGTTAAAAATTTCCGACGGTTTTCTCATTCCGTCGGAAACACCCGACGGTAAACCGACGGTTTAATTTTCCGTCGGTTTTCCGTTGTATTTTGGTCGGTTTAGCGTCGGTTCAATATAGCCGTTAATATGACGGTTAATGTGACCGTTGGGTTGACTATAAAACGACCGATTTCAGACGGATTTCCCACGGATTTCCGTTTGAAATTATTCTACAAATACCTCATCACTCCTCTCTTCCCCTCCACACCCATCCCTCCATAACTCTATCTCTCTCTCTCTCTCTCTCTCTCTCTCTCTCTCTCTCTCTCTAATACTTCTAGTAACCGAGAAAAATGTCTTCTTCTAACTATTTTAGATCGTGGATGGACGGAGTTAGGATTGTTGAGGCGAAGAAGCTAGTGGAACAGGAATATGCACTCGGTATTGCAGAGTTTATGTCGCTAGCTTGCAATCAACCACAAACACTGAAAAAGGTAAGTTAAGATGTCCATTTGTCAATTGCCGAAATTATAGAAATATTCCGATTGGCGAAGTATGGTTTCACTTGTATTCTGTTGGGTTTATGTCGGGTTATAAGATTTGGTATCTACATGGGGAAACTTCGGATAATGCAAGTAGTTGTAGAGAACATTACGGTCGTACTAGTACTAGGGAACCTAATGTTAGTTCTAGCGAACCTTGTACTGCCGATGTAGATTTTGGTGTAGGCACCATTCAGATGGTTAATGATGCACATAGAGAAAATATTCCAGAGGTAGGTGAATATCAAATTCCTAGGGTAGGTGAGGAACCAAATGTAGAATCTAGGAGATTTTTTGACATGTTAGATGCAGCGAAGAAGCCGCTTTACGATGGTTGCAGAGAGGGTCATTCGCCAATATCAGCTGCTACAAGATTAATGGGCATAAAGTCGGACTACAATCTTGCGGAAGAATGTGTGGATGCGTTTTGCGAGTTGTGAAAGATATTATTCCAGAAGATAATCTTACGCCGGGTTCATACAACGAGGTCGAGAAACTTGTACAAGGGCTGGGATTACCGTTTGAGATGATAGATGTGTGCATCGACAACTGTATGATATATTGGCGAGAAGATGAATTCCGTCTGGATTGCAAATTCTGTAAGAAACCGCCCTATGAGGATACAGGGGGAAGAGCTAAGGTTCCGTTCAAGCGAATGTGGTATATGCCGTTAACCGATAGGCTTAGGCGCTTATACCAGTCAGAGCGAACTGCAGGGGAAAAGAGATGGCATGCTGAGAATAGTAGAGGAGCAGAGATTGCACATCCGTCGGATGCTGAAGCGTGGCAACATTTTCAGAGAGTATACCCAGATTTTGCATACGAGCGACGTAACGTGTACCTCGGATTATGCACAGATGGTTTCAACCCGTTTGGAAGGCATGGGAGACAATATTCATTGTGGCCAGTGATTCTGACTCCTTATAACCTACCGCCGACTATGTGCATGCGTCGAGAGTTTCTTTTCCTCTCCGTACTCGTTCCCGGTCCAGAGCATCCGAGAAGAGAACTTGATGTATTCTTGCAGCCGCTGATACATGAGTTGCAAATGCTATGGCTGCCCGATGTTGTAGCATATGATGTCTCATGCAAGAAAAATTTTCTGATGAGGGCTGCATTGATGTGGACCATTAGCGATTTCCCGGCTTACGGTATGTTATCAGGATGGACAGTGCACGAGAGGTTAGCATGTCCGTATTGTCAGGAACAGACAGATGCATTCCAGTTGAAGAATAGACGCAAATCGTGTTGGTTTGATTGTCATAGAAGATTTCTACCGCATGATCATCCATACCGGAAAAACACTAAACTTTTTACGAAGAAGAGGAAAGTGTTTGATGATCCTATTCTCCAAGACGACGGGTCGACCACCTTGGGACTCTTAGAAGGATTTGGTGCATTAAGAAGTCGTGAGTGTGGTGGGAATGGGCATGAGAATATTTATGGAGCTGGTGTAGTCCAAAACTGGCACAAGGAAAGCATTTTCTGGGATTTACCATATTGGAAGGACCAGTTACTAAGGCATAATCTTGATGTCATGCATATTGAGAAAATTTTCTTCGATAACATTATGAACACTCTTCTCAACGTGCAAGGGAAGACGAAAGATAATGTCAAGTCCATGCTTGATTTACCTGAAATTTGTGACCGGCCTGAATTTCATCTTCAGAATAACGGAAAACCGTCAATTCCAGCATATTGGGTAGACTCGAAGTCAAAGGAAGAGTTATTTAAGTGGATTATGCTACAAGTTAAATTCCCTGACGGGTATGCATCAAACTTGCGTAATTGTGTGGACACTGATGGAGGAAAGTTTATTGGAATGAAGAGTCATGATTGTCATGTGATGATGCAGCGACTCCTGCTGTTTGCATTTGCTCATCTCCTTCCTCGAGATGTCCAAAAAGCAATTGCAGCTGTTGGATCTTTTTTCAGGGATATATCCATCAGGACACTCACTGTTGATGGGATCAGAAATCTGGAGCAAAACATTCCAAAAATCTTATGCAATCTGGAAAAGATATTTCCACCGTCTTTCTTTGACGTCATGGAACATTTGCCTATCCATCTACCGGGTGAAGCTAGACTTGGTGGTCCGGTACAATATCGGTGGATGTATCCGTTCGAGCGCTATATGTTCCACCTTAAAAAGAAGGTGAAGAATCCCACTAAAGTGGAGGGATCTATTGCCGCTCAATACAACAACGAAGAGACTGCGACCTTTGCTGGCTACTACTTCCCTTCGCAAGTACGCACAAGGAGCAGGCGCCCAGCTAGGAACGATGACAGGGGAGAGAGGCAAATTTATCGGTCAGTTGTTCCTAACATTTTTCAACAAGTTGGGCGGTTAGGTAGGAAAGAAGACAAGCAGCAACTAACACCTGAAGAACATACACATCTCCACAAGTACATTCTTACCAACTGCAAGGAAGTATTTCAATATGAGAGGTATACATGTTAGATTTATGATTTTTTGTTGCACTTGCGTTACTTATTTAATTTTTTTTTCTTAACTTTTTGTAGGATATATATGGAAGCTCTCCAGTTTCATCATCCAGAATTGAATGAGGCCGAACATGAGACTCGGAAACAAAAATACTTCAGCCAATGGTTACCTTTTTATGTAAGAATTAATTTCTCAAATGTTATAAAACACTTAAGAATTTGAGCAACATTTTTTTAACTTTGATGTGACCATATTGTTAGGTCCGGGAGGAACTCAAAGCTGGACGCATCCCCGATGATTGGTTAGTTGACTTAGTAGAGGGCCTACACTACACAGCAAAGTCTTATCCGAGATATTGCACTCGGGGGTACGCATTTAAGGTGCATGTAGAAGGCTCAACAAGAATTACTGCCGATCACGGAGTATCATCTGTATCCGGAGAAGCTGTCTATTATGGTATTCTTAAAGAAATACAAGAAGTAAAGTACATAGGGAAACTTGGAATGCGTTGTGTAGTTTTTCTATGCGACTGGTATAGCCCGATCCGAGGGCAAGGTGTTGTGATCGACGAGTTTGGTGTCATGTCGATTAATTCGAGCAAAAATTTAAGAAACTACGATCCGTTCATTATTGCTTCACAAGCAGATCAGATTAGTAATTGCAAATAATTATTATTTGGAATTAAAAACTTTAATAAAAAAATTCTCAATATAACATTTTTTGCAGGTGTGTTACATTCCATACCCTCGACTAACTTATAAAAATGATCCATGGATCACCGTTACAAAAATAAACCCTCGAGGGAAGGTGTACGGAGTTGAAGAACGCGAATTAGAGCCCTTACAAACAAGTGAAAGTGATTTTATGGCTCCAGTAGAAGAAGCGCTTGAAGTTAATTTAGTTGTCGACTTTAGTCAATTCGGAGACATTGTTCTTCATTCAGAATCAGAAGAAGAAAGAGGCGAATTTGATGATAGCGACTCAATTTCGTCCGACTACGATACTGAGAGTGATGGGGAATAGAAATGTATTTGAATATAATATTTATGGTTTTTTAAAAATAATTAGAATGTGTTACGCTCTAAACATCTATAATAGTTTTTATCAAAAAAAACAATATACTTCTTATCTCAACTGGTCCGTAAACACACTAGCACTTCAATCATCTCTTGTGTTCGAACCTCACTCAGTGCAAATTAAAAAAAAATTAGAATTGTAATTTCCGACGGATAACCGTCGGTTTATCGTCGGTTTACCGTCGGTTTTACGTCGGAAATACCGTCAAAATGCGCAGTAACTCTCTACTCTTACCTATGCGACGTTCTGGTAAATGTCTTTTCTAAATTAACTCGATTTCCGTCGGAATTACCGTCGGAAAATTTTATATAAATAGACGTCCATTGCGTGTGAGTTTTTCATTCAAATCATAAACAGAACACTTTACCAAATGGATTTCGTTTATTTCTCTCCCGAAGCCCGTGAAACTGCAATACGACAGCTTGGAATGCCGGGTCGGAGACATCTTCCTAATCTCGACCCAACCCGGCAGGCTGATCGGGGGATTTGGTTCGGGTACAACACGGTTATTATATCCGTGACCAGTGAGATCATTCAGACACGTAGGTCTGGCGGATATCTGACGTACTACCAACTCCCGAAGTCCTTTAAGGAAGCGTGGTTCAGTGATTTTCTCGTAAGTAATCTGTTATTCTTATAAATTATTAAAATTTATTTAAAATTAAGTTTTTAAAAATTTTCAGGAATACTTCACCTGCTCCGTGGACAATTTGTTCATCATCTGGCGGGAATTCCACAGGACTGCTAGGCGGGTTTTCCAGACAAAAATGCGGCGGTTGAAGCTACGTTGGGAAAGAAGAGAAGGAAGACCTGCTTGGATGCCTGCGAGGTCTTGGAACTTGTTGGTGAACCAATGGCGGGAGACGGACGTCGGAGATTGGTTTACTAACCAATTCCCGAACTACAATAGATTTTAAATTATGTTGTTTTTAATTTCATGTAATGTTTAATATTTCCTTCCGTTTGCAAAATATGTTTTAATTTTTGTTATTAAGCTATGTTTTAATTTTCGTTATTAAGATATGTTTCATTTAAAAAAAAAAAATCAAAACAATAGAAATATTACATATACAATTTATATGTAATCCAAAACGAATAACACTAAATGGCTATACTGGTTTAAAGCGAAAGAACATGAGGATTTGGAGGGGGGTTCGAACCTCGCATGATCCGAGGTTCATTTCGTTTTTTTTTAAATTAAAATTTTCGACGGAAATCCGTCGATAAATACATATTCCGACGGAGAGCCGTCGATATTTGAATTTCAGACGGCAATCCGTCGATAATTTTCGACGGATTATCGACGTTTTAGGGTTTAGGCTTTTTAGGGTTTCGGGTTTAGGGTTTCGAGTAGTCAATGCAACCATAGTATATACTATTATTCTTCAGTAACTGATGTTTATGACATGTTTTGTCCGTTACCGAAAATGGATTAAAACACGTCGGCCGAAAACGTTTCGAATTGTACATTAACGTTTAAGAAGAAGTTATTGTGAAACATTATCTAACTTGTGAATTTCATAATATTCTTGAAATAGAGACGTTTAATTATTAACCTCATTCTTAATAGTACATATATGTGTGACCAGTAAAAAATGTATAACCCTAAACCCTAATTGTAACCCTATACCCTGTTTCGTCGGAATTCCGCCGTAAATTTTTGACGGTTCTTCGTCGGAATTCCGTCGGTTATCTGCATTAAACGGTCAGAATCTCAATTAACTCCCCTCTCTTCCCCATGCAACGCTTCGGTAAGTCTCTTTTCGGTAATAAAAATCAATTTCTGACGAAAAGTTTTGAATAAATATGTACGGACGTTACAAAGTTTTTTCCATCATCTACTCTAAGATTCTCTCCAAAAAAAACAAGAACTTACCGAAAATGGATTTCGTTTACTTTCCCCTTCCTGGCGCTCTTGGTTAATTCGGGAATTAACTCAACCGGGACGAGAACATCTTCCTGTTCTGGATCCTTATCGTCGAAACCGGACCATTTGGTTCGGTTACAATGCTGCAATTCCCGATGTTATTAGCGACGTCATAGAGGCTCGGTTTGTTGGAGGATATCTGGCTTACTACAATGTCCCGACAAATGTTAAGGAGTTATGGTTCGAGGATTTCATGGTAAATAATTTTTATTTTTATCATTATTTTAAAATTCTAAATTTAATAATTCTTCAAACATTATATTTCAGGCTTATTTTAATTTTGATCTAGAAGTAATCTTCGCGGTTTGGCAAGAATTCCACCGTGTCGCAAGGTGTGTTTTCCAGACCAAAATGCGTCGGGTGAAACTGCAATTGCTCAGAGGAGAAGGAAGACCATCATGGATGTTAGTGGTGGATTGGAACCGCCTGGTGGAGCTTTGGGAGGAGACTGACATCGGAGATTGGTTCGGGAACGATTCCCCGAATAATGACTGAACAATTGTTATAATTATGCTTTTTTCATGTAATGTTTAATATAATTTTAATTTTCGTTATTAATATTTGTTATGTTATGTTTATTTTTTTTTTTAATAATCAAGACAATAGCATAAAAATAAAAAAAATTACCATGGAAAGCTAAACGATTAATTGTAAATGGCACAACTGGTTTAAAGAGTAAGAACATAGGTATCAAGGTGGGGGGTTCGAACAGAGCCTTCCACCATTTTATGTTTATTTTGTTTTTCAAACGATTAAGGATATATAGAATTACTATGTAATCATAAATGAGTAATACTAAATGGATCAACTGGTTAAGGCTATACAATATATGTTTTGAGGTGGGGGTTCGAACAGAGCCTTCCACCATTTTTTGTTTATTTTGTTTTTCAAACGGTTAAGGATATATAGAATTACTATGTAATCATAAACGAGTAATACTAAATGGATCAACTGGTTAAGGCTATACAATATATGTTTCGAGGTGGGGGGTTCCATAGGACACCAAATTTTTCGTGTTAACCGCCAAAATTTGGCGAAAACAATTGGACCGCCAAATTACCGACGAAAAACCGACGATAAATGATTTCCGACGGATTTCCGTCGGAAATCAATTCATATTCTCCCGAAGTCGAACTTCTCCGTCTCCATTTCTCTTAAACTTCTCTCTCTCTCATCTCGCGATTTCAATTGCTTCTCTCTACCAATCCGCCGTATTGTCGCCGGTAATCCTCAATTCCGACCACCACCAACACCACAAACATGTAAGTTATCCTTTTAACCGATTAATTTTGCATAAATCTCTTATTTAGGTTCTAGAAATGGTTGCATGTGTTGATTTTTGCATAAATCTCTTGTTTAGGTTCTAGTATAGGTTTAGACTAATGGATTGAACAATATAGTTGCTAGGATTTAGGATTGTTTGGCTAAGAATTTGATGAATATATTTTTTGGGTAATTTTTGAATTTTGATTTAGATTTTTAAACGTTTTTATAATTTTTATGAGTTCTAAAACGTTTTTAAAATTCTTTTCAAACTTAAAAAAACTTTTTGTAATTTATTTGGAATTTTATAACATTTTAAAAATTAATTTTGTTGATTTTAAAATGTTTTTAATTTTTTATGATATCTAAAACGTTTTTGATATTCTTTTAAATATTAAAAAACGTTTATGATATTTATTTTAAAACATAAAAAAGTTTCGGTTCTTGTTTGGAATTTTAAAAGAGTTTTAGATCTTATAAAAGATTTTTCAAAGTTTTGTTTATTTTTTTTTTATAAGTTACATATAGAAATGTGAATCTAATTTTTTTGATTGGTTTGTTGGGATACTTATCTGCTCTTTGAGTATATTATGGACGAAATCCCGCTCAATGACGTGCCA
Source organism: Orychophragmus violaceus (assembly GCA_030180135.1). Classification (NCBI taxonomy): domain Eukaryota; kingdom Viridiplantae; phylum Streptophyta; class Magnoliopsida; order Brassicales; family Brassicaceae; genus Orychophragmus; species Orychophragmus violaceus. The sequence goes on along the minus strand of CM058231.1, from coordinate 33,632,781 downwards.
CAGCCGCCGGTGCAGCAACCACAACCGAGAGCCCGACGGTCTCGGTCGACTCAGGTGCGACCCACACCGGATCAGACACAGCCGGGAACGTCTGAGACTATGCCGGAGGCTCCTAGTGGGAGTCATTCTGTGTCTCAGGCGCCACATTATGTCACGCCGTCTATTGCCGATGAGATATCGGCATTAGTCGATCAACCGGGACGCGAGCTGCTCAAACGTCTCGACCCAAACTACGAGACCATCCCTGGCACTTTCTGGTAATAAAATTTATACTTTAGATTCTGATTTACACTTTTTAGTATATACATTTTTGTAAACCTTTGTTTTTTTGTCTTATTAGGTTTACGTTGACCGAATCCAAGGTCAAGAAGAGCATCTTGGCAATAATGTACAGCATGCTCTGGTATGGGTACCCGACGTACAAGGAAATGCCTTTATCCGATAGGCATAACTGGTTCCGACAGTTCGCGGTAATTACCTCGTCTAATTTGTTATATGTTATTAATATTCTATATAATTTATTTAAAAAGTTTTTAATTCTAACAAATGTTTATTTTTGGTTTTGTATAGCAAGAGTATACTTGGGATTCCAAGTATACTCTTTTGGTGGAACATGAGTTTCACCAGAAGGCATCAACGCATTACTCGAACGTCATCAACACTTGGAAACAAAAGTGGTGCTGTAATGAAACTCCAAAGGGTATTAACCAAAAGGGTGATGTTTGGATGGGCCTCATCCGTCATTGGAGTAAGCCTGCCACCGCATCTCTCTCTTCGACGAACTCCCAAAACCGTAATAGTCCTAGGGAGGGTTCCGGGATCGCAGCTCATAATGCGGGAGCAAGGTGCACCGCATCAAGGAAGATAATTTTGGTAAGCACTTCTTTTTTAAAATTTTCAATATTTTAAGTTTTATTTTATTTTAAGTTCAAAATTGTTATTGCAGAAACAAAAGAAAGGAGGGCGAGATCCGACTCATATTGAGCTCATCGAGGATGGCCACAGGAACAAGGAAACGGGCGAAATCCAGAATCCAATTGCTCGGAGGATTGTGGAGTCGACAAAGAGGCGTTTGGATGAGGTGGTTACCCAATCCGAAGGAATCGGTTCGACGGAGGAGATACCGGACGATCAAGTCAACCAAGTCTTCCTCACGGTAAATTTTTAATTTAAATAAAATTTGAATTATGTTTAACCTTAAACTCTAACTTAAATTCATAACGTATTTACTTTACAGGAAAGTGAGAAGAGAAGAGGACGAGTTTTTGGTTTGGGAAGTTTGGCGGACAAAGTGTTGACACCGCATTCCCGTTTTCGTCCGAAAGGCGAGGACTATGCCCAAGTCTTGAATCAAAAGGATGAGGAGATCGAAGCGTTGAAGGCTAGTCATTCGCGGATGGAAGCCCGGATGGCAGAAAAAGAAGAAGAAAACGCAAAGAAGTTCGAGGAGATGAATAAACGCTTTGAGGACTTTATGCAGCAGCAGCAGCTTCCAAAAGCCGCACCGGCGAACCCGAGTGGGAGCGGGAAGGGAAAGGGAAAGAAGTCAAAGAAGAGGCGTTGAGCGGGAGCAGGATGCGGGATCCCGTTTAATGTAATTTTTTTTTAATGGACGAATGTAATTTTAAAAACATGTTTTGAATAATTTTAAATAATTTCTTTTTCGATATGTTTATTCTAATTAATTAATTAGTTTGCGAATATATATATTTTTAATTTTTAATTATCCGTCGGTAAACCGTCGATAACATTTCGTCGGAAAACCGTCGGTAAACGGCCCTCGGAATACCGTCTGAAACCTTCGTCGGAATATCGTCGGTAAACGTCCGTCGGTATACCGTCGGTAGTACACGTTGGAATACCGTCGGTACTATACGTCGGAATACCGTCGGTATTATCCGTCGGAATACCGTCGGTATTATCCGTCGGAATACCGTCGGTATTATCCGTCGGAATACCGTCGGTATAGTTTGTCGGAATACCGTTGGTACATACAGTCGTTTTGTGTTCTTTAAACCGTCGGTATATACCGTCGGTTTAAGGTCACAAATCCGTCGGTAACATACGTCGATAAACCGTCGGCGATCCGTCGATTTTCTACCCGACGGTGATCCGTCGGTTTTTATAGACGAAAAACCGACGGAGACCTTTTTCCAACGAAATAGAAATGTCAGACTTTTTCCGTCGGAATAGGCGTTTTCCGACGGAAATCCGTCGGTTTCTTCCATCGGTAATGGCCCGTTTTCTTGTAGTGCTTAAGAAGTCTACTAATTATCTCGAAGTCTACAAAGAAGACTTCCAATAGAAGTCTTCAAGGTTGACTTTACTAAGAAGTCTACATTTTTCACACAACTTAAATTTAAATTATAAAATAAAAAAAAAATTTTTTTAACAAACTACTTTTTGAATAATCAAAACACAGTCAATTGTAACCTAAGATAAAATTTGATACAAATAATTCATATTTAACAAACATGTCTAAATAACTAATTCTAGGTGTTGAAGAAGAAGTCTACCGTAGAAGTTATCCGTAGAAGTCTGTGGTAGAAGTCTACTTTTTCAAATCAGACCTAGAATGAAATTGGCAGGATTACTGGATGGGAAAAAATTAGGCAGGAAAAAAATTAAAACATAAGTCTACCATTGAAGTCTTTAGGAGAAGTCTTCAAGCGAAGTCTACTCCGTCGGATTTTTAACTTGAAAATTTTACCTCCTATATAAAGGAGGGACAATTTGGAAACCCCTAATTTTGTTAAAAAGAAAAAACCTCTCTCTAAAATGTCTCTCTCTCATCTCTCCTCTTTTACTATGAGCTTCCTTAATACCTTTTCCTTCCGGTTTCACCTTTGTTGTTGTGGTTTACTTTAGGTTTCTTCACATTTCTCTCTTTTGATTAATTTTTGTTAGATTTGACTATTTTCTTTATCTTTTCTTGTTTATTTACTTTTCACTATTCTCATATATTAATGTCATCTTCATTTGTAGATATGCATATTTGAAGTACATGAATCTGTCAAGATCGCCTACAATCAATGGTACTTGATGTTTTGGGCGGTTGAAGAAGGTAAAAACCGTCTCCGTTGAGTTTTCTTTCGATTTTCAGATCTGTCTCGCGATAGAATAATTCGTTGAGAAGTCTACCTTATATTAGATTTCTGCTTGTTCAATCATTGAGTTAGTTTTGCAATTGACGTTTTATTGTTGTTGTAAACCTTCACTCTTCTTTATATTTTTTTTGTCTCTTTATTGATTTTTGTTAGATATGATTTTTGTTACCTTTCTTGTTTTAAAAATATTACTTTACTTGGCTATTTTTTGAGTTCAAAGGCTAAATCGTGATGAGATTAGTCTTCTTGTTTTTAAAATTTTCAACCTTTAATATCTAAAAACTAAAAAAATATCGATAAAGTAATGAAGAACTTGTATTGTTTATGGTTGTGTTAGTAAGTAATTTAATTTTAAGATATTCAATATTTATGTATTTAAATTGGTGAGTTCAAGCTTGTTTTTATTTTGGATTATGTGTTCACTAAAATTTATCTATTTACATGTTAACTTAGTGATTTTTTTCCAGGGATTTTGCGTATGAAATTCATCAAACACAAGAGAAGAGGAAGTTTAGAGGAGAAATCTACTTTAGAAGTCTCAAGAGGAAGTATACTCTCCATAAGTCTTCAACTAGACCTTGATTGAAAATGGTGGGATCTAAAATTATAGGGAGAGAAAAAATATTGAAATAGAAGTCTCCAAGAGAAGTCTTCTAGTGAAGTATACTGTATTGAATTTTAATTAGAATTTGTTAGTAGAATTTGTTATCTTAACTTTATCAGTATAATTTTTATATCTATCTAAAAATTGATTTATATTTAATTTTTTTTTCATATAGAAAACTAGTTATTTGCTCATATAAATCAAATGATTTGTTCATATAGATATTTTAAACAAGCTAAAATAAGAGAAAACAAGTGATTTCCTCATACATATTGTGAGATAAATGAAGTTTGTGAGACTTCTTTTGAACTCTAATTTATATGAGATAAAAGTCTAATAACTTATGATATTAAATTCTATACATAAATATGATAATCTCATATAGCAGAAAAAATATCAAAGTGCCATGATAAGTTTTTCAACATCTATTTGCTTAGACAACTTAGCCATTTCCCGTAAAACAAAACAAGACCAACACATTAGACTAGACTTAGTCATGAAGTCTACTATTAATAAACTAATTTCAAAATTAAACTAGAAAATAATTCATGGAAATGTATATGAAATAAACATGTCAAACTCATTTACAAGTAAGTATATTAGCTGAACAAAACATACAAAAAATCTTCAAACTTCTCTACTTATTGTATAGAAAAGTCTTTTCTACAAATTCATGACGTCAAAATGATGTCAGCATGACGTGTCGACGGTAGAGGTCACCACGAAGTCTACTATTAATGAGCTAATTTCTCAATTTCACTAGAAAATGATTTATGCATATGTATATGAATAAACATGTCAAACTAATTCACAAAACGTATATTACCTAAACCAAACCTCAAAAACAAAACATCCAAATTCATTATATATTGTATACAATTTGTTTTTTTTTAATATAAATTCATGACGTAAAAATGTTGTCAGCGTGACATGTCTACAAAAAGAAAATAAAATCATAAAATCAATTAAAGCTAAACTATAACAAATAATCTTATAAAACTTATACATAAATACCAACACCGACCAAAAATGTCAAAAATTGAAAAAAAATCATCTAAAATAAGTACTAAAGTGCATTTTTGAAGATTTAAATAAAATAGAAGACATTTCAAAGAAATCTACCCTAAATGAGCTAGTTTCTCAATATCACTAGAAAAATATTCATGCATATGTATATGGAATAAACATGCCAAACTCATTCACAAACAAGTATATTACCTAAACCAAACATAAAAACATCGAAATTGATTATATATTATATACAAAAGCCTTTTTATAAATTAATGATGTAAAAATGGTGTCATCATGAGGTGTAGGAAGTAGACTTCTGCGAGAAGTGTACTGCCCCTAGTAGACTTCTCGTACAAGTCTACCTTTGTCATTTCCAACTGAAATCTTCCAAAATGTTAAAATCATAAATTTATTTTAAGCTAAACCATAATATATAATCTTGTGAAAGTTATACATAAATACCAAGAATACCTACCAAAAATTGAAAAATTTGAAAAACAAAAATCATTAAAATATGCACTAAAATGCATTTTCAAAAATAAATAAATGTAAAAGTGGACTTCTCCATGAAATCTACCATAAATAAGCTAGTTTCACAATTTCACTAGAAAAAGATTCATGCATATTTATATGAAATAAACATGTCAAACTCATTCACAAGCAAGTATAATACCTAATCCAAACATACAAAAATAACTCCCAAATTAATTATATATTGTGTACAAAAGTCTTTTAAAAAAATTAGTGACGTGAAAATGATGTCAGCATGATGTGTCACGAGTAAACGTGAAAATTATGTCAGCATGATGTCTCGGAGAAGTCTACTGAAGTTAGTAGACTTCTTGAACAAATCTACCATGGAGATTTGTTCGCGAAGTCTCCAAAGGGTCTACTTTTGGAATTAAAATCAAATTGTATACTTTTTAGGAGGGTCTAGTTTTGCATTTGACCAATTTTTGACTTTTTAGGAGTTGCTTCGTCAAATCAAGTAGACTACGTGGGCAGTCTACCTGGGAAGTCTTCTCCAAAAAGGTCTAGTTTTGCAATTGAAAAATCAAAAAGTAAACTTCTATAAAAATTTGACCCGATAAGACTTCAAAATTAATTGTAGACTTTGGGGAGGAAGTCACGAAATCTACTACACTGGTCAACTCACCAACGAGATGTCAACCCAAAACTAAACTTTAGTAGACTTCGTGAGGAAGTCTACCTCCAAAGTCAAATATTGGTCAAATACAAAAATGACCTATTTTGTCTGAGTCAAACTTCACGAAAATAATTTGACTAAGTTAAATGCAAAACTAGACCCTAAATTTAATGGTGACTTCTACGAGAAGTCTACTATACTTTTGTTTTCAAAGAGAAATCGTAGACTGACCGATACTAGAAAAGAAGTCTACTCTCAAAAAATTTCAAAAAGTTAATTGCAAACTAGACCAAATGTTGATCAAGACTTCTAGATTGCTCAACGAAGTCTACTATCGCGACTTAGATCGAAAAATTGAAAGAAAACTAAACAGAGGCAATTTTTACCTTCTTCAACCGCCCAGAACTTCAAGTCCAACCACTAACAAAGAAACCCATCCGATGCGAATGCAAGAAACACCGAAATGTGTCAAGATCCAAGAGATCGAAAATTTTAAAACTAAATTAGAGATTTTTGGGATGAAAAGGGAAAAGAATTAAAGGAATATGAAGTTTGTGAAACAAATAATGAGTTTTAGAAGGTTAATTTTAAGTGGTTGAAGCATTTACAGCTTCAAAATTGGTTGCCAATTGTGGGTTAAAGAATTGAAAATGATGGCATTTTCTTAAATACAAAATAGAAGAAAGTTTGCTTAAGTCATTTGGAATGCCACAAAATTATTAGTAGAATTCTCGGAGAAGTCTTCTTTGTAAATAACGGTCATATACGAGGTCAATATCGGTAAAAATGGCGAAAATAGAGGGACTACAATTTACGGTACACTTTTGCATTTGACCAAGATTTGGAGTTATTCTTGAAACCAGCCCCTAGTTCAATTTATTAATTACGGCTTTTTTTTGTTTTCTCTTTATTTTTTCTATATCAAGATCGTAACCCAACCGAAAAAGTACTCAAACCAATGAATAAGTAAAAAACAGAATACCCCGAACCATTTTTTCTTGGCGTTCGTGAAGCGATCATCCTTCATCTAAGTTCTTCCTACTTGTAATCATTTTAGGACTGTTGATCCAAGGGATCATTAAATATGTTTTAATGTAGGTTAGGCCGCGATTTTTGCTTAGCTAGAAAATATTAACTTTGACGAGACGGTTTGACTATAAGAAATGGTCGGGTTTGGAACGAAGAACAGGCCGGGGATCGTGTTTATATGAATACAACTGGAAAAAAAACTTGAAAGGTTTAGACTCTCGAATTAATTCTGAGAGGAAACCAATTTGGTTTTCTAAACAAGCCTAAGAAATACAGATTGGAACGGTAAAGAGTGGTTGCAAGTGGTTATGTATAATAAATTTATGATCCTTTCTTAAATGATCTTCGATGAGTATTTATAGTTGGAGTTGTTTGTTAGATCTCCACTAACTGGGGGTGATGTGTCGGCTTCTGCGTCTTTCCGGGGCATCGTGCCTTGACCCTTGCACCAGAACTGCTTTGCGGCGCACAGTAGGTTGATCATTGTACGACGCCTAACTATTGTAAGATAGGGCACTTTTCGGCGATCTTCTACGCCATGCGTCGACCTCTGCTCGGCTCTGAGACTGTAAATCGGCGCCACAATGATGACAGCTCGGTAAGTCCATGCTGACTGTATATTTTTAACTTTGTTTGACTTTTGGAAAAATGGACCTAGAAATTTGGGGGTGCTAAGCCCACCTCCAACAATAAGCCTCCCTCGCCCCTCAGTTCGGTGGACGAACACTTGGCGAGTGGGTCAAATGTTTTCAATGTCTTGTGATTAGCTCGGCGCATCTTAGATCGGTCTAGAAGCTAAAGAGTGGAGGGTGATTAAGGTGTTGGAATCCTCTGCGGCTGGTCCTCACGTGCAGCAACCGAATCGACGTAGTCATCAAGTCTTCATAACATTTTTTCGTTTTTTCTCGCACCCGGAGATCGAAACGAGACCATCATTAGGGGTTCGCTTGATTTTCGTGCCCCTCTTCCATGCATCGGTTTGGACTTCTCCACTTCCTCTTATTCTCCTATTTAAGTCTCCCCCTATAGCTTCCTTCACACTTTTCAGCGCATATAAGAAATATGTACTTCCCCTCTTCGCTCTGTTTTAAATTCTTTCGACATCAATTTTTTTTGTTCGCCGTGATCGCTTAATACTCGCTGTTGCCGTCTGGTTCTCCGTTTCTTCTGGTGGTTACCTTGTCTCCTGTCAGCGATTCCAAGTATTTGAGAGTTTCCGATTTACCAAAGGGTTTAATGTTTTTGCTTTGCCTTGTCGGTTCTTTGACTCTCTCTCTCTCTCTCTCTCTCTCTCTCTCTCTCTCTCTCTCTCTCTCTCTCTCTCTCTCTCTCTCTCTCTCTCTCTCTCTCTCTCTCGACGTGGCTTCAATGGTTCGAGGAATCGGAGTGGAATCTCATCACGAGGACCCATAAACCTCGTCGGACAAGAACAGCTCGGAGCACACATCTCCTACTCTACGTGACTAGGAATATGAGAAAGACTTGATTTTGTTGATTTTTAGGAATAAGAAAATTGGTCTAAATCAGGGACTTCTTCCTTGGGCGAACGTCAAGCTGATCGAGAGGGCCGATGGTCTGAGCAGAAGCTGATTTCTCGATGACCAGAGTTGGTGGTCTCGTCATCGTTGAATCCTTTTTTGCGTTTAGAAAATCTCTAAACCCCTTCCATCTAGCGCCAATTGTTGATCCAGGGGATCACTAAGTATGTTATAATGTTGATTAGATCGAGATTTTTTTTTAAATAAAAAAGATTAACTTTGACGAGACGGTTTGACTATAATAACAAGCCGAGATTGGAACAAAGAACAAGTCGGGGACCATGTTTGTTTTAATAGAACTGAAAAAGACTTGAAATGTTTAGACCTTCGAACTAATTCTAAGAGGAAATCAGTCCGGTCTTCTAAACAAGCCTTAGACGTACAGATTGGAACGTTAAAGAGAGGTTACAAGTGGTTATGTGTAATAAATTCCCGATCCTTTCTTAAATGATCTTCGAGGATTATTTATTGTGGGAATTTTGGTGTCAGATCTCCACCAACTCGGGGGTGACGTGTCGGCTTTTGCGTCTTTTCAGGTCATGGTGTCTCGAGCCTTAATTTCGGACTGCTCTGCAGCGCACAGTTGGTTTATCATTGTACGAGGCCGAACTACTGTTCATATATGGCACTATTCAGTGATCTGCTCTGCCACGCGTCGCCCTCTAGTCGGTTCTATGACTGTAGATCGGCACTTTAATGATGACAACTCGGTGGACCCATGCTGACTTAATCTGGTTGACTTTGGTTGACTTTTTGGCAAATGGACCTTGTTTATTAAGATGGGCCAAGCTAATTGGGGATGCTAAGCCCACCTCCAATAAGGACCACCGGCATTTGTCAGTGGTTCTTTTTCCTTTAATTTTTTGTTTTTTTCTTTCTCCTTAACCATAAGAATAAAATTGGGATTTACAATCCCCTACCTCGATCACTTGTATTCATGAGATGAAGGTGCATTATAATAATGAGATGAAGAAATCGATGATGTCGTGGGATCCGAAATGCTTCAGGTTCAGTATAATCATTGGTTATGAAATATTCATTTTTACCATTTTTGAAGCATCGTCTCATGTTGATCATGTCGTTGTTTTGTCCTGCGTCATTCATGGTGTCTTTGATATGTTTTCTATCCGCAATTACAACATCTTCTTTGTTGATATCAGCATGTCAATGGAAAGACGTAACATGGGACATACAAAATTGTTCACTTTTTCTTATTTGTTCGTGTTTTCGTTTGGTGACTACAAGAAAACATCGTTTTTGCGATTGCAACTTGCGACTATACTTATAGTCATAATATTTTGCGATTATTTAGAGACATAATTGCGACTACTTTGCGACTACAGATATATGGTTGTCTATTAGTCGCTAATATAAAACCAAAAATGGTTGTCGCCAATTTAGTCGCCGATTTACGACTGATTAACGACTATTGTCGAGACCGGAAACATTAATCGCAATGTAGTCGATAATTTGGCGACTACGCTGCGTCTGCTGTGAAGGGTCGTATAAAAATCACAAATTAGTCACTATGTGGGCGACTAATTTGCTACTCCGTTTATAGTAGTAACAAAGTCGTTAATTAGTCGCTATTTGTAAGACCAATATGCGACTCGTTATTCGTGTCGCAAAGTCGTCGGGTATGACATATCATTCCAAAATCTTTAAGAAAGCAAAAACAATGTTCTTCTAACTTCTTAACTGATTACCAAAGTTAACACATATATATATATATATATATAATCATAAGTTGCTTTTCCTTCAAAATCTCAAATTAAGCGTAAAATTTAGCATAAGAAACCGATAGTTCATAATCCTCGCTGCTGCTTAAGAAAATACATCGTTTTGTTCTTCAAAACTGAACATGTTCTAATAAGAAAAAAAAGAAAAAAAGCTAAGAGACCTGTTCTTCTAAATTCTAAGGATGAATAACACGAAGATCTCTACTTCAGTAGTACTTCCTGCCTGGAATCACTTGAGTCTGGCCATCTGAATACGCATCATATAAGAGCAAAAACAACATAGAACTTTGGAAAATTTTCTGGGAAAATATAATTGAATTCAGTATTGTAGATTCATTTCTCACATTGGAGATGAATCCCGTAGTTTGCATGGCTATCATCTTCGGAGTTATATTCCTGCAATTGGAAATTAGACAAACCCAGAAAATCTTAGCCATCTTCAAATCGAATGTTCAAAACACAAAAATATATGTGCAATACCATGGGAATATGCTTGATATCGAATAACTTGAATTGGCTGGTAAACTCTTTTGCCTGATTATGCTGCTCAGCAATTTTTGGGTTTCTGACTTGCCATTCACCCTGCATATGCATAATGATAGCTATCAGAAATTCTAGAGATAAAGATTCAAGAGAGAAAACAGACAGTAGGTGTAAATCAACTTACCTGGTTAACGACAAGTTGAGAGTCTCCATTGGCCTTCACGTGTGTGTAACCTTTTTTTAAAGCAGACTCCAAACCACGATTCAAACCTCTATATTCTGCAACGTTGTTTGTTATATTGCCTAATCCTTCACGGTAGGAGGAGATGACAATTTCATCTGAATCACGTAGAACAGCTTATGAACCAGCTCTTCCAGGGTTTCCTTTTTGAAGCTCTATCAAACTCAATGGTACAATACTTCTGAAAATAGACATATTGCAATTCAAATAAGATGTAAATAGGAATCTTGATGTTCGAACCTAAAGTATCTCATGCTCCATAATCGGCTATTTTTATACGTTTAGAATAGCTAATTTTTAACTAAATGTAAACAGATTGGCAAGAGAAGATCAAGCAAATAAAATGATTAAATAGATAATAGAAGAATCAAAATCAGAAACGATAAACTAAGGGAGTAAAGGGGTTCTCGCATTTCCCTTATCCATTTCTCTTGTCGTCTCTATTTTCTTTGCGAGAGGAGAGCAAAAATTCCAAGGTTATGAGGGTTATGGTATTTCGGCGGTGGAAAGGAAGAGACTGTCTGAATTTGAGAGAGGTTATGATGGTTAGGGTATTTTGTTCGGTTTATGATAATTTACCAAAATATTGGTTTAGGTGCTGATAGGTTCTAAGTTTTACCCTATTCTAAACTGCAAGTGAACAGCAATGTCAAAGTAGTATATAGGGTTATCGAATCCACAGGGACACTAGGTCTCGATAGATCAGAACAGTAGAGACTAATACTAGAAATAAGCAGATGGTGAAGTGAATAAATTGCGAAGCAAGAAAGTAAACAGTAGCAAGTTGGTTGTGAAAGCAATAAACTAAAAGCGTCAAGCCTAGGGTATTCTCAGGAAATCAGACAAGCAGACAAGTTAATCAGTCAGGATCTAATTAAACTCAGTTCTAGAACTCAAATCACGGAAATAGAATTAACCAAATCTCTTTGCGAAAACTCTCTAAGTCTAAGTGCAGTAACCCAAATCTCTTTGCGATTACTAACAGATTAAACAAGCATTAAGTTCAAGTTCGATATGTTCACAATTAAACTAAACCAAATCTCTTTGCGAATAATTTAATTGCTCAACCTAAATAGTTCAGATTCTAAAACACACTCTCGTGTCGAATTTAGCAACCTAAGATCTAGATTCTAATTGATCAGGTTAGAACTAGCATTAAGCACAATTTAGTTTGAAGAACATTCTAATCATATGAATCCTCAACTGAATTAAACAAGTCTAGCAAGTCATCAAACCCTAATGAGAAACCCTAAGCCTAACTATGGATCTACAAAAACATGATTGATGAAAACACAATCATAGAAATAATAGATTGCATATAAGAAATTAAATAGATAAAGGGGTTCGAAATCTTCTCCAAAATAAGTGAATACAGGAAATAGATCAGCCCCAAAAGCTCTAAAAATCTCTTAGCTCTAAGTATGAAAGCGTAAGTAAAATAAACACCAAAATCCTCTATATATAAGCCTAATCTCGGCTGGGGCTTCTGTGTAAATACTGGAACTATTCTGGGATTCTTTGCAAATCTTCATAACTTCATTAAACCGACGCGTACGGCCCATCTCGCTAGTGTGGCGACCGATGCACAAGGTGTGTCGGTCGATGCATGATCAATAAATCGGACAGTGAGTTAAGCTCTCGGCCAAAACGTCCCAAAAGTCCCAAAATGCTCCAAATATCTCCAATTAGCTCCAAACCTGATTAAACCTGTAAAAGACTCTAAACAAAGACAAAAGACACTAAAAACACATCTATATCATGGTCTAAAATGGGTAAAAACCATGATATATCAACTCCCCCACACTTAGCCTTTGCTTGCCCTCAAGCAAAACAGAGAACTAAAATGCAGTGAAGAGGTTTGAAAACTCTTCAGAAACTCATTTTGTCGTAGAAGCAACAGCATTCAGATTCCCCTTAGTAATCCACATGAAAGAATCAACCTGCAGACATCAAGACCAACATATACTTTCCCCACACTTAGCAACTGTCCTGAGTAAACGCCACAATCACATTCACGATTCAATTTCTCCCTACTGACTTCTGCATATATTTAAGTGCGGTCTCACCTAAGGGGTATCGATTTAAAGGCACATGGATTCTTACCTTGCCAGCTCTAGACCACCAAACTGTCTTTCTTTAGTCCCTTTCTTCTCTTTCCCTCCCTTAACAACTGATTTTTCCCCACTGGGTATCATTTTTTTTTTTTTATCAGTCTTCTTCCCGTTTTGGGGTGTACTTTGGACACATTCCATGGATCACATGAGAGAAAATAGTGTTTGCTACCATTCCCATGACCACTTCGGAGTTACTAACTCATCCGCAGTTTATTATCTTTTTTTTTACTTTATGGAAGGCGAGAAGGGAACCAAATAGGACAGGTTTACAGGCTGTGTCAGAACCAGCAAGGGAGTCCGACATAAAGTATACCAAGCCCTTAGGTGAGAAATCTAAAGTCAGGATTAAATTGAAGTCAGTAAAAGATATTCTGATACCTGAAGCGATGTGGGTGTTCTCAGTAGGCTGATCTGTGTCTGGATTTTCTAATAGTCATAGATAATCTGCAGCTTCATCCCAATGGTTACTTAAGTTCCTGCAAATGCTGCTAATCTTCTCAAAAAATCATTGTTTCCTACTTAAACAAATTTTGACTCGAAAAACAAATTTTTAAAATTTAACTGACTCTAAGAAAACAAAAGAAAGTAATTAGTAGAACCTCCCCCACACTTAAAACACACCGTCCCCAGTAGTGTCAAGAAAGGGATCGGTTAAAAGAAAGAAAACAAAAATTTGTTAATGGAATGGTTAGTTCTCTCGGGTTTTTACCTCTGTCGCAGTCAGGCATCGATCGTTGCACTAGGTGCACCGACCGTTGCTGTGCAATTTTCGTCGGGGATCGATCGTTGCTCATGACCGCAACGATCGCTGCAATGCGATTCTTTCGTATTGTGACGATCGACACAATGGTGTGTCGATCGACGCACTGCGTTTTAATCCGAGACCTGCAAACAAAACTCACCAAAACCAGAAACAAGCGTAAAATCCTATGAAAATACTAAAATCAAAATGCAAAAACGAAAACAGTGGGTTGCCTCCCACTCAGCGCTTGTTTAAGGTCATTAGCTTGACGCTTCAGCTGATTTAGGTAGAGGGTGCATCATCCAGAGGCAGAATCTGCCCTTCTGGAATTTCGGCTTTAGCCCAATAATGTTTCACCCTCTGTCCATTCACAGTGAATTCAATACCATCCTTACCAGTTAGAACGACAGCTCCATACGGACGCACTTCTTTGATTGTGAAAGGACCAGACCACCTCGATTTCAGCTTTCCTGGAAACAAATGCAGACGAGAGTTATATAAAAGTACCTGATCATTAGGCTCAAATTGTTTGGAGACAATCTTCTTGTCATGATATGCCTTAGTCCTCTCCTTGTATAGCTTTGAGTTCTCGTAAGCAAAATGTCTAATCTCATCTAACTCAATAAGCTGTATAAATCTCCTTTCCGAAGCAGACTTAAGATCAAAATTCATCTGTTTCACAGCCCATGCTGCTTTGTGTTCAAGCTCTACTGGCAGATGACATGCTTTTCCATATAGCAGATGGAATGGAGTGGTCCCAAGTGGTGTCTTGAATGCTGTCCTGTAAGCCCATAATGCATCGTCCAGCTTTGCTGCCCAATCTTTCCTTGTCTTTCCAACTGTTTTCTCAAGGATCTCTTTGATCTGCCTGTTAGAAACCTCAACTTGTCCACTGGTTTGAGGGTGATAAGGAGTAGCGACTCGGTGATGAACTCCATGCTTCTTCAGCAGCTTCTCGAAAACCTTATTGATAAAATGAGATCCTCCATCACTAATCACTATACGAGGCACTCCAAATCTGGGGAATATGACGGTCTTAAACAGCTTAATGACCACCGAAGAATCATTGGTTGGACTAGCTATTGCTTCAACCCATTTAGACACATAGTCCACAGCAACCAAGATGAATTTATTCCCATAGGATGAGGGAAAAGGACCCATGAAATCTATGCCCCAGCAATCGAAAACCTCAACTTCCAGAATGAAATTCTGAGGCATCTCATGCTTCTTGCTGATTTTCCCTCTCCTCTGACAAACATCACACTGAGAGACGAAAGAATGAGTGTCTCTGAACATTGTAGGCCACCAGAAACCTGCTTGCAGAACTTTAGACACAGTCTTGAATGTAGCAAAATGTCCAGCATAATCTGATCCATGACAGTGGAAGAGGATGTCTGGAACTTCTGATTCAGCAATGCATCTCCTGTACAGGCCATCTGAGCAGTGCTTGTAGAGATAAGGCTCATCCCAGTAGTACCTTCTAAGCTCTCTAAAGAACCTTTTCTTTTCATAACCCTTCAGATCATCTGGTTCAGTCTCAGCAGCAAGGTAGTTAGCTATATCAGCATACCATGGTCGATCAGATGTTGCTACAGCAGAGATTTCGAAGTCATAATTCTCAATTTTGATCTTGAAAGACTCTCGGCTCGTATCAGGTATGCATCGACCGTTGCTTGCGCATGTGTCGATCGTTGCTTCCCCGATACTTGTATCGACCGTTGCCAGTGTGGCATCGATCGACACAAGGCGATTTTCCCGACAGTTCTGCAACTCACCTCCTAAATCCATCTGAAAAACTGCTCCAATCATGTTGACGTTTTCCTCGGGCAAATAATCATTTATGGGCACGTCTTCCTCAACTAACATCCTTGAAAGATGATCTGCAACTTCATTCTCAACTCCCTTCTTATCCCTCACTTCAATATCAAACTCCTGAAGCAACAGAATCCATCTTAACAATCTTGGCTTAGCATCCTTCTTCTGCATCAGATACTTAAGAGCTGAATGATCAGTATGAACAATCACCTTGGAGCCAACGAGATAGGGACGGAATTTCTCGAAAGCGAAGACAACAGCTAATAGCTCTTTCTCCGTGGTTGCATAGTTCTTCTGCGCATCGTCTAGTGTCCTACTAGCGTAATAGATAGCATGAAGCTTTCTGTCCTTCTTCTGTCCTAGAACAACACCTACAGCAAAATCGCTCGCATCACACATAACTTCAAAAGGTAAATCCCAATCTGGTGGCTGAACCACTGGAGCACTCACTAAGGCCTGCTTGATCTGTTCAAATGCAGTTTTACAGTCTGCATTGAACTCAAATTTGGTATCCTTACACAGCAAAGCAGTTAGTGGTCTAGCAATCTTACTGAAGTCTTTGATGAACCGTCTATAGAATCCAGCATGTCCAAGAAAGCTTCTTATAGCCTTAACAGAATCAGGCGCCTGAAGGTTGGTCATTACCTCAATCTTAGCGCGATCCACTTCGATCCCTGCTTCAGATACTTTATGTCCAAGAACAATACCATCTTTGACCATGAAGTGGCATTTTTCCCAGTTAAGGACCAAGTGTTTCTCTTCGCATCTAGTCAGCACCTTACATAGATTGTCTAAACATTCATTATAAGATGATCCATAGACTGAAAAATCATCCATGAATACCTCCATGAAGTCTTCAATCATATCAGTGAATATGGACATCATGCATCTCTGGAAAGTGGCAGGAGCATTACAGAGTCCAAAAGGCATCCTACGGTAAGCAAATGTGCCATATGGACAAGTGAAAGTGGTCTTTCCCTGATCTTCTGGGTGGATAGGAATCTGAAAGAAACCTGAGTATCCATCGAGGAAGCAGTAGTAAGGATGATTGGCTAACCTCTCTAGCATCTGATCAATGAAAGGTAATGGAAAGTGATCCTTTCTAGTTGCAGCATTCAGCTTCCTGTAATCTATGCACATCCTGTGTCCCGTTACAGTCCTAGTAGGTATCAGCTCATTCTTCACAACTGTAACTCCACCTTTCTTAGGCACTACATGGACTGGGCTCACCCAATCACTGTCTGAAATAGGATATATGATTCCAGCATCCAGGAGTTTCATAATCTCCTTCTTAACCACTTCCTGCAGATTAGGATTAAGCCTCCTCTGATGCTCAATGGATGTCTTAGACTCATCCTCAAGATGTATCCGATGCATGCACAGCTCTGGTGAGATACCTGAAATGTCATCAAGAGAATAGCCAAGAGCTTTGCGATGCTTTCGCAGCTTGCTTAGCAGTAAAGTGAGCTCTGCGTTGTTCAAACTAGCGTTAACAATCACCGGATAAGTTGAATTCGGTCCAAGAAACGCGTACCTTAGCCCTGATGGAAGTTGTTTCAATTCTATTTTCGGAGCTTTTTCCTCTGCCCAGTCTGCGTCGCCCTGCAACGACCGATGCGTGGTGAGTGTCGATCGTTGCATCGTCGCGTCAGATACTTCCACCTGCATTGCAACTTCAACAGAATCCATCAGCCTTGTATAGCACATTGCCGGCTCGTCCTGTAAGTACTCCAACTCCATTATAGAGCCCAGTAAAGATCTTTCTAGTGGATCTTTAGCATGTGACTGGTGAAAGTACTCCGCAGCTAGTTCACCAAGTGTGTCCACATAGAAAGTCTGTCCGTCGATGGTTGGTCTTTTCACTAACTTGTTCATATCAAAACTCATCTTCAGATCACCCACATTCAGAACTATTTTCCCTCTCTGACAGTCAATCATCGCACCAGCTGTAGCTAAGAAAGATCTGCCCAAAATTAATGGATCCTTTGGTTCCTGTCCATATTGCAGAACCACAAAGTCAGTAGGAATCGCACATTGGCCAATCATTATAGGCACATCCTCCAGTACTCCTTCGGGAATCCTGATCGTTCTGTCTGCTAGAACCAGTGATATCCTAGTGGGTCTAAAATCAGTCATACCGAGCCTCTTAGCAACTGAGAGAGGCATGAGATTCACACTGGACCCAAGATCACATAAGGATCTTTCGAATCTCTCCCCGTAGATGGTACAATCTAATACAAATCTCCCAGGATCTTTTAACTTCTCAGGAGTTCTGCCCTGAATTACCGCACTGCATACCTCACTGATCATCATCACACTCCCTTCATCAGTCCATTTTCCAGCAATCATATCTTTAAGGCATCTCCTCATCATAGGCGAGGTATCCATGGAATCAAGCAAAGGTACTTCAACTTTCACCTTTTTTATGAACTCTTTGCATTTGGCATACTGCCTCTCGTTCCTACCCTTCCTGGGATTCTTGGGATAGGGTATTTTAGGCTTATAAACTCTTTCGGTCAACTGTTTTGATTTCTCTGGTTTTGAATCCTCAGCAGTCGCCTTGCATCGACCGTCACTGGAATTGTGTCGATCGTTGCTGGGTGACATTGCGATGACAGTTTCTACGTTATCGCTTTGCGTCGACCGTTGCTTGGGTGCATCGACCGATGCATCGCGAATGTCACGAATCTCATCTTCCAATTCTTCAATCTCCACGAGTTCCTCAACGCTCAGATGCCTGTTTTGTTTAGGTAATAGTTCCTTACCACTTCTCAAAGTCACTGCATTGCATTGGTATTTGGGATTAGCGTCAGTTCGTCCTGGGAGATATCCATCTTCCCTCTGAGCATGTCCAGCAATTCTTGCAACCTTAGCATCAAGCTCTTTCACGTGGGTGCTCAGGATTTCAAACTTCCCATTTAGCTTCTCATAGACATTATCTACCTTTTTGTCGAAGTCTGCAGCACTCTTAACCTGATTCTCCAACACCTGTTCCAGCATTATCTCTATCTTACTCTTATGAGCAGTGGCTGCAGGAGGTGACTGATAAGATGAAGATCCATAGGTTACTTGATTTCCTGTGAAGGTATTCCTTTGTCCTCCACCGGAAAATCTGTTCCCAGATTGATATCCAAATCTGTTTCCTTGGAAACCAGATCCTCCGATGTAATTCACATCTTCTTCCTGAGTGTCCTCCTCAGTCTGAATTACTTCTACTTCTTGAGCAAAGTGGACAGCTTTCTTTTCGCCTAGAAGAGTGCAGATTTTGTCCATCCTGGATCTCAATTCAGCCATCTCTGAGTTATCAACACTTCCACCAGGTTTCTTCCTCCTCTCATCCATAGTCTTGCAGCTGTTGCTGCCAATCAGATTCTCAATCAACTGTTTAGCCTGTGTAGGAGTCATGGTGTTGAAGTTGGCATTACTGGAATTATCCAGCGCAGACTGATATGGAAGATCTATGCCTCTGAAGAAGATACCAATCAGCTGAACCTCAGTGAATCCATGGTGTGGGCAGTCACGCTGACACTGCTTAAATCTCATCCAGGCAGTCTTTAAGGGCTCCACAGCTCCTTGGGAGAAAGTGAGTATGTCCTGTATGGACTGGTCTGAACGCGCATCATCATAGAAGTGACGCAAGAACTCACTCTTTAAAGCTGCCCAAGTGGTATACTGGCCAGGTACTAGCTGCCTCAGCCATACACTAGCGTCTCCAGCAAGACTGTGTGGAAATAGCTTAAGGAACAGATAGTCCGGGCATACTCCATCATACTTCATGCCAGTGACTATGTCCTCAAACCGATCAATGTGATCCATAGGCTGCTCCGCTTGGTGACCATGAAAAGCAATCTGTCTCATCAGCTGGTAGTAGATGGTCTTGACTTCAAAATCATTCCTCTCAAAGGTAGGAAGCACTAAAGCTGACCGGTTTGCATGAAACTCATCTGGTCTGTTGTAGTCAGCTAACGTCCTCTCATGAACAACCAACTGTCTACCTTGAGCCTGGTTTTGACCCTGGTTCTGTTCCTGTTGCAGTTGCTCAGGAGGGTCAGGGATCACTCGTCCATCAGCATCAATCCTCTTCCCAGCAGCATTGTAAGGATTGTTTTCCGGATCCCTCAGGACACCTTCAGCATCTCGTATCAAGATCAGACGTTCTCGTACCATTCTCTCTCTCTTTTCTCTTCTGATAGTTCTTTCTAGACGTCCAAGTTCCTCTAGTCCGAGATTAACTAAGCTCGAGTTCGGATTACTTCGAGTTTTCTGCGTTGGCATAAACTGTCTGTAATCGTCCAGCAACGACCGATGCTGTCAGTGCAACGATCGATTCAATCTCAGAATCGCCTAGTGACGATCGACGCAAGGGATGAAACGATCGACGCAAGGCGAAAGTCGTACCTGCGACAGAAAGAAACAGAGAAAAAGTTAGCAAAATATGAAAATAAAACGAAAAAGCAAAAACAAAAAGAAAAATTTCTAGTAAAAACCCTAAGTTCGGTCCTATCGAAGACTCTAAGAGTCCCCGGCAACGGCGCCAAAAACTTGATAGGTTCTAAGTTTTACCCTATTCTAAACTGCAAGTGAACAGCAATGTCAAAGTAGTATATAGGGTTATCGAATCCACAGGGACACTAGGTCTCGATAGATCAGAACAGTAGAGACTAATACTAGAAATAAGCAGATGGTGAAGTGAATAAATTGCGAAGCAAGAAAGTAAACAGTAGCAAGTTGGTTGTGAAAGCAATAAACTAAAAGCGTCAAGCCTAGGGTATTCTCAGGAAATCAGACAAGCAGACAAGTTAATCAGTCAGGATCTAATTAAACTCAGTTCTAGAACTCAAATCACGGAAATAGAATTAACCAAATCTCTTTGCGAAAACTCTCTAAGTCTAAGTGCAGTAACCCAAATCTCTTTGCGATTACTAACAGATTAAACAAGCATTAAGTTCAAGTTCGATATGTTCACAATTAAACTAAACCAAATCTCTTTGCGAATAATTTAATTGCTCAACCTAAATAGTTCAGATTCTAAAACACACTCTCGTGTCAAATTTAGCAACCTAAGATCTAGATTCTAATTGATCAGGTTAGAACTAGCATTAAGCACAATTTAGTTTGAAGAACATTCTAATCATATGAATCCTCAACTGAATTAAACAAGTCTAGCAAGTCATCAAACCCTAATGAGAAACCCTAAGCCTAACTATGGATCTACTCAGACATGATTGATGAAAACATAATCATAGAAATAATAGATTGCATATAAGAAATTAAATAGATAAAGGGGTTCGAAATCTTCTCCAAAATAAGTGAATACAGGAAATAGATCAGCCCCAAAAGCTCTAAAAATCTCTTAGCTCTAAGTATGAAAGCGTAAGTAAAATAAACACCAAAATCCTCTATATATAAGCCTAATCTCGGCTGGGGCTTCTGTGTAAATACTGGAACTAATCTGGGCTTCTTTGCAAATCTTCATAACTTCATTAAACCGACGCGTACGGCCCATCTCGCTAGTGTGTCGACCGATGCACAAGGTGTGTCGGTCGATGCATGATCAATAAATCGGACAGTGAGTTAAGCTCTCGGCCAAAACGTCCCAAAAGTCCCAAAATGCTCCAAATATCTCCATTTAGCTCCGAACCTGATTAAACCTGTAAAAGACTCTAAACAAAGACAAAAGACACTAAAAACACATCTATATCATGGTCTAAAATGGGTAAAAACCATGATATATCAGGTGCCCGCGCAGATGCGTGGAATATCCAAAATATTAAAATGTTTATAATTGTGCATAATCTTTTCATGTTTAATATCATTTAAATTTTTTGAAATAATCATATGTACCAATGATATCATTATTAGAATATTTTTGCAAAATTATTTATGTTTTTAAATACTATGGTCATCATTCATTATATTTAAATTTTTGGTTATCATGCAATACAATTAAAAATACTTAATTACTCACGAAAACTATAAAAAGTATGGGTTATAAATACTAAATTAATTTAAATTCATAAACCGTAAGTATGTTCTTCATTACGCAAATCCAAAAAACCTCACCCAGCATTCTTAACATAGAGAAGGCTTATGGTACCCGAAGAAAAAAAATCATATTAAACCAATAACACATAAGATCCCAAAAAACATAAACATCTATACTATATGATTATAAGGTGTTAGATAAATAGCTCTGGACAAACTTACTGAACTCTTCAACTTCATACGCATCAAAGCGTATCCTAGAAACTCGTTGAATAGCCTCCAACCTCATTAATCCTAATCGAAAAGAAATTTTAATTATTTGTCATTATACAGTAACTCGAACAAATTTACAAATGGTTTGAAATTTCATCATACCACCACTGTCTTTAATGATATTAAAGCACTGGAATAAGCATAAATATATCTCATTCGGACTTTTACCCCATGGCCACATGAGCCTAAGAGCAAGATCGCCATTGACCACACAATCCAATGAGTTGGTTCTGCCAATATTTGCTACAAATAAGCTTTCAGACATTCTAAGAATTTTCTATGTGAAATAAATGGAAGTTATACTTACTCTAAATCCCTAATTGGGAATTTTACTTGAAGACTCCTCCAAAAACTCATTTCCTGATCCTTAGTAGGATCTACTGGATCTCTTTCGAAGCTATCAATTCCAAGCACAACACCAATCAAACATATATCTCAAAAAAATACCAAACAAATCCATAACCAAACCATATTAAAACAATAAAGTCCCATAAAACTTATAACCATAGAACAAAAATTATACCGATTAGATAAGTGCTAGTTATAGTGTCATTTGAAACGCCATGTATAGGCTTCAAGTCTAAGTAGTGCTGACCATTAGGGAATGTAATTCTTCAGATTATACTTGAACTGATTCGTCACAAAGAGAATCAACTATTTGTCAACCGGCCAAACATTGGCCTATCAAGGATATGAACATTATCCCATTGAACCCAATGGCTCTCAAATTCCAGCAGCCACTCGAAGATTCCAACATAATCACCCCATAATTCTCATTCTATCCTTTGGCCCTATCGTTATAAAGTGCAAGACTTAAAACTTTATACAGCGTAAGAACAAAACTTTATACAGTGTAAGAACAATGCAAGACATAAAACTTCAAATGTATCATTATACTAGAAAGATAACATGTTCATCCACCAAAAGTAGTCTGATGGTTTTTCCGGTGAAAACACCTTGTAACATCCAAGACCTAAGAACCTTCAATCTCAAACTCCATTTCGTCGTCGGTTTGTTGATCTCCGAAAGGAATTTGTATTGCCTTTGAGCCATTGTTTTTTTTGCAATAGATTTTCCATAGAGAGAAATAAATGGAAGACGAAAGGAATTTGAGAGTCTCTCTGAATTTGAGAGAGGTTATAATGGTTAGGGTATTGACGGTTTATGATAATTTAGGCGCGATAATTTTCTTAGGTTTGTCGGGCCTTATAAGATTCCCCGTTAACTTTTTTATCGATTAATGTAAATATCTATAAGATTTCCCGTACACATAATGGTTTATTGGTGTCACTTAATCATTAACTATTGTGTCACACATCACTACAAGAAAACAGCGTTTTTACGACTGTACTTATAATAGCATAATAGTTGTTGATCGGGGTTTTACGATAAACATACGACTAAATATGGTAGTCGACAATCCATAGTCACTGAATCTCTTAGTCGTATTATTAGTCGGCCAGTTACGACCATTTATACGACCAACATAGGTAATCGTAAAATAGACGTAGTGTTGTCGGAATATATAGGGACTAATATGTGACTACGGCAACGACAAATGTGCGACTATAGAGGGAGCCCAGATACGGTTGGAGGAATGATGTCATCAAATAGTCGTCAAATTAGGTGAAAATTAGGCGATTAATATGTGACAGTATTGTGTAGTCAGAAAGTAGTCGTAAATAGTAGCCACTATGGTGACGTTTTGGCGACTGTTTATTGACTAATTTACCGATTATATGACGACTAATTGGAGAATCCAAATACAAGTATGGTAAAATATTGCTATTAAATGTCAACTGATAAAATACTATGCAGCGTCTAAACGAAACATCCAGCTTCGATTATGGTACACTCTGGGCGACTAGTATATGACTGTCTAATATAGTCACAACATAGTCGTAAATATTAAGCGACTATATGGAAAAATATAGATTCGTTGATGGTAAATATTAAGCGACTAGTTTGTGTGTGTAGTGCGAAATATGGACGACCGTTTAGTGGCTTTTTCGTAAAATTTAGCATTTGGATTAATTTCATTTCCGATTTGGTAATCGGTGATACCGTAATTTGAATTGCACAACAAAGGTAACAAACACTTGCATCAAAAATAACATTGGTAACATGTAGACACAAATGACCTACATACGAAAATTTCAGCATTTAGGAGTTGCCAAATCATATACCAATAAATTAACAAGTGTAAGATACAGTGATAAAGTAACCTACGAATCAGATGGTGTTGTTGTCTTACTTTTGGCTTCCTTCAGTTTCTCTTGGTGGGCGACACCTCTAAAAAGTGTATGGGCTGCTTGTGCTTGCAAATTAAAAGATTAGCTGTCAGGCTTTCGACTCGATAAGGATTTACTCGTCTATCCTTCTCAGTGACCTGTGACAATTACAGACATTAAGAGAAAAACAATTAAAAAAAGAACGTGAGATGACTTTATAAACATGGATTGTGAAAATGTTACTTTACCTGAGGAAAGATGTTGTATATTAAATTGTTGATATCTCACGAGGTCAAAGTTCTTTGCAGTGCTTCTGCAGTCCTTTGTGATGCTAAACATGTCTGTGAAACGTCGTTGATAGATCTCCTCAACAAATGTTTTAGAAGAAAGGTATGAATGGTTTGGCCATGTCTCATATGATACATTGATTATCTTCTAAGGGCTCAGACACTCGAACTTAGCAGAACAAATTAATGAGTTAAGCATAGATTGGTGTCTTCAATTGCGTGGTAACTATAAGATTAACATCCTAACCATCAGACTCTAACTCCTCAAACACTCATTTAAAAAATAACCAACTTACCCAGATTTTGAATTATAGGCGTCGTTTACAACTTGTAGAACCAAAATTAATTGTAAACAAATAATCAGATTCAGAGCCTGTCCCATTTCACAAGCAAAGCAAAAGGAAACTAACGATATAGCTACCTGTACCCGTAGGCATCGATTCACGGAGGGTTTCGTGATTGAGATATTCGAGGAAGAATTTGAGAGAGTCGATATGGTTTCGGCCAAAGTTAGCTATGAAATAGAAAGCTTCGAATAAGAGATTCGAAGAAGAGATATCAGTCAGAGATTGGTGGGCGTAGAAGAGGAGATGATTCGACGGAGATTTCTGAAAAGGGGAAGAACAAAAGCAAATCAGGGTTTGATGTAATTCATAATTTCTCGTCACTTTGTCAAAAATTCTTGGGCATAGTCGGGTAATTGAATTTTTTTGGGCTATAAAATTGGTTTAAGTTTCCCGGATTTATTTGGAAAATATTTTGAATTTTTACCCACTTGTATGCGTAACGTGGTCGTAATATGTTCCTTTTTTTATTGACTCTGTTTTAAAATTTTAACTAATCCATTTTACTTTATTATAATCAGATCATGTTTGCTCACAATATAAAGAACGATTGAAGACAGTTTTATGAAAACAAATTCGTATTTTAAGTTCTTTGAAATAGTTGAAGATATTTTGGTAACACTCAAATTAAAAATAGTATACAACAAAATTTAATAAATAGTTTCGGACTTGAATGTTACAGCGCAGACGAAACCCTATACCCTAAGAAATGATTTATTGAAATGTTTTAAGCTATACAATTGGGTTTAGGTTTTCCGGATTAATTTGGCAAATCTTATGAATTTTTGCCCACTTGTATGCGTAACGTGGACTAGAATGGTTTTTGGGTTTAGGGTTTCTTTTGGAGTGAACAAAACCCTATACCCTAAAAAGGATCTGTAATACCTCATTACGAGGTTTCATTGTAGGGTTCAACAAACGTATTTCGCTGATAGTCCCAAATTTGATCAATCAATGCATTTCGAAGTGATTAATGGTCAAAAGTAATGAAATACTCTTAAAAATTTGAGGTTTCGTCTTCTCTTTTACATCAAATGATCTTAATCAAAATACATAGCGAGATGCAGTGGTCATAAATTAAATTATGAATTTGTGAATATTTCTAGATATATGTGATTTTTTGAGTATATACAAACTTGTCATATTAAGGAAATTAAATAATATTGGTTGAGAGGAACATTGAATTCTCCTTGTCTCTCATTTAGAGTTTAGGGTTTAGGGTTTAGGAATTATAAACATGGGTTTAGGGTTTAGGCAGTTTGCTCCAAACATATAAATAGGAAATTTATTTAAAAGTTCTAACAACCCCCAAATTCAACGATTGCACTCAAAGAGAATAAAGTTTTCGGCGACCATTTTGCAAACATAGACAACCTGCAAAATCCAGTAACATTTATCATACGTGTCATCCCGCTTCGGCTTCTCCCACCATAGTTGACGTGGATCTTATTTCAAACATTTGCACTCGGTGATCATATGAGGGTCGTTTTGGTCACGTTTCATAATTAACCAATCTGGAATCTGCCTTTCACACCAATTCCCAATAATCTTAGGTAGTTTGCTTCGAAGATGAGTAGCACGTTCTCTAGTAAATTGATACTTACCGAAGATTAATCATTCCTTCCAGTCGTCCCTGAACATTTTGCACATCACGCCGTAGATATACTCGCTCATGATGCATCATTTTCCCACAGCAACCTTGATTTGACCGACTCCTTCAATGCGCTTGTTCTCGAATAACACATTTGAGATTACTTTGAGGCAGATGGCGGTTCTGTTGCCTGCATCGTAGCACCGCTCATGGAATTTTGTCCAGTCAAACCCGGGAGCCCAAGTCCAATGACTCATCTTCTGTAGATTAATAGGGGCGTAGAACTCGTTTGTTTGAGACATTCCATTCAGCCGAGTGCACGTAATCCTCGAGTGGCGGAGATCCTGCCCCTTCATTTTTGCAGACACGAACAATAATGTTCCTTATTAGATTTTTCGGCAAGCCGAGCTGGCTGAATGGTCTCACTGCCTCCCTCCGCCTTCTTGCCAACGACCGTGTTTCGTAAGGCGGGTCGTTTAAATGAGGCAACGGCCAATATACATGAGGGTTTGGCATTTGAGATGGATTTTGGGTTTCATTCTGAATCAGTGGTGTTTTTGAAGTGGAGAGTTGATTGAATGGGTGTCAATCAAGTTGGGTTTTTTATGAGGTCTTTCCATATTGATACGATCAGGTTTTAATCCCTAGATCTACACTGCAAGTGCACAGATGTGACAGTAGTATATAGGGTATCGAATCCACAGAGACTCTAGACTCTTGCGATAGATTATAGAATGTCAGGTTAAGCTAGGTAAATAGTAAGTAAGCAGTAAATCAGAGCAGCGGAAAAGTAAATAAAAAGGTTTGTAAGCAAGAAGCGAAGGCGTCAGGTCAAGGGAGTTCTCAGGAAATCAGGAACACGGGCTAATCAATCAATCGGGATCTAATTAAGAACTGGTTTAGAACTAGAATCACAGAATTATGACAGACCAACTTTCGTTGCGAATATTATCTATGTCTAACAACCTAGCAAGCATCCTTTCGTTGCGAATCCTAGAGTTCTAAACAAGCATTAATCTCAGGTTCTTTCGTTCACAATTCTCCTAAACCTAATTTCTTTGTGAATAGTCAAATTGCTCATCTAGGTTCTTTCTAGTTAATTAACCAACTGTCGTTGCGGAAATCAACCTAACATCATAAATCTGGGTAGCTACTTCAGATTAAGCAGTAAGAACAACCCTAGATGAAGAACTAACAGATATGAATCCCTACAGATTGATCAACCTATAATTCCATGAAATCCCCTGTGAGAATCCCTAAACCTAACAGGTAAACTACTCATACATGATCATCGAAACAGAAGACATCATGAATAGAAAACCAAATAGCATATAATAGAATAAAGAACTGGGGTTCGAAATCTCTTCTCTTTCGAGGTACAAGATCAGCCCCTAACTCTCTCTAAGTAAAATAATGTGTAAGTAAAGCGTAGCCTAAACTATGGCTTAAAACCCTAATATAATGATCTAATCACGGCTGGGGCTTCTTTGTAATTATGAGAAACTTTTGGGCAAAAGTGCAAATTCCAAACTCTTGATAAAACGCTCGCGAGTTGTCTGTGTCGACCTTGCATCGACCGATGCACTATGTGTGTCGATCGATGCAAGTCTGTGAAGTAGGCAGTGAACTCTACCTCTCGGGTCAATACTACAAAATGCTCCAGAATGCGCCATAATGTCCAAATCCGCTACAAACGTGTCTAGACCTGAAAACATAGATAATACGACTCCAAAGACTCTAAAAGACTCGATAAGAAGACATATACCATGGTCAAAAACCCTAAAATCCATGGTATATCACATATGTATATATATATATATACATACAGTCGTGACTATTCGTTATCCCCACATGTAAATGGATTACATAAAATGGGCAAAAATTTAGGGTATAATTTATAGGATTTAGCAATTAAAGTTTAGGGTATAATTTATTAAAAAGTTCTCGTTGATCTTGTTAATATTAAAGTGTTTAGTTTATTTGTGTTATTCACTGTCTCAAGTGATTTATGTGGGTTGCAAGGTTGTAGAAGTAATAAACAGAATACTAGAAACCTGTAGAAGTTGTGGTAGATATAAAATATTAGATATTGGTACGGGTAAACATCTAACGTGAAAAAGGCAAAACATACATAAATACGACATCATCGATTACTAGAAATCGGGAGAAGTTGTTACCTATCAGTCTGCAGAAAAAGCGGTCTGCATAATCCAGAAACATTGGTCGCAATAGTCCTCAAACAATGGCCACCCAGAGCACCAAGGGTCGAAGATAGAACATCGGCACTGACGCACACGATCAATACTAATTTCATCCTGTTTCGATTTGAACAAATCAGGAAGCAAACCTCCCCATGATCTATGATTCAGACGCGGTAATTTTAATCGCAGTTGCGTTGCGTATTCTCGAGTCAATTCATATCTACCGAAGAGTTCATCATCTCTGTCTTCCCCCAAGACTTTGCGTATGCATCCATACACATACTTTCTTAAGATGCATCCATCTTTTGCAGCAGCTTGTATGCGTGCGAGACCTTCATCTCTTTTGTTATCGGAGAAGAAATTTGAGATTCCTTTGAAAAGGATGGCTGGTGTGTTGCATGCATCGTAGCAGCTTTCATTGAATTTTTTCCAATCAAATCCCGAAGCCCAATTATGGTATGCCAGCTGTGTTAGATTGACCAAGTTGAAGAACTCCTGTGTTTCCGTCTTCTCCTTCAGGGCTTTGCAAACAATCTTCGAATGACAAAGATCTTGCATGTCCCGTTCGCAAACACGAGCGAGAATCTTCGTTATCACATCATCAGGCAACGCTATAAGGTCGAATGGGATGATTTCTCTATGTTTTCTTGTTACTGAGCGGGTTTCGTAGTAAGGCTGATCGTGTCGACGCCATGGCCAATACGCATAAGCAATATGCATGTTATTGTATTGTGCGTTAACGAAGAGGTTAACTATTACTGGTTTTGAATCGGTGGTTTCAAGATCTTAAGAAAGGGTGTTTATTAATCCCTAATTTAATTGATTGAGTTTCTTCTACATAATAACCGTACATATAGACACGACTATTTACTTTCCCGCACAAGAATGATTAATAAAATAATTAAACGAAAAATCTACTTAACTTTAATAACCTAGATCATCGTGTATCTGGGGTGCAGTTCCCAACTACTTATACTACTAATCTAGATCATCGTGTAATGTTGGTTGCGTGTGTGCAGGAAGCCGACTGTAGACCCATATATGCTAAGTAGTCATAATTATTACTACTTTAAGTCAAATCTTGCTATAATAGTCATTATGTCATGCAAGATTTTGTTAGATATCAACATTGGTAATGCAATTTTGGTGTAACAGTATTCACAGTAGAACACTATACAGTAATACAACACTAAACATTAAAATATTATTGTTCAAATATACTAATTTTGATAATTAGTACGATGTATTTTTCACAATTTGTAACTTACCGTTACTTGAAAAAGTGAATCCTACAATATGCTACTAAAACATAAATAAAATATCAAATGGATGATTGATTGGGAACTCAACATAACTAGCAACACGAACCCAAAGTTTTTTTGACATCTAATTCAATAGTTACAAGTGTGAGGGCAAGTGTCAAATAGTAATTCTTTAATACGCCATGTGTAACGCACTAGTTCATGACTAGCCATTATGTAACACAAATAGACCATTATGTGCACCGGGAATTGATAAGATATTTACATTGATCGAAACCAAAGTTAACGTACTGATATATCTAATTAAAGCCCGCCAAACTCAATATATTTATTGCGCCTAAATTACCTTATACTGCCAATACCCTAACCATTATAACCTCTCTGAAATTCACTTCATCTCTCAAATTCCTTTCATCTTACATTTATTTTCTTAACGGAAAATTAATTGCAAAAATACCAATGGCACAAAGGCAATACCAATTCCTCTCAGAGATCAACAAGTCAACAACGAACTAATTTTGGTGGATGAACATGTTATCTCTCTATCAGACCATCCGCTGTATAAAGTTTTGATCTTACGCTGTATAAACTTTTTATTTTACGCTGTTTAAAGTTTTAAGTCTTGCACTTTCTAACGATAGGGCCAAAGGATAGAAGGAGAAATTTGGGGTGATTTCGTTGAAATCTTCGAGTGGCCGGTGGAATCTGAGGGCCAGTGGGTACAATGGGATAACGTTCATATCCTTGATAGGCCAATGTTTGACCGCTTGACAGATAGTTTATTATCTCTGTGTCGAACTAGTTCTAGTGTAATCTGGAAAATTCCATACCCAAATGGCTAGCATTACTTAGACTTGAAGCCTATACGTGGCGTTTCAAATGGCACTATTACTAGCACATATCCAATCGGTATAATTTTTTTGACTTAAGACTACGAGTTTTATGGGACATTATTGTTTTAATAAGATTTTGTTATGGATTTGTTTGTTATATTTATTGGTTTGTGATATAGATTTGATTGGTGTTGTGCTTGTAATTGATGGCTTCGTAAGAGATACAGTGGTTACTGCAAATGATCCTGAAACTTATTTCTGGAGGCGACTTCAAGTAAAATTCAGAATCAGAGATTTGGAGTAAGTTTAACATCAATTAATTTCATGTACAATATTCTTAGAATGCCTGGAAGCTGACCTGCAGTAAATGTTGGCAGAAACGAGTCATTGGATTGTGTGGCCAATGGTGATCTTGTTGTTAGGCTGGTTAGAGCATGGGGAAAAAGTCCGAATGGGATATTGTTCTGCTTATTCCAGTGCTTTAATATCGCCAACAATAGTGGTGGTATGATGAAACATCAAAGCTTTTTTTAAAAAAAATCGTTACAGTTGGTGTAAAATGACAAATAATTAAAATTTCTTTGTTGATTAGGGTTGGTGAGGTTGGATGCAATTCAACGAGTTTCTAAGATACGCTTTGATGCTTATGAAGTTGAAGACTTCCGTGATTTTGTCCAGAGGTATTTATCTCACAACTCATAATCATATAGTATAGATGTTTGTGTATTTTTACGATCTTAAGTGTTATTGTTTTAACCGTTGAGTTTTTTTGGTTCAGGTACCCTAAGCCTCCTCTATGTTAAGAATGTTGGGTATGGTTTGTTGGATTTGCGAAGTGAACAACATACTTATGGTTTATGAATTTAATTTAAATTTGTATTTATAACCCGCACTTTGTTTATGGTTTTCTCTAGTATATATATTTTTCAACTTGGTTATCTTTAGTAACTTAGTATATTACTCGTATTCCATGATATCCAAAAATTGAAAAATAATGAATGCATATTAAACATTGATTAAAATTTAGTACGTAAACTTATTAACTGATCAATAACATGTTCCCCTTTGAAGAAAAAATCAATGTATTTCGTTCAGCTGAGATGATTATGAACAATCAGTTTCTTATGGTAAATTCAACGCATAACAATTAGAGATTATGAAACAAAAGCAATCATGGGTCATTCTCATGTAATCATTCGAGAAAAGCCCAAAACCAGTTAGTGGATTTTAATGTAAAGTCGCAATTGTTGCGTATCGAGTTAAAATAGTTACCGGGTATTTATTTCCATAAACCTAAAAACTCATCACTTTCTTCTTCTACCTCTTCCCTATCATTCTCTGATGTTCAAAGAGATATCCACAAAATGAATCTGCTTATAACATGCGATTCTAAAAACTCACAATTTCACAAATTGCTTATATTACTTTGAGGGATAATCGCTGGAATGATAGAAAGAAGGTTTTGAGAGCGTGGTGTTATACTCACTATGATGCTCCCTTGGAATTAATTTTATCCGATGAAACGGTATTCTTATCCTACTTTTTTATCCCTTGGAATTAATTTACCCCTTTAATTTTATTGGGTATACATGGCACCCATAAATCCATACGTTTTTGTTTGTGTACGTCCTTTTGTAACCTTTAGTTATAATCAACAGGGAAGTCGGATTCAGGCTTTAGCTTTCGAAAAAAACGCCCGGAAGTTCCTTTTTCTTTTACAGAAAGAAGGTTGCTGGTTTAATTTTCTGATTTTAGGGTTTCGTTAGGGCCAAAGTATGACAGAGTATGTCCAACGTATAATTATATTTTTATAACTGACGAGACAAATATCACTGAGAACTTCGATCCTCCAACTTTGGATGACCTGTTGAGCATCAAACCAATCCAAGAAATTAATGATGGCACGGTTTCAGATAAATATGCAATTGGTAAGTGTTGTTTACATTTTAAATAATTATTAGATTGTGGAGAAATCTAACATCGGATTTGGAAGAATTGTGGTTGTTGTTTTTAGGGGATTAACTTATATTTAAAAGATTTTTTTCATATAGATATTGTTGGTGCTATAACATGGGTTGGAGAGCTTGAATGGGTAGATGACTCTTCAAAGGTCTATTCGTATTCACGTACACGCGCTAAAGTCCAATTCACGCTAAGAGATGCCGAGTAAGTTTAAGTTTCAGAGTTTTATAATCACTATATAATTAAACCTTATTGTTAACCCAAAAAAAAATTAAACCTTAATAAATAATGATGTTACGTTGGAATTGAAGGAAGAGGGCCATAGAATGCGTTGCATGTGGACCCGCTGAGGAATTGTCGAGCCGTTTTGAACAAGTTCCAGACAAGCATTTGTTTGTTTTGCTCCGATTTTTCTGGATCGAAAGATTTTGTTCTATGTTGACATGTTTTCTAGAAAATATGAGTAAGACATTAATATAGAACAAAATTATAAGAATATATATATATATATATATATATATATATATATATATTACCTAGGGGTTATTTAGCTTAGAGGAATAGAAGGGCCTTCTAAAATTGACTATCATCGAGTATCTTTGGATAAGTTGAACATTTAGATGGAACGATATGAATATTTTGAAATTGTCATATTGAACATCTTATGATCATATAAATTATTAACAACATCTAACGTATTTCCCTCTTTGATTTCGTGTAGGTACCCTAATCCTCTTCCGACATGGTACTCAAACGAGCACCAGACTCTCGATCGCTACTAACTCTCCTTCAACCTTATTCTATAACTATTAAGAACTTATGAATTTTTAATTTTTGATTCCTTAAAACCAATGTCATTAAACCAGCAAGTATAGTAGCTTTGAAACCCGTACACTTTACATAGCTTTAAAACCCGTACACCTACTACAAACAGGTAAAATATAACCAAACTATCTCATATTGCTTTCAAAAAAATTCAAAAATACTATATGAGTCGACCCATACCCGACTACTTTGCGACTCGAATAGTGAGTTGAATATTAGTCGTATCAATAGCGACAAATAAACGACTTGATGACTACTATACCCGAAGTAGCGAATTAGTCGCTCATGTACTGACCAATTCGCGATTGTTCTACGACTCTGAGCATCAGACGCCAAATTAGTCGCCATATCGCAGACTAGCCTACGACTATTGGTTCCGGTCTCGACAATAGTCGTTAATCTGTCGTAAATTGACGACTAAGTCGACGAAAATAATTTTTAGTCGTATATAAGCAATTAATACACTTCCATATATCCGTTGTCGCAAAATAGTAGCATTATTGTCCCCTAATAGTGGCCAAATGTTACGACTACAAGTATAGTCGCAAGGTCCAGTCGCAAAAACGATGTTCTCTTGTAGTGCATGGCATTTAAACAACTAATGTTTGACACTTGCCCTCACACTTGTCACTCATTAATTAGATGTTTAAAGATCCTAGGGTTCATATAAATAAATCTTGCATGACATAATTTTCATGAAGCTAAAAATTTCAACCACCAATTAGGGCATCTCCAAGTGCAACTTCATTTTTGAAGTTGCAAAAAGTAAAATTTGAAGTTTGAGGGTGTTTTGCTATAAAACACATATTAAAGAAATATTATTCGCAGATTATTAAATAAGAGTTACATGATTTATATGAACATATAGATGGTTTGTCTATATTAATGTAATATAATTGTTGTATTAAATTTTTTAAAGTAATATTATTGTTGTGTAAATTTTAGTTTTATGGTTTTGATAATTTATTGCTATTAATATTTTATTTTGGTTTTAAAGTTTATGATCCCTACAAGTAATATTAATTAGTAAATATCATAATACTTTCATAATTAGCTATAAAGCACATATTAAAGAAATATTATACGCAAAATTAATAAATAAGAGTTACATGACAATATAAAATACATAAAATTGCAAATTACATAGAATTGTAAAATTACAACCTCAAAATTTGAAGTTTTGAAGTTCTCTTGGTAACAAGAAAACCTCAAATGTTGTCAAAAAAAAAAAAAAAAAAAAAAAAACAAGAAAACCTCAAATAGTAAGTTTTAGAGTTATTCTTGGAGATGCCCTACATATTTTGCGAAGTTTGGCATCAGCCTTACTATGACATTAGTAAACGACGGCTATGTTAACAAGATTTGACAAAAAGTAGGTTAATAATTATACTACTTAACAGATAGGGTCTATATTTGCCTTTTTCACACACACAACTGACAATATTGAACAGTTGATTATCTAGGGAATTGCCTAATACACGATAATCTTGATTATTAAAGTTAAATATTTTTTCGGTCCATTAACTTATTAATTAATTGTGTGGGGGAAATGAATGGTCGTGTCTTTATGGAAAGTTATAAAGAAAAAGAAACTCATTCAATCGAATTAGGGATTAATAACACCCATTCTTAAGATCTTAAGGCTATCGATTCAGAACAAATAAAACTCAACCGCTTCGTTTAACAAAACTACAACAATATGCCTATAGCTTATGCGTAATGGCATGGCGACGATACGACCATCCTTACTACGAAACCCGTTCAGTAACAAGAAAACGGAAAGCAATAATCCCATTCAACCTTCTAGTGTTGCTTGTTGATGTGATAACGAAGATACTCGCCCGTGTTTACGAACAGAACATACAAGATCTCCGTCATTCGAAGACTACTTGCAAAGCCTTGAAGAAAAAGACGGAACAACGCGAATTCTTCAATTCTGTTAATCTAATAGAGATGGAATACTTTGTTCGGGCTCCGGGTTTTGACTGGAGAAAATTCAATGAAAGTTGTTAGGACGCAGGCAACACATCAGCCATCCTCCTCAAAAGAATCTCAGATTTCTTCTTCGAAAAAAGAAGAGATGAAGGAATCGCACGCAAAAAGGCTGCTGCAGAAGATGTATGCATCTTAAGTAAGTATATGTATGGTATCATACGCAAATCCTTCAGGGAGGATAGAGATAATGAACTCTTCGGTAGATATGAATTTACTCGAAAACATGCAACACAAATGCGAAGAATACTACCTCGTCTCAACCATGGTGTGTGTGGGGAAGATTTCTTCCTGATTGGTTCACAGCGAAATGTTTCGAAAACGATATTGATCGTGTGCGCATCCGCCGATGTTCTAAATACGATTGTGGTGCTCTGGGTGGCAAAGGATAACGATGTTTGCGATTAATGTTTATGGGTTATGCAGACTGCTTTCTTCTGCAAAATGATAGAAGACAACATCCATCTATTTCGCTGTAATCAATGATGTCGTATATATGTATGTTTTGAAAATTTTACATTAGATGTTTTCGTGTAAACATAACTATCTAGTATTTTTTTAACGGTTAAGCGTTATTGCATCCGAAAGCTAACACTTAACACAGTGAGATACTCAAATAAAACACTTAATTATTAACAAGATTAACATAAAACACAGTGGTTATTAATAATAATATTTAACACATATCAGACAGTTTGACCAATATGGCCAGCTACATGTAGTCAACCCTACACCTTAAATATTAAACCCTTAACCCAATACCCTAAACTCTAAACCAAAACATCCTAAATACTCAAACTTAAACCCTATACTCTAAACCTTAAACGAAAGACAAGAAGACAAGAAGAAATTAAATGTTCCTCTCAACCGATATTATTAAATTTCCTTAGCGTGGATAAGTACATATATACACAAACAACAAATCAGGTATGTAGAAAAATTCACAAAATCAGAATTTAATTTTTCATATCATTATAAAAACGGTAATAATATTGCAGACCAACCACTTCTTCTCGCTATATATGTTTGATTAAGATAATTCGGAAATGCTATGTTTAATAGTTTGTGTAGGTTTATATTCTCATGTTACGGTAATTAGAGGATATCACAGGATAATCCTTTATGAGATATATCCTACGGATTCTACTTGTTGTATATATATCTTCTTTAATGTTAAACATCAAAACAACACACATATTTTGCTTTCCTTAGCACCATGATTGCTTTTTGGTATGAAACGTATATGGGGACATTACCAAAATACCATGTTTTATGTATGTTCTCCAAACGGAAAAAACCACAAATTTGAGGTTTTTCTCACTCCAAAAAACTAAAAATTCAAATCATTCAATAAAATTTATGTTCGATATACTCTCAAATATGAATAATCAATGCATTTCAAAGTGATAAATAAGTCTTTTATTTTCTTACCTAAAGATTATGAAATAAAAAATGTTGAAATCGGACATTTTCATAAGATATAAAATTATGTAAAAGAAAAGATGAAACCTCAAATTTGAGGTTTAGTACACTGAAACCTCAAATTTAAGGTTTCACTGTTCAAAACCTCACTTTGGTTTTGAGGTTTCTTTGGTGTTTGTCTCCAAAAGAAAACCTTAAATTTGAGGTTTCAAAGATTTAAAGTTTTGCATTAAAGTCCTTACTATTACTTTGAGCCGTGAGTGTTCTTTCATTGGTGAGTGAGTCAAAGAGAGAAGTGCAACTGTTGTTATACGGTAAGGTTGGGTAGATAAGGATTTGGTCAGTGTCGTTTCACTGTTGTGAAGACGAGTAAATCTGATTGAACAAGATTACCTTGTAATTTGTTCAAGCAAATTCTAATACAAATTGTTTTTTTTTTAGAATTGGTGAAGCTTTATATATCCTAAGAGTCTTCATTTGGTATCAGAGCAAGTCAATATAATTTACAGGTTGAGATCTTGGAGAGGATATGGAGTTTAAAGAAGTAATCGCTTTTCAACAACCCATCATGTTGGATGAAGGGAACTTTGGTCATTGGAAGGTTCATATGAGACATGTCATTCGCTCGATTGATGAAGCAGCATGGAACGCTGTGTTGAATGGATGAGAAGAACCTACCGAGATCAGAGAATATAAGACTAAAGGTCCTAAACCACTTGATAAATGGACAGAAGATGAAAGGAAAGCATCAAAATTTAATTCTAGAGCTATTTCTACAATTATGTCTGCTGTGGATCCTGATCAGTTCAAAATTATCCAAGGATGTGAGAAAACTAAAGCAGCATGGGACACTTTAGTGAATCACTTTGAAGGTGACACTGCTGTGAAAAGAACTCGCCTCGATCACTTAGCATCGAAATTTGAAAACCTAAAAATGGGACCGGATGAGTCCATTGGAAGTTTTACTGCTAAGCTGAGCACAATAGCAAATGAGGCTTCAGTTCTGGGTGAAAAGTATCAGGAGAGGAAGTTGGTGAAAAAAACTGATACGATGTCTCCTTGCCAAGTTTGCTGCTCACAAGGCAATCTTGCAATGTTCCATGAACACTGATGAGATGAAGTTCGATAGATTAGTAGGTATGCTTAAGTCACAAGAAATGGAAGTTACTGAAGAACAACCTAAAGAAAATCATGGAATTTCCTTCGCCGTTAAACATGAGGAAGAACGAGTCAAAAAACTTGAAGAGAATGTGAGTCTAATTGCCAAGAATTTCAACAAGATGTTCAAAAGGATTGAGAAAGGTCAAAACAGAACTCTGAATCGATTTCCGAAAACTGATTCTGACAGATTCGGGAGTCGTTCTTCTAGAGGAGAAGGTGAAAGATCTTCCAAAAAGAAGGAAATGCGGTGTCATGAGTGTGAGGGATATGCACACTTCCGAAATGAATGCCCTTTGGTCAAGAGGAAGGAGTTAAAATGTGGAGAATGCAGGGGTTTGGTCATGTTAAGTCTGAGTGTCCGAGTACTCAACAAGGAAAAGAAAAATCTCTGATGTGTTTCAATGACACATATTCTGATGAAGGTGAGGATAATGGTGAAATGATCCTCAATTTTGTGGCTTTAGTGTCTCAAGAAAATACCGAGGAAGCCAAATTTGAGACTGAATCTGAGGATTAAGAAGTGGATGTTAAACAAGAATACAAGGAATTGTATGAGAACTGGTTGAAACTGAGTCATGAAAATCTCCAGTTATTAAAATACAAAGCAATGCTGAAGGCCGAAGTCAACATTCTGAAGCTAGAACAGATTGAGTCTAAACCGGAACAAGGGTGTATAACAGACTCTAAAGATGAGAAATCTGTGGCAGTAGAAGATGCAAAAACACAGGATGAACTTAAACAGATGAAGGAAAGAAACAAAGCATTGGAAGAGAAGATAGATGTGTTGTCCGGAGCCTACTCAAAAGAACAAAAATCGTAGTCTGGAACAGAACATAACTGACAATCATAGAAAGATCAGAATGTTGAACAAGGGAACTGATAGTCTGGACAAGCTACTGAGCATGGGGCAACCACCCATAGTCAATTGGGGTTTGGGATATTCTGGCAGAGTAGAAGCTGGAACCTCCAAAGAATCTGGATTTATAAACTTTATCCCAAGCTCAGTGAAAACCAGTGCACAAGCCGAGAACAACAAGAAATCTCAGAACATCAAGATAAAGATGAATGAAAGAAAGCCACTTTCGAATGAGTGTATTGTGTGTGGTAAGCTGGGACATCGCAAGGCAAACTGTTGGACTTTCTGAAATAGAATCAATCAAGTCTGGAAATCAAATCAGTTCTACTTAGAACAGAGGAAGTTTGGGAAAGTCTAGATAGCAAAACAGAATTTGTATGGGGTGGACAGAGCAGAACATCTATGTGGGAACCAGTAAAAAAATAAGATAGTCTGCAATTTTTCAGGAATTTAGACAACAAAAAGTGTGGTTAGCTATGTTTCTTACACATCAACAGAGAAAACAAATCACGAAGCCTGCTACTTTGATAGAGGATGTTCCAGACACATGATTGGAAATCAAAAATCTCTTGATCAGATCACACCATTTAAAGGAGGACATGTAACTTTTGGCGATGGTGGTCAAGGCAAGATAGAAGCTATTGGGAAAATGGACTCAGAAGGGAAAACTGAATTGGCTAATGTGTACATGGTTAGAGGTCTGAAGGCTAACTTAATAAGCATCAGCCAACTGTGTGATAAAGGTCTAAAGGTGGTCTGTACTCGAACTGGCTGTCAAGCTATAGACGAGTTTGAAAATGTTGTTCTGATGGGTACAAGAGCTGGAAATAACTGTTATATGTGGGAGCCACTTACTAAGTGTTTGTTAGCAGCATATTCACAACTGGATTTATGGCACAAGAAGTTGGGACATATGAGCATCCATGGTCTCACTTGCCTTGTCAAGGCTGAAGTTGTCAGAAGAGTGCCTAAATTGGAAGAATCTACAGTCACGGTGTGCAAAGCCTGCTGCCAAGGAAAGCAAGTCTAGGTGCAACACAAACAACTTAATGAAATTATGTCTAAGAAGATATTGGAGCTAATCCACATCGATCTTATGGGTCCAGTAAATCCTGAAAGAATCACAGGCAAGAAATACATATTTGTCTTGGTTGATGATTACTCTAGATACACTTGGTGAGATTCTTAAGAGAAAAATCTGAAGCAACTGAGAGCTTTAAGATTTTAGCACTTGAACTCAAGAACGAGAAAGGAGGAATTGTTCAAATTAGAAGTGATCACGGTGGAGAGTTTCAGAATGAGTTGTTCGGAAAATTTTGTATTAGTCAAGGTATATGTCTTCAATAGTCAGCACCTAGAACTCCACAACAAAATGGAGGGGTGGAACAGAAAAACAGAACTTTACAAGAAATGGCTAGAGCAATGCTCCATGGGAATCAGATTGCTCCACGGTTTTGGGCAGAGGCGGTAAGTGTTGCATGCTATGTCATTAATAGAGTATACGTGAAACCGGATACAAAAACAACACCATATGAAATCTGGAAAGGCAAGACTCCAAATCTTAGTTACTTTCACGTGTTCGGGTGTACTTGCTACATCTTGAATGACAAGGATCAACTAGAAAATTTTGATTCTAAGAGTGATGAAGGGATTTTTCTTGGATATGCAACAAACAACACATCATTTCGAGTGTTCAACAGGAGAATAAAAATGATTTGTAAATCAGTCAATGTTGTATTAGATGATAGGAACATTATTCTTTGGAGGAGATCTCACGTGACACTCCTTATGGTACACAATCATCCGAAAGTCTCTCAGGTCCAACGTTGTCTGATCAAAGTGAAGACTCTACCAAGTTGGATACGGAAAGTGCTTCTTGTGAAGCTCAAGTGCCATGAAATAATTCCTTGAACGATGTAATCGGAGATGTATTGGATGAGAGACAGACAAGGCACATAAAGTATGATTACAAGGCAATGGTGATACTTTCATGTTTTGTTTCTTTTGTTGAACCAAAAACCGTAGAGGAAGCTCTAGATGATGAATTATGGGTTAGTTCTATGCATGACGAATTGGATCAATTTACTCGTCTTGAGGTTTGGGACTTGGTAGCATGCCCTGAAAACGTGAACGTAGTTGGAAATAAGTGGATTTACAAGAACAATATTGATGAAGATGGCAATGTTGTGAGAAACAAAGCAAGACTTGTGGCACAAGGATACTCACAAATTGAAGGAATCGATTTTGACGAATCCTTTTCTCCTGTTGCAAGACTCGAATCCATCATATTGCTATTTAGAATCTCCTGCTATCTTTGAATCAAACTATTTCAGATGGATGTTAAGAGTGTGTTCCTAAATGGATTGCTTCAAGAATAAGTCTATGTAGCTCAACCAAAAGGCTTTGAGGATCCGAAATTTCCTGATCATGTATACAAACTCAAACGAGCATTGTATGGCCTCAAATAAGCACCACGTTCTTGGTATGAAAGACTCACAATCTTTCTGCTCAACAAAGGATTCAGACAAGGTGGTGTAGACAAAACTCTGTTTTTATTGGAAAAGGGAACCAGCCTTTTAATTGTTCAAATCTACATAGACGATATCATCTTTGGAGCAACACATGATAAACTTGTCAATGAGTTTGTCTCTCATATGACCAAGGAATTTGAGATGAGCATGGTTGGAGAGCTAAACTATTTCCTTGGACTACAAATCAAACAGACGGATGAAGGCATCTTTGTCTCGCAAAAAACCTATGCTAGGAATCTTGTAAAACGATTCAGCATGGAAACGTGTAAGCCTGCAAGAACTCCTATGAGTACAACGAGCAAACTCTCAAAGGATGAGGAGGGACAAACAGTTAATGAACGCACTTACAAAGCTATAATCGTCAGTCTCCTATACCTTACAGCTAGCCGGCCAGACATATGTTTCAGTATGGGTCAATGTGCTCGGTATCAAGCAAATCCAAAGGCGTCACATTTGGTTGCTGTAAAAAGAATTATCAAATATGTCAAATGTACTCTGAATTAGGGAATGAACTATACATCTAACACTAACACAAATCTAGCAGGTTTTTGTGATGCTGACTAGACAGGGTGTTTAGATGATCGTAAAAGCACCTCTGGAGGCTGTTTTCTTCTTGGAAATAACATGTTTCTTTTCACAACAAGAAGCAAAACTGTGTGTTATTATCGACCGCTGAAGCTGAGTACATTGTGCTTGGAAGCTGCTCCACACAACTCCTTTGGATGAAGCAAATGCTCCATGACTACAGTATTGTTACATACTCATTTTTGGTGCATTGTGACAATAAAATTGCAATTGACATTTCAAAGAATCATGTTCAACATTCTAGAACTAAGCATGTTGACATTAGACTTCAGTTTGTTACAAATCTTGTTGAGGAGAAACTAGCAGTCATTAAACTTGTATCCTCGGAGAAGCAACTTGATGATATTTTTACTAAGCCATTAGACTTCAATAGTTTTGTGTACTTACACAAAGCTCTTGGGATATGTGAACTGTGAATTATTTTTAGAAGACTGAGAGTGATGTTATACTCGAAAGCTCTGGGTAACATAGAAGTTAGATGTTAGCATTTTGAGTTTGTCGTGTCAATAATGCCCCATTAATAGATATTGTCTAGCGCTAGGCTTGAAGTGATGGATACTCTGTTTGGGGTAGGCTGCTACAACACTTTACACCTGAGGATGATCACTGTCTTGATTGGGAATTGGCTTTACTATTCTTCTTGATATGAAGGATGGATGTTGCTACTGGTTAAGTGAAAGAGTAGAAAATCTCATGTTTATAAGTGTTAATATTGAATTAGTCACAAGTTTGATACTCTGGGATGAAAGCACCTCAGATGAGGAAAGCTGTCATGATACATGACGAATCTAAACTCAGGTGCTGCACACAATGTCTGTTACTCTGGATGAAAGCACCTTGGCTGAGGAAAGCTGTCTGCCTTATGTGTAATTAGCAAAGTGCTTTTCTGCTCCACTCTCATCACTGCTTCTCTGTTCCTTTTGATGTCAATAAAAGATTATGAATAGTCAAGAACAGTAACCTAGCATTTAGATTAATATCTATTTTAGTGGTAGGAAAAATTATTGACATGTGTCTTTGACATGATGAAAGCATATTGGTTAAGAAAAGCTGTCAGTCTGAAATTATGTATGCTACTTCCAACTCTTTGTGGTTACATTGTGCTCTACGGTAAACTCACTTCAATCAGTATATCTTTCGTTTTAGTATATATTAGTAATTCAAAATAATTTTCTATCTTGTTGCTGTTTCTTTGAGTCGTGTTTACAGGTTGTTTGGGTCACTCATCAGTTCAACAAATATATCTATGATATGTCATATGTTCATTTGCTTGGTGATCATGAAAAGAAAACATACTTGAGCTTAAAAATATCGTTGATTCCTGTGTTAAACTTGTGCATAGTGTTTGGGCCGGGTAATGGAAAGTTTTATTTTGGGCCAAGGTTGTTTAACTAATCAAAATGTCAGACCCATAGTCCACTAGGTTTTTGCTTATGGTGCGCATGTTAAAAAAAAAGGAAATTCGGTGTGTGTTGCGCAGCCGCTACGAGTGTGCAACCAAAATCAGCTAAAGTCTTCTTGTGCCCTCTCTCTCTCTCTACCAAAATGTCGTCTCCACCTCGCCGCACTACTCATTCTCAGACCATAAAACTTGTAACGCCCCGTCCGCCCCTACCGGTGAGTCACCCATCCCTCTCCCGGGCTCGTGGGCCCCACCCCTGTCCGACGGTCGGTGCGTTATTTTTTGTAGGCCCGACCGAGTAATTTACTGACCCTATAATCACCCCTGACCTTTTTCCATGTGTTTTGTCCTCACACACATGCTACCACGAGTCACTTCCCGGAAGGTCACCCATCCTGGGACTACTCCAGCCCAAGCACGCTTAACTCTGGAGTTCTTTCAGGCAAGTGACCGGAAAAGGTAAGTGCACTTGGTGATATAGGTAGCCAAATTAATTCATTTAAGACTTTCTCAAATGGGCCGGGCCAGGACCCTTACAATTCTCCCCCACTTAATGGGAATTCGTCCCCGAATTCCGCAGCAACCATTACCCTCAAACCCCAGGATTGTCTCCCGAGACAGAATCGGTTTGACTTCCCTGAGCTCTGATACCACTTGTAACGCCCCGTCCGCCTCTACCGGTGAGTCACCCATCCCTCTTCCGGGCTCGTGGGCCCCACCCCTGTCCGACGGTCGGTGCGTTATTTTTGGTAGGCCCGACCGATTAATTTACTGACCCTACAATCACCCCCTGACATTTTCCCATGTGTTTTGTCCTCACACTCATGCTACCACGAGTCACTTCCCGAAAGGTCACCCATCCTGGGACTACTCCAGCCCAAGCACGCTTAACTCTAGAGTTCTTTCAGGCAAGTGACCGGAAAGGTAAGTGCACTTGGTGACATAGGTAGCCAAATTAATTCTCTTAAGCCTTTCCATATATATCACAAACCGGGATGTTACAATTCACCCACTCTCACAGAGCGCAACGCCCTCGTTGCGCACCAGGATCGTTATCCTTGATGGTGTGAGCCCTCACTGACTCCACACGCATCCTCGGATTCGGCTCTGATACCACTTTGTAACGCCCCGTCCTCCCCTACCGGTGAGTCACCCATCCCTCTCCCGGG
Organism: Orychophragmus violaceus; assembly: GCA_030180135.1. Taxonomy (NCBI): domain Eukaryota; kingdom Viridiplantae; phylum Streptophyta; class Magnoliopsida; order Brassicales; family Brassicaceae; genus Orychophragmus; species Orychophragmus violaceus. The sequence continues at coordinate 33,588,299 of CM058231.1, read as the reverse complement.
CTCGTGGGCTCCACCCCTGTCCGACGGTCGGTGCGTTATTTTTGGTAGGCTCGACCGAGTAATTTACTGACCCTATAATCACCCCTGACCTTTTCCCATGTGTTTTGTCCTCACACACATGCTACCACGAGTCACTTCCCGGAAGGTCACCCATCCTGGGACTACTCCAGCCCAAGCACGCTTAACTCTGGAGTTCTTTCAGGCAAGTGACCGGAAAAGGTAAGTGCACTTGGTGATATAGGTAGCCAAATTAATTCATTTAAGACTTTCTCAAATGGGCCGGGCCAGGGCCCTTACAAAACTGATGACAGACGCCTTCAGAGCCAATCGAAGCCAACTAAGTGCTACACGGTCTGCTATACCGCCGATCACTGTCGATCTCACTCCCAAATAACAGCCTCGCCAATCACGGCAAGCTCCCAAAGTACCAGTTCATTCTCCACCACATGCAACATCTCAGAGTGACTCTCGTCACTCACATCTGTCAGGGAAGGAACCTGCTCCCGTATCACCGGAAAATGTGGCTGATGGTTGGGAATCCGAAGACGAGGAAGTGTCTCCACAAGTTAATCATACTTACATCAAGTTCGAAGAACACTACACTGAAAATCGCCAACTCTTCTCAGATCTCTACTTCAAATACCCTGAGCTGGTTCGTGTGAAGGAACAACCACTAAACTATTGTTACTCCTCCAACACCGCCAAGGAGCGCTATGTACAAATGATGCTTCGGGAATTCCACAACCATAAAATCCTTCCAATGGATGATTCCAAACTCTTTGAGGTAAAACAATTTATCTAGAAGGCTGAATTGATCTATATTGTATTTCATGTGTCATCCTACTATCCGCGCCTGGCTAAAGAGTTCTTAGAAAATCTATGTGACTCAAAATTTAGTGATGGTTCTGGGGTTGTGTATGTTCATGGAGAAATGTATGAGTTCACTCCTCAGCTCATCAAACGCATGTTCTTTACATCAGACACGACTCGTCTGATTGATTGGGATGAAGATGATATTGATCAAGCCATTACTCTTCTTACTGGAGGCAGACGCAAACGCTGGGAAGGTGTTCAATCGAACCAAGCATCTCTTGCCCAAGTTCCAAGTTCTTTACATGTTGTGCTGCTCAAACTGGATTCCGGCCTCAAGTAAGACTACCTTGATCAAAGAAAGGCTCAGGTTCTTGTACATGCTCCATCAAGAGAAGCCGTTTAACTTCGGACGCTTGGTGTTTGATCAGGTTATGGACAAGGCACACTCTCCAAACATGGAAAAGAGGATCATATTTCCAAATCTGATTTTTCAGATCATCTACTTCCAGAGAGATGTCAATGTCACTCCAGCTGATGGTGCACCATTGTGATATCCAATTAGGACCACACTTGATCCTAAGGCTGGTCGTGGGTTAGATAAGGATTTGGGTAAGGCGACAGACTTGCAAGGTGACATTGACAGAGCTATTCGCGGTCTCCGCTACATTCAACACTGTTTAGCGAGTATGTGTATCTCTCTCTTTAGTTGGTTCCACTAACATAATTATTGAGCTTGTTTTTTTCAAATGTGTTGACCAACTCAGGGGGAGAGTATCCGGAGTATCCTAGGGAGGCAGATGGTGAACGCAGCAGTGGAGAATACCATGTAGAATTTTATCATGATGACTGATGCACTAATGCACCGATTAGGATTTTTGCTTAGTCTGTTTCTTTCTACTTTTCGGTCTTTAGGAACCCTTGGATTTTATCTGAACTTATCTTATGCTGGAGTGTTTGATATGGTTGTGTAAGCTTTGACTTTGGTGGTTGTTTTGGTTTGAGACTAAGCAACTTTTATCTATCTATCTTATGGAAGCTCATGATCTACTTGAATTATGGCATATCTGTTGGTGCTTGTGGTTTTTTCTTTGTTGAGATTTGGCAGGATGAGATGGTCCACGCATTCAGACGAAAAGGGGGAGATTGAATGCTCAAAGAATTTGGAGAATATGTGTGTGACTCAAATGATGACATGGACTGCACAAGCTGTGACGTGTAGTACAAGTCAGCAGCTGGAATCTTTGCAAGGCGATGGGCAAATGAAGATATGGAAAGATTCTGACGATAAGGAAGTAGAAGATCTCGCAAGAAGATATACTCGAAGATCTAGTGGAGTATATAAGGACGAGAGACTTAAGAAATTAGGTTAGCCGTTCTAAGCAAGAGAACTCGGGGTAGCTTACTTTGAGCAGTGTGTTCTTTCATTTGTGAGTGAATCAAAGAGAGAAGTGCAATTGTTGTTGTACAGTAAGGTTGGGTAGATTAGAATTTGGTCAGTGTCGTTTCACTGATGTGAAAACGAGTATATCTGATTGAACAAGCTTACCTTGTAATTTGTTCAAGTGAATTCTAATAAAAATTATTGTTTTTGAGAATTGGTGAAGCTTCATATATCCTAAGAGTTTCAAGAAAGTCCCATCCTCTTGAGGGAGTAGTGTCACTAGTCGCGATGAACAGAGTTGTTTCAATGTCCAAGAACACGATATGATTATGAGTGGATCGTTATTATTTTTTCACACAGAAATGTGATTCTCTTTTACTTGGTGTAAGATGAGGCAAGGGACAGGAAAGCGTCATGGAAAAGGGTAACAAAGCTCTTTAGCTCTCTCTGTCATGCTGAGAATTGTGTTGTGAGCAAGACACATAACACGGTTTCTCAGCGGTCATGTTCTTGGGGTCTTGGTGTAGTGGTAAGGAGATGGGACTTGGGTGCACCACACTCAAGGTTCGATCCACCTGCCCTACTTTTCCTCACTTGGGCATCCGTAGACGTTTTTAGTGGCAAGAAAACCCGAATTTTTATAGGCCTCGTGGGATTAGTCTTTGGGCATAGAAAACCTTTGAATCCCCACGGTTATCAAAAAAAAAAGTTCCTGTCATGGTGATCGTGACGAGGATATTCATGGAGATGATGATAAGTTTTATGCTTAAGAAAGGTGTCTTGAGTACCATATTTTATATTAAAAGGTCCTTGCTGTTCGAGATACATTCCAAATCAACAGAGGTAACATATATAAGACACGAGAAGCGCAAGTGGCTTAGTTGGTTGGGTCCACCTCTGCAGCTTTCTCATCTGGAGTTCAATTCCATTAAATAGCTGACCCTTAAATAAAAAAAAACATATATAAGACACGTTTTAAGATAGAGTTTTAGTAAGGCTGAATCCGATACTCCCCCCCCCCCCCTTTTTATCCTTTTATCTCCCTTATTAAATAAATATATCAGATTAGTCCAGGTTTGGCCAATATTCTTGGACAATTAAATATATATATGTACATCTTTATTGTTGCATAACTTTGTTAACAATAACAAAGCATACATGTGATTAGCTTCAACGAAAAGGGAACTTAACATAATTCTTTCTTTAGAGGTGGGCCAATGTGTTGACAACAGAAACCTTTAATAATTGATCAAAATGGCGTGTTTTGACCGCAACTTTAGTAAAGAACTTTATTAAATGGCACAGAGAATCGTGGGAAGACGGAGTGTTTTAGTGAGCAATGTGATTGGCGAACAAATTGGTACAACGGTTTTTAGCCGCCACCGCTGCCGGTCCACCAGGTTGATATGAGGCTTCTCAGGAGTCTTATGAGACTCTCTCTGCTTCAGTGCAACCGAAATTTGATTCATGGATTTCGGTTGTGAAGAATAACCCGAAGAATAAGCAAATATTGAAAATATACTATCTAGAGATTTCAGAAAAGAAGGTTTAAAAGAGGTTTAAATACCAACATAAGTGATTGATAATACTTCTTGTAACACCCGCCTCCCGGTTAAACCGGAGACGTGGCATTAGGACACCCGTGGAGCCCATTTTGGTCCAACTGGGATGTCACTCAACTTGTCCCAGGACCCGGCGCTCTCTTCGGATTCAAATACACCAATGTCATCACCCGATCGAATCAATCCCGCATCCGGACCTGCAAGAAAACGGGGGAAGGGGGAAAGGAAAAGGAGGTCTGATCAATTGTTTCAAACACAATTACCCAGTGAGGGGCGGATTTAGGGAACCCGCGATCCCAGCTTACACTACACAATTACAAACCACAAGTCCTAGGCTAATATCACCTTGCAAGCATCACCCGGAGGCTTTATCACACAACCTACGTCCCAATGGACTACTACGAAATGAAAGCGCAACCAAATCGACTAAAGAGTGCATTAAAATAAACAGCAACCGGAGCCCGCCATTGGCCCCGGTGCCCAACTCCAACTCCAACGAAATCGGAGGGCTCGCCGAAACCCCCCTTACGATGATACAAGGGTTGCGTACCAAACTCGTTATACGCAAGCCGTCACCAAACATCCTTTCGGGGGCCCTACCACAATTCTAAGCAATACATGTCCATCAAGCACAATCAACGTTTTCAGTTTAAGCGATATCCTAGCATTCTACGTTCTGCAATCAATCACATCAGCGCTTTACTACTTCTATACTACCTAGGAAAGACAACATTAACGAAGGACTATCGTCCAGAATGGAATAGGGCAAGCGAAGATTGAACCGAAAAACCTCACCTTAGCCAAAGAAGGGCATTTCCGTAATTTAGGAACTTCATGTGACCGAACGTACGACAGTTCTGGAAAGAGGGCGAAAAAGAAGCGGTTTAGGCTTTTGAATCACTCGATTCGGGTTTAAGACGGTCTAGATATGATCGAAAGAAGTTGGAGGTTCAAATCATAAACCAACTCAAACCGAATTGAAATCGAATTGGAATTGGTTTGGATTAAACCGAAAATTGAAATCGATTTTGGCAAACAGAAGAAAACCAGATCTAATTGAATTAAACCAAATGGAACTGAAATTAAAATTGATTTAGCTAAACCGGATTAAACCGAACGAAATTGATTTAACCCGAAATCGAATCAAAATTGGAATTGAACTGAACCGGACCAACCAAACCGGACCGGCGGTCAACGGCGGCGGCGGCGGCGGCTCTGGCGGCGGCGCTCCGGCGAATCTCCGGCGACGGACGGCGGCTCCGGTCGGCGGCGACGGCGACGGCGGCACGTGACGGCGGCCACGGCGGCGCGTGGCGGCGGCGGACGACTCCGGCGGTCGGCGCGTGGGCTCTGGCGCGTGGCTCCTCCGGCACGTGGCTCCTCCGGCGCGCCCGACACTCTGGCGGCGCGTGACGGCGCGTGCGGCGGCGGATCGGCGATTGGTCGGCGGCTCCGGCTTCGTCTCGTCGAGGCGGTCACGGTGGTGTGCTCGGTTTCTCGGGATTCGGGATATTTTTTAGAAAATGATTGAAAACGCGATTCGGGTTTTGAAAACTCAGATCTACGGGGTTCGAAGGTTACCTGGATCGAAGGGAGGCTCGAAAACGCGAATAGTGGCTTCTAGGGCTTTGGTCAACTTCGCACTTCGACAGAGCTCCGCAGCAGAGAAGAGAGAATGAGTTTTAGAAGAGGACGAGGCTCCTATTTATAGGGGAGAGCTAGGGTTTTGCAAAAAGGAAGATGGACTTGGCTAATGGGCTGGACTTTTTCTCTCTTTCTTTTAAAAAAAATTTTGGGCTACGGGAATTGGGCCATTACACTTCTTATATATGGGAGGACTTTGTTATTAGAATTGTTATTGGAAGTTTTCTGTCGGCACCACATGTAGCGAAGTTTATATGATTATCAATAAAATTTGAACGTTAGAGGATAACTCTCAGAAGATTGATGAATTTTCGTATCACAAGTTCAACAACTCGATCTAGAACTCTGAGGAAATGAATATAGAACATGGCTGGTGTTCCTATGGTCATTTCGAAGTGGGATCCAATTACGGAGAAAACATCACAAGATACAGCTTCAGTGCCTCTATGATTACATTTGAGGAATGTTCTGGTGAACATCTTTTCTTGTGAAGCACTACAAGAAAAAAGGCCAATTCCGAGGGACGAAATCGACGGGTTTTCGTCTGAAATGGTGATTTCCGACGGATTTCTCACCAAAAAATCCGTCATTTCTAATTCATCGGGAAAAAATATCCGTCAGTTTTTTGTCAAAAAAAACCGACTGATTACCGACGGAAACAAAACCGACGGATTACCATTTTCGACGGATTTCTCACCAAAAATTCCGTCATTTCAAATTCATCGGGAATAAATATCCGTCAGTTTTTCGTCAAAAAAACCGACTGATTACCGACGGAAACAAAACCGACGGATTATCGACGGACAAAATACCGACGGATTTCTAACGGTGTACCGACGGCCCAAACCGATGGTTAACAGAAGGAATAGACCGACGGATTTAACCGACGGTTTACCGACGGAATAAACCAACGGTTTACCGACGGATTAAACCGACGGTTTAGCGAAGGAATAAACCGACGGTTTACCGACGGAATAAACCGACGGTTTCCCTAGAAATAAACCGACGGATTAACGACGAATTAAACCGACGGTATTCCGAGGGTTTACCGAGAGATACGTCAAAATAAAAAAATTTATATTTCGTAAATTATTTTAAATATTTTCTTTTCTTGTTGCTTTGATCTCTTTGTTAAGTGCGCAGATCATAGATGGCTGAGGAACACGTCCATCAGCCCATTGGACCGGCTGAATTCAACCAATTGATGGCTGCGATCCAAACGATCGGACAGATGCTCGACGCCCGACTTGACTGCCTGAAGCGATCGTCCGTCCCATCTCGGCCTGGTCGAGTAAGACAAGGTCGACCAGATCATGGTCACGACCTGAACCACTATGGAGACGACCATGTTGTGAACGAAATGGATCCCGAGCCACCTGACCAATACCGGTCTCATCAATCCTCCAGACTGAGACATTCGACACCCAATAAATTTCACAATGATTTTTTTTCTTAGACTCACAACTAATATCTTTCTCAGCTACGGAAGACTACTATCAGTGGAAAGACGACCTAGAAGATTACTTTTGGGATTACAACATCCCTAGGAACGAACAGGCCGTGTATGCGATTTAAACCCTGACCGGAGACGCCAATGCTTGGTGGCAGCTCGAGGAGAAGATACAGAGATAACTCAGGGAACCATCAAGGACGTGGAAGTATCTGAAAAGGCTTGTATACGAGCAATATTTCATGCCAAGATCAAAGGCCCCGGGCCGTCCACACCCTTCGACCGCCTCGACCAAAGTTCCAATGCCCGAACCGCCTCGACCAAAGGTTAAAGTGTCCCAACCCAAATCTTTTCCATCTGATTATAATGAATCAAAAACTGTTTTAATGCACTTGGGATTGGTCAAAAGTGTTGATCAGGATGCAGGAAAGATAGAGGGTCCAAAGGGCCGCACAGGTCAACAGACCGGAGGCGAGGCCGAGAAACTGAAGGAACCGGTCGAACCAGAAAGTGATTCGACTAAAGCCAATGGAGATCACTACCCAAACCAGACTGAGAGTGATAGTCAGAAATCAGAACATGATTTGAGACCACAACTAGATGTTGGATCCAAAGAGGCGAACCGGAAAGAAGTGCCACGCTCGCCCATTTCTCGACCACGACCCTCGACTGCCTCGACCAAGGTTCAAGTATCCCAACCCATTCCTCTTCTATCTGATTATAAATAATCAAACACTGTTTTATTGCACTTGGAATTGGTCAAAGGTTTTGAACAGGGCGCAGGAATAAATAAGGGTCCGATGGACCGCACGAACCAACGGACCGGAGGCGAGAAACTGAAGAAACCGGCCGACCCAAAGAGTGATACGACTAAAGCCAATTGAGATCATGACCCAGAGAGTTTCCCATGGAACCCAGGCCAAGCCAAAGGCGTGATACTGAGTTTCCAACCCAACAGAACACGCATAGATACTCCTTGCACCAGCCGGCCACTTGTTCCTCAAGGTAATGTCGTGAGCTCACAAAACCGCATGAAGGCTAACTTGCTTTCTATTGGTGCAGGTTATGCAGATTCGAGGTCGAATCCTCTTCAAGAGAGAGGGTATGATGAGGACATTGGATCCTCCAGACCCGGCCCGAACGAGCGGTATGTACTAGCCTCGACCATGAGGCTGACCGAGCTGTTCCCGACCCCGCGGAGCATACATGAGGAGGTTCACAAGGCCAATGCATGTTCTGCCCGACTCAATGACGTGGTATCAAGAATTCATAAGCCAACAACTTGTTTCAGGAGTGATGATCGTTCCAGAACCCAATTGGAACGATCCCATTTGGAGACGGTCGACAACCGACTTCCTGGAGCCCTAACCGTGTCCTGGAAGATGTCCATAGAAGAGTAGGTACATGTCAATCATGCCAGACTTGATATTCATGATAAAGTATGCTATTTGGAAGAGTTTGGTCAGAAGAAATTTGTAACATCCCGGTTTGTGGTATATGTGGAAAGGCTTAAATGAATTAATTTGGCTACCTATGTCACCAAGTGCACTTACCTTTTCCGGTCACTTGCCTGAAAGAACTCCAGAGTTAAGCGTGCTTGGGCTGGAGTAGTCCCAGGATGGGTGACCTTCCGGGAAGTGACTCGTGGTAGCATGTGTGTGAGGACAAAACACATGGGAAAAGGTCATGGGGTGATTGTAGGGTCAGTAAATTACTCGGTTGGGCCTACAAAAAAAAAACGCACCGAACGTCGGACAGGGGTGGGGCCCACGAACCCGGAAGAGGGATGGGTGACTCACCGGTAGGGGCGGACGGGGTGTTACAAGTGGTATCAGAGCCAAATCCGAGGACGCGTGTGGAGTCAGTGAGGGCTCACACCGTCAAGGACAACGATCCTAGTGTGCAACGAGGGCGTTGCGCTCTGTGAGAGTGGGTGAACTGTAACATCCCGGTTTGTGGTATATGCGGAGAGGCTTAAATGAATTAATTTGGCTACCTATGTCACCAAGTGCACTTACCTTTTCTGGTCACTTGCCTGAAAGAACTTCAGATTTAAGAGTGCTTGGGCTGGAATAGTCCAAGGATGGGTGACCTTTCGGTAAGTGACTCGTGGTAGCATGTGTGTGAGGACAAAACACATGGGAAAAGGTTAAGGGGTAATTGTAGGGTCAGTAAATTACTCGGTCGGGCCTACCAAAAATAACACACCGACCGTCGGACAGGGGTGGGGCCCACGAGCCCGGAAGAGGGATGGTGACTCACCGGTAGGGGCGGACGGGGCGTTACAAAGTGGTATCAGAGCCGAATCCGATGATGTGTGTGGAGTCAGTGAGGGCTCACACAATCAAGGATAACGATCCTGGTGCGCAACGAGGGCGTTGCGCTCTGTGTGAGTGGGTGAATTGTAACATCCCGGTTTGTGGTATATGTGGAAAGGCTTAAATGAATTAATTTGGCTACCTATGTCACCAAGTGCACTTACCTTTTCCGGTCACTTTCCTGAAAGAACTCCAGAGTTAAGCGTGCTTGGGCTGGAGTAGTCCCAGGATGGGTGACCTTCCGGGAAGTGACTCGTGGTAGCATGTGTGTGAGGACAAAACACATGGGAAAAGGTCAGGGGGTGATTGTAGGGTTAGTAAATTAATCGGTTGGGCCTACGAAAAATAACGCACCGACCGTCGGACAGGGGTGGGGCCCACGAGCCCGGAAGAGGGATGGGTGACTCACCGGTAGGGGCGGACGGGGCGTTACAGAATTAGCTTGGGTTCGTGATCAACTAGGAGGATGTCTAGAAGCTGTCCAGTTAGTCCTGTCCGTGGATATAGGTGCATTCAAGAGAGGATTGCGAATGTACCAAGAGGAATCAAGCTGCAACTTAACCTGTTATAGAAACCTGACTCATCAAGGAATCTTCACGAAGTTGAATCACATCAAGAACATTTTCTATGAAGAAGTTATGCCCGTTTCAAGACAGGTGGTTTTCAGGGAACGCGATAAATACCGACTTGCACATGTTGGAGTGCTTAGAACGAAGCAGGATGAATCAAGGAGTAAAGGAACTTGTTCTGGATTCTTATTTCATCAAGGAATGCATGAGAGTTAGAATCACACTAATACCAGCTCGGACCAAGAAGATATGCAAGATCAAATCCGAAGGTTACTAGACCTGCCTTATTTGGAACCTCACGGACTTAGTGGGCTTCAGACTTATGTATGGCGACCAAGAGTACAAACAACATATCCTTGGGAATTGGTTTATACTCTTTTTCCCTTAAGTGTGGTTTTGTCCCAATTGGGTTTTCCCACTAAGGTTTTTAATGAGGTAAATCAAGGCCCGCTTCAAGAGAAGGATAATATGGCCCGTCCAACCTTCTTTCTTGTTTTCTATTTTTGTAGTTTCGACCAGGCCTCTTTGTGGCCTTTTTTTAAGACTTGTAACCCTATTACCTTGGCTATTTAAAACCACTCTTTGTTTCCAATAAAGTTAAGTAAGTTTTAAGTCAAGAAAAACCCTAAAGGTTGTTTTCTCTCTTCTCTACTGCGCGGCTGCCCCTTTAGAGACCGGGACTTCTTTGCTTATTGCTTGCTGGTTCGATTGTTCTAAGCATAACACAAGATCAGTAGCTCGAAATCACCATCAATCATCCACTGACCAAGCTGAGAGTGCCTTTGGCCAGCAGCTTCGTCCCATCCATCCATCACCCCCTCGGTTAACATCCATCACGCCTCCCCATCTAACATCACGGGTACAGTGGAAGACAGCATCTACAAGCTGAACAGGAGTAAGAACATAAACGTAAGCTCATTTAGCAGCAGGAGTACGTGAATTTCCTCGTGGAAAGCTATTGTTTGCTGGAGTTGTTGATGGAAGATATTTTGGAACTTGGTTCTGATTTTATAATGTTGTTTGGATTAGTTATAATTTTGTAATGTTTTTGTAAGATATTTTGATTTATTAATAATTTAGAAATATATTCTTTAATACAAATGAAATGATACACAAGAGGTATACATAGGGTTATAAATAGGGTTTAGGATTTAGGGTATAAACAAGGTTTAGGGTTTAGAGTATTATTTTAAATAAATCTTTTGCAAACCTTAATCTCACATCATAACTTAATGGATATTGTAGTATAAATTTAAGATTTAAGATTTAGGAATATAGAGTTTAAGATTACAAACATATAATACAAAAGAATTGTTAAGTTTTTCATCTATAAAAAAATGAATAAGGTTTAGGGTATTGGAAGGTGAGGTTTTAGGGTTAGGGTATTGATAATTATTTTTTCATTCTAAATTCTAAAATCTTAGCTCTCTACAATAAACACTACTCCTAACCCATTTCTAAATCAAAACTTAATTATCACCCTAAATTTTGAACTATAATCCTTAATTTTTATTCTCAAATATATTATGAATCTTAAGTCTTCCATCTAAAATTCAAAACCTAATTAGCAAACCCTAAATTATGAACTTTAATTTTAAATTTTATACTATAATACTAAACTTAAACCTTAAACTACAAAACTAAAATATAATTGTGCAAATAAGGATAAACAAATCCAAACGTAAAACTAATTAATACATAAAACCTTAAACCCTAACGAAACCCTAAAACTTTAAAGTATAAACAAAACTCAATTAATGAAATTTCTAATTAGTATAACATATCCAAAACTAAGATTCAAAACATATTCAAATCTTCTTACTTATATATTAATTAGTTTGATGTTTTAGTTGAAAACTTATACATTATAAACTTTAATATTTATATTTTACATTTTAATATAAGACCAAATCAAATTAATTTGATACTAATTAAAACTATCATATATATATAATGATTTTGCAAGTAACTTAGTTCTTATTGGTTGGTAGAAAAAAGTAAGGATTAAGGTCCCTTCTATATCAACCGTACATTTAGTTAACATCTAATGGACATAAAGTAATCTTTTTTGTTTCTTCCTCTTACTTTTTCCTCTTCTCCTTCGTATCCTCTTTTCCCAGACCACAAAAATTCTCAAGCAGTCTCCTTATCTCTCGTCGATCTCAAAATTCAAGACCATCCCCGTCGATCTCATGAAAACAGAGCACAAGTATGCTTATCTTGCGTTACAGGTTGTTCTCTTTTCCAATTTTCTTCTCTAGATTTTGTTGATTTTCTTTGTTTCTTCTGAACTCTGACTACGTCTCACATCAAGGGTCAAGCTAGGGTTTGTAAGAAGACGAATACGAAGGCGAATTGGTTGGGAAATACGAAGATCTCTGAACTTCTTCTTCTCCATCAGTCTCCCGCTTCTCCTCATCCACCAACGTCGTCGTCACCAGAAAAGAGACGCCAATTGCGATGAGTATCAAGGTCTGATGGGTTTTAATATGAACAAACAATTAATCTCATGTTTCAATTTTTTATTGGGTTCCTGATTTCGATCTAAGTCTTGTGTTTTGTTTTGGGGGTGAGGAACTGTCTAATTTTTTAGGGTTTTCGGCGATTGAGAGCCGGTTTCAGAAGAGGAGTAATGGTGGCCCCTTTACAGCTCTGATGCAGTTAACATCGAAACTAGAGATCCCTTACCTGCGAGCCAATCTGGTTAATATGGGAGTCAGTATAGTAGAGGTGGCTCTAGGCATGATTCAATGTTCATTTTGGAGCTTGATTAGTTGTTTGCGTTGAAGCATCAATGCATATATATATGATTTGCGTAACTTAGACCGACCTTTTCAATCTCATGAATCACAAGTGGAGATGCCAATCAGAAGCATCACCTCTGTACCTTTTTCCCCCATGTAAACATACAATTTCATGAATCTGTGATTTTCTGATAATGTTGGTCATAATTTACATAGACCAGGTTCATGTTTAGTTTGAGATCTGAGATGTTTAAAGTTGCTCTTCAGCAGGATATGCAGTTGGCTCAGTAGACGGAGAAATAGCCTTGGATTTCCCCAATACATCATGCTCTAGTGTGATATCTTTGAAGTTAATAACATCATGTCTTCAAAAGATTGGCATCTGAATGCACTGCAAAGACCCAATATATATGGATTGTATTTTTTTTTTCTTTTTTTGTATTAAGAGTTATATTTATAGTTATAAATTAAAAATTGTATTTATAATTTTATGATAAATTATGTAATTTCTCTTTTATAAATTTAATTTTATTATTAATTTTTCAATAATTAGAAAAATATGCAAAATATCAAAAAAAACAATCTAATATTAATATGAAAAATATCATAGCATATTAAATTAATGTCATCATAACATATATTATTGCATATAAAAAACTGTTACGAAAGCTTATATCATGGCAAATATAACGAGTTATATTAGATAGTACTATAGCATATAGAGGTGTGGTACCAATATAGATTAGAGCATTATGTTTATGCTATAATAGATTGCACCAACCATAGCAAGCTAAAATTAACGCTATTAAATTACAATAATAACATAGCACGAAAGAAATGCTATGGTAGAGGGGGGTCTATTATAGCTGCCGCTGTCAGAGCGTTTGTGGAAACGCTATCTATTACATACCATAGCTTGTATCGTGTGCTATGAATGTTGATTTTTCTTGTATTGTTGGAATGGTCTCTTCAATCATGCATGTTGATGGAAATTGCATCTAATTCTTACAATGTGAAGCTTCTCTCGTAACACATACCACGTATGCTTTCGGGTGGGTCTTGATACATCTTTTTATGAAGATTTGAAGTCAACTGTAAGATCTCGATTCTGTCTATCTAAAGATATTAAAAAAACTTAGGATTCTGATTAGGGATTCTAGAAAGTCAGTGTAATCTTTCTCGGCAGATGATAACAAAATTAGGGTTAAATTAAAATTTTGGGAGGAAACGAGCGGCGGAATAAATGAATTAGGTCGTCAGAAAAGGTCTCTCAAAAAGCTTTCAGAAGACTCATTTTTTTTTGCGAAAAGTGTATATTATTCATTGTGTCTAAGAACGGTGAGCTTAAAGCTTTTATATAGGGTTACAAGGTTGGCGTAAAAAGATAAACTTCCTAAAAAGATAAATATAATTTTTTCTTTTATGTACGGCGAGTATCTCTGAGTGATTCTTCTTGCTCGGTGTGTCTTCTACGCGCGTCATTATCTCTTTGCCATCGTCATCCCTTAACATGCCGACTTTATCTAAACACTTTCTACTTTGGACCGATCTAAATCTCTAAATGGGCCTTTATGAGGGGGTGCTAAACTCATCTCCAACAATAAGCCCCCCCCCCCCAGTGCGGAGATTCAAATTTGACTGAAGATCGGCGACACAAAGAATAACATGGATGGTTCATGAAGCGGGTTAGATCGGCCGGTTAAGTAGGATTTACGTTCAAACACCCCTATATGTGCCGATATCGAAGCGTCACCTAGGTATAATAATGATGTCTTCTCGAGTACTGAACCATTTCTTCTATAAAATCGACGTCCTCATTTCTCACTTCTGCTCACGACGAAAAGGTACTTTTCTCTCTTTCTATTGTCTTTAGTTTTATGCTCATACGTTTGTCTTTACTTCGCCGTACTTTACTTATTGTTCTAGATTTAGGATCTCATTCCGTCATTAGTTCTTCGCCTGTTCTTCAGAAAATATGTCTTTGATCTGTTGTTCTGGGATAAGGGAAATTTTGTAGTTGTTGTGCCGTCATCTTCTAAGAGCGGCTCTCGGGACAGACTGAACGATTATGGAGCATCGTCGTCTAGTGACACGTCTTTTGACCTCAAGGGCCATCCTGCGTACATGGCGATGAAAGAGCTCGAACGTCGGTGCCGTTGAGAGCTTAGGCCAAAAATAGATTTAGATCCCTCATCTTAGAGATGAAGATTTAAAAGACTTGGAGGAAGACGAGGATGATGAAGATTACACCATGAACGAAAGTCAAGATGTCGTTGATGAAGCTGTTATGGAAGATTCGTCGGCTGCTCCCGAGAGCTTTTTGAAAATGTGTTTCCCACCAGGTCGACCGATGTATAAGTCAGGGATACGCATCTTGAATGTTGTGCCTCTCCTGAAATTCGGTTATCATTCCTTCTCTGACTGGCCGACCATGGACCCCGCCGCCGGGCTATATATTCTTGTATGAATCGTTCTTCAATGGCTGCAATATTTGGTTTCCTCTCCCCGATCTCTTCGTTTCTTACTGTACGCACCATGAGATCGCTATCTCACATTTTTCTGCGACTTCGGTTCGTCATATGGTAGGGTTGCTGCTCCTTGCCGCGGAATGTGACATCACAGTGAGCATATGGATGTTTGAAGAAATGACTTCCATTAGCTCGATGAAGTTTAGTCCGGGATGTGTTTATGTCAGAATGAGGACCGATCATAGCGACATCACATGCCGACCTAACTAACTCCATAGCTGAAGAGACGTTATTTTTACTCTAAAAGATCTTCCCTAGTCATTCCAGAACCTAGTAAGGAATTTAGGGTGTCTTGGAATACAAACTTTGGTAGTCACATTAGTATCTCTTCTTCATCCCTGTTGTTATGATTTTTAGACTTCTTATCTTGTTGCTATTTTTCTTGTAGTTCATCATCCGTTTTCCAAGCCCTATCCCGCTAACCTTTCCCGATTGTTGAGATTATAATGACTCTCAGCCACCGTCGTTGGCCTGAGATCAATCATCTGCGTATAGAAAGATCTCTTGCAAGAATCCGCAAAGGTAAAGCTTTATATAATGTCATTGTTTTAGGGGTTAACTTATCAAGTTCCTAAACTTGTATGGGTTTTGCAGTCGATTGGGATACTTCAGCTATCATTGATCCATCCGAGCGTATAATGGGAAAAGTGAAGAAGATTGACATTGACTATTCCAATAAACTGGTCAACAAGAAGACGTCTGCCGCTCAAGATGTTCCTATGATCGAACCAAAGAAGGTTCTTTCTTCGACTCGGGGCGGAAACATTGGTTTACCTAATTTTTTATGAGTCATCCTCTGCTCTATAAAAGAGGGAGAGGAAGAAGAAAACAAGTGTTGAGGTTGACAAGACTATGGCTCCTGGTCCCACTCCGTCCCAAAATAGGGCGGCAACGAAGAAACCTACTGAAGAATGTCCTTCTAAGAAGAAGGCTGTTGAGGACCCGGCCAAAAAGAAGGCCGAGAAGAGGGACCCGGAGAAGAAGACTGCTGGACCATCAAAGGAAAAGGCTTCCTCTAAAGAACAAGGGAAGGAGAAATTCGTGGAAAGACCGCCCTCAATGCATGAATTTGACTACAAATTTGAGAGAGAAGTAGCCTTTGTTAACAATCCAAAGGCGTGTGCTGAATTGCTTTCTAAAATCAGGGGTTCGAACAAGGATTTTCCTCCGGTCAAGGATCTATTAATGCCCAAGGTGTACATCGAGCTGAAGCACGCCGAGGCTGTGGTTAGTCGTTGACATTTCATTAGTGATTTCTTTTGAAAGAATTGTTCCTTTATCTTATCAAAGTTCCTTATTGACGAATCTTATAATTTTATGGTTGCGGGCTTTTCTAACCAGGTAATCCAAAAATATGACTTGGAGATGACGAAAACTCTAATGGATCTGGTTGCCGCCGACCAAGAGATTGGGAGAGAAATGTGAGTCTCTCAAATCGAAATGAGATGGTATCCTGGAAGACAAGGTTCGACTGATGCGAGAATTGGACATATATCGAAAGGCTGCTGTCGTCAAGCATGAGAAATTCAATGTGGAGGAGCAACATCTCCGAGATTCCTGACTTGAGCTTGTAATCCAGGAGGGGGAATGTGTTGAGTTCGTGATGGCGGCAAAAGTTCAATCTTATTTTGACTTGTTATAGAAATACATTGAAGAACATGAGGCAGTCAAGGTGAAACAGGTTGAGCAGGGTCAGATCAGCAGCACCAAGAGTTGCCTCGAGAAACTGATCAGTAAAGGGGTTAAGATCCTGAAGGACGTGATGGACCAGCTAACCCAAGATGAGAAAAAAAAACTGGACGACGATCTCGAGCAGATTGACGTGCTCAGTGTGGAGGATTTCACTTTTGCTCTTTCGCCGATTTCCCATCCTCTGATTGATCGTTACCACGATTCCCTGGCCGTTATTCCTTCTGATACTAATGAGTATGAATCGAACAAGGGGATCCCTTTTTCTCATGGAGGTACATTTGTTATTTGAGGGGGCGGTGATAGGTGTTTAGTTTTATCCCTATTCTACTGCAAGTGCACAGTTAATGCAATCGTAGTATATAAGGTATCGAATCCCACAAGGACTCTCAGTCACACAATAGATTATTAGTAGTTCAGATTTAATTAAGCGAAGCAGGTGTGAAAACAGTAAATGAAACAACAAAGTAAATCAAGTGAGTTTGTAAGCAAGAAGGCAAAGTGTTAGGTTTCAGGAGTTCTCAGGAAATCAGGAACGCAAGCAATCAATCTATTTAGATCTAATCAATAACTATTCTAGAACTCAAACACGGATATAGAATTAACCAAATTCCTTTGCGATAATTCTCTAAGTCTAAGTGCAGCAAACCAAACTTTCGTTTGCGAGAACTTACAGATTAAACCAGCTTTAGTTCCAAGTTTGATATGTTCACAATTATCCTAAACCAAACTTCCGTTTGCGAGAAGTTTAATTGCTTATCTAGGTTCTTTCTAGTTAAATTAACCAACTTCCGCTGAATTAATCAACCTAACATCATAATTCCGATTAGCTACTTCAGAATAAGCATTAAGAACTACTTAGATAAAGAACTAGCAGATATGAATCCCTACAGATTAATTAAACTATAATTCTCTGAAATCCTTAATGAGAATCCTTCAACCTAACAGGTAAACTACTCAGACATATTCATCGAGACAGAAAATATCATAAGTAGAAAACCAAATATCATATAACCAAATAAGAACTGGGGTTCAAAATCAAGTCTCTTTCGAGATCAGGATCAGCCCCTCAACTCTCTCTGAGTAAAACTTAACGTAAGAAAAGCTTAGCCTAACAAGTGGCTGTAAAACCTAATTATAATCCTAAAACACGTTTTGGGGCTTCTTTGTAAATATCAGGAATTTCTGGGCAAAACTGCAATTTCATTATTCTTCATTAAACCGTCGTTTGGCCCATCTCGCTGGTGCAACGATCGATGCCACAAGTGTGTCGATCGTTGCGTCTCTGAAATCTTGACAGTTAAGTCTATCTCTCGGCCAAATGCTCTAATTAGCTCCAGAAAGTGCCATAATCACCAAATATGCTCCAAATGTGCTTGTACCTAATAAACACCTGAAAAGACTCTAAAACATAGTAAAAGACTCGATAAATGACACATATACCATGGTTAAAAACCCTAAAATCCATGGTATATCAACTCCCCCACACTTAGCCTTTGCTTGCCCTCAAGCAAAACAAAGAACTAAATGTAGTTAAGAAGTTTGAAAACTTTCAGAAACTCTTTTCGTCATAAAAGCAACAACACTCAGATTCCCCTTAGTAAACCACTGAAAGAATCAATCACAGGATATCAAGACCACAATGTACTTCCCCCACACTTAGCAACTGTCCTAAGTAAACTCCACAATCACATTCAAGCATTCAAATTCTCCCTACTGACTTCTGCAAGTATTTAAGTGCGGTCTCACCTAAGGAGTATCGATCAAAGGGCACATGGATTCTTACCTTATCAGCTCTAGACCACCATACTATCTTTCTCTAGTCCCTTCCTTCTCTTTCCCTTCCTTAACAACTGATTTTTCCCCACTGGGTATCATTTTATTTTTTTTATCAGTGTTCTTCCCGTTAAGGGGTGTACTTTGGACATATTCCATGGATCGCATAAGAGATAATAGTGTTTGCTACTATTCCCATGACCACTTCAGAGTTACTAACTCATCCTCAGTTTATTATCTTTTTTTTTTTACTTTATAGAAGGGGAGAAGGGAACTAAATAGGATAGGTTGACAGGCTGTGTCAGAACTAACAGGGAATCCGACACAAAGTATACCAAGCCCTTAGGTCAGAAATCTAAGTCAGTATTAGGGTGAAGTCAGTAAAGGATCCTCTGATACCTGAAGTGATGTGGGTGTTCCCAGTAGGTTGATCTGTGATGGGGTTTTCTAATAGTCAGAGATAGATCCTGCAACTTCATCCCAATGGTTACTTAAGTTCCTGCAAGTGCTATAAATCTTCTCAAAAGTTCACTGTTTCTTACTTTAACAATTTTGACTCAATAAAACAAAATTTTGAAAAATGGACTGACTCTTAAGAAAAGAGAAAGATATAAGTCAGTAGCACCTCCCCCACACTTAAAACACACTGTCCCCAGTAGTGTCAAGCGAAGGATTGGTAAAAATAACTAAAAATTGTCAATGGATGTTTGAGTTCTGTCGTATTTTACCTCTGTCGCTCAAGCACCGATCGTTGCACTAAGTGTATCGATCGTTGCTATGCGATTTTTTCGTTGAGTGTCGATCGTTGCTCATTATAGCAACGATCGTTGCAATGCGTGTATCAGATCAGTCAGCAAGTTAGCAGGTCAGTCCATTGGAATCTATCAAATTTCGAATCCTGCAAGCTGGAAAACACTGGAAACAGAGTAAAATCGAAGCAAATAACGTAGCATATCAAGCATAACCATCCAAAACAAAAGCATCCTAAGAATCAAACAGAAAAAGTGCAAAGAAAAATAAGAAAAGGATAAAAAGTACAGAACCGAAAGTCTGAAAATGGAGATAAATCTCACTCGCTCTCATCATCTATCCCACCGTACCGCGCATCGTCATCGGCTACCTCAGCTATGCGATCAGTACCGCTCGAAGAGGTAGGAGTCGGGGATCGTCGTCTGCGTCGAGAAGGTCCTGGAACGGGCTGGTGAACCTGTGGTTGTCTCCTGCAAGTGCAGCTGCGCAAGAAACCCCAAATGGTTTGAAACATACCCTCCTGACGCTCTCTCCAATCACCCTCAGACATCTCACGCACAGGCATAGACGGGGCTGGATATGGACCGATGTCCTGTGTAGCAGGGGCAGCAGCAGGTGCAGAGGAAGATGACGCTCTCGTAGAGGGCTCTCCCAGCGGATGGGCCATAGTCGGAATCCCACGCTGCTCAGTCTCTGGAGGCTGAAATCTCAGAGCCTCCAATGTATCAATCCGTGTCCATCTAGCAGCAGGAAGCTCTATACCACACATCCCAGTAGCCGGGTCCTGATAGGCCCAAATGCGCCCCTCCTTGAGCCAGGTAGCGCTCTGCAAATGACTAAAGTCTAGGAACTCCTGGGCTCTATCACGCTCCGTGCCATGTAGAGGAATCCCGCAATGCATAAAAATGGGAGTAAGCAAGCTCCCTACTGTCTCAGTACTGGCTCTATCAAAAGGCTTCGTCTGCAGATCACATAAATGTAAGGCAAAGACAGCTCCCAAGTTGAGACCCGTAGTAGGATCTCTCACGCCAGAACCTCTAAACTGATCTCTCAATCCCAGAAACAGCATCTCCATCTCATACTTGTGCATCTTGTTGGCCTCAAACTTGCATAGCAAGCTACAGCACAAGATACGCGAGACATATCTCAGCACAGGATGCCTCATCATCTTCACCGGTGTGTTCCTGGAGTTGTATCGACCGCTGCCAATACACTCCCAGAATGTGCGAGCCTCAACTGGATCCCACTCATGTGCCATAGCAATGCGCCTCGGCTCAGTACTGAATCCGTAGATCATGCAAAGATCAAGTAGAGGAATCCGATACCTGACTCCCCAACTCATGAAGGTAAAGATACCTCCTGTAGCGCTCCTCCTATCGGGATCTGGGTAAACCACTCTGCAAGTGGCTAGCAACTGTCTGACCAGCTCAGGGTAGAGATCATAAGGGCGCATTGGCATTGTCCCTAGACCAATGCCTCTGCACACATCAAGTACCTGCTCATCAATCCCCAGACTCTTGCAGGTAGAGTAGTCAGCGAACTTGGTTGGCTTTATGGTCATCCCGCACCAACCACTGTAGAGAAGTGAATCAAACTCATCCCACTGGTCAAGCAGTGGTCGCTCTGTGAAGTCTGCAGTCATAAGGAACGAGCGAATGTCCCTTGGCCACTGTCTGGCTGTCGGGATCTCTGTACCGTCTTCTCGGGGCCAAGGCAAAGCGACTCCAGGTCCATCTCTTACATATGGATCGGGTGGCTGAGAGTGTCTGTGAAACCACTCTGGAGGTGGAATGTACTGTCTTGCGGTCGTTGATGCTGTTGCTTGCTTCTTGCGGGTCTGTCTACGAGATGCCATCTGCAAAAGAAATAAAATTCAAACAATATAAGTCTCGGCAACTCTCTGTGAAATCGCGAAGCATCGACCGTTGCATCTAAGGCATCGATCGTTGCAAGGCGATTTCACTTTATCGAACATTTCCTAAAATCGCAAAGCAACGACCGTTGCTTGAGAGCAACGACCGTTGCAAGGCGATTTCGCCGCAAACAATCATCAAAAATTCAGATCAAATCCATGCCACATTGCCTCAAATCAGTTCAAAATCATAATCCATCACCCTAAATCAGTCTAATTACGCATGCATCATCAATTTTCAGTTCAAAAATCTAAAACCCTAAAAGTGAAATCCGAAAATTTATCAAATAGAAGTACATTACCTTGATTTCGTGAGAAATGGGTATGAGAAATAGATTGGGGGTGCAAAAATAAGTGAAATAGTGCTTTGAATCAAAGAAATCGATGAAGAAATGGTGATTTTCGGTTTTGGCTCTCGGTGTTATCGGCGGTGAGAAAGTGGAGAAGAAAGAGGAGAAGAAGGGTTTAAGGTAACTTACCTTGGTCGTGGGTGCAACGATCGTTGCTTGACAGCAACGATCGATGCTGGTTGAACCAGATCGGTTCCGGTTTAGCGCGACATACCTTAATTTTTGATTTAAACCAATTGCAACGACCGTTGCACAAGTGCAACGATCGTCACACATCTCCAGACTTTGTGTGCTGCATCTAAAAACTAGCAAAAACAGATAAAAACGTGAAATCATAAGAAAAACACCAAAAACAAAAAAGGAAAAACAAATAAACCTAGCAGTGGGTTGCCTCCCACTCAGCGCTTGTTTTAAGTCATTAGCTTGACTTTTGGAAAGAGGTCAGAATCATGGAGGTTTCAACAGAGACTTTGAGTGTCTCTGTGAATGCCTTATCATCCATGGTGGTGTGTAAGCAGTAGCAGCATGATGTCGTCCAAGGAACGTAGGAAGGAATGTAGGGTGGGATCGACACTTGGGTGGCTTAAAGCTTTTTCCCGCATTCCAAACAGTCGAGTTGGGAGGTTTAAGCTTAGAGGATTTATGCTTTACCTTTGGCAGAGATTTGATGCTCGGAACCTTCTGCTTATGGGTAGCTTTAAGCTTCGAAGATGTTAGAGTAGACTCCTGTGGAACCACCATGTTTTTGTCAACCACTAACGTGCACCGAACAACATCTTTAGACTTTACAGGAGCTTTGGGGAATGGTATTGGAGGTTTGTAGATCCTTTCCTTGGCAACTCCACGAGGTATAAGTGAAACTGGTTCTTTACGGGATGCAACGATCGGTGCATGTGGTGCAACGATCGACGCGGTTGTCTCAGCTCGAGTTTCAACTACAGTCTCGGGTCCATCAGCTTCCTGGTCTAATTCAGCAATCTCAAACTCAAATTTCTCCTCTTGACTTGGTCCAGTATCAGTCTGAACTATCCAAGCCAAAAGATCCATGTCAATCTCTGTTGAGTCAGGTCCGTCGAAGCTCTCAAACTCAGGGAGTTCAATGTCAGACTCCTTTCTGTTTTCCGCAAATTCCATAGCCTTAACTGCTAGATATGGTCCATGATCCATCCTGTGGTCAACCTGAATATTAACGACATGGGTTTCCTGAGTATCCTTCCTTGTGGTAGGACTTGAAACCTGATCCATCTGTGTATCTAGCAACTTCATATGAGTGTTCAAGGACTCAAATTTCTCATTCAGATTAGTGTACAAGCTCTCAAGCTTCGAGCTGAAGGACGCTGTGGTTTGTTGTTGTTCCGAAATGGATTGCTCCATCATAATCTCTAATCAGCTCCTCTGTGCAGGTACAGGAGATGCTAGGCAGGACGTGTAACCATAATCTCTTGATCCTTGAGCATGCCTAGAACCTTGTCTCTGCTGATGTCCAAATGTCTGTCTATAAAAATCAGCTCCATCCATATATTTTGCCTCTGCAAATCCTTCAGTTTCTGCATCAGCTCAGAACTGTCTCTCCCTCAGTAGGACGTTGTGGATGTCATCTATCTTATTTCTCATCTCAGCTACTTGCCCAACCAATACATGGTAATCTGGCAAGATGGGGTTTCCTTCCCCATCTAGTTTCTGACCTTTTGCGTTGCATATATGACCCTCTTGGTCTCGTAGAACGCCGTTTTCACCGCGAATCAGAATAATAGGTTCCATAGAGCGGAACCTATTGAACGTCTCAGATCTCAGCATTGTCGTTCTCGCCTTGTGTCGATCGATGCAAGGAGGCAACGATCGATGCAGTGCGAATCCCTGCAAATCCAAAAATCAAAAACGTGAGTAAACAATCAAATTAAAAAGAATGCTTAGTCTAAATCCTAGTACTAAATCTATTGGTGAACTCAAAGAGTCCCCGGCAACGGCGCCAAAAACGTGATAGGTGTTTAGTTTTATCCCTATTCTACTGCAAGTGCACAGTTAATGCAATCGTAGTATATAAGGTATCGAATCCCACAAGGACTCTCAGTCACACAATAGATTATTAGTAGTTCAGATTTAATTAAGCGAAGCAGGTGTGAAAACAGTAAATGAAACAGCATAGTAAATCAAGTGAGTTTGTAAGCAAGAAGGCAAAGCGTTAGGTTTCAGGAGTTCTCAGGAAATCAGGAACGCAAGCAATCAATCTATTTAGATCTAATCAATAACTATTCTAGAACTCAAACACGGATATAGATTTAACCAAATTCCTTTGCGATAATTCTCTAAGTCTAAGTGCAGCAAACCAAACTTTCGTTTGCGAGAACTAACAGATTAAACCAGCTTTAGTTCCAAGTTTGATATGTTCACAATTATCCTAAACCAAACTTCCGTTTGCGAGAAGTTTAATTGCTTATCTAGGTTCTTTCTAGTTAAATTAACCAACTTCCGCTGAATTAATCAACCTAACAACATAATTCCGATTAGCTACTTCAGATTAAGCATTAAGAACAACTTAGATAAAGAACTAGCAGATATGAATCCCTACAGATTAATTAAACTATAATTCTCTGAAATCCTTAATGAGAATCCTTCAACCTAACAGGTAAACTACTCAGACATATTCATCGAGACAGAAAATATCATAAGTAGAAAACCAAATATCATATAACCAAATAAGAACTGGGGTTCAAAATCAAGTCTCTTTCGAGATCAGGATCAGCCCCTCAACTCTCTCTGAGTAAAACTTAACGTAAGAAAAGCTTAGCCTAACAAGTGGCTGTAAAACCTAATTATAATCCTAAAACACGTTTTGGGGCTTCTTTGTAAATATCAGGAATTTCTGGGCAAAACTGTAATTTCATTATTCTTCATTAAACCGTCGTTTGGCCCATCTCGCTGGTGCAACGATCGATGCCACAAGTGTGTTGATCTTTGCGTCTCTGAAATCTTGACAGTTAAGTCTATCTCTCGGCCAAATGCTCTAATTAGCTCCAGAAAGTGCCATAATCACCAAATATGCTCCAAATGTGCTTGTACCTAATAAACACCTGAAAAGACTCTAAAACATAGTAAAAGACTCGATAAATGACACATATACCATGGTTAAAATCCCTAAAATCCATGGTATATCAGGCGGTCAAGGTAAGGAGGCAAAGACGAGTCTAGGCAGGTCCAAGCCGATCCTCCGGGCCAGGTGCAAGCCGATCCACCAAGCTAGATCCAAACTAATCCATCTAGCTTGACCCAGGAAGATCAGGAGGGCAAGACCCAAGAAAAGGTCGACGGCGAAAATCAAGCGGGAGAAGAGAGCGTGCCGGAGGCGAACGCGGATGCGCAACAAGCCTAGACTTTCTCTTTTCCTCTTTTTGCTTTGTTGTCTAAATTTTTATAAGTACTATTTGCTATGTATTCGAACCTTTTTGGTTATGGGAGCATCTTCTTTTCCCTTATTTTTTGGGCTAATTGCTCTTTATGCCCCCTAAATTGATTTTAAATGAAAGTATATCCCCGAAATTGAAAGAAATGCAAAACTGCCCATTCGCCCTCAGGAAATTACCACGAAGTCCTTATGACCATACAGAAAAACAGAAACCACAATTACCATTAAAACCTTCTCCTGTGTAAGACTTCTATAGAAGTCTGATGAGTTAGACTCTAATAGAAGACTAAATTACTTTATCAGACTTCTAGGAAACATCTAACACAGAATAAATTAGTAAATTAAAAATTAAAAATTATAAAAAATATTTTGTCAAAACTTTTATATATAGAAATTAAATATATAAAATTTAGTAGTATATAAATTAAAATTTGGTCAAATTAAGTCAAATTAAACAATGTTAGTTAAGTATGTATTTATCCAAAAGACTTCAGACTTCTTGAAGAAGTTTGAAGCAGATTAATTTAGTAAATTTAAATATAAATATAGTAAAAAAATATTTTGTTAAAAACAACTATACAGAAATTTAATATAGATGGTTGTGAAGTATATAAATTAAATTTCGTAAATTTGAATCAGATTTAAAATATGTAAGGTGGTAGAGTATGTTCTAAACCTTAGAACATGCTTTGTAATGGAACATTTACATATAACTTACATATAAATTTAGGGTTAGATTCATGGTTTACCAAATTTACATTTGAAATTTTAAATTTGCACATATATGTTATAATGTGTATATATATAACGAAGTTGAAGTTTCCTAGGTGTTTTGTTTAAATATTTTCACTTATAAGTGATAAATATTAGATTTAGGTTTCTCAGAGTTTACGGCGATGTCTGAAGTTTGGGGTTTCTCAGGCTTCTAAGAGATGTTTGAGACGTCTTTAAATTGGAAATTTAAAATTTTAAAATTATAAAAAATAATTTGATACAAAAATTTGATATGTAAATTAAACATAAGCATTTTGACGTATATAAATTAAAATTACATAAACTTTTGTCAAATTTAAGCATTGAAGATATATTTGGTTCAAAATACCATGTAGTTTGATCTAGGGCAATTCGCATTAAAGGCACAAAAAACACTCCTTCTCCAAAAAATGGCATCACGCGCTGAAAATCCAAAATTTAGCATTTCATTAAATGTCAAAAGTCAAAAATGCCCTCAGTTATTTTGGGGGTAAACCTAATTTTATCATTTCTCTCTTTTCTGTCTCGATGCTCTCTGCCGCCTGAATCGCCATCGATATCGAGTCTCCTTACTCCGGTGATCGAGTCTTCTCCGGCGATCGAGTCTTCTCCGGCGATCGAGTCTACTCCGGCGATCGAGTCTTCTCCGGCGATCGCTTCATATCCTAATTTCCGGCGTAAATCCTAATCTTTGGCGTAAAGAGATTGCTTTCCATAGATCTACTTGTTTCTGTGGCTTTAATCTGATTTGGTTTAGGCTTTGTCTGTCGATTCTAGGTTTTGTGTCGGTTTAAAGATGTTGAACCTCTGGTTTTAAATAGCGATTGTTGTCTGTCTGATACAACCCTGAAAACTGATTCGATTCTAGGTCCTTGTATCGGTTTGATTTTGTTGAATCTGGATATAATTTTCGCTTGTTGTCTGTTTGATACAAACCTGAAAACTGCTTCTATTCTTGCTTCGCTTGTTATCTATCTGTATCAGTTTGATTTTTTTGAATCTGGATATAATTTTCGCTTGTTGTCTATCTGATACAAACTTGAAAACTGCTTCTATTCTTGCTTTGATTCTTGCTTCGCTTTTTATCTATCTGTGTCTGTTTGATTTTGTGTGTTATCTCGATACTGGGTTTTGTCTATGTCTGTCTTGGTTTACATGTTTGCTTTGTTAACTGAAGTTTCTTTGTACTGTTTCTGTTTCGAAATTGGAATTTTGCTTTGTATATTACTGTTGTTGTTGTACTGTTTCTGTTTTGTACTGTTTTGGGATTTTGCTTTGTTAACTGAAGTTGCTTTGGGATTTTGCTTTGTACTGTTTCTGTTTCTGTTGTTGTTGTTGTTAAACATCGCAAGTAGTGGTTTAGAAGTTGTTGTGTTGCATTAAATTCGCTTAAACATTCTGTCTGTTGTTGTGTTGCTTTCTGTTTCGAAATTGGGATAAGTGATGTATAGTTGTTGTTGTTGCAGATGACAGATTCACAGTATAGGATCACTCTTCTTTCATTGATGCACAATTTTGGTTGTGAGCCAAGCGAGTCTGTTTCTATAAATAGACCCAAGTATGATTCCTACATTGTTCAACTGCGCAAGATTCTATCTAAATCAGTGATGAAACGTATCGAGAATACGTTTATGGGACGGATTCTAAATCTCCATGAAAGACATGTACAGTTTTCTTCGAAGATTGTTCATGCAATTCTCAGCAGATGTATAATTACTGTGAAGAAGAATGAGGTATTCTCTCTGTCTTTCTTTCATCTTCTGTTTGTTTGATTATGTCTTTTAACAAGTGTTTTGTGTTTTTATATTACAGGCTTGGTTTCATTTTGGAGCTCAACCGCTCAGGTTCTCTATTAGAAAATTCCACATGGTGACTGGGCTGAAATGTGAAGGCAATACAATATCCAGTAGCATGACAGAAGAAGACACGTCTGATTGGGATTTGTTGGATGGTAAACACACTTTGGATGATTTGGTTGAACAACTTCGAATTACAGGAGAAGAAAAGGAGGATGACAGATTCAGTTTGGGAATGCTCTTGCTTATTGAAAGCATGTTTCTAGGTGTTTATGGAAAGCATAAATACCCAAAGAAACATGTGGAAATAGCAAAGGACATTGGTACACTCTTGGAATATCCCTGGGGAAGGGATTCGTACCAGTTACTTCTGAAATCGATACACAGGGTGTTAGAGAAGAACATCAACAAGGTTAAGTACGAGCTTCAAGGGTGTCCGCTAGCACTGCATCTCTGGATTTTGGAATCAATTCCAAACTTCCAAACAGCTTTCAGCAGCAAAATACCAAGGAGTGTGCAATCAACAGAACCTTGGTACTTATGTGAAAATATGATTTGACATCCAGTCCAACCATAGAGCAGGTTCTAAGTTTTGAATCTTTAAATGAGGTAAGATATTTTCATATGATTCGCTTCTGTTTTACATCTTTTCAGTTTATCTAACCATAGTTTTCTTCTGTTTTGTAGCTAAAGGTTGTATGTGTGTTGCCAGCAATTGAAAATGACCCAGAAAATTCTGTTTCTATGGATGATATCCAAGATTCAAATCTGGATTCAATTGCAGATCTATCAAAGAATGGCTACAGATTTACCAAAACAGATTGGGAAAATGGCTGCCTTGACTTTGTAGAGGCGATGGTGACTGCTTATAATTCCGGATACAAATTTGTCAATTCTCAACAATCTTCAACCTCAGGTGTCTCAGTCCTTGATCAACTATAAAATCTTCAGAAGAATATGGATGATGGATTCCAACAGATTACCACCCGGTTGACATCCCTGGAGAATGACTTGAAGAATGTCAAGGATGACATGAAAGGACTCAAAGATGAGTTTAAGGGAGTCAAAGAGCAAGTTCATATTCGGAGTGTAAGATGTATTTCGTTTTAGGAATCGTTCTTATTGTTCTAGGAATTCATTCTTAACTTTTGATTTTTTACAGGACAACACAAACCGAGTGCATATTTCTTCCAGCTCACCACCAATTGAGGATAATAATCAACATAGGGAGTGTAGTGAGAATGTAAGCTGAATTAAACTCGCTTGATGAAGCATTCTGTCTGTTATAGGAATCCCTTCCTAAACATTTGTTTTTTTTGCACAGGACAATGCAAACCCAGAGGATCTTTCTTCCAGGTCACCACCTAATCAGCAGTATAATGAAGATATTGAGTTTAGTGAGAATGTAAGGAAACTATTTCTAACTTTTGTTTAGTGAGGATATTTCATTTTATGTAAACTATCACTTGATCTCTCTACCATGTCAACACCAACTCAGGTTCCTGACTCACAGATACCCACTCAGGTTATGTCTCCTAATGGTACACAAAAGGTAACACTTTTCCTTGGAAACAATATTACATATACATGAATCAAATATTGTGTTTACAGGCTGCTAATGTTATCCTAATGTTTTGTAAGGATCAAATTGATAAAGATCTGCTCGAGGATCCAGATGTTTCCAAGTCACCAACTCTGGAAAAAGATCAAGCTGAAACAATAAATGTTGAGGTAAACAACAATTTCAAGAGATTATGGTATTGCTTATAAAGAAAAGTTAGAACAAACGAATTAAACTCTCTTGATGAAGGATTCTGTCTGTTTCAGGAATCACTTCCTAAACATTTGTTTTTTGCCACAGGACAATGCAAACCCAAAGGATCTGTTCGAGGATCCAGATGTTTCCAAGTCTCCAACTCTGGAAAAAGCTCAAGATAAAACAGTAGAAGATGGCCAGATTGATAAAGGGAATTTTGAAGATCTAGCTGGTAACAAATCTCATGTTTTGGATGATAATTCATTAGATGATGAGGTAAGAATTTCGGTTTATTTTGGTTGTTTAGCAATAAACAATTATACAATATTAACAGATTAGTGGAAGTTTTTATTATGTTTTGAAATGGACAGACTTATACAGATTCTTTGAACAAACTGGTAAATAAGCTTTGTATCAAGTCTCCTAATCAGGTAACATATATACATATACAGGAAGCAGTACCAAAATTGTTAAAAACATGTTAAAAGTGTCTTTTTGATAACAACTATTGTATAGTCTTTGACGCAGGATTCTACACAACCTCTGACGAGAAGTACTACACAGCCTCTAACACAGAATACCACACAGCCTCTGACGCAGAACACAACACAGCCTCTAACACAAACTCTGACGCCAAATACTACACAGCCAACACAGCCTATAGTGGATGAACACAGAGAGTTTTAATTGATGCAAAGAGTTGAAGCTTATTACAAATACACCTAGTGTAAAGGAAGCATTAAGAGCCTGTTGACTAAAGGGTGATTCAGATTTTATCTAACTGTTACTACTGAATCGTTTAGTTCCATGCAAGTGAACTGCGAGCGATTGAAGAGGTATAATTGAAAACAATTATTTTGATTAAGTTGTTTTTAAAAATGAATGAAACTAACTAGTTCTTTGGTGTACTTGGCAGAAGAAGGAGGACAATGTAAATGTTTCATTGTCTGCTAATCAGCCAAGTAAGGAACAACCATCAGAATCAGTATGTAACAAGTGACACATGGATCGTTGTTATGATTAAGTTATTTTTAAAAATGAATGAAACTAACTAGTTCTTTGGTGTACTTGGAAGAAGGAGGAGGACAATGTAAATGTTTCATTGTCTGCTAATCAACCAAGTCAGGAACAACCATCAGAATCAGTATGTAACAAGTGACACATGGATCATTATTATGATTAAGTTGTTTTTAAAAATGAATGAAACTAACTTGTTCTTTGGTTTACTTGGCAGAAGGAGGTGGACAATGTAAATGTTTCATTGTCTGCTAATCAGACAAGTCAGGAACAACCATCAGAATCAGTATGTAATAAGTTAAAATTAAGACAATTGAAATAAAATGCTTCACAACCTTGTTTTTTTACATTTATTCTTTCAGGAAGTTCTTGATTCAGATAAAAAAATCCCTCCTGAAAAGGAGAAAACTGATAAAACGAATAAGAAAAGGAAACAACCTCATGAGAATGAACTGTTTCTGAGAAGGATCAAACGAGAACCCAAAAAATCAAAAACGACCAAGACTCCTTACAAGGCAAGAAACCATGCATTAATGGTAACACCAAAGATGAATTTAGATGTGGATCCATTTATGACTCATGTACTCTCTCGTTATTCAAAGTATCAAGACTGGATGGAATTACGAGGCAAACATGCAAGGTTAGAGTGTAAATAACTAAATATTTAACTATGTAGTTGTGATCTTGTTATTGTGACTAACTAAATTTTTATATTATCCACAGACCCCTTGTAATTGATGGATGTAAGGTGACTAAACATTTTTTTGAAAGCATCGAAAATCCAGGACATTCAATGGATACAGAGGTAAATGTTTATTGTATACAAATCATATTTTCTTATGAAAGATATGATTGTGTAACATCGATGTTAAGTTTTGCAATCCCGAAGAAACGACAATGCTGCTTGGTTCCATAATAATCGGCTTCCACAATCTTTTATTTGCTCAATGAGATTCTTCTATAATTTGGATGGTATTTATGACAGATTCAAGAAACCTCCTCAACCCATAAAGCGTTTGATTTTCAATAAAGAGATAACTGAAGTAATAACAGGTAAATCTCTGTGTTATGTATCTCAGTTTCTGGAACTATTTTATTCTCTTTGTGTGTCAAAGTTTTTTGAACTGTTATACTGAATTATTTCATTATCTGGATATGCAACAGGTAAAATATATCCTAAAAGGAGATGGGATAAGGATTTGGAGGTAGTGTATGGTGTTACACGTACACCAAAAGTTATACATTGGACTGGAATGGTGATAAACCTCAAGAAAAGAACGATCACATTCTACAATTGTGGTATTCCTTCTGAGGATATTAATGCTTGTTTTGCTCAAGTGAAAAAATATGCAGGTATAATCATATTTGTAGTGATGTTTTATTGATTATTTATGTTTGTTTTTACTGATGTTTGGTTAATTATCTATGGCCATTTGATTCAGAGATGATTCCAGCCTTGCTTGAGGAAGTTTCTAAAGAAGATTTCAATGATGTTACACCATTTACTGTAGAACAGGCAAAAGATAATCCAAAGACATGTTTATATTCCAATTGTGGTCTCTTTGTAGTGAAGATGTTAGAGTGCCACTCCCTGGGGATGAGAGATATGTCAAGGATTGCTGATGAGAATGCACATGACATAAGATCAAAGTTAGCTTGCAAAATCTTCGAGGAGTTTATCGAGACTGCATTGGAGAAATATAAAAATGTCATCTAGTTGAAGAAGTTTAAGATATTATTGTTACTTTTGTTTTTCAAGTTGAAGAAGTTTAAGATATTGCTATTGCTTTTGTTTTTCAAGTTGTAAACCTTTGATCTTATGTTGACTTGAATGCTTTGATCTTGTGTTGACTTGAATGTGAACTTACATTTTAATTACTACTGTGTATCAAACATTACTTGAATGTTATGTTTGTCTTTTAGTATTTCAGGAACCCTTTACACATTTTCTGGAATTTTTTCATATTTCTGGAATTGCTTTCAAAATGTCATTTTAGTTTATTAAGAGCGATAAGATCTTATTTGATTATGATTCTGAAACGTTATTTGATAACATTAAATGAATTCATAAACAAACAAGTCCGAACATATAGCCCAGATGGTTTATACACTTCATTCACTACCAAAGTATACAACGACCCTCATGTCCCGAGTTCGATCCCTATATGGAAATTTTTTTCTTTTGCTGTATTCAGTAAAACGTATTAAATATTTGGGAAGATCTTCCTAACTTATTTTTAGTAAGACAATTAGTATAAGACCAACAAAATAAGAAAAGCCCAATAGTGTGTACGCATTACACTACGAATTCCAATGGTCTACGTCATCTCTGCAAACGTCTTTTCATTTCGGAGCTCTAGGAATTTCAAGAGACTCCACTCTACGAATTATTCTTTCTGTTTTGTCTAATTAAGAGAGATGTATAGTTTTGGCCTAATCAGAAGTCATATTCATCATAGAGAGACGAGAAAATGGTTTTCAAGTTCAATCTTCTTCTTTCCACAAAATCTACAAGAAAATCCATATTTCGCAAAAGAATGAAACCGGTTCGATGCAATATACCTCATCTTCCCGCTGAAATCATCCATAACATTTTGCTCATAAAAAGTGAATGTTCATATACCGAGTACGTCAGTGCAAAAGCGGTTTGTCGATCTTGGAAATCCATCCTGGAGACGCCATTGTTTCTGCGTGAGGTAGACTTGCTGGAAATGCAAACTCCTATCAGACGTTATCCAGATTTCTCTAATTTTAAGGAACAATGTCTTCGAAACAGTAATCTCTCTGCTCTGTTCTTGTTGGGTCTTAGCGAAATGTTTAGAGCAGGAAATAGAGATGTAGGTTTCCAATTGATTCGACAAGCGGCATATGGAGGTTATGATCTTGATATATGCGCAAGGGCTTGTCTTGATATAATCATGAACCCGTCGGATCAGTATGATGGAGAGATTTCAAAAGAATTTGCCCTGAAATGCAGAAGGAAGCTTTTTCTTGATAGTACTCAACAGCGGATGTATCATCTTCCACAGTGGTTTGAGGAAGCAAAAGCCAATATCGATATCTACAGTGTCAACGACTGTAACTGCGCTCCATATATCTGGGTAATTCATAGAAAGGGAAGAGGGTCGTGTCTTAAGTGTTTTTGGACGGAGGAGAAATGGTATTTTGCAGACAAGTTGACCAAAAAAGTTCTTGTTTGGCCAAATTAATCAAAATCCATAAGATGACTTTTGTTTCTTGTCTTTTCTTTTTTGGATTACAATGCCATGTTTAAACTTATTTTTTTGGATAATTTGTTGTTCTTCATTTCGATAACATGGCATGATTTATTTCAGTTATTGTTGTTCTTCCTTCTAAATCCCAAACTGGAAAGCCTTACAAAAAAAAAAAACCTATATATATTCTCATATGATAATGTATAAGACCATTTACAAGCCTTTCTAAGTCGAAATTACAAAAATGCTTAATACGAGAATCCAACATGGGTTTTTAGGTTTAAAGAGTAGCAATAAATGGTTGAGCTACCATTAAGCCAGTTTAGTATGTTGAGAATTGTTCAAAAACAAGTATGTAAAAACAACAAGTCCTAAATCTGGAAAGCCTTACAAAATCAAAATTTTATATGATAAGAAGCACATATGCTAATGTATGGTGGCCCGTTTACAAAGCCCATTTACATGTCTTTCTAAGATGTAAAACACAAAATTTACCATTACACATCTTAGGCAAATCTATTTTCGAAAGCCCATTTACCAATATTTATGTTAAGGTTGTTCGAATTAACAAAAGTCCTAAGAACCAAACTGGAAAGATTTACAAAATCATTAGAAAGCCTTTCAAACGGGAAAGCCTTACAAAATCATTGGGCCAAGGTATAGTTTAGAAATCTCAATTTTGGTACGAGCCCAACAAAATAGGAAAAGCCCAAGGTAATTTGTCTAACAAAACAGATGTAAGTTGTACAACGCCCAACAAGTTGCACTACAGTAAATCACATTATTTAACTGTCAATTCTACTCATTACACTACGAGTTCCAATAGTTTACGTCATTGCTGGAAACGTCTTTTCATTTTGGTGCTCTAGGAATATCAAGAGACGCGATACATCCTTTTTGTCTTGTCTAATTAAGAGATATATATATCGTTTGGTCTAATCAAAAGTCATCTTCATCATAGAGACACGTAAAAATGGGTTACAAGTTTAATATGCGTCTTTTCATTTCGTTGCTCTAGGAATTCATGTCTCTTTGTTTTTTAACAACCGTCTTTCCACTCTATATAAAGAATTGTGTTCTATAATTTTCATAACCGTGCTCATCTTCGAAAGGCAAATATGATAAACGATTACTGGTATTTACCACCATACAAAAAGTATCATTACGAGACACGTTCAGTTACAAGGGCAAGAAAAGCCATCAAGCCTTTCAATCTTCTTTCGCTGCCAGAAGATCTAATCATGAAGGTACTCATTCATACTTGCGAGGACAACTTTATAGACTTCAAGCATTCGAAGATAACATGTAAAACAGTAAGAGATATGGCGGAAAGAGAAGAATTCTACCAATTCGTTGATCTAGTTCGTGTGCGCAGAAACTATATTGGTATAACTAATGATTTCATTCGTAAGTGTTACCAAGCGGATAACACATCAGCCTTGTTTCTGAAAGGAATCTCTGACTTCCTGTACACTAAAAGTCAAAATGATGGAATTGAAGCAGTGAAGAATGCAGCCAATCGTGGTTATGAATTAGCGATATACTCATACGGTATGATAAGGAAGACATTTAATAAAGATGGTGACGATGAGTTATTTGGAAAGTTCGAATTCACAAGAGCATCTGCTAAAAAAAATGGACGGATTGTTAGAAAAATTAGCGTAAAAGCTTATCCTTCAAATCCGCCAGAATTCATCACAGCAAGGCGTTTACAACTCAATATGGAAGGAGTTTATTATTGCTCTTGTGCTACGCTTAACAACTGGATAACCCCGTGGAGTGAAATTGAAAAGGAAGGTAACATGTGCGACAAATATTTTTGGGATATAGAAACGGAGTACTTCTGCAGAGTCATTCCAGATACCTTCGATAAGTGGAGA
This sequence comes from Orychophragmus violaceus, assembly GCA_030180135.1. NCBI lineage: Eukaryota > Viridiplantae > Streptophyta > Magnoliopsida > Brassicales > Brassicaceae > Orychophragmus > Orychophragmus violaceus. The sequence goes on along the minus strand of CM058231.1, from coordinate 33,552,993 downwards.
TGAAACTGATTGTTTGTTGGGCTTGTTTTTGCATTATTTCTTTTTAAAATTTATTAACATTTTGATTGTAACAGAAGGATATTTGAAGTCTTAATGCCTAATATTTATTAATTATGTTAGAAATCAAATATAAATGTTATTTTTTTAGCCATTGGAACATGTTAATATGTTGGATGGTATTAGAATATTGTATATTTAAATTGTTGTATAGGTAGATGCAAAAGTCCAATTATATAGTTTAGGAAAGCTTTCCTGAATGTGTATGAGGAAGAGAAATAATATGTTTGATGTTAGTAGAACATTGTTATTCAGTAAGGAAATACACGTATTCAGGAATTGTCGTAATCTTACACATTTTTTTAGTCCAACTTAGAGTACATGCATGATTCACACTAATAGAAAATGATATTCAGGAAACTGTTTTACATTTTTTGGAAGATCGTCCAAAAGCATTCCATAAGAGGCACACACCAAGTCTCTAAGGCCATTACAACATGACATAAACTAACACTTAGCTCATATGAGAATAAGTGCAAGCAAAAGAGCAAATGCCAAAAACAGAATATGTGGTTCCATGGCAGCAATCGACTTATTCTTGGTTATCAAAACTCTTTCTAGCTTTGCAATCCTTTCTTCATTCTCTACCTGAAGCTTCCTCAGTGCATCAATCTCGTCGTGAGCTTTATAATGTCGTCACGCATTGTCTGTGATTCACCAATGGTCAAGAACTGCATTTTTAAAGACATTTCAGCAAAATCACTCTTAAGAGCGACCAAATCTTCTGTCACAGCCTCGTCCCACCATTTCCAAATGTGGCACTGTCGATCGTCATAATTAGAACAAGTAAAAAACCTTCTACCCAGGTCCAATTGAGAACGACATGTGTCAAGTATTGCCTTACGGCCGCAATAACAAACCGTGAGCATACCATTTTCTTCAACAACAGCCTTACCTACAGAATCAGAATCAGCAAGAGTATAATCATTTTCTTCAACGACCAGCTTACCTAAATTGACTCATGTTACCAACAACAGACTTACCTACAGAATCAGAATCAGCAAGACTAACACTTGAACTTGATGGCTGGCTATAACTATAACGGCTCATATTTGTCAAGATTGCAATCACAATTAATCTCAGAACCGAATTCACAACTTTATCTCTGTAACACTTAAACTTCATAGACGAATTCGAGCTAATAGCGAGCTTAAACAAGAAGAACAAGTAACAAAGCATAAATACTTAAGATATCAAAGATTCAGTGTAAAAGAATATAATTGATAAACGAAATTAAACAAAAAGAACGATTGCTTACCTGATTGACCCAGTAGTTTAGACAGAGAATACAAATCGATTTCCCAGAAATTATGTCGAAAGGATTAAGAAAATGGAAGAGAATCTGGCTCGATCCCCTTTTGAAGTTTTTTTCTGGATCTACAAAAAGTTTCGTCGAAGAGGATTAAGAGCGATAAGATCTTATTTGGTTTTGATTGTGAAACTTTATTTGATAAGATTAAATGAATTCGCAAACAAACAAGTCCCAACAGATAGCTCAGATGGTTTATACACTTCATTTACTAATCGAGTACACAATGACCCTCATGTCCCAAGTTCGAATCCCTATATGGGAATTTTTTTTCTTCTGTATTCAGTAAAACGAATTACAATTTAGGAAAGTCTTCCTAACCTATTTTTAGACTCTAAACCCTAAGCACAAACATCCTTTTTGTGGTTAAAATCTAAACCCTAAACCACTTCTTAACCCTAAACCTCAACAAATTAATCAACAGTATGTAATATTGAAACACTACTTTCTAGTTGTTAAAATCTATACCCTAAACCACTTCTTAACCCTAAACCCAAGCAAATTAATTTACAATCTGGAATATTGTATATGCTCTTTCTAGTGGTTAAAATCTATACCTTAAACCCCTACTTGATGAACCCAAGCAAATTATTTTACAGTATGGAATATCGAAACACTACTTTCTAGTGGTTAAAATCTAAACCCTAAACCACTTCTTAACCCTAAACCCAAGCAAATTAATCAACAATATGTAATATTGAAACACTACTTTGTAGTGGTTAAAATCTATACCCTAAACCACTTCTAAACCCTAAACCCAAGCAAATTAATTTACAGTATGGATTATCGTATGTCCCGTTTTTAGTTGTTAAAATCTATAACATAAACAACTTCTTAACCCTAAACCCAAGCAAATTAATTTACAGTCTGGAATATTGTATATCCTCTTTCTAGTGGTTAAAATCTATACCCTAAACCCCTACTTGATGAACCCAAGCAAATTAATTTACCGTATGGAATATCGAAACACCACTTTCTAGTGGTTAAAATCTATACCCTAAACTACTTCTTAACCCTAAACCCAAGCAAATTAATCAACAGTATGTAATATCAAAACACTACTTTCTAGTGGTTAAAAGCTATACCCTAAACCACTACTTGATGAACCCAAGCAAATTAATTCATCAAGAGTTTCTAAACATCTTTGTAAATATAGTTCAACTGAATTCAAGAATGCGGCTTACATGAGATTAATTAATTTGTTCTTTTTTTAACTCAAACTACGTCATTAGAAATCAGATAAGACGTTCATCTCTTTAAACTACTTCATTTTCTGGAAATCATAATATATATTGAGGAAGCTATACCCAAATAATTTTAAAGAAATTTGTTCATCTCAATTCGAAACGATTGACCATCATTTTTTTGGTTTGTGTAATTACTAGATCACCGTCAATATTTTAGTTAAATCAATTTATAATTTGTCTCATAAACCTTTGGCAATAAGGTTTGAATACAAAGTGTTTTGAATTCATAAGAAACGGGACAAACATGCTTAAAACATAAATATCATTACAACAATATAAAGAGAGATGGGGTACATAGATTTAGTCTTAAATAACAAACGATGGCAAAACATAAATATTCTTAATAAAATGTAATTTCAGATAGTAGCATGCTCTCTAGTCCACGCCTCATCAACAACCTGATCATCTTCTCCAACTTTTGGTTCTTTCAGCAAAGAATAAATTGACTCCAGAAGTTTTGGAATGGTGTCCAAAATTGTCCATTCCCTCCTGGCCATCAACTTAGGAAGTAAAACGTACCCATTTTTATCAATGTTTGGATGATACACCTTTGTCTTAAAGAAGAACTTTGGTGGTTTGAAAGGATATTCAACAGGAAACCAAAGACAAAACTTGAACACGCCTCCTTCATATGGAGAATTTTCAGGTCCAATCATCATGCCTTCACAATTGTAAATGTCACCTTCAACCGGACCAATGCTAACAAAGGGAATGGGATTCTTCTCCAAACTTTTCAAAGCCTTCTTAACATGTTTTTGTAGGAGCGACATGATTTCCTGAACGAAACGCAAGTAACATGTTTAGTTATAGAGATATATATATTTGTGAATTACAACAACATACGGAAACACATGTAACATATTTAGAAAACGCATGTAAAAACTCTTCAACATTTCGCTTATAAACCGAAAGGAAAGCATTAAAAAATTGAAAGTGTATTTAGAAACTGGCCAAATGAAAGATGAAAGAGATACATAATTGTAAATGAGAAAGAGATAGAGATACCTGAACTCGAAGAATGAAAGGAAGAATCAAGTGAAACTAATCGATATATTTGTGTATGTAAATGTGACTCTATATATAGACAAAGGAAATGGGTGTCCAGTCGACTTTGGAAATAGTGAACCGATGCAACTTTTCAAACAATCACTGACCAGTTATATCTTTCCAATTCATTCATCTTTGACCAGTCACACACTTTCCAACATGTGACTTTTCAAACAAAAACAATGGGTAACGGTAATTTTGAAACCGATAGTTTTTAGGAAGCAATATTAAATCTATACTTTTAAAAATTCGTTCAACTGACTTTGATCGTCGGACTTGAATAATATTCATAAAGGAAACTAACTTGTATATTATACATCTCAATGAATATAGAGGAAACTATTACAGTTATTCAGGAAGGTCTTCCAAAATTATTTAATTAAAAAAATAAAAATAAATCGTCAACTAGATTCAAACTTGGAACATGAATGATATGCAATTATGTTATTTAGGCACTAGGCTAAGTTATTACTTCGTGTATTCTACTAAGTGAAAAGTATATATATTGATAACAATTAATAAAATTCTGGAAGGCCTTACACTTTTTAAGGAATGTATTCCGAATATTTTCCCATTCGTAACTGGAATTTGAAACCTTTCAGGAAACAATAAATCAGTTTTAGGAACGCATTACTTAAAACTTGTAATCGTTTTCAGCCAACATTTAAAAGAGACGATACATTTTTATTCCTGAAACAAAAAAAAAACATGAAATGTTCCATAAAATAATGTTGCAAACACTTCTAAATGATAAATAAAGAGAGAGTATCATATTGAGAAGAATAACTCGGAAAGTAATGTATGATGTGTCATCCTCGTAATCCTTGCAAGCATCCATGTGTAAACTCCAAATCTTATCCTCATATCGATGTTCTGCAGGTGCTCTTGTTATGGCCAGGAACACCACATCTACTGCACTTATGTAATTTGGATTTAGAACCTGGAACTCAAAACTCTCCAACTGATCTGATCTTCTTAGTTGGAGGTCTGCCACTGCTTTGTTTAGTCTTTGGTGGTGGACATGAATAGCCTGACATAGCCTCTGGATACTCACAAGTACTCAAATCTCCACAACGATGTATGCTTTCAGCATAAGCTTTAGCAAACACTTCTGCGGAGTGGAAAGCATCCACAAACTTTTTCTCATCCAATTTTGAACGCTTACTAGCAGCAACAGCATGAATGCAAGGAATCCTATATATATCAAAAACATTGCATGTGCAATGCTTCTTTTCCAGATTCACAACAAACTTCCTAGCTTCATCTTTAACCTCAAACTCATATCTATCAACATGGTAGACATTAAGTTTCATAGAAGCATCATATCGTGATACCAGCTTCTTCACTACACGAGGTGTAACAATACTCCCATTTTTCTTGGCAGCTTCCCGGCGCTCGTGAAACCATGTCGTGAGCGTCAATCTTATAGTCTCCAGCAGTGAGATTTTTGGCAACTCACGAGGCGTTTTTCAAATCGAATTCAGAGACTCTGCAATGTTTGTGGTTATAATATTGTACCTGTTTCCTGGAGCAAAGCAATGAGCCCACTTCCTGAAATCTGCATCTACCAAATACTTAGCTAAGCTTGGACTTCCATCTCTTATATCACTAAACAGTGCATTGAAGTCATGGACTGTATAGGCATTAGCAGCAGATTCTACCAAAGGAATCAGTCTGGTTTTTCCATATCTTGTTTTGATGTTATTGATCAGATGAATCATACAAATCCCATGATATGCACGAGGATAAACATTTGCAAGAGCTGCTGCGATGCTTTGAGCTCTGTCAGAAACAAAAACAAGGTCTTCTGCATCAGGGATCATATATGTCAACCCTCTGAAAAACCAAGACCATGCTTCTTTATTCTCTGAATCAACAATTACAAATGCTAGAGGGTATAAGTGGAAGTTCCCATCTTGTGCACTAGCTCCTAGTAGAGTCCCCTTAAACTTTCCCTTGAGGAATGTACCATGAACGGCTATAACTCTCCTCATCAATGAAAAACCTCTTATTGATGCTCCAAATGCAACAAATGTATATACTTGAACTTCCCAGAAGCATCCATCTCAAGATACGTTTTTGATCCAGGGTTTGTCTCTTGAAGTTTGAACAACCACTTTGACAAGTTATAATAACTGTCTTCAGGAGTACCTCTCATCAAATTCTGAGTTTCCTCTTTAACTCTCCATGCTTGTTTGTAGTTGATTTGAACCCCATGATGGATCCTAACTTTCTCAATAATCAGCTTCGGATTGAGTCCATCCTTTTTTCTCCATAGTTGCTGCAAATCAAAGAACCAAGCAGTTTTGCACTTGCTTGTCTATAGTTCGCGTTTCTGTGAGATGTGTCACAAGTATGACCATGTACATACTTCTTCACCACAGAAAACTGAGAATTTGGAAGCCTTGTTGCCCGCATCCTCCAAGTGCACTTAGCATCAACGCAGCCTAAAATCACTCTATCCTTGTTTGACCAAAGCGTCCTAAATTCGAACTTCCAATCCAATGCCCAATTCTTCATCCTTGTAATCATCTCTGCCTTGTTCTTGAAGTATCTGTTGACACATATAACATCACTAGATGTTGAAGGAGAAAATCCGGTATGAAGAGGAGGAAGATCTGGAACAGGATGCAAAAGAACAGAAGGCTCTCCTCTATCATAAGTTGATGACGAATTGTTGGTTTCTGCAGTTTCCTACAACAATGAATGACCAACAACAAAAAATGACCAACTAAGATTCTGTTAATCTGGAAGACTATCCTGAATAATAAACAGCAACTACTAAACAAATATTTCGTCTACAATAATGGTGTAAGAAGGCTTACATTCTGTGTTCCATGCGAATTCTTGTTTACAGCAGTTAGAAACATGCCATTTATATTCGAACTGACATTTACCTACAACAAAGAGTGACCAAATACGAAATTTATCTGATTAGGAAATCTATCCTGTTAATCAGGAAGACTTTACTGAATAATAAACAACAACTACTAAACATATATTTCGTCTACTAAACAGATATTTCGTCTACTAACCTCTTCAGTTGTGCTAGAATCATTCTCCAATACTGGAGGATATATATCACCTACCTGAAATGAATAACAAGGTAAGTCACTGTGAATAGAAAAGTTTTACAATTATGAAGCTATTCAAGAAAGGATTGCTAACCGTTAAGCATAGACGGATCATTTCAGGATCAAGCTTTCGTTTGTTGATAAAAGTTCTTAACTGACGATCATTTCCTATAGCTGTTGGAGGAGAATCTTCAACAAATGCCTTCATTCTTTGAGGAAGCCCATAAGAGAGACTAAACTGCCTATTCTTTATATCAAAATCTTTAGTAATAATCTTGACCAAATCACTGAAACTAACTTCTTCCTCAACATCAAATAGTGAGGCTCTTCTGTTAACATCTACTTCAAATTCCCACGGCATCTTCTCGTCTCTTTTCCATTCACCACAGACACAATAAAGGTCCAACATGATCTACAACCATAAAAACAAAGCTAAGTATATGAATCATAATAATGAACACATCAATAAGCTAAGCAAATGAAATCAGTTGAGAAGAGCAGACATTGAAGATTATTCCGATTCATAATAATGAACAAATCAATAAGCTAAAGAAATGAAATCGGTTGAGAAGAGCAGACATTGGAGTGAACACATCAATAAGCTAAGGAAAAGAAATCAGTTGACAAGAGCAGACATTGGAGTGAACACATCAATAAGCTAAGGAAATGAAATCGGTTGACAAGAGCAGACATTGGAGTGAACACATCAATAAGCTAAGGAAATGAAATCGGTTGACAAGAGAAGGTATTGGAGATTATTCAGATTCATAAAGAACACATCAATAAGCTAAGGAAATGAAATCGGTTGAGAAGAGCAGACATTGGAGATTATTCAGATTCATAATAATGAACACATCAATAAGCTAAGGAAATGAAATCGGTTGAGAACAGCAGACATAGGAGATTATTCAGATTCATAATAATGAACACATCAATAAGCTAATGAAATGAAATCGGTTGAGAAGAGCAGACATTGGAGATTATTCATGACGAGATAACGTGTTTTACCTTAACGTAAGATAGATTCAAAGAATTGAAGAGAACTTCGAGAATAGATGAACAAATAGGAGTAGCACAAGCCGAGGTGGAGCGGAATTTACAAGCGACGGAGACGAGCTTAAGCAGAGGCGGAGTGTATAAAAGGTCTGAGGAAGCGACGGAGATGAAGTAGAATTTGGTCTCGTAGAAGAGAGATAGGTCAATCTCCGTCGGAATCTCTCCGCCGTCGCCTATTAGAGCTCCGTTGGAATCTCTCCGTCGTCAATCTCCGTCGAATCGCCGTCGAATCTACGCCGTCGAGGAATCGTGACCCAATCGTTTGTCAATGAGGAGAAACAAAAGGAAGGGTACAATGGTAAATGGACAGAGTTAAGAATGCTATTTTTTGACACGGCAAATTAAGGGCCACGATTGTGATTGGCCATGTTTTTAGTGCCAAATAATGCCTTTTCTCTTTGATCTATGTTTCACATATGAAGTTGAATATCATTTTTTTTTGTAAGGTTAGATTGAGAGTTTGTGAATTTTTATTCATATTGTTACCTTTACATATAGTGGTTAGTTCGTGACTATGTTAAACAAGTTTGATGTTTATTATAAGTTTTCTATATAATATGATGGTATTTAAGTAGTAATTATTAGATTTAGGGTTTTTTAGACTTCCAAGTAAATCTAGTTCAGGTATTTAGATTTCTTACAAACTCTTATTTCAGACTGCATATGAAGTCCAAAATTTGAAAGTTTTTGACACGAAAACTTTAAAAAGGTGGGAAATTTCTGCCTGAAAATTTTAGAATTCCCGCTCAGTTAGAAAGTTCCTTCTCAGACTACATATGAAGTCTGATACCGGATATTTTACAATTTTTAATTGTTAAAAATCTGGCGATAAAATTTCCCTCCAATTTCTCTCCACTTATTTTAACCTAATCTTGTACACACATATAACAGCAAAAAAAAAATCTTCACATTCTTCCTTCTCTTACAACCTCTCTTTCTCTCTCTTTTGTAAAACCTCTTTCAAATTTCTCACCCAAAAAGGTTCTCAAGCTTATTCTCTCATATGAGTTCTTATGTATGTGATTCATAGCTGACTCTTTCAGCTTCTAGAGTTCATGGGAAGGGTATCAAACAATCCTTTAATAATCATTTCTTGGAGACTTGGTCACTAATGCTAGAGCTCTGTGTTTTTGCTTTTTCAGGTGCTTGGTTTAAGGTTGAGCCAGATGACTCTCCGAAGAATCTGGAATTCGGGCTTTTTATGCTACTAATAGCTCCTAAAACTTATGTGAAGTACGAGGAACACGAAGTCTGAGAGTCTACTATCAGACTACAACCGAAGTCTGAGAGTTTCTCAGACTTTCAGGTAAATCTGGTTCAAGTATTTAGACTTCTCATGAAGTCTTATTTTAGATTGCATATGAAGTCTCAAATTTGAAAGTTTTTGAAATTTTTCGTACGAAAACTTTTTAAAAAGGCGGAAAATTTTCCCGCTCGATTCAAAAGTTCCATCCCAGACTACATATGAAGTTTGATACCAAAAACAAATTCTCTCTTTTTGTGAACAAAACCCTTACATTGGTTGATTTAGTTTATTTACAAGTTCCTCTTAATTAACAGAACTTTCGATTGATAAATCTTTATGCAAACTAATACATAGGTTGATTTGGTGTAGAGGCTGAAGGTGCTTTAGACAAAGCAAGAAAACATAAGAAAAGGCAACTTGAAGATACTCTTAAAATGGTGGAGAATAAGAGAAATGTAATTTTCCAAAGAGGTTCACTATATATCAAGAATTGTCTATGGTGGGACTTACATTGTAGATATGGCAAACAAAACTGAGGACCGTGATGTGTATGGCGATACAAAGAACACAGAGCAATCAAAATTCTAATATAAGACTACAACTGAAGTCTGAGAGTGAAAATTCAACATGAAGTCTGAAGTCTGATACTAGATTAGGTGTTTTCTCATCTGTGTAGATTTTTTACTGGTTAGTAGTTTTCTTATTGAACACATTGTATTGTATTAGATTATTGGATGATCAAACAGAGGAAATAAGCTCTCCTTGTCTACTATACTTGTATAAAAATACAAAGTTGTGTAAATTTACTTTTGTCTACTCAAATCAACAAAGAATTTTGTTCATTGAAAGTATACAACATCAGAAAATGAGTAATCTTAACCTTGGAAGAAAATTCATTAGTTAAGAAAATTGGTTAGAAATCATTATACATTAGATTACATACACCAACATATAACAAACTAAAATAACCTTAAGTGCTGGTGAATTTTCTTACACTTAGGAAAAATGGGTCACCTTAACCTTGGAGAAAAATGCGTCACCTTAACCCTCGAGACCCCAATTTTCTTTGACTTGAGAAAAATGGGTCATTTGTAATATCCAGACTGCCAAAGAAGTCTGATAATATGGTCGTCAAACCTCTACTGTTGTCTGATTCTTATGAGCTAAAAGCTTATAAATTTAACAAGTCCAAATGTTAAGTCTGTTCGCTCATCATCACATTAGCGATCTTATTGGAAAAATCAGCATGTGAACGGTCTGTATGCGGTTGTGTAGCTCATCTTCATCCCAAACTGCTTCTTCATTGATATTTTGACATGCTTTGGTGTAATCAGTTCAATTATACCAAAGCATTCAATAAACAACCAACAAATATAATGTGGATCGAGTATAACGTTTACGCGTAGACATTTTGTCCACCACTGAACATGTATGGGTTTTTGAATAGATCATCACCCAATACTTGTTTGGTTCGTTCTTCCCATATTTTTAATCATGATACCCCGCATCTTCATCTCACAACCCATTCACCAAAATTAACATGTAACTGAGCTATTATCTGTAAAACAAACATGTATAAACCACATTAGATATCTTATGGGAAAAATCAGACTTCTTTGCGAAGTCTGATTCTATTAGCTACATTGCCAATATTATTCAAAAATTGATTAAAAAATAATTACCAAACATAAGAATGTAAAACTCACGCATAAGGAACATATACAACTAACACACATTTATACAAATTAAAATCAACGAAATTAATCACAAATATACAAAATGTGTTTTTAAAATTTTTTAACATTTCAGACTTCCGTAGCAGTCTGACAGTAGTTTTACCATACCTCTATGGCAGTCTGAAAAAGAGGGTATTTTTGCAATTGAAATCAAATTGGCAGACAGCGGATGCAGTCTGACAGCCATCAGACAGCGTATGCAGTTTGCTTTGTAATTTTTTGACATTTTTGTCAGACAGATTATGAAGTCTGAGAACAAAAAGGAGTAGTTTTGCAATTGACTTTTAAATTTGACTTTTTAACAAACTTGTCCAAGAAGTCTAATAGTTTTCAGACTTCTACTACTGTCTCACAAAAAGTAGAGGGTATTTTTGGGTTGACCAAAAAATTTTAAGGTTGACTTTTTTGTAACAGACGTCTATTACAGTCTGAAAAGATATTCAGACAGCGAGGGAAGTCTGATAAAAAAACTTCGCATTTTGGGGTATTTTCAGCGTTGACCAAAATTCGGAATTTCAGATCTCTATAGTCGTCTGATATTTTTTCCCTTGTTTTCAGACAGCTTTAGAAGTCTGACATTTTTTCCCTTATTCTAGTAAACATCTGGAAAATTTTGGTCAATTCTTCTTTCTACCTTTTTTATCTATCAGACATTGGATTCTGTCTGACAATTTTGGCACACTACATAAGAAGTCTGAATAAAAAATCAAATTGCAATCAATTGCAAAACTACCCTCTTCTTATTTAGACTTCTTGGTGAAGTCTGACAATTTTTTTTTCAAAGGAATTTCCTAGACTTAAATGGAGGTCTGTCAATTCAAAATCAATTGCTAAACTATCTTCTCGTTGACCATCATACTCAATCAGACTTTATGGGAAGTCTGAAATCGCGAAACAAATCTGAGAATCGGCGAATCTTGTGAAAATCACCTAAATCAGGTTTTGAGCTCATTTTTACCTTCGCCAAACGCCCAGAACTTCTAGATACACCAATACCCAACAAACCCAACTATTTTATGCAAGAATAACCAAAATCGCAAGAGATCCAAATTTTTAAAATTTTAAACATGAATTAGAGAGTTTTTTGGATGAAATTGGAGAGAAAATAGGAGAATATAATGTTGTGAACTCTAATATAGAGCTTTAATGGCTCGAAATTAGTTGTATGAGGTATTATGAGCTCAGATTTTGTTTTTAATGGTGGTTGGTGAATTAGGGAAGATGACAGTTTCGTAATTAAGTTAGATCTGAAAGGGTTTTTTGTGTTTTGGTAAAAACATCAGACTTCAGAAGAAGTTTGACGATGGCATTATCGTGAATACCCAAATTATTAAGAGGATATATTAACGAAGGAGAGGAAAGTGAAGGGTGAAGGTATTTTTAGGGTTGACTTCAATTTTTAAGTACCAAGGCTTCCTTCTGTTTAATGGAAGTATCTTTCATTTCCCGTGGTGTTATTGAACAAGTAAAAGTGGGAGTACTTGCGTGTGTTTTTTGTACGCTTGATATTTTAGCATGATTTAGTAAAGAATCAGGCTGTCTTGGCCGTTCATGCTGGGTCCTTTTAAGAGCAGCGTTGGGTGCCAAAGATGAGACTTTTAGGGAGATCAACATTTAATTAATTGCGTAATTAATTTATAAGGCATATATTTTGCTTAATCTCAGTTATGCGAGGCTTATATATGTTCGGCTTTTCCGTTCTAGGGATAAAGAGAATGTGCAAGGCATGAATACTTGCTTATTTGTCATCGCTCATCTCAAAGAACATAAGGGCAAGTGCCCCGTTTTAAAGTGCGAGACGGATATCGTCTTTCCCTTACCATGAGTTTTTAGCATTAAATTTTTAAGCTGATATGCATCTCATTATGTAAGGAAGACCACACCCCTGGCCAGGAAGCAAGATGCTAATGCGAGTCTTACTAGGTGCTAGGCTTACATTCGAGGTGTGTGTTGCTCAACTCTTGCGGGCTTAGGAGCCCGGCTTTACGATGAATCGTTTAAACAATGATCGGCGTGGGATTGTTAGCGAGGGTATTTCTTGGCAATGCGCTTAATTAGGCAAGATATGCTTGCGAGTTATGATGCGAGAAGAATGCTCGGCTTAGGGTGAATGCGAGAGCGACGCTTGGCTTAGAGTGAATGTGAGAGTGTTGCCCGGCTTAAAGTGAATGCGAGAAGAGTAATTGGATTAACGTATAAGAGAAAGATACTCGGATTAAAGTATAAAATACTCGACTATGTATAAGAGAAAGATACTCGTCTTAAAGTATAAGAGAAATATGGACAAAATTTAATTTTATTAAGTCTTGTGGTTGTGCCGATGAAGTCCGCCTACGTATCTTCCAGAGAAGAATCAAGACACTCGTAGTTCATTACAAAAATTGATAATAAATAAGCTCGGCATAGCAAGCGTACTTTTTTGATGTAACTGTACCGATATGGTTGCCTACGTACCTGTTGGAAGGGGATCAAGTCACTCGTATTTCTAATTGGTTGTTGAAGAAGTCGTTAGAACGGTGTGACGATGTTGTCTAGCTAAGGTATTGCTTTAGACTGGAGGAATTTTATGATCAAGGGAGTGCTTTGCCCTTCATTGATTCGAGCCTGTAAACCCCAGGAATGATGACCTTGGTGATTTTGTATGGTCCTTCCCAGTGAGCGCCTAGCTTTCCAGCCCTCCATTCCTTTGTATTTTTGTAAACCTTGTGGAGGACGTAGTCACCAAGTTTGAAGTGACGTTCGTGAACCTTCTGTTGGAATTATGTCCAGTAATCTCTGTACTGTCTCTAGAAAGTAAGAGTATGTCAATGATCAGACATAAGTCATATAATACTGGGGGTCATGATGGCTTGCTAGAGTCCGCTCATGATCTATAAGTCTTGGATTTATTGCCTTTATTATATGATCCCACATGGGTCACACGCCTAAGCTAACGGGAAAATACGAAGGAACGGTTTAGCGGAAGTACGGTAAAAGTGCTAGGCATTTACTGTACTTAGAGAGAATAAAGGGCCTGATTAAATCCATGGGATTTAATCAGAACTGAGAATTGGGCCCAAAAGCCCATGAGAACTAAAGGGAGTTTTAATGAATAAAACTTGACCTAAAGCTCTCTAATTCTCTAAGCCTCCTGCGCCTCTTTTCTCTCTGTCTGCGGCCTCCTCAGCTCGGTCTAGCAGCCTTCTTCCTGCTTGGTGTGCGTGTGTGAACCTCTGGAGGAGTTATCACTTGGTGGCTCTGCTGATCTCTGACCTGTTCTTCATATTCCGCTGCATAAACAGGTATAAGGTGAGATCTATTATGTTTCTAGCAAGAGAACCTAGATATGGCATGTTTAGGATCTATTAATCTGATGAATTGAATCAGGATTAACAACAAAAGATCCATCAGTGGTATCAGAGCCATTGGTTCTGTTAGGTTTTCTTGTTTAGATTCATGTTTTAGGTTGTTTAGAAGTGTTTTGAATCTGAGATTGCTTGAATCTGATTTGTAAAACACTTAAGAAACAAATTAAAACCTAAAAACCCTAACTATAAAATCGCATGGACCAAAACTTGGTTTTGGTATGCGTCGGCCGATGGTTATTGATGCATGGATCGATCGCATGATCATGGCCGATCGATCGCTTGCGTGCGAGGATGGACCGGTCGGATCGATTGGATCGATCGCAAGGATCGCGTCCCGTTGCCTCGTCGTCCCGCCGTGTGTTGCTGTCACGATCGTGTGAAGCCAACGACCCGACTCGACGATCACGCTCCCGTCCCGATCACAAGCCGAGCCCGTCCCGATCATGAGGCTTGCGGCTGTCCGGATCATGCACGATCGCGGTCATGCTTGCGGCCGTGACCTAATTGGTCGTTTTCGGTTTGGCTCGAACCGGTTTCGGTTAGGCTTGTGGTTGTTCGGTTTAAGACAATTAAAAACTTAATCGTCTTGGTTTAATAAACAGACTTAATAAATTTATTAAGTTCTGGTTAAACCGGGATAAGAAATCCAATGTCGAAATAATTATTGGATTTTGTGCCTAAACCAGGATTTTCTAATTTGATTTGGTTGGACCAAATAAATTGAGAAAATCCGGTTTAGTAAATAACCGGTTGACAATTGTGGTCATCGTAGTAATTAATTTTGGTTAGACCAATTTTAATGAACCAGACCGGTTATGTCATTTAATTGGGCAATTGGGTTATGTCTTGGACATGAACCAATTCTTGGGCCTCGGGCCAAGAAGTTAAAACAATTGGGCCAATTATTTGAGTCTTTTCATCAGATTAATTTAAAACTTATTTTTATAAAATAATTATAAAAATCGATTTTAAATTAAAGTTTCCGAAATTTTGAAATTAGAAAGTTTCTTAAAATAGAAGTTTCTAGATTTGCATGTTTTGGATTTTAAGAAATTTCTAAAGTTAGAAAGTTTCCGGTTTTAGAAAGTTTCCAATTTTAGAAAGTTTCCAAAATTAGTAGGTTTCCCAAAATGGAAAGTTTCCCAAAATAGTAATCTTCTATTTTGGGATGAAATTTTAATAAGCCTACAAACCTCAAATAATATCAAGCGTTGGATGTCTTGTCCATTCTATGTCAGCTGTCGAAGCCCATTCAATTGTATTCATGGCCTTACAGTGTGAGGGTGTCTACTTTTGCGTGGATAAGACAGTTTGTGATTCATAAATGTCATTGGGAGTCCCAGACATTAATGATTACATCACTGTATAGTATGGTTTTCTTGACTGGGCCATCGGGAGTCCCGGGCCTTGAGACATCAGAGTGGATTGGGCCTCAGGCCCAGATTCACAACCAAGAGTTATATCACGGATATAATTAGCCGACAAAGGGCTTACCGATATAAGCTAAGGTTGGGTGACGGCCAGTGGCCCACTTTGATCTTAGTTATATGTGGATCTTGGAATCATTATATTCTATTGAGGGTAACTTATGTTATTGAATATAATGCGTGATTAATCATATTAAATTTAATACGAGATTAATCATATTGAACATATTAACTAAAAATCCTTTTATCTTAATTTTCAGTTATGACTAGCACAAACAATCAAAACACTTTCTCGATCCGGTCTGCCCTTAAGATGGACAAGCTGAACGGATCAAATTTCTTGACTTGGTCGCGGAACCTGAGGCTAGTTCTCAGACAGGAGAGAAAGGACTATGTCCTTGAGAGAGCTCTCCCCGTGAGGATCGGGTCCAATGCTTCTCATGCAGTATATGATGCTTGGAATAAGCATTATAATGATGCGGTAGATGTGCGTGGTCTGATATTGGCTACCATGGACTCAGACTTGCGGAAGCAATATGAGAACATGGAGTCGCCAATAGAGATGATCAGCAGCCTGAAATTGAAATTTCAGGAGCAGATAAGAGTGGAGAGATACCGGTTGGTTAAGTCTCTCACTAGCTTCAAGCTACCAAATGATCATCCAGTGAGTCCTCATGTCAGTAAAATGATGGGTTACATTGATAACCTGAGGAAACTGGATTATCCAGTTAGCCAAGAATTGGCAACTGAGATCATTCTGCAGTCACTGCCGTCAAGCTATGATAAGTTCAGAAGGAACTATATCAAGAAAGGCTTAACGAAGACGATGACTGAACTGCATGATATGCTCAAGACAGTTGAGCCAAACGTGAAGAGTACCCTGTACAATCTCATGAATGAGAAGGGTAGGTTTACTAAACCTAATGCTGACAAGGGTGAAGGCAAAGTTGTCCAGATTTTGAATCATGGCAAGCGTGTGTCTTCTGAGCCCGAGTCAGATACCTCTTACGTTGGTAAGTGCTGCTACTGTAAAGAGACTGGGCATTGGAAGAGAAATTGCATTAAATTCATGGAAGATGATGAGGAGTTGAAGTTGATGTATGAGACTACTTCCTCAGGTATTCATGTTATTACTTCAAGTTCTACCTTATAGGTATTGGATACTGGTTGTGGCACTGATATTTGTTATAATATGCAGAGCCTGGGCAACAGTAGAACTTTGAAGGAAGGGCAAGTGAAACTACATGTCTGGAAGGAGCTTGGGATGCTGCCTCAGCCGTAGGGTTTTCACTTATAGATCCCTTTGAGGCTTGGTTTTGTATTAAGTAATTGCTACAATGTACCTGCTTTAAGCAGAGTTGTCTTTCATTTTCTTGTAAGAATTTGAATGTTTTTCATTTTGATAAAAGACAAGTTTTTGTTCTTTTGATCTTAATGAAATATTAATTGTAGCACCCTATTCATGGAATGGGTTTTGTATCTTAAACCAAAGAGTGCCTAAATGTAACATAAATACCGAATTGGTTTAAATCTGATGAATTAAACCTGATTTTTCTTGGCATAAAAGTCTTGGTCACATAGAGTAAGTCGGATTCAGAAATCCCATAGTTGTGGACTGTTGGGCTCATTTGATAAGATATCTTATGAGACTTGAATTCTGTTTACTGGACCAAAAGGTAAAGGGCCTATCTTAGCCGAGCTAGAGAAAGGCCCAAAGGCTTATTGGACCTGGAACATACTCATGTATGTGGCCTAATGAGCAGCAATGCCAGAGAAAATTTCCTGTACTTCATTGTCTCTACTGATTACTTCAGTGAGTGTGACTGTGTTCATTTGATGAGACACAAGTCGGAATTCTTTGACATGGTCGAAAGAGTTCCAGAATGAAGTATAGGATCTAAATGACAGAAGTATTAAGACTCTGGATCAGATCACGAGTGAGAATACTTAAGTCATTGATTGTGTGATCATCTGAATGAGTGTGAAATCGTTTCACAGCTCATTTCTCCTGAAAACCTGGAGGTGTTTCTGTGAGAAAGAATCAGATCTTATTAGAAATGATTAAAGATGAGTCACACGAATCTTCCATGATATTATTTAAGAATAACGCTCTAAAAATATCTAAGTTTACGCTGAAATAGTTCCACCAATATCAGTTGAAAGACACCACGTAAATGTGGACTGGAATCGATCCAAATTCGTCTTTACTGAGTATTTGTAATTGTACTACTTCGCTGGTTGTCCTAGGGAAACCAAGGCTTGTTACTTTTACGTCCATTCTGTTTTCTAAGAAGGGAAGTTACTTTCCAAGAAGAACAGTGGGAGTAAAAGTATAACTCGAAGAAATTCGAGAAATACAGGAGGCTGCTTAACCTGTTGAGGGAGAGCAGCGGAAGGATTTACAGATTTCTGTAGAATCTACACCTGTGGAGCCTGAAGTTCGCAGATATGAAAGAATCAGTCACTAATCCGAGAGTGAATTCTCGTCATTAGTTGAGCCTGATGATCATTGAAAGTTCGCATGATCTGATGATCATTGAAAACGACGAATCTGCGAAACTCAAAGAAGCGAAAGTGAGCCCGGACTCCGAAAAAAAATTACATTTTGTGTAAGTTAGCTTCATCGATCCATTCATGGATGGAAGCAAACATATCGGAGTTGGAATCTTCGTTTTGTTGAAGAAGTCAAGGTTTTGACTTAAACAGGAACGAAATGGAACTGTGCGTTTACTAATAGATAAGTGGGAGCGATGTTGCATTTCTCATAGTGTATGTCGATGACATACTGATTCTCGGATATAACGTCCCAATGCTGCAGTCAGTAAAGGACTGGCTTGGGAGTTGGTTCTAATGATTGACATGGGTAAAGCCACGTATGTTCTTGGATTTTGGATCTAAAGATAGAGATCCGAAAGAGCTGGTAGGACAAAGTCAGGATTCTTATCCCGACAAAGTCCTACACGTTTTCAGCATTCCAAGAAGGGTTTTATGCCAATGTCACATGGCATTACGTTAAGCAAGACACAGTGTCCTACGATAACTGCTGAGCTTAAATGCATGGATAAGATTCCATATGCGTCGGCAATTGGATCTATCATGTATGCCATGAAACGTACTTGTTTGATGTTGCTTTAATGTTAAGCAAGACAAGTAAAGACCAGTCAAATCCAGAAAAGAATCACTGGATTGCCGTAAAGAATGTCCTAAAGTATTTGAGGAATACTAAGGATAAGTTCTTGATTTACGGAGAAAGTGAGGTGCTACAAGTCAGTAGAGTCTGAAAGGCAAGTTTCCAACAGACAAAGATGATTTCCGGTCA
Source organism: Orychophragmus violaceus (assembly GCA_030180135.1). Taxonomy (NCBI): domain Eukaryota; kingdom Viridiplantae; phylum Streptophyta; class Magnoliopsida; order Brassicales; family Brassicaceae; genus Orychophragmus; species Orychophragmus violaceus. The sequence continues at coordinate 33,534,128 of CM058231.1, read as the reverse complement.
CAGTCCGGTTATATCTTGTGTCTGTCTGGCGGTGCAAGGCACTGTTGCTGACTCCATGACTTAAGCTGAACATTTCGCAGTTTGGATAGCGGCGAAAGAGGTTGTTTGGAAAGAAGAGTTCATCACTGAACTCGATGTGATTCCCAGCATAGATGAGACTAGCTGCACATCAGAGGTCCAAACACCTTGAGGGTAGGTATAACCTATTCCGTGAGATAAATGACAGAGATGTTAAGCAGATCAGCAAGTTTCAATGAATGAGAACGTTGCTAATCTATTAACGAAGCCACTCCTTAGGCCTAAGCACGAGTTGCGGACTGTTGCTGTAGGATAAGTGAAATTAAGATGCAGTCTTAATTTCAGTGGGAGTTATTAAAGGGCTTTATTTAGTTATTTGATATGTTCTTGGAAAACATTGAAGATGTTTAATGAAATTATTATTTCAAGATTATTTTAACTGTGATGAAATAATCGTTCCAAAATGATATGAACCATTTTATAGGTCATCGAAGTAAGTGACTTGATCTTGAGTTATCAAAGTCATTTAGCTTGATCATGAGACCCTATATTTGATAGATGGTTTATATCATCATGTCCCTAGTCGAAGGTTGTTGAAATTGGAACACCAACAACCGTGTGAGACTAGATTGGTATGTGACTTATGACAAAGTCTCAGTGTGTCATAGATGCGCGGCATCAAAGTCAGTACATAGGTGTATGTGGGGTACATACGACCGGACAAGACCCGATTATAAGAACTCTTCATGATATTTATATCTGTGTCATAAGAGATTCTTACTACGACTATAGAGTATAGTCCTTAGACCTGAGTTCGCATGCATGTGACTGCACATGAACTGATGCGCTTTGATCATTGTCTAACGCTGTCGTTATGCGATAGTTATAAGGACCTTGTTTGGGTGTATTACGAAATGAGTAGTTTACAGTGATGGAACAAGACGGGATTTGTCCCTCCAATATAAATGGAGTGAATATCTCTAGGCCAATCGGAGATTTGAATACTGGAAAATGCATGGCCATGCTCAAACGGACTGTCCCGAGTCGTTTGGATTGTCAGTATCAAATCAGAGTCCGATGAACAAGATTAGGCTTTATAAGGATGACACTAATCTTGCCTTATGACTAATCGAGATATTGAGACAAAAGGATTATGAATACAGAGATTCCAGTACAAGTGGGAGATTGTTGGAATTATGTCCAGTAATCTCTGTACTGTCTCTAGAAAGTAAGAGTATGTCAATGATCAGACATAAGTCATATAATACTGGGGGTCATGATGGCTTGCTAGAGTCCGCTCATGATCTATAAGTCTTGGACTTATTGCCTTTATTATATGATCCCACATGGGTCACACGCCTAAGCTAACGGGAAAATACGAAGGAATGGTTTAGCGGAAGTACGGTAAAAGTGCTAGGCATTTACTGTACTTAGAGAGAATAAAGGGCCTGATTAAATCCATGGGATTTAATCAGAACTGAGAATTGGGCCCAAAAGCCCATGAGAACTAAAGGGAGTTTTAATGAATAAAACTTGACCTAAAGCTCTCTAATTCTCTAAGCCTCATGCGCCTCTTTTCTCTCTGTCTGCGGCCTCCTCAGCTCGGTCTAGCAGCCTTCTTCCTGCTTGGTGTGCGTGTGTGAACCTCTGGAGGAGTTATCACTTGGTGGCTCTGCTGATCTCTGACCTGTTCTTCATATTCCGCTGCATAAACAGGTATAAGGTGAGATCTATTATGTTTCTAGCAAGAGAACCTAGATCTGGCATGTTTAGGATCTATTAATCTGATGAATTGAATCAGGATTAACAACAAAAGATCCATCACCTTCTTGTTGTAATAGCGGGTGGCTAGATGTTGATAATTTTGAATGCGAAGCAAAGCTCGGTCGCGTTCTTCCTCAATCGTTTCGAGGGCATGAAGGAGAATTTTTTCGTTTAGGTTGGCATGTTGTGGCATGTGAGCGCGACATAGAGTGTAAATGTTAGCTTTTGAAGGAACCATTGCCTCGACTCCAAAGGCTAAAGAGAATGGGGTGGCTCCAGTTGCACGGGGTGGAGTCTTTCTATGAGACCATAAGACTCCATTGAGTTCATCAGCTCATCCCCCTTTCTTTTTCTCCAATCAATTTTTGATGTCGTCGATAATTGTTTTGTTCGTTGCCTTGGATTTGCCGTTCCCTTGAGGGTGATGCGGAGTTGACTTTTTAAGTTAGATGTCCCATTATTTGCAGAATCCTTCAAAGGGGTTGGACGTGAACTGAGATCCGTTGCCTGTGATAATCTCACATGGTAATCAATAACGGAAGATGATATATTTCAAGACAAAGTTTTGAACTTGGATATCGTGGATTTCAACATAATCCTTAGCCTCGACCCACTTGGTGAAGTAATTTGTCATGATCAGGAGAAATTGTCTTTGCTTTGAGAGTGGCAGGGGGCGACGATATCCATAGCCCATCGCATTAAAGGGTATGCAGAAGTAGCCGTGGTGACGTTGGCACTTCTCGTACATATTTACATAAGCTTCACAGTCAAAAACCATTGTAGGCCAATAATGGCCGTTCAATTTGATTTTGAGAGCGAGGGCTCGACTGCCTGAATGATTTCCACAAGCGCCGGAGTGAGTTTCCTCCAGGACGAGGTAGATTTTATCGCCATAGATGCATCTGAGAAGAACTTTGTTTGTCCTGTATTTGAAAAAAATGTCGTTGTGTAGTGTTTAGCACGCATTTTGACTTTTAGTCTTCGTGCGGCCCACTTATCTTCACGAAGTTTTCCCTAAGCCAAGAACATCCAAATATTGTCTCGCGGATCTTTGGAATTGGTGGTATCTTCCGAATTAGCTGGAGCGATGTCAAGATCGGCTGGTTATGATGGATCGTCGTCGTTAATCGCCTGAACCGTTTCTGAATAGGGATCTCCATTTTTTGAAAGATCGTTTAGTGGTATCGAGATTATCGGATCATTGATTGTTTCTACCGGATTTTTTCGACGTAGTTCTGGGTTTGGAGTTGATGCCAGAGAAGCGAGAGCGTCTGCTGGTGCATTATCGTTCCTCAGAATCTGAAAAATGTCAAACTTCTTAAAGGTTTTAGTGAGTTCATGAGCGGCTTTGAGGTATGCTTCCATCTGTTCATTCTTTGCCTCATATTCTCCATTAACTTGATTTGCGACGAGTTGAGAGTCGAAGTGAGCTTGTAAATTCTTTACGCCGATCACTTTGGCTAATCTGAGGCCGGCAAGAAGAGCCTCATATTCAGCCGTGTTTTTAAATGCCGTGAATCCAAGGCTAAATGACTGCCCGAGGACTTCTCTAGTAGGTGATAGAACTCATACACCTACTCTCGCCCCGTGTTTTGAGGATGTGCCGTCGACAAATAACTTCCAATCCTTGTCGGCGTTTAGTTTTGGTGACAGTTCGACGATGAAGTCTGCTAGGACTTGAGACTTGCGCTTGTTATGTTGCGGTAGTCGATGTCGTATTCGCTGAGTTCTACAGCCCACTTGGCTAGCCGGCCTGATTGACTTGGACTATGTAAGATTACCGAAGTAGTTGATTTCTGAGAATGAAGATAGTGTGAGACTGAAAATAGGGGTGTAGTTTGTGTGTTGAGATAACGACTGCAAGAGCGAGTTTCTTCATAGTCGGGTATCGCTTTTCTGCCCCATCTATTGTTTTGTTAATATAGAAGATTGGCTTATGTTCATCACGGTCGTCACGAACGAGAACCCGACTTATCGCGGTGCCCGAAACTGCAATGTATAGGAAGAGTGTCTCGCCGTCCTCTGGTTTTGACAAGACTAGTGGATTAGAAAGATAATCCTTGAGTTGGATAAAATCTTCCTGGCCTTTTTCATCCCAAACAAACCTCGTACTGCCGCGAAGGAGCTGATAGATCGTGCAAACATTTTTCAGTTGATCGTGAGATGAACCGATTAAGAGCGGTGATAAGGCATGTGAGACATTGTAATTCGTGGGTGTTTTTTGGGGACTGCATATCAATAATGGATGATACCTTCTTTGGATTGGATTTTATTCCTCTTTTAGTGACAACGTAACCAAGGAATTCTCCGGACGTGATGCCGAAGGTGCATTTGGTCGAAGTTAGCTTCATGGCATACTGATTAAGAATGTTGAAGCATTCTCTGAGATGTCTGGCGGGCTGCGACGCGATCAATGACTTGAATAGCATATCGTCGTTATAAACTTTCATTGTTGTATCGAACTGGTTTGCAAACATATGGTTGACCAAGTGCTGATAGGTTGCTCCTGCATTCTTAAGGCTGATAGGCATAACCTTGTAGAAATATGTGCCACGATCTATGATAAAAGCCTTCTTTTCGCGATCATCAGGATGCATAAGGATCTGACTATAGCCTGAGAAGGCGTTCATAAACGAGACTAATTTATTGCATGTTGTTGCTTCCATAACGAGGTCAATGTGCGGTAATGGAAAGTTGTCTTTCGGACATACTTTGTTGAGGTCCGTAAAATCAAAGCAAACCCTCCACTTGCCGTTCTTTTTCTTGACGACAATGGGATTTTCCAACCAATCAGGGTATTTGAATTCCTGAATAGATCCCACGTCTAAGAGCTTATCGACTTCATCGTTGACATTTTTGGCTCTCTCGGGTCTGAGCTTGCGCCTTTTTTGTTTGATCGGCTTGTATGTAGGATCGACGTTGAGTTCGTTAGTGGTGATGTTGGGGCTGATGCATTTAATATCTTTGACTGACCAAGCAAACGTGTTGACGTTTTGTCGCAGGACGTTGACAAGTTTTTTTTTATGTCCTTGGGAAGTTTTATCCCAATGCCCACGCACTTGTCACCATCTGATTCATCGATGACGAACTGCTGAATAAGTTACATTTAGGACCTTTGTTTCCTTGCTAGGCATCGATCATGCATGAAGGTGCTCGCATCCTATGCTCCATGGGGAAACATATCCGGCTAATCCTTTGACTACCTCTGATCGTCTGAATCCTGTTTTGTGTTGGGAATTTCAGGCACTGACGATAGGTCGACGGTACTTCGTTCATGGCATGTGTCCAAGGAGTGCCGAGGATCACGTTCTAGATTGTCGGCTTGTCGATGACTAAGAACTTTACAAGCTTTGTTATTCCAACGATGTAGACATGCAACTTGATCGTACCAATTGTATAGTTTTGCTCGTGAAACCTGTAAGCGGCTTGATGGTTTGTTTGATGTCGTCGTCTTTGATTTCCATTTTCTTCAGAGTCTCGCAATTGCCGCTATGGAGTTCAATCACTAGAGGATCATTGTGAGGCAGATTCATACCCGCAAGATCATCGTTAGTGAAGATGATGGGTGGTTTGTCAATGATCAGTCATGGAACGATTTACACGGCGATTGCCTTGCGTTCATACTCCTTGATTTATCTAACCGAATCGTTGACAATGAGAAAGCTGCCCATAATCATGTTGATTTGGCGTACGGCTCACGGTGCCTCATCGACGTCATCGCAATCTTCGCGGTTGCGTTTCGGGGCATCAGTGTCCGAAGAATGACCCTGCTTTTTTCTTTGCTTAGGCAATCGATCTTCGCGTCGGTCATCTTGATTTTCTTTCCACTCATCATCATCGCGGTGGTCTGCAACTTGCATTTCTGGAAGTGTAAGAACAATGCTTCCTTGAGATGACGGCATGATGCCGTGTTGTGTGATGTCGTTTTGTGATAATCGTAGTATCGTTGTGAGCTTTTGCGTTCTGAGGGCGAAGGCCGCAATGGTGGCTATTTTTCTTTCATGTCACAAGTCCACTTTTTCCATGGTTTGGATGGGGGACACTGAGTTTCGGTATTGCTGACGACCATAGTAGTAGCCTTTGTGGTTCGGTCACTTATTTCGTAGTGTTGTCGCGGCAAGCGGTAGTCATCGCTTTGCCGATAGACTTAGAGGTCCCGTACTTCTTGGCCAAATACGCTTTCTATTTTTCCAAGTCTATGAACTTGTTTGCTCGGTGAAGGCATCTTCATGCGTGTATAGTTTGTTGAGATGGATGTCCTGGTGGAAGGAGGTCTCAAACGAAACCACGTTTTGAAGAACCCTGACGGCAAGGTCGTCTGAGATCGTCCCCCATGAGACGACGTTCTTGAATCTTTCTATGAAGGTTTGTAAGGTATTTTTTTGTCGCTGAGAGACCTTTCTTCTGACGAAAATTGAGCGCTGTCTGCCGCTGTTTTGTAAGACATGAATAGTGGGATATGTGATGTCGTTGTAAGTAGGCAGTTTGATCTTTTTGGTATGATGGACGTGCACATTAGTGATATGAGACATGAACATGGTCCTCTGAGTTTCTTCAAGTTCCTACTGTTTGATGTGGTGGACCTCAGTTTTCATATCTTTGATGCTATATTTCAATTCCATCAGCTGATGACGGCAGTCGCCGTCTTTGTTCTACGAGGGATGGTCAGTTGTGATTTGGATGGTTCCTTTGATCGTTGTTCCAATCACAGTTTGTCTTGCTTGGCGCGTACTTCACTGACTTGTACAATGGTTTCTCTTATCAGTTCATGTTGTGCGCCGATCTTTGCCAGAAGCGTTTCATAGATGGAATCGGCTTCAATCTACCTTTTTGTCGTTGTTCGGCGGATTATCCTTGCCTTCCTAGTGACGTTGATTGGTCTTAGGATCTTTGGTTTAATCTTTGGTTTCTTGATCGATGCCGTCGTGATCGCTAGGTTCATGATCATTGAGTTTGACGTCGACCATATATGTCCTTTTCAGAGTTGTGTTGTCGGTTATCTTTTGAGAATGGTGTTTTTGAAGACTTTGAAGAAACCCCCACAGAGGACGCCAATTGGAAGATCTCGAATATGTGTTTCTAAAGATAGAAAGAACCTTAGGATTTTGATTAGGGATTCTAGAAAGTCTGGGTAATCTTGCTCGGCAAATGATAACAAAATTAGGGTTAAATTAGGTTTCCGGGAGGAAACGAGCGGCGAATAAAGGAATTAGGTCGTCAGAAAGCTGTTTAAGAAAAAGTCTCAAAAAGAATTCAGAAGACTCGTTTTTTTGCGATGCTTAAAGCTCTTATATAGGGTTACAAAGTCGGCGTAAAAAGATAAAGTTTCTAAAAAGATAATTAAAATATTTCCTTTATGAACAGCAAGTATCTCTGAGCAAATCTTCTTGTTTGGTGTGTCTTCTACGCGCGTCATTATATCTTTACTACTGTCATCTCTTAATATACCGACTTGATCTAAACACTTTCTATTTCGGACCGAACTAAATCTTTGAATAGGCTTTTATAAGGAGGATGCTAAACCCATCTCTAACATCAACCTCAATATTCCTCATAGCTGAGGTATTGCTATATACTTTAACTGCTACAAACTATTTCGCATGAATATGTATTTTATTACTTTAAATAGTTTTATCACAAGTATTATACTCTACATCACCTTGTTAGATCTATACGAATCTAATAACCAATCCAATCTTAATACAGTTTAAATGAATTCAGTTTTGTATATCTAAAAGCCAAACCCAATCAGAAAAAGAAAAAAAGAAAAATTGATCTTAAACAAAATTTCTTAGGATCTATTTCACTAAAATCTAAATACAAACCGAAAGCAAATTTGAACTAAATTATCTTTAATATACTGTTTTAGTTTAATATTATCATTTATAAACAGAAAACCCCCAAAAAAAAAAAAAAATCAATCAAAACCAAACTAAAATCCGTATTAAACATTTATCAGCGACCCTTATGACAATATTTTTCTACCAACAAGTTCGTCACACCTCTAAATTGAATAGTCCGGTAATTTTATATGGTAACCTAGAATGGGCGGATTTTGTTCTAATTTGTAAATATTTGATATATTTTTATCTTTATTTTGAACTAGTATGATTCGCTCGCACCATGTGCAAAAACAAATATTATTAAATATCAAATTTCTAAAAATAAAAAATATCAAATTAATTTAACAACAATAATAACATTATAAAAATTTATATAAGATTATTTATAGTTAAATATACATATATTATTATATTTAATAAGATTTTTTGAAGTTTATTATAACTAAAATTAATAGTAATAAAATAAATTATAATTATATATTTTTATGTATAAAAATAAATACATAAGTATCTTATTTAAAATATTTTACTATTTATATATATATATATATATATAAATTTAAAATTTATATAAATAATACGAATTTACTATATAAAATCCAAAAAAATATTCATTAATATTTAAAAATATTCATAAACGTTTTCATATTTATTATCTTATTTTTTATATTATTTTTTTATTGAAGGTTATGTATATCTATAAAATTAAATTAAAAATCTTCATAAATATTTTCATATTTATCATCTTATCTTACATTTTCATTTTTATTCAAAGTTATATATATCTGTAAAATAAAATTTAAAAAATCTTCATAAATATTTCATATTTATCATCTCATTTTTTTATACAAGGTTATGTATATATGCATAATAAAATTTTAAAATGTAATAAAATTACCAATATAAATTAAGGTTAACACAGTAATTAGCCTAATTTCATTAATCAAAAATTGGTAATAAGTCATTTTGAGAGTGAATATAAGGCCAAAATCACTTCTCAATTATTATAAACTAGTATGGTTCGCTCGCACATATATATTATTAAACATAAATTTTATAAAAATAAAAAATTATCAAATTAATTTAACAATAATAAAAATATTATAAAGATTTATATGAGACTATATATAATCAAACGCACATACATTATTATATTTAATAAGATATTTAATAATTTATTATAAATAAAGATAATATTAAAAATACATTTTTATTATATTTTTATGTATAAAAATTAATACACAAATATCTTATATAAAATATTTTATCATACATATATATAAATTAAAAATTTATCTAAATCATATGAATTTACTATATAAAATCCAAAATAATATTTATTAATATTTAAATATATTCATAAACGTTTTCATATTTACCATCTTATTTATTATTTTTATTGAAAGTTATGTATATCTCTAAAATAAAATTAAAAATCTTCAAAAATATTTCATTTTTATCATCTCATCTTACTTTTTTCATTTTTTATTCAAGGTTGTGTAATTGACAAAAAAAATATTCAAAGTTATGTATATTTCCAAAATAAAATTTTAAAAAATCTTCATTAACTTTTCATATTTATCATCTCTTTTTATTCAAGGTTATGTATATCTCTATAATAAAATTAAAAAACATAATATATTACCAATATCAGTTAAGGTTGACACGGTAATTAGAATAATTTCATTAATGGTAAATTTGTAATTAACTATTTTGAGAGTTAATTTAATGCCAAAAGAACTTCTCAATTAATATAAAGATATCAAAACTTTCATATGTTTTTAATTTTAATTCTTTTTATTATCATAATAATTTACAGGAGAAAACATCCACTAATATTTGATTATTATTTTAATTGGCAGTATAAATAATATGTTTTCATGTTTTTATTATCAATCATTTTTTTAAATGGATTTTTTTTTTGATTAACCTGGGGGTATATCCCGAGCCGATGGAAGGGCTCAGACTAATCCCCAAGGGCAGGTGCATCCCATGGATAGACCCTCTCTCCGGGTATTCAAATGGGCTCCTAAAGCAAGGCTCATATCCATGTGGGTGTCCTTAAACAAATGTGACTTAGTTTCACATGGCAGAAGGATCGAACCCGGAACGTGGTAGCGTCCAAAGCTCGTCCTGAACCACTTGACCACAAGAGTCTAGACGATTTTTATTATCCTTCTAATTTTTTCATAAATTGTTTTAAATATATTTATTTTTATATTTAATTTTTTATCATTCATCTGATTCCTATATCAAAAATTACCTTTTAAATAATGTTTTTAAATCTTATTTGTCATTTTTAATTTTTTTTTTAATTAATTTTATTTTTTTCTTATACTCTTAAGATTTGTATAAATTATTAGATCCTATTATCATTTTTATCTACTTTTTATCACATTTCTCTTTATATTCTTTATAATTATCATTTTTATTTATTTATTAAAACTATATTTGTTCTATTTTTTGCTCCTATTTTTAATAATTTAAAATTTTATCATATTTATTTTTATTTTTATTTTTATTTTTAGTATTTTCATTTACATTAAGATTTAGTTATTTTTGTTAGTTAATTTATTGCACAAAATATGAAAATGTATTTAAATTTTATAATATAAATATTTATATAATTTTGGGGTTATAAATTAAATATCAATTTAATTTCAATTATATTTATGTTTTAATAATGTTAGCTAATTAAATAATTTTAAATTTAGTAGTTTATTGTATATTAATTTAGATTTTAATAATAAAGAAGAAAGTTGTTTTTGAAATGGATATATCGAAGGGAACTCTGTCAGATGGAGAAAGCCTTATGCAACTATTATATGTAAGATTTTTTCAAGGAAATAAAGAACCTAATACAACTCACTTATCTAAATCAGCTGTCAACACAACTATAATCACGCTCACCGCATATTAATTTCTTTTTCCTCATTAAAAAAAAAAAAACACAACTACAATCAAGATAAATACGTGTTATCTGCATCAACTGAATTCAAATATGCATATTAGATATAACATGTTAGCATAATAATGTATCATTTCTAAATAAAATTTGAATCAAGGATCTACTATATATTGTTTGGGAAGTCGAATTATTAAAATCGATGATATGTAAGATTCTTGTCCAAACAAAACTATGATGTCATTGATGACATGATTTTAATGAAATGTTTTGATTGGTCAAAAGTTTTTTTCACATTAAAAATAAATTAAAATTCTTTTTAAAAATATTTAAAAAAAATCAACAATTAATCAAATTTAATTAAATGATATTTCCTAAAAAATCGAATGTAATCTTAACTATTTCCCTAAATTTTATATAGTAGATTAATATTTAGTACATAATACATTTACTTATTTTCAAATTCAAAATAACACCACCTAAAATTTAGTAACTACTAACAATCGATAATAATGAGCAAATTTTAAATTATGAAAATACGACGAATCATATATGGTTTACTAATTAAAATAAAATATTTCAAATTTTAAAATTTAAAATTTAAAACATCTTATAGAATATTCTTATCTTCCAATGATCTCGAAAAATTATTCCAACACTAAATAATTTGATCTTTATAAATAGAGCATCTACCACGCATTGCCTTGCACTTTGTGGGGGAGATTATGCCAAGTAAGTGATTGAGCATACTTCCACCAATAACTCATCTTATGTCGTAGTTATTATCCGGTTTGCATGGATCAAATAATATAGAGGTAACTACTCAAATATCCTAATGGATAATTATTTGTATATAACATTAATGGTTTAATTTAAATTTTAATAAATATAGGGAAGCTATACATCTAGAATGCTTACAACTCGACCCAACTTACATCTCGAGATGAAAAGAATCTTGAGATTTCAAAGTGGTTGGATTGAGATTTCAAAGTGGTTGGATAGGTAAGGTCAAACATTATGTTTTAAATATTTGTCTAAACATTTTTCAATTGAAGAGTACATTTATTCATTAAAATTCTATTTTACAGTACAACAAAAGAATCTCAAGCTGTAATTATCAAATCTGAGAAAAGCATGGTTTTTTTTAGATCTAGTCCACCCTTGGATTTGCGTACTGACTTTTTCATCAAGAATAATAGAATGACTCTACTTGGGATTCTTTAATCAAAAAGGGTTAGTATAATTTTAAACTTCCAAATACATGTGTATTTAATTGAACTCATTAATTTAATTACTTAATGATTTTATTGTTTTTTAGCATGGTAAGATGGTTACGTGTGAAACAATTGTCTCAATTGACAATTAAAAAAAGGTATTTTCAGGCTTGCAAAGTTTGCAAACTGAAAGTGCTTTAGTATGGATCAAATTCAGAAGATGATGAAGAGTCCAAACCCTTATATAATTGTAAAACATGAGGCGATGTGACAAATGTCTATGCAAGGTAATTGCTTATAAGTATGATGTGTTATTTAACTTATATATCAAAACTTATTGGTTTATATATTGTTTATGTATGCTTTACATATTATTTGATCTTCCGCGTGTCTGATTATTCCGAGGGTGAAGCAAGATTTCTCACATTTGATGAAATTAGAGATAAGCTTGTGAAGAGATCGGCAGACAATATCTACAACGAATTCAAAGGAAAATGGAGGTATTTGAATTTTGACTTCTTTTTGAAATTATAAAACTATTTATAATGATAACTCATTGTGTTTTATTCTTTGTCTTCTTAGGAGGATCCATATTATCTCCCTACTGAATTATACAATATGATTGGTCGCAAGTTACTCTTCAAAGTGACCATTCCAAAGGACAATGTTCAGAAGGTGTCAAAAAGTTCATATGTGGTGGACTTATTTTGGGATGATGACTCTGCCATCGATGAATTTGAGAATTTAACTAACTCGACTCAGGTACGTAATATATGTAGATTATTTTGAAATATTATGTTAAAGCATTAAATAAATTTTCTAATATTTTTGTTTGATTAGGGACCTCTTATGCTTATCTCGGGTATGGAGACTGATTATGACGCATCAATGACCCTATCACTTACACCATTAACATAAAAAGTGTTGGGAATGTCCTGAAATCACACTTGTAATCACTCTAGAGATATTTGTGTTGTCGAGATTAGATATTTATATAATACTGGGCAATCATAATGCTTTGCTAGAAGCCACTTATGATCAATGAATTTAGAACTCATTGCTAGTATTATATGATCCTACAGGGACACACACCTAAGCAAACTGGATATACAATATGGGGTTGATCATTAGTGTAATGATCTGATAAATGTATATATGATATGCATTCGATAACAAGTTTCTGAGGCAGTGTCGATCGACACAACATGTGCATCGATCGACACAGATCGCGGACCAAAATAGCGATTTTGGTTTATGACTTAATTAACCACGGTTTGAATCTTGGTTAATCAGGTCATGGTAAAAGTCAATATATATATGATATATGGTCGACTTTTACAAGAGATAGACCTAATTTACAGCCACCAGAAAGAAACTGAAACCCTCTGAGAGATCCGATCTCTAAACGGCACTAGCATCCCGTCCGTTCCAGTTTGTGTGCGTGTGGATACCAGTAGAGGCGCAACACTTTAGGCGCTTTAAGATCTCGATTATTTGTTCATCTTTCGCTGCTAATCACCGGGTAATTTCGAGATCTAATGATTCAATATACCTGAACCCTAGATCCTAGGCTTGGAATTTATACCTAGGGTTGCTAATTTGATTAGGAACTGCTAGAAATTCCTTCAGTGGTATCAGATCCTTAGGGTTCCATTGAATCTATAGCATGTTGATTAGATTGGTTGAATCTGGATCGTTGTATATTGGATATATGCATGCTAAATTGAATTTTGATCAAAGTAATCTAGTTCAGTTTTTTTTGTTCAAAATCGCAAACGATTCTAGGGTTTTTTGCATGGTGTCGATCGATTCTAATCCGGCGTCGATCGACACAGGGCGAAAACCCGAACATAATTTCGCCATGTGACGATCGACACAGACCTTGCGATTGGTTTAATCGGTTCAATTGGATTGGACCGGTTATCGGCTTGGTTAAAATTGGCTAAATCGGTTCAGTTGGATGAATCAGTTCAATTGGATTGGACCGGTTATCGCAATTGGTTTAAACCGGTTTGATGGGTTAATTGCGGTTTGATTGAATCGGGTTGATGACGATCGACACAAGTGTTGTGTCGATCGACACTAACCGGTTATCGAACCGGTTCAATTTGATTGATCGGTTATCGCAAATTGGTTTCGGTAGAATTGCGTCGATCGACACTAAAGTAGTATCGATCGACACACCACTCAGGATTTTGGTTATTGAACCAGAAATCGCAAAACCGAACCAAAGACTTAACCCATTTCTTAGAATAATTAAAACTCAGTAAAATTAGTTATTTTAATTAATTATAATCCTTCTAAGATACATATATGATGTGTATGTTAGATTAAAAATTCCGTTCTTCAACTATATATCAAGTAATCCTTGATGTATTCCCGATCTTGTCAACTGTCAAGACTCGTTTCATTGTGCGATAGATTTGCAGTGCAAGGTGTACACAATTACATGAGTAAGGCAAGAGGTAATCGTGTTGATAGGCTTGCAGTGCAAGGTATCAAAAATTACATGACTTAAGAGATTGGTTTACTTGACTGGGCCATCAAAATCGTTTTGGGCTCAGAGACATCAGGTGGATTGGACATGAGATGTCAATCCACAACCAAGAGTTATATTGGATATAACTAGCAAAGTTGTTTCTTACCTAGATAGCTAAAATTTGGGTGATAGCCAGTGGCTCACTCAAGTTTAGTGAAGTATGGGTCTTGGATCATTATATTCATTTGAGGAAACATTGTTTGAATATAATGCGAGTTTTCTTAATAGTTAAGATTTCTCATTTCTTGAACATCATAACTAAACCTCCCTTTGTTTTCAGCTATGTCTAGCACAAACCATCATAACAATTTCTTTGTGCGATCCGTCCTTGAGAAGGACAAGTTAAATGGATCCAACTTTCTTGAATGGTATCGGAACTTGAGAATTGTTCTCAAACAGGAGAAGAAGACTATGTCCTTGAGAAAGTTCTCCCCAAAAGGTACCGAGCCAATGCCTGGCAGTCAGATAAGGATGCTTGGGATAAGCATTCTAATGATGTGGTCGATGTGTGTTGTCTCATGTTGGATACCATGAACTCGGATTTGCAGAAGCAATATTAGTACGTGGAGTCGCCAATAGAGATGATCACTGGCCTGAAAAGTATGTTTCAGGAGCTGGCACGAACTCAGAGATACCAGACGGTTAAGTCTCTAATTGAGTGCAAGCTACCAAAGGACGAACCAGTTAGTCCTCATGTCATTAAGATGATGGGTTATATTGATAACCTGGGGAAACTGGATTGTCCCATTAGCCAAGAGTTGGCTACTGACATCATTCTGCAGTCACTGCCGTCAAGCTATGATCAGTTTGTTATGAACTATAACATGAACAACTTGACAAATACTTTGACTGAGTTGCATGGGATGCTCAAAACTGCTGAACCTAACATCAAGAAGGACACCCCAAATGTCCTTATGGTACAAAAGGGTAAAAAGTTTAAGAAACTTGGTAAGAACAAAGGTGATGGCAAGACGAGCTCGATTGTGAATCCAAACGAGTCTAACCATGTTCCTAAGGTTAAAACCGGTCCTTCTAAAGATGATAAGTGCCTTTATTGTAATGGTTATGGGCATTTGAAAAGAAACTGCAATAAATTCCTAGAAGATTATGAGAAGCTGAAGAAGACGTACGAGACTTCTCCTTCAGGTATTTATGTTATAGAAGTAAATGTTACTACTTCTGGTCCTATTTATTGGGTATTGGATACCGGCTGTGGTGCTCATATTTTGTGAAAATATGCAGGGCCTAAGCTATAGTAGGACTTTGGAGAAAGGACAAGTGAACCTGTGCGGTGGAAATGGAGCAAGAGTTGTTACATTAGCCGTAGGAATTCATTTGTCTTTTACCTTCTGGCATGGTTTTTAGAACTTAATAATTGCTACTATATACCTGCTATGAGCAGAAATGTTATTTCTATTACTTGTTTGGATTTAGAAGGATATCAGTTTTCAATTATGAATAAATGTTGTTCACTTGATTACAATGATATATCTTATGGTAGTGGTCCATTATAGAATGGACTTTATGTTCTAAACCAAAGTGAACCAGCCTATAACATTAATATTAAGAGATTCAAGTCAAATGACACGAATCAATTTTTTTTTTTTTTTGGCATTGTCGTTTGGACCACATAAATGAGAAACATATTCAGAAGCTCCATAGTGATGGGCTTTTGGGCTCATTTGATTATGAATCATGTGAGAAATGCGAATCTTGTTTATTGGGTAAAATGACGAAGGCCCCTTTCAACAAAAGGTTGTGTCGATCGACATAGAAAGTGTGTCGATCGACACAGGTCGCGAACGAATAAAATGAAAGGGCCAGTGACTTATTGGGCCTTATACATACAGATGTGTATGGCCCGATGAGCCCAAGTGCTAGAGGAAACTTTCAGTACTTCATTACCTTTACTGATAATTTCAGTAGGTGTGGTTATATCCATTTACTGAGACATAAATCGGAATCTTTTGAAGAGTTCAAAGAGTTCCAGAATGAAGTATAGAATCAACTTGGCAAAAGTATTAAAGCTCTACGATAAGATCGTGATGGTGGATACTTGAGCTAAGAATTCAGTGATCTTCCGAGAGATTGTGGAATTGTTTCACAACTCACTCCTCCTGAATCGGACTTTACTATATATGGTTCGAACAATGATGAGTCACTCAGATCTTCCATCATCCTTCTGGGAATACGCTCTAGAAACGTCTTCGTTTAAACTAAATAGGGTTCCATCAAAATCAGTTACAAAGAGACTACATGAGATGTGGACAGGATATGTTCCTGATTTGTTTTTCATGAAGATTTGGGGTTGTGAGGCTTATGTAAAACGTTTAATCTCTGATAAGCTCGCATCCAAGTCTGATGAATGCTACTTAATTGGTTATCCTAAGGAGACCAAGGCATGTTACTTTTACTCTCATCGATCAAATTAATGGGTATTTGATATACATTAATATACATGTTTAGAGGGTGTGTCGATCGACGCAAGTGTTGTTTCGATCGATGCAAGGCGAAGAACGACACAATTGACTGTGTTTTTCCTGAGAAAGAAGAACAGTGGGAGTAAAGTACAACTCGAAGAAATTCGAAAATCACAGGAGACTACTTAACCTGATGAGGAAGAGCAGCAGTTGGATCTACAAAGAGTTGTAGAACCCACACCTGTGGTGCCTGAAGTTCGCAAATCCAAAAGAATTCGTCACGAACCCGAGAAATTTGGATTTCTCGTAACCAATTGCCGAGATCTGTTGATCATTGAAAGTGACGAGCCTGCGAATTTTGAAGAAGCAATGATGGGTTCTTACTCCGAAAATGGCTGAAAGCCGCTGAATCCGAAATGGGATCCATGTCACAGAACCAAGTATGACTTGGGTTGATTTACCCGATGGTGTAGAAGTCATTGTGCGTAAATGGATTTTCAAGAAGAAAGGTTGACATGGATAGTAATATTCAGATATACAAAGCTAAGTTGGTGAAAAAGGTTTCAAGCAAATTCATGGTATTGAATATGAAGAAACCTATTCACCGGTCACTATGCTTAAAGTCCATTCGGATTCTCCTAGCAACCGCCACTCATAATGGTTATGAGATCTGGCAAATGGATGTGAAAACAGTTTTCCTTAATGGAATTCTGGAAAAAGGATGTGTACATGACACAACCTGAAGTTTTCATTGATCCTAAAGCTTCTAGGAAGGTATGCAAGCTTCATCGATCCATTTATGAATTGAAGCAAGCATCTCGGAGTTGGAATCTTCGTGTTGATGAAGCAGTCAAAAGGTTTGATTTCATCAGATACGAAAAGGAACCGTGTGTTTACAAGATGACTAGTGGGAGCGCAATTGCATTTCTAGCATTGTATGTTGATAACATACTGCTTCTCGAAAATGAAGTTCCATTGTTTCAGTCTGTTTAGACTTGACTCGAAAGTTGTTTTTCGATAAAAGCATGGGGGAATCCGTGTACATTCTTGGAATAAGAATCTATAGAGATGGATTGGACAAGGTAATTGGATTGTGTCAAGATACTTATATTGATAAGGTCTTGCACAGGTCCAGTATGCATGATTCCAAGAAGGGCTTCATGCCAATGATTCTTGGCATTACTCTTAGCAAGACGCAGTGTCCTTTGACGCATGCTGAGCAAGAACGCATGAGGTTCAGACAACTACTATTGTCATTAGATGTCTTAAGATGTGATCTTAATTTTAGTGGGAGTTATTGTTGTTGATTTTAGTTATGATGTGATGTTCATGTAAACATAATTCGATTATGTTAATTAATTCTGACATTAGTATTATTTAATTATGTTATTAAATAATAGTCTCAAAGTAATTTATGACATTTTATAGGTCATCAAGTATGTGACTTGATCATGAAACCCTATAAGTGATAAATGACATAAATTTAGTTGGTCACAATTTTACACTATGTGGCGGCGCCTGGGCGCTAGGCGGTGGTCGAGCGTCCCGATTTTACACTATGTGGTGGGTTAGGCGGTTTAAAAAAAATCGGACGCCTAATAACGTCCAGGCAGCCATTATGCGGCCTAGGCGGGTGCCTAGGCGGATTCTAGGCGGCCGTTTTGAATTTTTTTTTAAAACAAATTGTATAATTATATTTTATTGTGTATGTCAAGACTATTTAGTTTGAATAATATTTATTATAAGTTTTTAGACTAAGAAAATTTAATTCATTTTGAGAGTAAGTTTAAAAACTATATATCCTTATTTAATTTTTTATAAAGATTATGATTTTTTTTATTATCGTTGGAGATCATTTATATATTTTAAAACTATATTTTTAATTTATTTTATCAAAGTTTATTCAATTTTTTATTTGAGTCTATGTTTTATTCTTTTCTAAAAATATAATATATAAAAGATTTATTTTCTATGAAAAATATATATATATTATCCGCATAGGCTTCGCTTAGGCGTCCGCGTATACGGCTAGGCGCTAGGCGTTCGTCTACCGCCTAGCGCGTTTTAGAACACTGATATACATGAACCCTAGATCCTAGACTTAGAATTTATACCTAGGGTTGCTAATCTTATTAGGAACTGCTAGAAATTCCTTCAAAAAGATCAGAAGATTGCATCTCTTTAAGCAGTGTTGGTGAAAATTCATCAGTTTCAAAAACGATTAAGCAGGAAGACTAGGAAGCCTTAAAAAGAAGGATACCTCAGACTTTTGTTTCATATCTTCTTTTATGTTACCATTTTTTAAAGATTATCGTCGTATTACGAAAGCACTTTGGAATCATTAAATTTGCATTTTTAATTAAAGTTTCCATTTAATCGCTTAATTTTGCTTCCAATTTATAACAAATCTACTCTATTATTGTCAATAATAAAAACGTTTAAATATAACACGCCAACCCTTTTAACTCTAAGCTTAGAATTTATATGTTGTACGCAAATATATAGTATATATATAAGTATATGGTGTATTGAAACTGGATAACAAAATATTCTCCTACTAATTTTAATTCCTGCAACTAATTTTTTTTTGGTTTCACGAACATAATATTTTAAATTGGAGACAAACGTGCAACAAAAATATATCCTTTGTTGCAAATTCTCTAGATTTCTTCTTCCATAAATTATTATATTGAAGATTATTTAAAGATATCTTTAAATAAAGGAAACAAAATATATGAAATGTTCCATAACAGAAAATAATATTTATTTTTAATTTATGGTCATTTCAATTGCGCATTAATATTTTTCCGAAAAATCCGTAACATAAACCTTGAAATATAATATAACTAAGTAAATAAAAAAAATCTCCTCCACACAAACTCATTCTTATTATGATTCGTATATTCATCATTGCCAAGATTCTTTGAAGATTTGAGTATTATGTGGGAGAGGATAAATATATTTTCCACAACATCGAGTTAGGTATTTTACACCGTCAAATCCGTGACATGTAACTTCGATTAAAATAGAACTACTCCCCTTTCCATTATTCACCTCGCCACAATCTCATTCTTATTATGAGTCTATAATTCATCTTTGTTAGGATTCTTTGAAGACTTCAACAATATACTTGGAGAGTATCAATATATATTTCAAAATATATAGTGTTTACTTATATAAGTTCACAAGTTTATGAAATTATTTGACTTTCTTAATCAGAATCGGAACGACCACTTTTCATTTCATTTGAAAAAGGTGCTCCCGATTCTGATAAAGAAAATCAAATAATTTCATAAACTTTTGATCTTATTAAAAGGTCAAATGTATATATGAGAAATATTGTGTTGGGTTTATATGATGATTGTTATCATTTTCCTAATATTGACAATGCTTATTGTAATTCTGAACTTGGTTGTGTTTATCGACAATAGAATCATTTTTTTTTTAACTTTGACAAGGCTTAATATGAAAAGGTGGTCCTATTATGATAAAGAAGATCATATAAGTTCATAAACTTATGAACTTTATTAATTTCAAATCTAAATATAAAAGAATTTAGTTGGGTTTATCGAGAATATGAAATTTTCAATCGTCCTTATTGACATGACATATTGTGATTCGAAACCAAATTTATATGGGCTAAGAGAAAAAAAATATCATTAACGGTTGTGGCACAAGTAGTTTTACTAAACTAAGGGTTGTGTCTTATAATTTTTACACCTTTTACTATTATTAATTTAAAGGTTTTCTTTTAGTGCTTCACACCTTTTACGCACCAATTTGGGAAACTATTTAATTATGAAAACCCCCAGAATTTTTATTATCTACAAAAATTACTCAAATCGTGTTTAGACTTTATTTAGGTTTTATTAGCCATTGTTTTGGCTATCTTATCACTATATTAGTTTTAGAGTTTGAGGGCTTTTGGGGCTGATTTTATACTTCAACAAACAGATTTTGAACTCCACTTTATTTTACTCTATTATCTAGTTTGATTTTCGATTCAACATATCTATTAATTCAATTGACATGTATGAGTAGTTCTCTAGTTAGGTTTAAGAATTCTCAAAAGGGATTTCATGAAATTTTAGGTTTATCGGTTAGTTAGGATTCATAAATTCTAGTTCTTCATCTAGTTTGTTCTTAATGCTTAATCTGAACTAGTCATTTAGATTATTGATATTAGGTTAATTCTCGCAACAACAGTGAGTTAATTAGCTAGAAAATAACCTAGGTGAGGAATTTAGCTATCTCAAAAAAAATTTGGTTCAGTTATTCGAGTTCAAGAACATTGCATAACTTGGATCCTAATTGGTTGTTCTTATATATTTTATTTCCTAAGAAACTTCCTTGACCTGACGCTTTCCCATACTGATATATATCTTGTTTATTTACATTGCTATTACATTTAAATAGATCTCGCTTAGTTTAGTTCGAAACAACAAATCTATTGTATGAACTAGAGTCTCTGAGGATTCATCCCCTATTATACTACAATTGCATTATGTGCACTTGCAGTGTAGCTTTGGTGAAGTAAACTTTAGGAATATCAAGTTTTGGCTATTGTAAGATCTCAACTCGGTCTATCCAAAGATAGCAAGAGTTTTAGGGTTTTCTTAAGGGAATCTAAAAGAGGATTTAAGAACACGGTGAGAATATGGAAATTAGGGTTTCACTTTAGGTTTCCGAGATGGAATAAAGCGGCGTAGAAGAACGTTTGAGTTGCCGGAGAGAAATTAGGTCAAAGTCGAATTGCTAAGTTTCTCAAGCAAAAGTATTATGAAAAACGTGAGTTCATTGAATGACGAGGTCCCCTTTTATAGGGTTACAAAGTCGGTTAAATAATAAAGAAAAATTAAGATAAATACGAATATTTCCTAATATCTCGGTTCTGATTTATAGAATATTTCCATATCCCGGCACCGCTATGATCTGCGCCGCCTTTGCCTTATTTGAGATTTGTATCCTTCAAAACCCTAAATGTAAGCCGGCTGAACCGGGTCGGGTTTAACCATGTTTTACCGACTTGGGCCCCAAACCGTCTTTCCATTCTGGGCCGACCTAAATTCCTGAATAGGCCTTTTAGGGAAAGTGCTAATCTTGACTCCAACAATAAGCCCCCCCCCCCCCAGTGCGATGACTTATGTAAGTCGGCGTTAAGAAGAACTCTGCTAGGTTTGAGATTTAATTTTGGTGGGCCCGGATCTTTTCGTCGTGACGAGCCTTTTTTCTAGGCCCAGGTTCGTTGGGCCATTTTTGGCTAGATTTAGACCGGGACGAATTGAACGGATGGATTTTGAACCGGTGGAGATTCGGATTATCCGGGCGAAAATCGGATCGATTCACGGTTGAACCGATCAATAGGTTCGGAAAACGAAACGACATCTAGGTAATTATTGCCTCGGGCTTGACGCTATCATTTCCGCTATAAATAGTTCACCCTCGCTTCTCATTTCCTCATTTCTGCCCAGATGAAGAAGTTTTAAGGTAATTTTCTGCTCTTCACCGGTTTTTATTTTCCGATTAGTCTTCCGCCGCTGCTCAGTCGCAGCTTCTTAGATTTTTAGATTAAGGTCGCTTTTTTGTAGCTGTGTTCCTCTTTTGTTCTTCGATAAAAATGTCTTTGATTCGTTGTTCGGGGAACAAGGATAAGGAAGTTGTTACGGTTTCCTCTGAGGATGACTCGTCAAGTCCGCACGACGCTTCGTCCGATTCGCCGTCTTCTAGCACTTCGCCTGACTTAAGAGATCATCCTAGCTATCATGCGGTCGAGGAATTTAGACGTCGTCGCGAGTTATCACGACAGACTGACGCCGCGGAACACTCTGGTCGAGCCGATTTCGTAATTCCCCAGCTTCGAGATTCGAATTCAGAGAAGTCTGACGAAGATATCGATATCGAAGGAAGTGATTCTAACATTAATGGTAGCGACGCGCCGTCTGCGGGATTGTCGGCTACTCCTAAGGAGAACTATGATAATGTTTTTCAGACTCGTTCTACCGTGAAGTCTGTGGCTTCTACGCTCCGAGAATGTGGGGCTGATCCAGGAATCAAATTTCTCATTCCCGGCCCGTTTGATCGGCCTTGGAATCCTCCATCTGGCTACATGACCCTAGATGAATCCTATTTTATCAATACTGATACCGCTGGTTCTCGTCTTTGGTTGCCGCTTCCCGATCTGGTCGTCTCTTATTGCCATCGTCGCGAAATTGCCATCTCTCAACTCTCAGACGTCGCGGTTCGCCATATGGTAGGTCTCCTTGTGTTAGGAGCTGAGGCTGACATCACAATCACCGTTGGGATTTTTGAGGAAATGACTTCAATTAACCGTATGAGCACGAGTCATGGGTGTTTTGCGGTCAAACTGAAGAGAGATCACGGCGTAGTGACAGATGCACCGAGAAAGATTCGCGTCTGGCAGCGGTTTTACTTCTATGCCGAGATAACTCCTCTGGTTGTTCCCGAGGATCATCTAAAGCTCGTCAGATCGTCTTGGAACATGAATTTTGGTAGATATCGTTCCAAGTTTGTAGTTTACTGACATAGATGATTTACTTAATTTCTTTTTTGCTTTTGTAGTGCATCATCCATTTCTCAAGCCTTATCCAGACATGCTTTACAATTGTCGAGACCATCCAAGCTCTAAGTCTTCGCAAGTGGTCGGACATATCCTAAGATCGCATCAATCGATCTCTTTCACAGATTTCCAAAGGTAAGAATCGCATCTCGGCCGTGCTAACGGCGCTCTTATTTTGAGTTTTAACTTATCTTTCGATCTCAAAGTTAAGTGGGATACTACAATGAAGGTTACTCCAGACGAGTTAGAGAAACCGAAGATGGGAAAGGTGAAGAGGATAGTATCAGTTGACTATTCGCAGAGAATTACGTCCAACCCTTCGTGCTCCGCTGAGCCGTCCAAATAGAAGGAAGCGATTTTGCCGCCTCAAGGCGATGGCGGACCGACAATCTCCGCTGATGGGAAGTCGGCCACTCCTCAGGTTGCTAGATCGATCATGGCGGCTCCCGCCGAAAAGGTTCTTCCCAAGACTCAGCCCCGAAAGAGGGCGGCTGTTGATAGGCTAGATCAGGAAAACCCGGATAAGAAGCCTGTCAAAGATGTTTCTGCCAGTAAGACGGTCGCCGATAAATCTGGCAGGACCAAAAATCCGTGGAAGCGTTTTTACGAGGAGAAAGAAGATGTTCTTGACGCTGGTCTGGCAGCACGAAGCCCTACAAGTCTCGCAAAGAGATTGTCTTGGTTTGTCCCCGTGGTCCACCGAGAGACGGGATACTCAACCTTCGATTCACAACTTCGCCTACCAGTACGAGAGCGAAATTCCTTTGATTGATAACCCCTGGGCATGTTTTGACATGCTTACTTATGTTAGGGGAAATGAGTCGGACTGGCCGACTTTGCAGGAGCTTACTCATTTGGACGCGATCCTCAAACTGAAGCAAGCCGAGGTTACGGTGAGTTTTCTTTCTCCTGTCAATTCATTTCCGAGGGGAGTTGACTGTTTGGTTTTAACAAATTCCTTGTTTCAGATGATCGTGGCGTCGAACCGTGTGGCCCTTGAGAGTTCTTGGGGTGCTCAGAAGTTGGCTGACGCGGTGACCAAGCGAGACGATCTCCTTAAGAAGGCAAAGGAGGAGAAGGAGGCCCTTGAGGCGAGTAACTTGGAGCTTAAAAACAAGCTTCGTGACGCGGAGGAAAAACTTCACCGAGCCGATGAGAAGGCCAAAGCTGATCTTCTTTCTTTCCAATCCGAGAGAAGAAATCAACGACAGCTTTGCGCCGAGTTGATCCGGAAAGAAAGATACCGTGTTGACGCTGCGACAAGGGCGAAGGCGCAGTCTCACTTTGATCTTTTCCAGCGTTACATTAAGGATCAGGAAAAGGCTACTGCGTTACAGATCGAACTAGGTCAAGTTTCTGGCCTTAGGAAATGTTTGCAGAAGCTCAGGGAGAAGGCATCCTAATTCGAAGTCAGTTCTCGATCAAGTTGCAGCCGACGAGATTGCGGCCGATGCCAAAATCGATAATTTGGAGGTCGTGACAAAAGAAGAACTGACATTCGTGCTCTCGCCAACTCGCCATCCTCTCTTGACCCTTCTCCGCGACTCTCCATCCCATGTCCCTCAGAATTATTGATGAGTTTGGGACCACTCGCGGAGTGATCCTGGAGACGATTCATGCTGATCTTGTTCAGTTAGTCAGCTCGGAGGTCGCGGCTTTGGATGGTGTCTCTAAGGCGCAGGATGCGATCGTTGAGAAGGATGAAGTCGAGAAGGTTGGTGAACCAGAGAAGTCGTCAGCGGGGGCCGAATAAATTTTTTTTTAATGTTTTGTATCGGCCCTTATGTAAGGACTCTTTTTTATTTGCAAGACTTGTCCTCCGTTTTTAAGTTAATTACTTTTGCTGCATAATCGGTCTATTTATTTTTAATTCATTAAACTGAATCAAATTAAAAATCGATCAGAGCGTTTACGATCGTAGAACATGTTTTGTTCTGCTAGAATTGCGAGACTTATGTATGCTCGGCTTATGTCCAAAGGACATGCGAATGTGCGAGGCTTTAATTGCTCAGCTTGTGTTATCGCCCACCACAGGGGACGTACGGGTACAAGCCCAGTTTGTTTAGTGCGAGACGGATCTCGGCTTTTCCTTACCACGATGTGCACCTCGTGCGCAAGGAAGACCACACTCCTGGCCAGGGAGCATGATGCTAGTGCGAGTCTTATTGGATGCTCGGCTTTCTGCAAGCTCTTAGACTTGACTTTTGCGAGCTAAGGAGCTCGGCTTTCTGCAATCTCTTAGACTTGACTTTTGCGAGCTAAGGAGCTCGGCTTTCTGCAAGCTCTTAGACTTGACTTTTTGCGAACTAAGGAGCTCGGCTTTCTGCGAGCTTTTTAAACTCAACTTTTGCGAGCTACGAAGCTCGACTTTTCTGCAAGCTTTTTAAACTTGACTTTTGCGAGTTAGGACTCGGCTTTCTGCGAGCTTTTAAACTCGGCTTTTGAGAGTTAGAATTCGGCTTTCTGCGGGCTTTTTAAACTCGACTTTTGCGAGTTAAAACTCGGCTTTCTGCAATATTAATAGAAAATTAACTTTATAGAGAGGGCTAACCTGATTCGGTCGATGAATCTCTTAGTCATAAGCTGTGAAATAAAGATTTTATTAGATTTGTGATTGTGCCGGTGAAAGCTGCCTACGTATCTTCCGAGGAAGAATCAAGTCACTCGTAGTTCATACATAGGATTTTTTTTTTGTGGCGCGATAGACTAGCCGATTTAGAAGTATTCCTTTAGGCTTGCTGAATTCCATGAACGCGGCAAAGCTTTGCCCTTCATTGATTCAAGCTCGTAAACGCCGGGTTTAACGACTTTTGTGACTTTGTAGGGTCCTTCCCAATTTGCACCGAGTTTTCCCGCTCTCCATTCTTTGGTGTTCTCATAGACCTTGCGAAGAACATAATCGCCGACTTGAAAATGTCGTTCTTTGACTTTCTGGTTATAGTACCGAGTTGCGAGCTGCTGGTAATTTTGAATGCGGAGTAGATCACGGTTTCGTTCTTCCTCTATTGTATCCAGGGCTTGGATCAGCATATTCTCGTTGATCTCGTTATGTTGTGGCATAAGAGATCGGAGGAGAGTATAGATGTTTGCCTCTGCCGGGACCATTGCTTCCACGCCGAAGGCTAAGGAAAACAGGGTGGCCCTAGTTGTGCGGCGAGGAGTTGTTCTGTGCGACCAAAGGACTCCGTCCAACTCGTCAGCCCAAACTCCTTTTTTGATTTCAAGACGTCTTTTGAGGCCGGCAATGATGGTTTTGTTTGTGGCTTCGCCTTGTCCGTTTCCTTGAGGATATCTTGGTGTCAACTTGCTGAGCCGTATATCCCACTTCTTGCAGAACCCTTCGAACAAGTTTAATGTTAATTGCGACCCGTTGTCTGTGACGATTTCAGACGAAATTTTGAACTTGGACGTCATGAATTGCAACATATGCTTTGGCTTCGACCCACTTTGTAAAGTAGTCGGTCATGATCAGCAGGAAGCGCCTTTGATTGGACAGTGGCAACGGCCCAACGATGTTCATTGCACATCTCATGAATGGATAAGCCGCAGTTGAAGTTGTAAGCAGTTCCGTGGGTCGATGTATGAACGGCGCATGACGCTGACACTTTTCACACTTGTTGGAATAGGTCTCACAATCAGCTATCATAGTCGGCCAATAGTGACTATTCAGCTTGATTTTGAGAACGAGAGACAGACCCCCGGAATGATTTCCGCATTCTCCTGAGTGTGTTTCTTCGAGAACTCGGCGTACTTCATCTCCATGTATACATTTGAGAAGAACTTTGTTGGTCGAGTATTTGTAGAGGATACCGTTGTGTATAGTGTATCGTGTACTTCTGACTTTAAGTCGTCGCGCTGCCCACTTGTCTTCTGGAAGTTTTCCTTCCGTCAGATACGTTCTTATTTCTTGTCGCCAATCCTCATTGTCATCTGTTAAGAGTGCAATGAGGTCGGTGCTTTTTGCTTGACTATCAACACACATGTCGTCTTCGTCACTCTGTTGGATTATGAGAACGACATCATCAGATTCTACATGATTGATCTCGGGAGGCGGGATGCTCGGTTCGTGAATCGTCTCCACTGGGATTCATCGGCAGAGGTCAGGATTCGATGCCAGAGATGCGAGTGCATCTGCTGGGGCATTTTCTTTCCTCGGTATCTGGACAATATCAAAGAACTCGAAGGAGCTGGTAAGCTCCAATGCCGCCTTTCGATAGGCTTCCATTCGCTCGTTTTTAGCTTCGTAATCTCTGTTGATTTGGTTCGTGACAAGCATGGAGTCGCAATGGGCCAAGAGATGTCGTACTCCGATCTCTCTAGCTAGTCTGAGACCGGCTAACAGAGCCTCGTACTCGGCTGTATTGTTAGATGCCGTGAAACCCAACTTGAATGATTGTTCCAATACTTCTCCGGTTGGTGATATGAGACGTACTCCTACCCCGGTTCCTTTTTTAGACGAGGCTCCATCGACAAACAGCTTCCAGTTTTTGTCTTCTACCTATGTATCGACATCCAGTTCAGGTGATAGTTCTACAAGTAAATCGGCTATTACCTGAGATTTGGCGGTTGTCCTGTTTCTCTATTCGATGTCGTACTCGCTAAGTTCCACTGCCCATTTGGGCAAGCGGCCAGATTGTCCTGGGCTGTGTAAGATTGTCCGAAGAGGCTGGCTACTTAGTACGACGATTGAGTGTGACTGGAAGTAAGGTTGTAACTTCCGTGATGAGATAACGACTGCGAGAGCCAGTTTTTCCATTGCGGGGTATCTAGTCTCGGCCCCATTCATCGTCTTGCTTACGTAAAAGATCGGCTTTTGCTCCCCTCGATCTTCTCAAACCAGTACACCGCTAACTGCAGTCGTTGAGACCGCGATATACAGGAAGAGTGTTTCGCCATTTTCGAGCTTTGATAGTATTGGCGGGTTTGACAAGTAGTCTTTGAGCTGAATGAATGCCTCTTGACACTTGTCATCCCATATGAACCTTTTGTTTCCCCGGAGGAGCTCGTAGAAAGGCGAGCATTTATCCGTCGAACGAGATATGAATTTGTTCAGGGTGGCTATGCGACCGGTTAGACGTTGTACCTCTCGCGTATTCTTGGGAGATGGTAAGTCAATTATTGTCGAGATCTTTTTTGTATTAGCTTCTATCCCTCTCTGGGTAACCGCATATCCGAGGAATTCCCCTGATGTTACTCCGAACGTACACTTGGCCGGGTTAAGCTTCATTCCATATCGGTTGAGGATGTTAAAACATTCCTTCAGATGGCCGATATGCTGAGAGGCGATTAAAGATTTAACCAACATGTCGTCAATGTAAACCTCCATCGTCGTGCCGAGCTGACCTGCGAACATTCGATTAACCAATCGTTGGTATGTAGCGCCAGTGTTTTTGAGGCCAAATGGCATGACCTTGTAGCAATAAGTACCGCGTTCAGTGATGAATGCCGTTTTCTCTCGATCGTCTGGGTTCATGAGAATTTGATTGTACCCTGAAAATGCATCCATGAATGACAGTAACTCGTTCCCAGCGGTTGTTTCGACAAGTCGATCAATATGCGGCAGTGGGAAGCTATCCTTTGGACAGGCTTTGTTGAGATCCTTGAAGTCGACACAGACTCTCCACTTCCCGTTCTTCCTTTTTTACGACGACCGTGTTAGCAAGCCAGTCGGGGTACTTGACCTCTTGAATTGAGCCGGCATCGAGTAACTTGTCTACGTCATCGTTGACCGCTTTGCGCGGCTAACGCCAGGCGCTCATATACCTTGATTGACCGAACCGAGTCGTTTACGGAGATTAGGCCGCCCATAATCATGTTGATTCTTCGGACGGCTTTAGGGGTTTCCTCTTCGTCTTCTTCTTCCTCTTCTAGATCGCGTTTTAAAACTATGCTTTTAATGCGCCGCGGTTGTTTGCCTTGCTTAGGCGCTTGTCCATCGACCTTACGCTCTTCTCGTCCTTGTCCTGATTCCTCCCTCAATCTGTTTATTGCCATTTTGATTTCTTCGTCTGAGAGTCGAGCATATAGTGCATCTTTGACTTTCCGACATTCAGAAGTATCGTGTGAGTTGGTTTTATGGTACTCGCAATACTTTTCTTCCGGTGTGGAAGCATCTTGCGGTGCCGTCTCTTTGTCCTCCTTGCTCCGCTTGTTCCAAGGTTTCGACGAACACTGTTTATCAGTGCTGCCGACAACCATTGTTGTCTTGGCCCCTTTGTCGTATTGTTGCCTAGGTTCTCGGTCTTCCTTTTTATCGGCCTGTTTGGTTGAGCCAAACTTCCTTGCTAGGGCCACCTTCTTCTCTTCTAATTCCATGAATTTGTTTGCTCGATGAAGGGCGTCCTCGATGGTCAGTGGCGGGTTGACGACTAGGTCTTGATAAAACGGCGACTCGTGCCAGACGGCGTTTGTTAGAGCCGCGGTGGTGAATTTATTTGGGGCTTACGCTCGCGTCATGGTTGCCTTGAACCGATCTACGAAGGCTCTTAATGTTTCCTTCTTTTCTTGCGACATGGACATCAGCGCGTTTAGCGATGTATCCTTGTTCACTTAGGCAAAGTGATGCCTTACGAACGCTCTTGTAAGGTCGGAGAAGTTGTTAATTGACTTGGGCGGTAGCCGAGAAACCAGGTTAGTGCATCCCCTTCTAGGGTTTCGGCAAACAATTGGCAAAAACCGATGTCGCGTTCTCTGGATGACGAGAACCGTGCTTTAGCTGCCATGATCTTGAAAGTTGTTAGGTGAATGGCGGGATCCTTCGTCCCATTGTACATCGGCAGTCTGAGCTTTTCCTTCTGGCGTATGTATGTATCTGTGATGCGCGACGTGAAAGGTGTCCTCTGAGTTTCCTTGATGATCCGGTCAATCTTGGGAGCGGATCCTTTGACGCTGTGAACCTCGCCCTTTAATTCTTTTAGGGTATCTCTGAGCTCGGTTAGCTGCTTCTCAACTTGGTTACGGCTTGCTCCGTGAATAGGCGTCTCATGAGCTCCCTCGTGGGATGTACCTCGCTCGTGGCGATGGTTATCCCGGTGCGAGTCGTTCTCATGTCGCGAATTCCGTCTGTGGTGTGAGCCTCGGTCGTGCCAAGTCTCATAATCAGCACGCTCATCCTTGTCGGGTGAATATCTTTCTTCGTACCAGTCGTCTCGCCCTCGGCGTGATCTCCGCTTGGGTTCATATGGGTCACTCTTTCGATGCGAGCTCCGTTCGTGCTTATCCCCATCATCGCGTTCTCGGCGTGAATTTCTCTTGGGCTCGCCATCTTGGCTTTGTTCTCGATGGTCTCCTTCAGGTGTATCATAGACCAGTCGTCTGACGACTTTATCTTTTACCTTTGGAGGCACCTCTCATTTGGATTTCCTTGACTGTTGGTCTGAACGGATTCGATCTTGTTCTGACTGCAACAGGTCAATTCTTTCCGAAAACTCTTTGATTAAATCGTTCTGCGAATCGATTTTGGCTATCAAAGTGGCCAGAACTTCGTCTCTTTCAACTTGTTCTGATGTTTTGTCGAGTGACGGGATACGTTTACCGTCGTCTCGACCCTTTTTTGACTTAGCGTCTCGTGCCTGTTCGCCGTCGAGTGCCCCGTTGTCATCTTTGACTTAGCGTCTCGCGGCTGTTCGTCCTCGGGTTTTCATCCGGATTGATTTCGTTGTCACTTCCAGGCATCTCGTTCAGAAATTTCTCTTAGAAATCCCCACAGTCGGCGCCAATTGTAAGATCTCAACTCGGTCTATCCAAAGATAGCAAGAGTTTTAGGGGTTTCTTAAGGGATTCTAAAAGAGGATTTAAGAACACGGTGAGAATATGGAAACTAGTGTTTTCTCTTTAGGTTTCCGAGATGGAATAAAGCGGCGTAGAAGAACGTTTGAGTCGCCGGAGAGAAATTAGGTCAAAGTCGAATTGCTAAGTCTCTCAAGCAAAAGTATTATGAAAAGCGTGAGTTCATTGAATGACGAGGTCCCCTTTTATAGGGTTACAAAGTCGGTTAAATAATAAAGGAAAATTAAGATAAATCTGAATATTTCCTAATATCTCGGTTCTGATTTATAGAATATTTCCATATCCCGGCGCCGCTATGATTTGCGCCGCCTTTGCCTTATTTACGATTCATATACTTCAAAACCCTAAATGTAAGCCGGCTGAACCGGGTCGGGTTTAACCATGTTTTACCGACTTGGGCCCTAAACCGTCTTTCCATTATGGGCCAACCTAAATTCCTGAATAAGCCTTTTAGGGAAAGTGCTAATCTTGACTCCAACAGCTATGTTTTCAGGGACTCTTTGAGTTTGCCGATAGATTTTAGTAGCAGAATTTTGACTAAGTTTTATTTTCTTTTGTTACTCACGTGTTTGTCGCCTTTTATTTGGTGTTTCAGGTGAAACGATCAAAACCCTGAAGAGTTGGAGCACCAGAACTGGAAGGTTAAAAGATCAGCAGTAAAGATGAATTTTGTGATTCTGACTCGCGATGAAGCTGGTCATCTACGAGACCAAGAGGGTCATGTCTATAACGTGAGAGGTCAGATACTTGACAGAGATGGACATCCCATCGTTCTGGAAGACCATCAGCAACTGGCTGCAGGAAATGAGGTGAATGATCGAGGAAGAACACTTGCTGATTAAAACAGACCCGATAAGTTCTATGTCAATTGGCCTGCGATTCGACCACCTTCATTCACCAGGACTGATTTCAAGCTGAAACTCGAAAACTTCCCTTTTGTTGGACAACATCAGTTTCATGGACACTCTCATGAACATCCCATAGAGTATATAGAGAGATTTGAAAACTTGGTCAGTAGGAACCTCTTCTGCAAGCTCTTCCCATACTCTCTTGCCTGGGAAGCACCTTATTAACTAAAGCAGTTGAAACCAAGTTTTTGACTACTTGGGATGAAATTAAGAATGCATTTCTTTGGAACTCTATGATGATGCACGGTTTGAGGATCTGAGGAACAATATCTCCACATTCAAACAAGGTCCAACTGAAGCTTACAAGGCAGCTTGGATCAGGTCCAGAGCTTACCAAAGATATTGTCCTCATCATTGTTTCACTGATGTTCAGGTGTTGGGCATTTTATACAAAGGACTTAATTTGATGTATCAGATGGCTATGGATTCAAGTAGCAATGGAAACTTCAATACAAGGTATCGTGGAGATGCTTACACCTTGATTGAGAACTTGGCCTCAAGTCACATTACTAAGAAGTCTGATTTTAAGAGGCATAAAAGGAAGTAAAATTGATGAGGTTAAGGCTACGTTTGATTCAATGCACATCCTTCTGATGGGAAAGAAGTATGTCAAATTTGCTGCAGAGGTTGAAACTTTTGAAGAAGATGTGAACTACAACAACGAAGTTGGTTACCAATGGCAGAGATATCCTTATCAGCAAAACAACAAAGGTGCTTTCAATGGAAATCTGAACCACTCTATGTTCACTCAAATATCATCTTTTTAGAATCCCTTTCAAAGCAAAGATTTCAGAGAAAATGACAGTCCTTCTTATTAACCACCACCTTCTTTAGCCTACGACGACAAGGTTCAATCCATGCTTGAGAATTCTGCAGGAACATCAGAAAATCGCAGTGGACTTGAATGGGAAATGGATTCCACGTATCAAGAACTCAGTGGAAAGTTGGATACTCTAATAAGCAGAGTTGACAACTTGGATACTCGCATGACGCAAGCTGAAGCAGCTATCAAGGATAAAATGGTTCATTCTCAAAAGAACTACGTCAATGCAGTACTTGCTGAGGGTGGCGTCGAGCTAGAATTTGATAGAGAACACACTAGGTCGAAAATTTGGGTCATTCTTGGATGCAGGACTGGTGTCGGCTGATACACCTGCATAGTGTCGGTTGAAACCATCATTAAATTTTGATTTTTCTAGTTTCAACGACGGATAGATATCGACCAAGCTCGACACACAAGGAAAATTGGCATCGACCATGGCCAGTGTCGATGAATACCACTTTGGTATTGACCGACACCAAGGATTACAACTCGAAATTTTGAGTGTTGACAGAGTGAGATCGACGGTGGTCGACACAATGGTCGACACCAGTGGAAAACCAGAAAAAAGTATCGACTCAAGCTGTTGGTATCGATCGACACCACGTTGGCATCAGTCGACACCAAGGACCTCCACTGAGCGTTCACCTTGAGATACCGGAGGTTGTTGAGGAAAGAGTTTATAATCCGAAAATATCGTACCCGATACCTCCTAAAAATTCAGAGTAGGATCTTAACGATTGTAAGTGCGTAGATATTATGCACAAGATGATTACTGAGGTTCCATCTGATGGTACTGTCGGGACTACTCCTGTAATTAGGAGGTATGCGAAGCGAATGATAGATGAGGATAGGAGTCTTGAGGAAGGATTGTTGATGATCACTGAACAAATCATCCACATGATGCAGAATAAGATTCCACAGAAACACCGAGACCCATAAAGTTTTGTGCTGGATTACTCTATCTTTTCATAGAGATTCAAGAGGTCTATGTGTGATCTGGGAGGGAGTGTTTACATGATACCTTATTCAGTTGCTTTGAGATTGGGAATGACGTATTTCAAGGCAGCTAATGTTTCTTTGATCCTAGCATATCAATCAATAAGAATTCCCGAAAGAGTTCTTGAGGAAGTTCCTATAATGATTGTAGGATGCTTGATTCCAGCTGATTTTGAAGTTCGATGCTGAGCCAAAGGATCTTCTAATCCTTGGAAAATCATTTGTGGCTATAGCTTGAGAAATGTGATTCAGGGTATGATTGATCTCCATCTAAAAGATAAGATCATGAAATTCAAGATGGGGAGGCTGAAGAAACCAACCATAAACAGACATACATTTAGTGTTGATGTGGGACATGAAGTCACAGGTTGTTCTGAGGAATTTCTGATGGAGGAGCAGAGATGGCAGTTCAACATTGTCCGACTGATTCATATACAAGACATGTACCTGCTCTTAAGAAGAAAGCTCCGGATATCATGCTTCAACCGCTTTCGCCAAAGAAACGGTATGCTCTCTACAACTAAGTCTCGTGACGTTTGTGCTGATAATACATGGAATAGCTTCGGAAAACGCAGTATTCCACCCGACCTTGTTGCTACTACATATTTCCTTGGTCAATCTTATGCACATAACGCTTACACACCACCATAGATGAAGAGACATTCACTGAGGAAATCTTTGTCTTTGGCGAAACCACCTGGAATATAACCCTGCGACAAAGTCGAGCTAATAACTTTAAACAAGCGTTTGGTGGGAGGCAACCCATTGGCAAGTCTGTACATACGGTTTTTAATTTAATTTTCGGTTTTGTTTTCTTTTGATTCTAAACAGGGAACCAATGATTGTGAGGAATTGGCATAGATCGACACCACACTGTGTCGGTTGATGCTAAACTTTAAACAATGGAGATGAATCGATCTCGGTCAATGCTGAGGATCAATACAAGTAGAAAAGACGAGCATCAATTGATACCCCCTTTGGTATCAGTTGACGCCATTTATAAAACCGACGTCAAAATTTGATTTAATTTATTTGACTACCTCGGTTTCCGCCAAAGCAGTATCGACTGACACAATTACTAGTATCGGTCGACACCGGTGATTTCGAGGTAAGTTTCTCCTCTAAAAATCGTGATTGTTCTTCTTCATATCTCACATTTTCTCTCGCAAAACCGCAACCCCCACTCAATCAAATTCAATTTTGCTCGTTTCTTCATCGTTTTGAGCGATTCAAAGCTCTAACCTGTGCAGAATTTTGCCTCTATCCATTTCTATCATCCATTAGCATCATCTTCGTGGTATGTTTCCTAAATATGTGATTTACAGTTTGGTTCCGAGGTTTTAAACTTTGATTTTTTCCAATATTACTTGATTTATTGATGGAATTATGCCTCATTAGGGTTTTAGATAGAGAATTCAAAATACCTATCTAGTTTTCTAGGTCTATTTTCCAAGTTTTTGAAATTTTTGGTTTGATGTTTAAACGTGTGAAAAATGTGCGGAATTGAGGAACTAAAAACGTGTATGGGCTGATTGTGGTGTTGTGATTGATATATGGTCATGATTTTAATGAAAACTGTCAATTTCCGTTTTCTGAATTTTCGACTAATTTTTCGAGATGTTGATTTTTGATTGCATATGGCACCACGCTCCAAGAGAGTACACAGTGACAACGCAGGTTCATATGAGACTGCACCATCACCTCTTCCTTCACCCCCACTATCACCACCAACTCCTCAGTCTCCTCTGGGTTCTCCGAATCCACACCCGACTGAGTTCCCGACATACCCTTGTCTCAAGATCAAGGGATCCTGTATTGAAAGATAAGGTATGGAAGGGATCATTGAAAGATGTAGCAGAGTCGCATGAGTGTCTATACATGTATATTTCTGAGATGTTGGATGAGTACGACACGATGTTGTACAGTGGATGGTGAAAAGTCAATATTGACCCCACACGACTGATTTGCACTAATACACCGAGGAGGATGGGGGTACTAGATAATTTTCTGATGTCTATGGAGGATTGGTTTGGGAAGTACGGCTAGCGTTCACTGCGATTTTACCCTTGGCTATTTCGTCTGCTGACGGCCGCAATGTGCATTTACTATCACAATGAGGTTGTCTGTAATGATCCACGATAGGAGGTACCGTCTGCCACTGCGCGATCTATGGCTTCAAGAAGGGTTCCCCCAGAGTGAAACTTCTAGAAGGGTTTGAGGATTTGCAGAATTTTAAGGGAAATTTTGAATTGGGATGCTACGTTTCTAAGAACTCCACTCATACAGACGTTCAAAATCCGGTCCTGAGGTATGTCGTACGAGTCTTGACGAACACTCTCTTGTGTAAGATGGAGCCTAACAAGATGAGGGTTGAGGAGCTGGTTCTTCTTTAATCAGCATTGGGACATATTTGTTCTCATGAGTATGGGCATCCATGTCCCTACGAGAGAACCAACCTCGACGAAGTCTTTGCGCATCATCTTATCAGCCTGCAGGCGAAGCCATTTACTGGAACGAGCACATAAAAGAAGTTAGAGGCAGTGAGAGACTCTTGGATCCTATTTTCCATCACTTTCAGATACCTTTGACAGGGTAAAGATGCGCCGGAAGATTTCTGAGATTATAGAAGCCTATTTGAAGAGTGCACACTAACTCAAAACCCTTCGATTTCTACTTAGACATCTCTGCGATTTGAGCATGGCTTGAGGATGAGGTCTGCAACACCTCATGCCCGCTCCTGCACAATAGCTTCTTCCATAGCTCCTCCCACACCTTCTGAGAATGAGCCAGTTCCCGACCTTGCTAGTGATCTATCCGCGCATCCACATTTTCCTCTGGAGACGCCTGAGCCTTCACCTGGTTATGATGAGGATGATCCTGCATACCAACAATACATTGTGAGCACGTAGGCAGATATAGAGCGAAATAGCTAGAGCGATGACTTGAACTTATATACACTCTACTCAGGGTCGCAGACGTCAGTGCTCTCCCACACCAGCTGTTGACGAGTGTACCGATGAGGATTTTTTCCTCCCTTCGTTTTGGTTCTTTTCCTTGTTCTTTTTCTTTTCTTCTTTTGTTTTCCTTGTGTCTTTCGTCATTTGATGTTTTTATTTAGTCATTCTGCCAATCTTTATGATTTGGAACTTGTGAACTTTGAATTAATTATATGATATGTTGCTTATGACTTGTGTTTGAGTGATCTAACAGAGATAGCCTATGAGATTTGTGTGATGATACATCAGTTTAGAATCTAACTCACGCCTCAAAAGGTCACAGTCTGCATACACGCTTGGTGTCGATCAACACCATATGTGTGTCGGTCGACACCGAAGCTCATATCAGCCAGAATGTCGACTTAAGCCTTGTATCGCTCGACACGAGGTCGTGTGTTGGTTGACACAACTACCAAGTGCAGGTAATGTTCTGGTTTTCTATTGTTCTCTCGGTTCCTATTCGTTTTCAGCCAATCCCAACCTTCAATAACATTGTGGACAGTGTTGTTCAAGTGTGGCGGAGGTGGTTACTGACGAACTCTTTTGTTTCCTTGTATAGGAAACCACCACATTTTCAGGAACCTAAGTTACCATTGATTCAAACTTGACAAACATCTGAGACTAATGAAAAACCCCTAGACTGACCAACCTACCAATCTTACCAATCTCCACTTGAGTGTCCAGATGATCCATTATGGACTTCGCCCATAACCTGAATAAATTTCACTCGTCTAGGGACTTGATATACATTGGATCGGATTCATCCTTGAGTCTTGAAAGAATTGTCTGTGTGATACGGTTCTCCTCTCTCTTCACTTCAAAGTAAAAAAATGAATAATCCAAAGATAAGCTAGTAGCTTCGAAGTGACCATAAGAGTGGTAGTTACCCATGTTATCTCTTGTGCTTCATGGAAACATGTCCAAAGAAAACCCTGAATAAAATGGAAGAGTAGCTGATAAAAAAAAAATATGATACTCAGTGGGAAAACACCAGCTGCTGAATTGAGAAAAGGGACAAGAAAAGAACCAGAAGTTAAGACAAAATGCGTGCTAAGGATTCTGATCGAGTAAGAGT
Organism: Orychophragmus violaceus; assembly: GCA_030180135.1. Taxonomy (NCBI): domain Eukaryota; kingdom Viridiplantae; phylum Streptophyta; class Magnoliopsida; order Brassicales; family Brassicaceae; genus Orychophragmus; species Orychophragmus violaceus. The sequence continues at coordinate 33,496,262 of CM058231.1, read as the reverse complement.
CCATACGTATCTTGATTGATATCCTCTCGATGAGTCTTCTCCTTAATTTATAGAGGTTGGTATGGTGAATTTGGATGTGGAGTTATTTGGGATAGTTGTGAAGTCTTGGGAAACACATGGTGGTCTGGATCTTGTCAAGTAAGAATTTCTAGTGGCTTTACCATGGTGAATGTAAGTGTGGTTCTTTTATGACGGAATTATTTTCTGTGTTTTTAAACTACTTTTTCAGATTTTGGTTTTCTGCTTGCTTGAGGGCAAGTAAAAGCTAAGTCTGAAGGAGTTGATATATCATGGTTTTATGGGTTTTAAGCCATGATATATGCATATAATCGAGTATTTTATGTCTCTTTCGAGTCCGTATCGAGTCTTTAAAGATTATTACACTTTTGGAGATCGCCTGGAGATTTTGGAGCATTCTGGAGGATTTTGGAGATTTTAGCCGAGAAGACAAAAGTCACTGGTGTCAATCAACACCGATTTTCATTTCACGCACCCATCGAGATTCAAAGGATTTTGGTGATTTACAAGATTGGCCCATAATTTACCCAAATCGTGTTTAGACTTAATTTGAGTTTTATTAGTCATTGTTTTGGCATATCTTATCATTATTCTGAGTTTTAGAGACACTACAAGAAAAATCTCCATTCTTAGCACACGAAAAACGCCATGGTATGTATATGATGGCGTTTTTGAAAATGCTATGTCTGCCCCAGCTATAATAGGTAGGCCAGATACGATAGCGTTTTTTGTCTGTGCTATAATATTGTTCACTATAATAGCGTTTTTGAAATGGCTATGTCTGCCCCAGCTATAATAGATCGACCATATGTGATAGCATTCTCGCCGTGCTATAATATCTTGCATGTATGATAGCGATAGTTAACATTGCTATAATTGAATGTACCTATAATAGCTATACATTCAGTAGCCGAGCCGTATTAAATTATTATATATATATTTTTGTATCAATTGAATTTATTTTAAAAAAGAATATTTGAAACAATTTTATTAATAAAACAAAATATGTTTACACAAAGTATGATATCTACATTTGTTTCATCATTATCTTCAATCCAATACAATGAAACCAAAGTCAAAATAAAAGTAGCAAACGACTGCTTAATCACAAACTCTTTTTTGATTCTGTCCACTTTCTGTCCTTTATACTCTTTATGTTGCTTCTCATCTCCTTGCCAAAACACAGAAACTTTAACTTAGAATTTATAAGAGAACAATGAAAAAGATATGTTAAGTAGTTTTAAAGTGCAGAAGATTCTCACCAAGAGTGAAGCCGCTGAACAATTTCTCAAGTGCAGAAGACAACTGTTTATAGGAAGTGTAGTTTCTCAAATCAACTTTTCTCTGATCAACTTTCCCATCAACCTCATTAGTATTCTTCGAAGTAGAAGAAGCCATTGTATTCCATTGTATTCTTCCGGTAGGATCTGATTGGAGGCCAAGCAACAACCTGTGCCCTACAAACCGATCATAGATTACCAAAATATTATGTTCTTTTAGTCATATACAAACAAGAAAACTCATAACCGGTTAGCATTATTCACACACTTGCTTGAGGAAATGGCGTTTGGAATATTTACCTAAGAATTTAAACGTACTACAACAATACGATAAGATTTTTACCTCATCTGGCTTTCGGAATATCACTGAGACACTAAATGTTGGTTCAACAGACATCCCTTCTTCCTTGCGTGCAATATAGTCCCCATGGCTCCAGTCTGTGTTGCTCTGAACTGAAACAAAACTGTGTTGAGATTCAGAAAGAGACAAAACTATATGACTTCAAACACCAAGCAAAGTAACCTCTTTATACACAGAGACACACTCACAAGGATATGATCTTCATAGCTGCAGATAGCAATCTCTGATTCTACAAAAACTAAACAAGAGAAACAGAAACAAACCTAAAGAGGCTAGATTACACAAAATCAAATGAAAGAAGCAAATGTTTTGATATCATTGTAAGTTCTTCAGGAGTAAGTTCTTTAAGATAGAAAACGAAAAAATGAATCAAATAACATATTAGTGGCTTACATCAACTGAAGCGCGTTGTAATATCATTGTAAGTTCTTCGGGAGTTAGAAAACTTGACCACTGGTGTGTGCCTTTAGGAAGCTGCAGTTGATTTAATCCAAGCACGGCTGGACCATGGTGGATATCACCTTTCTTCATATGCTCTCCACATTGAGCCAGAAGGTCTTGGACCTGAAGATGAAGAGTCAGGTAGTCAGCAACTAAACTAGAAAGCAATAAACTATGTAATTCAACCACCAGCAAGTCTCTAACATCAAAAGTACACCCACAAACAAATAAATATTAGATGCTGAAAACCAGAAGCTTTTCTGAACACAACATAGAACACTACCGAACTTTTTTCATGAGCAGATATGTGCATCAACTTGGTCCTCGGCACTTATTAAGACAGTATCTTAGCCTAACTGAACGACATAACACAGTAGAAGGACCTCAAGCACCAGAACAAAAGCAGTGAAGTGAAAAGACACAACACACAACTACACGAGTCAATTATATGACCTGTGGGGAACAACAGCCTGAAGAAGATCCCGTCACGGAGATGAAGATGCCAGTCATCAGGTTGTGTGATTGTGAGTTCCATACTTACTGCTCTCGGCTTCAGTTTCTTACAAGATCTGTCAAACTTGAGTTTCTGAGATCCAAATCCCTAAACAAAGGAATAAATATAAGGTTGTCATCACAGATGCATATGAACAACGACATGTAAGATCAACAAAAAAAATAAAACAACAACAATACATGAGATATAGCTTCCTCTATCAAGTGCTTTGCTGCTTCTTGTGGATCTTTGATACTCCTGATCGCATCAACCACTTCTTGGTTGGACATTACCTGCAGTTAAACATAAACCATCATCACGTCCGGAGAAATGGGCTAAACTCATGGTTTAAATCAAAGCATGAGTCATTAGACTTACCTTCCAAATACTATCGCTAGCAAAAACAATGAACTCAGTCTGAAGGGATAATCAGGTACCTCTAAGGGCATCGGCAACGGCTGATACAAATACTCCGAGTTTCTCAGATGCTTGTTGGTGATTAAACTTCGTACTCCGGAAATTGACTTCATCCCCTGCGGAGACTCGGGAGATCGCAGCTTCTTTGAGGTGTGGCGGCAGTGAGAGGCCCAAGAGAGATTCAGAAACCTTAGATTCAGAGAGATCAAGAAGATGAGCTCCAGTGACGCCATGTTCGAGCTCCAGAAGGTTAAGATCGATGGATATAAGAACCGCACCGTCGAAAACCGTCAATCCCGCGTTTGACATTTCTCACAGGAAGCAGAAAAAAATGGTAGGAAACAAATGTACAAAGTGTTAACCTTGTAACCATATCATCGATCCGGTGAAGGCATGGAATCCAGAGGATCTGTAAGTAGCACGAGAAGTGACAGTGAGAGGAAGAGGAGACTCGTGCTCGTCGTGCCCAAGGTCGAGATCCTTCTCGTCGTCTTTCTGAATAGCAAACAAACAAAGAAACCTAAATCAATCTCTCTCAGAAATCAGAATTGGAAAACCATAAAAGGTTACAAGAAAAATTTTAGAATGAATCTCGTTACCTTTGCTGTCTAGCCATACTTGAGTTACCAAAAATTTTAGGGATTAAGAAGATTTAGAAGAGAAAACATAGAGTGAGTGGGAGGCCAAGCTCCAAAACGAAGAGGCAGAAGATGGTGGAGGATGGAAGAGAAACAATATGAAGAGAGGAGGAAGAGAGAAAAATCACAGAAGAGAAAATTTGTTCTTTGTTCAGTCAGAAGAAGAGAAAAAAAAAACTTAAAGATAAAAAAGGGAAAAAGGCTTTGGCCAAAAAATAGAAATTTTGGGGACAAAATTTTGGTCCAAAATTTTTACAAGTATTTGGCGGGCATAATAAAAATAAAGCTCCAAACCTCAATTTTGTTTCCCGCTTAGTGAAAATACAACTTAGCATTAATATAATGCTATTATAAGGTACTCCGTCCGTACATATCATCTACAATAGCAATTACGAAAACCGTGCTATCGTAATGTGCTATCAATGTCCACTTTTTTTGTAGTGAGATTGAGAGCTTTTGTGGTTGGTCTTATACTTCGACAGAGAGATTTTAAACCCCAGTTTCTTTTACTCTATTATCTATTTTGTTTTCTATTCAAAATGTCTTTTAATTCAATTGTCATGTCTGAGTAGTTCTCTTATTTAGGTTTAAGGATTCTCATAAGGATTTCATTGAATTTTAGGTTTATCGATTAGTTAGGATTCATAACTTCTAATTCTTCATCTATGTTGTTCTTAGTGCTTAATCGGAATTGGTCATTTAAATTATTGATATTAGGTTGATTCTCGCATTGACGGTTGGTTAATTAGATAGAAAAGAACATAATACTACAAGAAATATGTACATTCTTAGCGCGAAAATAATGCTATAATAGGTCCCTTCCACCGCTTGGTGCAATCCATATAAGTTGGGAGCCAGACCTACAGTGTGGTTCATGCTATATTAGCGGATTAACATCCACCTAATTCCTTTACTTCCCAAGTCTCTCAGATCTAATGAAAAGATTCCTATTGTCGTTCCACTAACCTTAGCAGTGTAGCCATCTCCTTTAAGCTTCGTGTGTTTGCTTTTATTTTCATATCAACAAGCTCAAGGTCATCGTTCATATGCTTTTTTGAGTATACACATATGAGATTCCTGAAAGCAGAAGAAATCCCGAATTCAATACAAGGTTGCTCAAGTTACACTTCAGCCCATCAGGTAGCATACCATTGTCAAAAGAAAGGTTGTGATACCTTCCCATACTAAACGGCTTACAAAGAGGATCTGTGATGACCCGATCACCAGCCACACATTTCTCCAGGCAAAAAGAAAAAGAAAGGGATAGTATAGATACAATATCTTTTAGCTCAGAACAAGGCTCGAACGCTCACAATGTTCTCTCTTATATATGGACATTGTGCTTCAAGTAAAAGTGAAATGACAGCTCACTACAAGAAAACAGGCCAATTCCGAGGGACATTTCCGACGGGTTTCCCTCGGAAAAGACCATTTCCGATGGATTTCCCACCCAAAAAATCCGTCAATTCTATTTCGTCGGAAATAAATACCCGTCGGTTTTTCGTCTGTAAAAATCGACGGATTACCGATGGAATAATAAACCGAGGGAAAACAGACGGATAATAAACCGACGGATTACCGATCATAAACCGACGAAATAGACCGACGGTTAAACGACGAAATATAACCGACGGTATTCCGAGGGAAAATAACCGACGGTATTCCGAGGGAACATAACCGACGGGTTCCCGACGGTTCACAACCGACGGGTTCCCGACGGTTCACAACCGACGGGTTCCCGACGGTTCACAACCGACGGGTTCCCGACGGTTCACAACCGACGGGTTCCCGACGGTTCACAACCGACGGGTTCCCGACGGTTCACAACCGACGGGTTCCCGACGGTTCACAACCGACGGGTTCCCGACGGTTCACAACCGACGGGTTTCCGACGGTTCACAACCGACGGTCCACAACCGACGGGTTTCCGACGGATACGTTATAATTTATTTTAAAAAAAATATTCCGAACAGTTTTTATATTAAAATATTCTTATTATTTAGAGAATATTTAACCAAAAAAAAGAAATTTATTAAAATTTATTTAAAAAAAAAACTGTTTTTAAATTACATTCCCGTTTATTTTTTCTTTCCCGTCCCCTTTTTCTTTCCCCCCTTTCCCCCTGGTTCGTCGGTGCGGCGTCTGGAAGATGGCCGTGCTGCATAAAGTACTCAAACCGAGTACTCATCTCTTCCATCTTCCTCGAGGTTTCTGCCTCTTTCTCTGTCATTCGGACTTCCATCTGCGCCTGCTTGGCCTTCAACGCTTCGATCTCCGCATCCTTTTCCTTGATGAGTTCGACGAAATCCACGTCGGGCTCTGGACGAAAACGTGAATGCGGTGTCGTAGCTTTGTCCGCCAAGTTTCCCAAACCGAAAATCCGGCCTCTTCTCTTCTCTGTTTCCTGTAAATATTTAAGTTATGAATTTATGTTAGAGATTAAATAACTGTTAAACTTAATTCATATTTTATTTAAATTGGAATTTTACCTCGAGGAAAACTTCGTTGACTTGCTCGTCCGGTATCTCTTCCGTCGAACCGATTCCTTCAGATTGGGTAACCACCTCTTCCAAACGCCTCTTCGTCGACTCAACAATCCTCCGAGCAATCGGATCTTGGATTTCGCCCGTCTCCTTGTTTTTGTGACCATCCTCGATGAGCTCAATATGAGTCGGATCTTTTCCTCCTTTCTTTTGTTTCTGCAAAAACAAATTTTGACTTTAAAAGAAAAATCTAAACATAATGAAAATTAAAATAAAAAGAAACTTACCAAGATTAATTTCCTCGATGCAGTGCTCCGTGCTCCGGCATTATGAGTTGCCATCCCGACACCGTTCCTATGACTTCTACGGTTCTGCGAGTTTGTCGAAGAGGTTGCTGCGGTCGCAGGCTTACTCCAATGACGGACGAACCCCTTCCAAGTATCGCCTTCTTCGTCAATACCCTTGGGAACTTCTGCGTTGCACCACTTCTGCTTCCATATGTTGAGGACGTTCGAGTAATGCGAAGCTGCTTTCGCATGGAACTCCTGTTCCACCAATTCTGTATACTTGCTATCCCAAGTATACTCTTGCTATAAAAAAAGGAAAATTAAATATTAGTTAGAATTTAAAAAAAAATATATATATATATAACAAAGTTAACATTATTTACCGCGAATTGGCGGAACCAGTTATGCCTAGAGGCTAAAGGCATTTCTCTGTACGTCGGGTACCCGGCGTGGAGCATGCTGTACATCATTCCCAAGATGCTCCTCGCGATCTTGGATTCGGTCAACGTAAACCTGATAAAACCAAAAAAATCAAAAGTTTAATATTTGTATAATAAGCAAATATAACATGAAAATTTAACATTAAAAAGATTTATTACCACAAAGTTCCCGGATTGGTCTCGTATAATGGATCGAGCCGTTTGAGATGCTCTCGTCCCGGTAGATCGAGTATTGCCGATATCTCTGCGGCAATACTCGGGAGGACAAACTGTGTGGCCTGAGACACAGAGTAACTCCCACTAGGAACCTCCGGCCGAATCTGAGACGTTCCCGGCTCTGTTTGAGACAATGGAGCAGGTGGAGGCCGCACTTGAGTCGACCTAGACCGTCGGGGTCTCGGTGCTTGCCGCTGCGGTGGCTCCTCTGGTAACGAATTCTCCGGTACAGCATTCGCCGGAGTGTTGTACAACTCCTCAAAAGTCATAAAAGTGTCCCTATAAAATTATAATCCAATCGAGAATTTAGATTGACAATTCGATATCTAAATTATACAAAATTGGGATAAACTTTGCAAAATTTATAAATAAAAAAAAGTAAAATGTTTTTCATAAATATGTCAAATTGTTTTAAAAATTGAAAAAATTTTATAAAATTTCGAAAATTTTATAAAAATATTTTAAAATATTAAAATTTTAAAAACGTTTTCATAAAATTGTTTTAATTAAATCAAAACGTTTTAAAAAACAAGGTTATTTTCCAAAAAAATTCTAAAAATAATTAATGTTCTTAGAAATAATTCTAGAGTTTAGATATGTTTAAAAACGATCTAAAACGATATTAAAACGTTTGAAATCGTTTTAAAAACGTTTTAAACTCGGTTGAAAAAAAAAACGGTTGAAAAATAAAAAAAATTCACAGAAAACATATGTAAACAATCCAAAATCCTATCAAATTGTTCAATCTAACATTCCCATTAGAAACTACCTATCAATGTACACATGCAAACAAGTTCTAGCATCCAACAACCTAAAACAAGAAATTTAAAAGAATTCAATCGGTTAAAAGTGAACTTACACATTCATGTTCTCCATTGACGGCCGGAATTGGGGTTTTGAGGCGAGAATGCGGCGGAAATGTAGAGAGAAGATGGGAGAAGACGATTTGAGAGAGAGAGAGAGAGAGAGAGATGTTACAGAGAAATGGGGAAGAAGATGAATCGCGACACAATTATAAAGGTTTCTGACGGAAAACCGTCGGAAATCATTTACCGTCGTTTTTCCGTCGGAAATTTTGGCGGTCCAATAGAAAATTTCGCCAAAATTTGGCGGTTACTCCCAAATTTTCGCCAAAAAAAGGCGCCATATAAACAGACGGGAAACCGACGGATTTTCGAAAACAGACGGTTTTCCGTCGGAAATAAAAAAACAAATTGGTGCAAGGTTGGAATCGAACCAACCACCTCTAGCATATATTTCCACCAATTGTACCAGCTGAGCCATTTAGTATTTGTTGGATAATGATACATAGGAATAGTGTCTATAGAATTTTTAAACTTACGGTTTTAAAAATAAAACGTTGATACCTCAACTCGAACCCCCCACCTCAAGCACTTGTCCTCCTGCCTTAAACCAATTGAGCCATTTCGTAATAATTGTTATTGTTACATATAAATAGTAGATATAACTAACTAGTTCTATTGTTCATTAAAAAAAAAAAATTAACATTGATTCATAATTAAAATAAAACATTGCATTTTTAAAAAACAAAAAAAAACATTGCATTAAAATAAAAATAACATTAACTAAAATCTATTATAGTTCGGGAATTGGTTGGTGAACCAATCTCCCACGTCCGTCTCCCGCCATTGACGCACCATGAGGTTCCAAGACCTCGCAGGAATCCAAGCAGGCCTTCCTTCTCCTCTTTCCCAACGTAGCTTCAGCCGCCTCATTTTCGTCTGGAAAACCCGTCTAGCGGTCCTGTGGAATTCGCGCCAGACTATGAACAGATGGTCTTGAGAGCAGGTGAAGTATTCCTGTGATAAAAAAACCTGTGTTTAGTTTAAGTCAATATTTTAATAATAAATTAAAAACATTACTTACGAGAAAATCACTAAACCAAGCTTCCTTGAAGGACGTCGGAAGTTGGTAGTACGTTAGATAGCCGCCGCCGTGCCAACGTGTCTCAATTATATCACTGGTAACGGATATAATGACGATGTTGTACCCGAACCAAACCGATCGATGAGTCTGGCGGGATGGATCGAGATTGGGAAGGTGTCCCCGCCCCGGCATTCCGATTTCGCGTAATGCAGTTTCACGGGCTTCGGGAGAGAAATAAACAAAATCCATTTGGTAAGTTTTGTGTTTGTGATTTGAATGAATGTTCATGCAATCGAGTTCTATATATAGAAAACATTCCGACGGTAAAACCGACGGTAACCCGTCGGAAACTGAGTTAATTTCTGAAATGACATTTACCTAGACGTGCATGGGGAAGAGTAGAAAGTTACTGCTCTCTTTGGCCGAGTAATTAACATTACCGACTATAAACCGACGCATTTCCGTCGGAAATGCTAATAAACCGACAGAAAACCGTCACATATTTCCGACGGAATTCTGAGGGTTTAGGGTTTCGTTTAGGGTATTAGTTACGCTGACTCTAATAATAAATTATTAACAAATTCAGACGGATTGCCGTCGAAATGAAGATTTTTCGATGGTATTCCGTCTGTAATTACCGACGGAATTTCGACAGATCAAGGTTTAGGGTTTCGTATTAGGTAACAGAACATCTCAAAACCTCTCAATAGTTAATGTTATAATAGTTGATACTATTATACTTCAGTATCTGAACTAAATGACATGGTTTGTATGACATTGAGAAATTTACAACACGTCGGATCTAAACACTTAGTATTGTACAATAACGGTTAAGTCGAAGTTCTTGTCAAACCTTATCTAAGTTGTAATTTTTATAATATTCTTAAAACAAAGACTTGTAATGCAAAACATCAATGTTAATGTTACATATTAGTGTGAACATTATAAAATGCTAAACACTAAACCATAATTGAAACCCTAAACCCTAAACCCTCGGAATGCCGTCGGAAATGTTTGACGGAATTCCGTCGGTTACCCGTCGGTTACCCGTCGGTTTTCTGTCGGAAAACCATCGGATTATCGAATTAAACGGTCAAAACCGATTTAACTCCACTCTCTTCCCCATGCAACGCTTCGGTAAATGTCTTTTCGGGTATTAAATTCAAAAACCGACGGAATACCGTCGGTTTTTTCATAGATTTTTTTGTTAATAAATATGTACGGACGTTTTTGTGATTTGCATCAACTAGTCAAGCATTCTCTACTCTCAAAAACAGAAAATGGATTTCGTTTTTTTGTCCCCGTCATGGCGTTCTTGGTTAATTCGAGAATTAACTCAACCGGGTCGGGAACGTCTTCCTGTTTTGGATCCGAGCCGCCAAAACCGGACCATTTGGTTTGGTTACAATGCTTCCATTCCGGCTGTCATTAGCGACGTAATACGGGATCGTTTTGTCGGTGGTTATCTTGCATATTACAATGTCCCGACCAACGTCAAAGAGTTATGGTTCGAGGATTTCTTGGTAAGTATATATATTTTTCTTATTTGTTAAAATATTTTTTTATACTAATTAATATTTGTTTGCGGTTTTAATTCCCAGGCCTATTTCAATTTCAATCCCGATATAATCTTCACGGTTTGGCAGGAATTCCACCGGGTCGCCAGACGTGTTTTCCAGACCAAAATGCGGCGGGTGAAACTGCAGTGGCTAAGAGGAGAAGGAAGACCGTCATGGATGCTTGTAGTGGACTGGACCCGCATGGTCGAGCTTTGGGAAGAGACTGACATCGGAGATTGGTTCAGGAATGATAACTGATGAAGCTATATCATAATTATGCTACTCTAATTATATGTAATGTTTTGTTTTTATGATATTTAACTATGTTTTAATTTGGTTAATTTTTTTTTTATTAAACAAAACAGTAGCTTAATAATATATATAATTTCTACGTAACCCTCAACGACTAACTCAGAATGGCTCAATTGGTTTAAGGGAAAGAACATAAGGATGTGGGTGGGGGTTCGAACCTTGCCTCCCACGGATTTATGTTTTAATTTTTTTTTAAACCTGTAAAGATATAAACTTTGTCAATGTAACAGTAAACGATTAACACCAGAAGTCTCAAATGGTTAGGGTATATATATGATAACCGTTAGGTGGGCGGTTCGATTCATTGTCCCGATATTTTTTTTTTCGATTTCCGACGGAAAACCGTCGGTTATTTAATTATCGTCTGTTTTCCGTCGTAAATTAAAAAACAAATATGCAGGTGGTTTCATTCGAACCATCCACCTCTAGCATATAATTTTACCCCTTCAACCAGTTGAACCATTTAGTATTAGTTGTTTAATGTTACATAGGAATTGTATATATAGAGACTTCATAACCTACGGTTTTAAACCAATCCGTGTTAGTTGTTTATTTAAATTATCGTTGGTTTATCGTCGTAAAATTTTACAACTTATTTTACAAAATATTTCGCCGCCGTACCTTTTTAAATGTAAAACATTTAGAAAATTTAATTGGATTTATTTTATTATATTTTAGAAGTTTTACGAATGTCTCAAGTGTAATACATTTTTATTCTTCGTCACTATTTGAATCGTAGTCGGTAGAAATTGAGTCGGTGTCATCAAATTCGCCTCTCTCCTCTTCGGATTCTGAATGTAGAACAATGTCCCCGAATTGGCTAAAGTCGACAACTAAATTTACTTCAAGCGATTCTTCTACAGGAGCTATGAAATCATTTACACTTGTTTGTAAAGGCTCTACTTCGCGTTCTTCGACTCCGGACACCCTCCCTCGAGGATTTATTTTTGTAACCGTGATCCATGGATCACTTTTATAAGTTAAACGAGGGTATGGAATGTAACACACCTGCATAAATATAATTCAACGTTAAAATGATTACTTAAATTGTAAATATTATACATAATTATGTACAATTACAAACCTGATCTGCCTGCGAAGCAATAATGAACGGATCGTAGTTTCTTAGTTTTTTGCTCGAATTAATTGACGTCACACCGAACTCATCTATCACGACACCTTGCCCTAGGACCGGGTTAAACCAATTGCATAGAAAAACTACACATCGCATTCCAAGCTTCCCTATGTACTTTACTTCTAGTATTTCTTTGAGAATACCGTAGTAGACAACTTCGCCAGATGCAGATGAAACTCCGTGATCCGCGGTAATTCTAGTTGACCCTTCTACATGCACCTTAAAAGCGTACCCCCTAGTGCAATATCTCGGATAAGACTTTGCTGTGTAGTGGATGCCCTCTATTATGTCAGCTAACCAATCATCCGGGGTACGTCCGGCTTTTTGTTCCTCACCGACCTAAGAGGAGCATCAAATAAAAGTTATAAAATACTCTATTTCGCCTATGTTTTAGAAGATCTGAGATACAAAATCTTACATAGAAGGTTAACCAATGACTAAAGTCTTTTTGTTTACGGGCCTCGCGTTGGGCTTCGTCCAGTTCTGGATGATGAAACTGGAGAGCTTCCATATATAACCTACGAAAATTTAGTATATTAGAAATAAATAAACCAAGTGCACATAAAAATATAAATCTAACACATATATATATACCTCTCATATTCAGATACTTCCTCGCAGTTGGTTAGAATGTACTTGTTAGTTGTGTATGCTCTTGAGTTGTTAGTTGCCGCTTGCCTGCTTTTCCACTTAACCGCCCAATCTGTTGAAAAATGTTAGGAACAACTGACCTATAAATTTGCCTCTCTCCCCTATCATCGTTCCTAGCTGGCCGCCTGCTCTTGGTGCGTACTTGCGAAGGGAAGTAGTAGCTAGCAAATGTCGCAGTCTCTTCGTTGTTATATTGAGCGGCAATAGAGCCCTCCACTTTAGCGGGATTCTTCACCTTCTTTTTAAGGTGGAACATATAGCGCTCGAAAGGATACATCCACCGATATTGTACCGGACCACCAAGTCTAGCTTCACCTGGTAGATGAATAGGCAAATGTTCCATGACATCGAAGAAAGACGGTGGAAATATCTTCTCTAGATTGCATAAGATTTTAGGAATATTTTGCTCCAGATTTCTGATCCCTTCACTAGTGAGTGACCTGGTGGATATATCTCTGAAAAAAGATCCGACAGCTGCAATTGCTTTGTGGACATCTCGAGGAAGGAGATGAGCAAATGCAAATGGTAGGAGTCGCTGCATCATCACATGACAATCATGACTCTTCATTCCGATAAACTTTCCTCCATCAGTGTCCACACAATTACGCAAGTTTGATGCATACCCGTCAGGGAATTTAACTTGTAGCATAATCCACTTAAATAACTCTTCCTTCGACTTCGAGTCTAGCCAATATGCTGGAATTGGGGGTTTTCCGTTCTTCTGAAGATGAAGTTCCGGCCGATCACAAATTTCAGGTAAATCAAGCCTAGACTTCACATTATCTTTCGTCTTCCCTTGCACGTTGAGAACAGTGTTCATGATGTTATCGAAGAAATTTTTCTCAATGTGCATGACATCAAGATTATGCCTTAGTAACTGGTCCTTCCAATATGGTAAATCCCAGAAGATGCTTTGCTTGTGCCAATTGTGGACCACACCAGCTGCGTAAATATTTTCATGCCCTTGTCCACCGCAGTCAACAGTTCTTAGTGCACCAAAGGTTTCTAAGAGCCCCAAAGTTTGCGAGCCATCATCTTGGAGAATAGGATCATCAAACACTTTCCTCTTCTTCGTAAAAAGTTTTGTGTTTTTCCGATATGGATGATCATGCGGTAGAAATCTTCTATGACAATCAAACCAACACGACTTGCGTCCATTCTTCAACTGGAATGCATCTGTCTTTTCCTGACAATACGGACATGCTAACCTCCCGTGTGTTGTCCATCCAGATAGCATACCGTAAGCCGGAAAATCGCTAATGGTCCACATCAATGCAGCCCTCATCATAAAATTTTCCTTGCATGAAACATCGTATGCTACAACACCGGACGTCCATAACATTTGCAACTCATGTATCAATGGCTGCAAGAACACATCAAGTGATCTTCTGGGATGCTCTGGACCGGGAACGAGTACAGAGAGGAAAAGAAACTCTCGACGCATGCACATAGTTGGCGGTAGGTTATAAGGAGTTAAAATCACGGGTCACAACGAATATTGTCTCCCATGCCTTCCAAACGGGTTGAAACCATCTGTGCATAATCCGAGGTACACGTTACGTGGATCGTATGCAAAATCTGGATATACACTCTGAAAATGTCGCCACGCTTCCGCATCCGATGGATGTCCAATCTCTGCTCCTCTTCTATGCTCAGCATGCCATCTCATTTCCCCCGCAGTTCTCTCTGATTGGTATAAGCGCCTCAACCTATCGGTTAACGGCATATACCACATTCTCTTGAACGGAACCTTAGCTCTTCCCCCAGTATCCTCATAGCGAGGCTTCTTACAGAATTTGCAATCCAGACGGTAGTCATCTTCTCTCCAATATATCATACAGTTGTCGATGCACACATCTATCATCTCATACGGTAATCCAAGCCCTTTAACAAGTTTCTCGACCTCGTTGTATGAAGCTGGCGCAAGGTTATCTTCTGGAAGAATATCTTTCAAAAAGTCGCAAAATGCATCCACACATTCTTCCGGCAGATTGTAGTCCGTCTTTATGCCCATTAATCGTGTAGCAGATGATAATGGCGAAAGACCCTCTCTGCAACCATCGTAAAGTGGCCGCTTTGCTGCATCTAACATGTCAAAAAATCTCCTAGTTTCTACATTAGGTTCCTCATCTACCCTAGGAATTTGATGTTCACCTACTTCTAAAATATTTTCTCTATATGCATCATTAACCATCTGGACGGTACCTACACCAAAATCTACATCGGCACTATAAGGTTCGCTAGAACTAACATGAGGTTCCAAAGTACTAATACTTCTGTAAGGTTCTCTACTACTACTTGCATAATCCGCAGTTTCTCCATGGAGATACCAAATCTTATAACCCGACATAAACCCAACTGAATACAAGTGATACCATACTTCGCCAATCATAACAGTTCTTAAATTTCGGCAATTAAGACATGGACATTTTAACTTACCGGTTTTCAATGTATGTGGTTGATTGGAAGCTAACGACATGAATTCCGCAATACCAAGTGCATATTGCTCATGGACTAGGCTCGTCGCCTCATCAACCCTAACTCCGTCCATCCACGATCGGTAATAGTTAGAAGATGACATTTTGCTCGGTTAAAGAGAGAGGGAGAGAGAGAGTTATGGATGGATATGTGTGGAGGGGATGAGAGGAGAGATGAGATATATATAAAAGAATTTCCGACGGAAATCCGCCGGAAATCGGTCTGTTTTTTGGCGCTCCAACGGTCAAATAAACGGTCACATTAACGGCTATAATAAACTGACGCTAAACCGACCGAAATAGGACGGAAAACCGACGGCTAGTTAAACCGTCGGTTAATCGTCAGGAATTTACGACGGAATGAGAAACCGTCGGAAATTTCCGACGAAATTCCGTCGGAAAACGTCCCGTTGAAATTCCGTCGGTTTATCGTCGATAATTTCAGACGGATTTTATTCCGTCGGTAAATGCCATGTTTTCTTGTAGTGGCTGGATCAGCTTCACTTTGATGATTTGATATTAACACGGTATTGTGTCCCTGAAATCAACCAATTAAAGGTTAAAGTCACTACTGATGGAAGCAAAAGCTTCAAGTCAGTTAACTAGAGCACAAGGGAGAGTGAAGAGGACCTGCCGAATCTTGTCTTTCAGCTCAGAGAAAATAGAAACATTTCCAACGTAAGAATTCCTGCATAACAAATAAATTTGTAACTGTCGTCTCTCCCAAAGCGAATACGTAACTGTCGTCTCTCCCATTTCCAAAAGCTAGAAACTCCCACCGTTGTCTTGCTTCCGCCGGCGTCGGCTTCTCTGACGTCGGCCGGCTTTTCATTTCTTTTCACTGCACATATTTCTCTCCTATTGCATAGTTTTTAAGCAAATAATCACTGAAACTCCCGAATCACAAATCATCATGTTGTGGATTTCGACAATATCCTTTCTTTTCGATATCATTTCTGGTACATCTATGGTGTGGGCAGTGGCCATTGATATATCTGTTCATGCCCAGATGTATAATCATGGATCGATGGATTTGGAGATTTCAATTAAACATGTCTCATCTATCTCTCCTTCGGAGAGAGCATACTTCCGACCATAGTTTGGCCTCAACCCAAAAGTATTTGTGTCGGCTTCATTCCGTCTCCCGACGGTGCTTGTCGTTTCATATTTGGAACGTGTCATTCTCAACATCAACAAGTAAGTGACTCTACTTTGGATATTTCCAGTTTGAAAAATGGAGAATTCTACGAGAAAGGGTTATTATGTCTCATATGGGATCCTGGGACTAGTACCGATGGGAGTATAGTACGAGAAAGGATTATTATGTCTCAGAATACTATTTGGAGTGGACGTGAGTTTTTGATGGAATTTAAGTCTATCACCGCAAATAGTTGGGTTGTCTATTGGTGGCTATATGGGAGATTCATCGTATATTGGCGACAGTCTTTGACAAGAGTTGGTCAACATGAGCAGTTAAGTTATGCATTGATGACTTTTAAATTGGACTTTATCGCCACACTCAGGTTGGACAGTGGTGTTCTTGGGCAAATGGAACATGTTTAATGGAGTTTAAGAAGACAAGATTCAAAAATATCTGCAACAACAATTCAGTTAAATTTTCTAATCAAAGTTATGCGAAAAGCATTTTGGAGTTTCATCAAAAAGATGATAGCCAACACAAGATTTATGAAGAAGGGACATAACAGATTTTATCTGTTAGCCTATAAGACTTCTGAAAGGAAAGCATGGTGACTTTCCACTTCTTCATCGAAATTGGTTTCAATTTCCTTTATTTGCGTTAATGGTTGAATGACAATGTTTTTGTATCTTGTACAATTCTTATGATATTAATAAATTTGATTTACCGTAAAAAAAAAAAAACAAATAAATTTAAGGGCTGTTAGTAGAATAACACTTGATGGAAAGAAGAGACTAGAAGATCTATTGAGACCAATCAAACGAATTGGAAAAAAAAATTCCAATTGGATCTCGAACTAAATCAAATATGAAATCTATGAGCGCAGATTCTAGCTTACTTGAAATCAATCAGGGGAAGTGTTCTTCTTAGAATCACTTGGAACTTCATCTCCTAGCCTCTGAAAATTAAGTACATTATGTTTCTCAGATTAAACACTAACCTCGTTTTTTCGGAGTCTGTTACATCATACCGTTCATAGAGAAAGAAAATTAAACACTAACCTCATTGTTTTAGAGTCTGTTGCATCATACCGTTCATACTTTCTCCTATCTACATCATGAAGCCGTCTCCTAAGAGTCGCAGATGCCATCTTGTAAAGCAACATATACAAGCGAATAAGCCCCTGCATAATGCCAACAAAAATCAATTGGAGAAAACAAACCCTAATAAGCTTCAATGGAAACAAAAAAACGTGAGACTAATTCAACCGAGAGATTTTCGATCTAGTAAACTACACACTGATGCAACTTCGAAAAGTCACCAACCTCTGAACGTTACAAACAAATCAGAACATCAAACAGAGCTTTGTCACAAACCCTAATTTTCAATCACAGCATATATGCCGACACAAAGAAACACTCAAATGTTCTGATTCGACTTTACAAATCTCAAATCAGGAAGGTTCTTTAGAAGTAAAAATTAACAAAATCCAAATTACTAGGAATCTAAGATAGATTATAAGAAAAGAAAAATACAAATCTGTAAATGGGTTTGACAGATTATCTTGATTTGGTGTTAGGATTATTATGTCTTAGGGCTTTGAGTGATAGAAAGCGAAATGGGGTAGGAAGAGAGGAGGACGAGATAAAACCAGAGAGGCTGAATTGTGGAATGAGAGCTGGTTTTACTTAGGTTTTTACTAAAATGAGGGAAAAATGAGAGAGATAGAGGGAAAAATGAGAACTGAAAGAGATAGGGAAAATGAAAGTGATGTTTCACATTCCTAAAATTTTCATTAAGTGAAACTCTATCATAGCGTTTATATAGTGCTATTATGTGTACAAAAATTTCAAAAACATCTACGATAGAAGTTCAGGAAAACGTGCTATAACGGTCTGCTATCAATGTGAACTTTTTGTAGTGTAAGTGAGCAATTTAGCTATTTGCAAAGAAATTTGGTTTAATTAAATTGTGAACGATTCGAATTTGGCATTAATGCTTGGTTAGACTTTAGGGTCTGCAAAGAGATTTGACATTATAGGACTTAGACATAGATCATTCTCGCAAAGAAAGTTGGTTAGTTATAATCTAGTGATTCGAGTTCAAGAACATTGCATAATTTGTATCATAATTGATTGATTGCTTATATTTCCGATTTCCGGAGAAACTCTTTCGACATGATGCTTTTCTTACTGATTTACATCTCGTTTATTTGCATTGCTTTTATATTTAAATCGATCTTTCTTAGTTTAATTTGAAACAACAAATCTATTGTGTGAACTAGAGTCTCTGAGAATTTGACCCCTATTATACTATGATTTTATTAAGTGCACTTGCAGTGTAGCTCTAGGGAAGTAAACTTTGAGCATATTCTGACTGCGGTGAGAGACACCACAGACCGGAACGGCAATAAAAAAGAGGGAGGTGGCGCTAGAGTTGAGAGAGAGAGAGAGGACCTCATCTGCTCAAAGGCTTTTATGATATTCTAGTTTTATTTTATTATTTGTTGATACCCCAACTTCATTCCGTTATATGAAAGGTGAATCCAGGTGAAGAAATAGTGGGAGTCATATAGTTTTTGTACCATTTTTTAATGCGTAAAATTTTATTCAATCAAAGCTTTTGTACATCAAGGTATTATATATGTAAATGTTTGGTTTATCTCTCATTTACAACTGATAGAAAGTAACTGCTATGAATTGTTATAATTTTGTTCCAAATGATTTTGTTGATTTGCTTTTACCATTATAGCGGATTTGATGGCTGGCAATCAGGTTCTGCTTGTTTGTAGGCTAAGGAGTAAAAGGAGGAATCCGCCCGAGGAGGGGCTCCCGTCTGATTATCTCGATTGTTCCGTTCCATCCATATGTCGTAGATAGGTTATTGAAATACATATCTTAGTTGAAAGTGTTCGATTTTGTCGAAGCTTGTTTCTGTCAGAAGCTTTGTAACCACATCCTACCCGTTTGAGTAACTAGTTCCCAGCAGGTCATGCGCTACCTTCTTCCAGACTTTTCCTGAGTATTCACATCTAAACACAGATGGTTTTGTGTTTGTTCATTACCTTCGCATTGAAGGAAATTCTAGTAGTTCTAATCCAATTAGAAACCCTATGTATAATTCCAAGCCTAGGATCCAGGGTCTAGGTATATTGAATCTACATCATATCTCGAATTACCTGGAGTTTAGCAGCGGAAGATTAACAGATAATCAAGATCTTATAGCGCCTCAAGTGCTGCGCCTCTAATGGTATCCACACACACACAAACTGAAATCCGCCGGGATGCTAGTACCGGGAGATCAGATCTCTTCGGGATGCTTGTGTTTCTGAGAGGTGGCTGTTCTTAGGCACAAACTTATGCTCCAAGTCGTGCTTATATCATATATATATGGACCTGGGAAAACCTAATTAATCACCAGACCGAACCGAGATTAATTAAGTCACTAAATCGAAACCAATGTTTCGATCTGCGCCTTGCATCGATCGACACAACACTTGTGTCTATCGACACATTCTCAAAACTCGTATATTAATGTGTATCAAATACACATTAACTTGATCATTACTTTAATGATTATTCCCACAGGAAGTATATCCAGTCTGCTTAGGTGTGTGACCCTGTAGGATCATATAATACTAGCAATGAGTTCTAAACTCATTGATCATAAGTGGTTTCTAGCAAAAAATTATGATTACCCAGTATCATACGAATGTCTAATCTCGACAACACAACTATCTCTAGAGTGATTACAAGTGTGATTTCAGGACATTCCCAACAATCTCCCACTTGTACTGGAATCATCTATTCCCATAATCTCTTCGTCTCTATATCTTGATCTGGCATAAGGCAAGATCCGTGTCATCCTTATTAAGCCAAAATCATGTTCATCGAACTCCGATTTATACTAACAAGACAAACGACTGACAATCACCTCGTTTGAGTGCGGCCATACATTTCTCAGTATCAAATCTTCGATGGGCCCTGAGATATTTATCTCCTGTTATATAGGAGGGACAAATCTCATCTTGTTCCATCCCTGTTCCTTTACACGCTTCATGATACGCCCAATCAATGTACTTATAATCACCAGTTACGGCTGACGTTTGACAAAGTCAAAGCGGACCAATTCATGTGTAAGAAAACATGATGAACTCAGGTCTAAGGACTATACTCTATAGTCGTAATGAAAACTCTTATGACACTTATATAACTATCATGTGGAGTTTTCATTAGCGGGTCATGTCCGATCTTGTGTTCTCCAACACATATCTATGTGATTGACTTTAATACTCTTATTAATGACTCCATGAAACTTAGTCATCAGTCACCTCACATACTAGTCTCACGCGGTTGTTAATGTCCCACTTTAACAATCTTGACCAGGGACCAACTTAATTTATGTCATTTATCACTTATAGGGTTTCATGATCCAAGTCACATACTTGATGACCTATAAAATGTCATAAATTACTTTGGGACTATTATTTAATAACATAATTAAATAATACTGATGTCAGAGTTCATTAACATAATCATATTATGTTTACATGAACATCATATCATAATTAAAATTAACAACAACAACTCCCACTAAAATTAAGATCACATCTTAAGACATCTAATGCCTGTAGCAGTTATCTGAACCTCATTCGCTCTTGCTCAGCGCGTGTCGTAGGACACAGCGTCTTGCTAAGAGTAATGCAAAATCAATAACAACAGCTTCCACTAAATTTAAGATCACATCTTGAGAAATCCAATGCCTATAGTGGTAGTCTGACCCTCATGCGCTCTCGCTCAACATACGTCAAGAGACACTGCGTCTTACTAGGAGTAATGCCAAGAGTCATTTGCATGAAGCCCTTCTTGAAATCATGCATACTGGGCATGTGCAAGACCTTATCCATATAAGTATCTTGACACAATCCAATTAGCTTGTCCAATCTATCTCTATAGATTCATATTCCAAGAATGTATACGGCTTCTACCATGTTATTGATCAAAAAACAACTTTCGAGTCAAGTCTTAACAGACTGAAACAATGGAACTTCATTTCCAAAAAGCAGTATGTTATCAACATACAATACGAAAAATGCAACTGCGCTCCCACTAGTCTTCTTGTAAACATACGGTTCCTCTTCGTTCCTGATAAAGTCAAACTTTTTGACCGCTTCATCAAAACGAAGACTCCAACTCCGAGATGCTTGCTTCAATCCATAAATGGATCGATGAAGCTTGCATATCTTCCTAGCAGTATTAGGATTAATGAAACCTTCAGGTTATGTCATGTACACATCCTTTTCAGAATTCCATTTTCGGAGTCAGGGCTCATCATTTCTTCTTCAAAACTCGCAGGCCCGTCACTTTCAATGATCAACAGATCATGGCAATTGGTTACGAGAAATCCACATTTCTCGGGTTCGTGACGGATCCTTTCGGATCTGTGAGCTTCATGTTTGTGTAAAAGTCGCGCATATATCTCATATATAGACTTTTACCACGACCTAATTAACCAAAATTTAAACTGTAGTTAATTAAGTCATAAACCAAAATCAATATTTTGGTTCGCGATCTGTGTCGATCGATACACCTTTGTGTCGATCGACACTTCCTCAGAAACTCGTCATTTGAATGTATATCAAATATACATTCACCAGATCCTTTGCAAACTTCAGGCACCACAGGTGCAAGTTCTACAACTCTTTGTAGATCCAACTGCAGTTCTTCCTCATCAGGTTGAGCAGCCTCCTGTGATTTTCGAATTTCTTCGAGTTGTACTTTTACTCCCACTGTTCTTCCTGGAAAGAAATCTTTCTCAAGAAAACCACAATTCCGAGCAACAAACATTTTGTTCTCGGACCGGTTGTAAAAGTAACATGCCTTGGTCTCCTAAGATAACCAATGAAGTAGCACTTCTCGGATTTGGGTGAGAGCTTATCAGAGATTAAAAACGTTTTTCATAAGCCTCACAACCCCAAATCTTCATGAAAGACAAATTAGGAACATTTCCAGTCCACATCTCATGTGGTGTCTTTGCAATTAATTTTATGGAACCATATTTAGTGTAAACGCAGACGTTTCTAGAGCGTATTCTTAGAAGGATAATGGAAGATCTAAGTGACTCATCATTGATCGAACCATATCTAATAAAGTCCGATTCAGGAGGAGTGAATTGTGAAACAATTTCACAATCTCTCAGATGATCACTAAATTCTTGACTTAAGTATTCACCTCCATGATCTCATCGTAGAGCTTTAATACTTTTGCCAAATTGATTATGTACTTCATTCTGGAACTCTTTGAACTTTTCAAAAGATTCCGACATATGTCTCATTAATAAGACATAACCGTACCTACTGAAAACATCAGTAAAGGTAATGAAGTACTGAAAGTTTTCTCTAGCACTAGTGCTCATCTGGCCATACACATCCGTATGTATAAATCCCAATAAGCCTCTGGCCTTTTCATTTTATTCGTTCGTTCGCCACCTGTGTCGATCGTTGCATACATGCATCGATCGACACTACCTTTGTTGAAAGGGGCCCTTGTCGCTCTTCCAATAAACAAGGTTCGCATTTCTCACATGATTCATAATCAAATGAATCCAAAAGTTCATCACTATGGAGTTTCTGAATCCGTTCTTATTTATGTGGCCCAAACGACAATGCCAGAGAAAAGTTTGATTCGTATCATTTTATTTGAATCTCTTGGTACTAATGTTATAGTTAGGCATGTTTTGGTTTAGAACATAAAATCCATTCTCTAATGGACTGCTACTATAAAACATATCATTGTAATCAAATGAATAACACTTATTCTTAATTTGAAAACTGATATCCTTCCATATCCAAACAAGGAATAGAAATAATATTTATACTCATAGCAGGTACATAGTAGCAATTATTAAGTTCTAAACTATGCCAGAAGATAAAGATAAACAAATGTTCCTACGGCCAATACAGCAACTCTTGCTTCATTTCCACGCGCAGGTCCACTTGTTCTTTCTCCATAGTCCTTCTGTTGCTCAGACCCTGCATATTTTCACAAAATATGAGTACCATAGCCGGTATCCAATACCCAATAAGTAGAACCATAAGAAGTAACATTTACTTCTCTAACATAAATACCTGAAGAAGAAGTCTTGTACGTCTTCTTCAGCTTCTCATAATCTTCCAGGAATTTCTTGCAATTTCTTTTCAAATGCCCATGACCATTACAATAATGGCACTTATCATCTTTAGAAGGACCATGCTTAACCTTAGGAGCATGGTTAGACTCGCTTGGATTCACAATCGAGCTCGTCTTGCCATCACCTTTGGTCTTACCAAGTTTCTTAAACATATTACCCTTTTGTACCATAAGGACATTTGGGGTGTCCTTCTTGATGTTAGGTTCAGCAGTTTTGAGAATCCCATGAAACTCAGTCAAAGTCTTTGTCAAGTTGTTCATGTTATAGTTTATAACAAACTGATCATATCTTGACGGCAGTGACTGCAGAATGATGTCAGTGGCCAACTCTTGGCTAATGGGACAATCCAGTTTCCCCAGGTTATCAATATAACCCATCAGCTTAATGACATGAGGACTAACTGGTCCGTTGATAGGGTCAAGTTTTAATCCTATTATACTGCAAGTGCACAGTTAAGTGATTGTAGTATATAGGGTATCGAATCCACAGAGACTTTGGTTCCGATAGATTAGAACTATAGAGATTTAAACTAAGAAGAAGGCAATTTGTAGTAAACTAAATAGCAAAGCGAGAAAGTAAACAAGTAGCAGATTATCGGTGGTGAAAGCAGTTAATTAAAGGCGCTAAGTCTAGGGTGGTCTCGGGAAATCAGACAAGCAGACAAGTCAATCAGTCATGATCTAATTAAGCACAGTTCTAGAACTCAAATCACGGATATAGAATTAACCAAATTCCTTTGCGAGAATTCTCTAAGTCTAAGTGCAGTAATCCAAATTCCTTTGCAATTACTAACAGATTAAACCAGCATTAATTTCAAGTTCGA
This sequence comes from Orychophragmus violaceus, assembly GCA_030180135.1. Taxonomy (NCBI): domain Eukaryota; kingdom Viridiplantae; phylum Streptophyta; class Magnoliopsida; order Brassicales; family Brassicaceae; genus Orychophragmus; species Orychophragmus violaceus. The sequence goes on along the minus strand of CM058231.1, from coordinate 33,472,018 downwards.
TATGTTCACAATTAAACTAAGCCAAATTCCTTTGCGAATAATTTAATTGCTCAACCTAAATAGTTCAGATTCTAAACCACACTCTCGTGTCGTATTTAGCAACCTAAGATCTAGATTCTAATTGATCAGGTTAGAACTAGCATTAAACTCAATTTAGATCGAAGAACATTCTATTCATGTGAATCCTTAACTGAATTAAACAAGTCTAGCAAGTCATGAAATCCTTAATGAGAAACCCTAAACCTAACTATGAATCTACTCAGACATAGAAGATGTAAACATAATCAATGAATTAATAGATTGCATAAAAGAGATTAAATAGATAAAGGGGTTCGAAATCTTCTCCAAAATAGATGAAGTACAGGATCAGATCAGCCCCAAATAGCTCTAAAACTCTCTGCTCTTAATTACCAAAGCGTATGTAAAAGCGTTGGTAAATAAAACACTAAAATCCTAATTATATATGCTTAATCTCGTCTGGGGCTTCTTTGTAAATACTGGAAACTTCTGGGCCAAAGTGCAAAATCTTGAATCTTCAATAAACCGCCGAATCAGCCCAACTCGCTAGTGTGTCGATCGACACCAAAGGTGTGTCGATTGAAACTATCCTCAAAGATAGAACAACTTAGCACAAAAATCCCAGGATCAGGCAGCTTCTTGGGAACCTTGGTTAACAGCACATTACTTACCTGTTGAGGGACCACAATCACCCAGTCTTTCAGCCCTTCATCCAAAGGCAACATCTTGTTCAAGTACTTCTGCACACATGGGTGATAAGGTGGATCATCAGAAGATGGAATTTCTTCCAACTCTTCACCAATCTCCTCTAGCTGCTTAAGCTCTTCAATCTCCTGCTTAATCACTTCAGATACTGAGGGATATAATCTAATGGATTGTGCATAAATCTCCTCCTGAGTAATCTCAGACACTCCAGGGAATAATCGATCAAGTTCCAAATCTGCATCAATACCATCAGTATTCGGCGAGTCTGTCTGTTCACGACCTGCATCGACCGACACTAGGGGTGTGTCGATCGATGCAACACTGTTTTCACAGTTTTCACCCGAGAGATTTTCTCCAAAATTCGAAATTTCACCTTCTTCTACCAACTCAGTTGTGCTTAGCTCAAATCCTTCACCTAAGTTAGATCCATCATCAATATACACAGACCAGGCCTTAATATGAGTGTCTGCTACTCCTTTTCCCTTCATAGAACCGGAAATCTGATTCACCTGAGTATCCAACTGCTTCATATGAGTGTTCAGAGACTCAATATTTCCATTGAGATCCTCATAGACAGCATCCAACTTCTTGTTGCTGTCCACACAAATCTTGGTCTGACTCTCCAGCAGTTGTTCCATCATAGCCTCCATCTTACTCTCTAGGCAGTGGCTGCAGGAGGAGTCTGATAAGATGAAGATCCATAGGTTCTCTGAGTACCTTGTCCAAAAGATTTCTTAAAACCACTTGTCTGTCCAAAGCTAGATTAGTTCTGGTTGCCTGTGAAGGCATTCCTTTGCCCTCCATTGAAGAATTTGTTTCCCTGCTGATTACCAAATCTGTTACCTTGGAAACCAGATCCTCCAATGTAATTCACATCTTCTTCCTGAGTGTCCTCCTCGGTCTGAATTACCTCTACATCTTGAGAAAAGTGGACAGCCTTCTTACCAGCTAGGAGATTACAAATTGTGTCCAGCCTAGATCTAATATCAGCAATCTCCGAATTCTCTACACTTCCACCAGATTTCTTCCTCCTCTCATCCATAGTCTTGCAACTGTTGCTGCTCATTAAGTTCTCAATCAACTGCTTAGCTTGTGCAGGAGTCCTGGTGTTGAAGTTTGCATTACTGGAGTTATCCAGCGCAGACTGATATGGAAGATCTATCCCTCTGAAGAAGATACCTAGCAATGTGACCTCAGTGAATCCATGGTGTGGGCAGTCACTATGGTACTTCCTGAATCTCATCCAGGCAGCTTTTAAAGGCTCCACAGGGCCTTGGGAAAATTGCAGAATGTCCTGTCAGGACTGATCAGAGCGCGCATCATCGTAGAAATGTCTCATAAACTCACCCTTCAGAGCTGCCCAAGTAGTAAACTGCCCAGGTGCCAGTTGCTTCAGCCATGCAGCAGCGTCACCAGCGAGACTGTATGGAAAGAGCTTGAGAAACAGATAATCCTGGCAAACTCCATCATACTTCATGCCATTGATTATATCCTCAAATGAATCAATGTGATCCATAGGCTGCTCTATTGGATAACCATGGAAGGCATTCTGTCTCATCAGCGAGTAGTAGATGGTCTTGATCTCAAAATCATTCCTCTCAAAGCCAGGAATCACTAAAGCTGGCCGGTTTGCATAAAACTCATCCGGTCTGTTGTAGTCAGCTAAAGTCCTCTCATGGACAACCATCTGTCTACCTTGGTTCTGCTCCTATTGCTGTTGCTCAAGAGGATCAGGGATTACATTCCCTTCAGCATCAATCTGATGCCCTGCAGCATTGTACGGATTGTTATCTTGGTCCCTCAGGGGTACCTTGAGCATCAGGCATAATGATTACCTTCTGTACCACCATCCTTGCTCTTCTTTCTCTTCTGTTAGTTCTCTCTAGTCGTCCAATTTCGTCAAGTTTGAGATTAACGAGGTTCAAGTTCTGATTACTTCTAGTTTCACGCGTCTGCATAAACTGTCTGTAATAGTCAAGCAACGATCGATGCTCTCAGTGCAACGATCGATTCAATCTCAGAATCGCCTAGTGACGATCGACACAAAGGTGCAACGATCGACGCAAAGCGAAATCGGTACCTGCGACAGAGAGAAAACAGAGAATAAAAATTAGTAACTAAAAATAAAAAATGAAAACAAAAAAACAAAGAAAATAAAAATCCTAGTAAAAACCCTAAGTTCGATCCTATCGAAGACTCTAAGAGTCTCCGACAACGGCTCCAAAAACTTGATAGGGTCAAGTTTTAATCCTATTCTACTGCAAGTGCACATTTAAGTGATTGTAGTATATAGGGTATCGAATCCATAGAGACTCTGGTTCCGATAGATTAGAACTATAGAGATTTAAACTAAGAAGAAGGCAATTTGTAGTAAACTAAATAGCAAAGCGAGAAAGTAAACAAGTAGCAGATTATCGGTGGTGAAAGCAGTTAATTAAAGGCGCTAAGTCTAGGGTGTTCTCGGAAAATCAGACAAGCAGACAAGTCAATCAGTCAGGATCTAATTAAGCACAGTTCTAGAACTCAAATCACGGATATAGAATTAACCAAATTCCTTTACGAGAATTCTCTAAGTCTAAGTGCAGTAATCCAAATTCCTTTGCAATTACTAACAGATTAAACCAGCATTAATTTCAAGTTCGATATGTTCACAATTAAACTAAGCCAAATTCCTTTGCGAATAATTTAATTGCTCAACCTAAATAGTTTAGATTCTAAACCACACTCTCGTGTCGTATTTAGAAACCTAAGATCTAGATTCTAATTGATCAGGTTAGAACTAGCATTAAACTCAATTTTGATCGAAGAACATTCTATTCATGTGAATCCTTAATTGAATTAAACAAGTCTAGCAAGTCATGAAATCCTTAATGAGAAACCCTAAACCTAACTATGAATCTACTCAGACATAGAAGATGTAAACATAATCAATGAATTAATAGATTGCATAAAAGAGATTAAACAGATAAAGGGGTTCGAAATCTTCTCCAAAATAGATGAAGTACAGGATCAGATCAGCCCCAAATAGCTCTAAAACTCTCTGCTCTTAATTATCAAAGTGTATGTAAAAGCGTTGGTAAATAAAACACTAAAATCCTAATTATATAGGCTTAATCTCGGCTGGGGCTTCTTTGTAAATACTGGAAACTTCTGGGCCAAAGTGCAAAATCTTGAATCTTCAATAAACCGCCGAATCAGCCCAACTCGCTAGTGTGTCGATCGACACCAAAGGTGTGTCGATCGATGCATGATCCCAAAATCGGACTGTGAGCTCAATCTCTCGGCCAAACACTCCAAAAATCCCCAAAATGCTCCAATATCTCCAATTATGCTCCAAACCTGATTATACCTGTAATAGACTCTAAACGAACACAAAAGACACTAAAACATACTTATATCATGGCATAAAACCGGTAAAAACCATGATATATCATCCATCCTTTGGTAGCTTGCATTCAATTAGAGACTTAACCGTCTAGTATCTCTGAGTTCGTGCCTGCTCCTGAAACATACTTTTCAGGTTAGTGATCATCTCTATTGGCGACTCCACGTTCTTGAATTGCTTCTGCAAATCCGAGTTCATGGTAGCCAACATGAGACAACACACATCGACCACATCATTGGAATGCTTATCCCAAGGATCCTTTTCTGACTGCCAGGCATTGGGTCAGTACTTTTTGGGGAGAACTTTCTCAAGGACATAGTCCTTCTTCTCCTGTTTTAGAACTATTCGCAAGTTCCGATACCATTCAAGAAAGTTGGATCCATTTAACTTGTCCTTCTAAAGGACGGATCGCAGGGAGAAATTGTTACGATGCTTTGTTATAGACATAGCTGAAAACAAGAGAGGTTTAGTTATGATGTTCAAGAAATGAGAAATCTTAACTATTAAGAAGACTCGCATTATATTCAAACAATGTTTCCTCGAATGAATATAATGATCCAAGACCCATACTTCACTAAAACTTGAGTGAGCCACTGGCTATCGCCCAAATTTTAGCTATCTAGGTAAGCAACTCTTTGCTAGTTATATCCAATATAACTCTTGGTTGTGGATTGACATCTCATGTCCAATCCACCTGATGTCTCTGAACCCAAAACGATTTTGATGGCCCATTCAAGTAAACCAATCTTTTGAGTCATGTAATTGTTGATGTCTTGCACTGCAAGTCCATTAACACGATTACCTCCTGTCTTACTCATGTAATTGTGGACACCTTGCACTGCAAGTTTATCGCACAATGAAACAAGTCTTAACAGTTGACAAGATTGGAAAGACATCTAAATACACTTGATATTTAGTTGAGTAACGGAACTTTTAATCCAATATACACATCATATATGTATCTTAGAAGGATTGTAATTTATTAAAACAACTAATTTTCTTATGTTTTAATTGTTCTAATAATTTGGGTTAAGTTTGGTTCGGTTCTGTGATGTCAGGTTCAATAACCGAAATCACCAGAGACTGTGTCGACCGATGCTATTTTAGTGTCGATCGATACACTTCTACCGAAACCAATTTGCGATAACCGATCAATCCAATTGATCCGGTTTTGACAAACGGTCAGTGTCGATCGACGCTACATTAGCGTCGGTCGATACCAACCAAATCAAACCAATCGCAATAAACCGTTCTTAGCGTTTAACCATTATCAACCAAGCTCGATAACCGGTCCAATCCAATTGAATCGATTCATCAATTTCGCGAGGTTTGTGTCGATCGACACAACTCTTGTGTCGATTGTCACAAGGCGAAACCTAATTTTTATTCGGGTTTTTGCCCTGTGTCGATCGGCGCCGGATTGGCATCGATCGACACCATGCGAAAAACCCTAACACGTTTTCGAACAAAAACTTAGCCGAGATTATTTGATCAAAACTCAATTTTTAGCATGCATATCAAATATACAGTGATCCAGATTCAAATAATCTAACCAACATGCTACAGGATTCAATAGAATAAACCTTAAGGCTCTGATACCACTGAAGGAATTTCTAGCAGTTCTAATCCAATTAGCAACCCTAGGTATAATTCCAAGCCTAGGATCCAAGATTTAGGTATATTGAATCTACATCATATCTCGAATTACCTGGAGTTTAGCAGCGGAAGATTAACAGATAATCAAGATCTTAGAGCGCCTCAAGTGTTGCGCCTCTACTGGTATCCACACGCACACAAACTAAAATCCGCCGGGATGTTAGTGTCGGGAGATCGGATCTCTTCGGGATGCTTGTGTTTCTGAGAGGTGGTTGTTCTTAGGCTCCAACTTATGCTCCAGGTCGTGCTAATATCATATATATATGGACCTTGGAAAACCTAATTAATCACCGGATCGAACCGAGATTAATTAAGTCATTAAATCGAAACCAATGTTTCGATCTACGCCTTGCATCGATCGATACAACACTTGTGTCGATCGACACACTCTCAAAACTCGTATATTAATGTGTATCAAATACACATTAACTTGATCATTACTTTAATGATTATTACCACATGAAGTATATCCAGTCTGCTTAGGTGTGTGACCATGTAGGATCATATAATACTAGCAATGAGTTATAAACTCATTGATCATAAGTGGTTTCTAGCAAAACATTATGATTACCCAGTATCATACGAATGTCTAATCTCGACAACACAACTATCTCTAGAGTGATTACAAGTGTGATTTCAGGACATTCCCAACACGCATAGCATGCATTCAATATTGATGCATGCATTCCATTTGCGCATCTTATCCCATGATGTAAGTCAGTTTTTAACTGCTATCCAGGTGAGAAATGAGTATTTAGGAGACGTGTATTTGAACCATACTCCTTTATACCACATCTTACTTGGATTGCTTGGGCGTAGTGGATTCCAAATGTTTTTTGAACTGAATAGTTTTGTATACTTTCCCTTTGCATCCCTCCACATAGATATGTCGTTGGCCGTATAATCTTTTTCAGGGTTCTGATTTCTGCTTCTATCATAGTTATTGATTGATGGTTTCTCGTTTTATTCCCTTTTAACATTGAAGCCACTGTCGCATGAACTGGGATTCCTAGGTCGATATGTCTTCTTGGTCCTGTGATGTCGATCACTCTCCCCATGCTTGAACAATTGTCAAACCATAAAGACGTACCTTTTCCATTCCGCACTTTAACCCGATAAAAATCCTTCGCCATTTCTCTATATTTTATCAGCTTTCGCCACATCCATAATCCTCTGTTTGCCTTTGAAGAAAATGTCCATATCGTGTCCTTTCTGATAATTTTTCTTTAATCCAATCAATCCATAGCATTTCATGTTTAGAAATTATTTGCCACAAGAGTTTCAAACACGATACTTGATTAGCTTATTTGATGGATATGATTCCTAATCCTCCTTCTCTCTTGGGCTTACAAACTTCAGACCATTCGATTTTCGGTTTAGTTTGGGGCCAAACTACAAGAAGCAGAAATTGGAGTCTTCCAGCATAAGACAGTTTACAGGTTGTCCAAGAGCTGAATTTTGTCTTTATCTTTTCCACCGAAGGCTGGTAGTCGGAGCTAGTCATGCGCTTTGTAAGCAGTGGCAAACCCAAGTATTTGACTGGAAGTTTTCCCATAGTGAATGGGAATAATCTTACTATCTCATCCCGAGTTTTCTCTTTGGTTTCAGCCATGTAAAGTGTTGATTTTTAGGTACTAATATGCAGACCAGAAACCTCAGAAAAACTATCAAACAATATGGTCACACCTTCAACCGATCTATTTGTACCATCCACAAAGATCATGAAATCATCTTCAAAATAAAGATGAATAAGGTGAATTTTCTTATATTGGGGATGATATCCAATCTTTCAGTCCATCGACGCTTTACCGATCATTCGAGATAGTACATTCATACATATCACAAAGAGGTATGTTGAGAGCGGGAAGCCTTTCCGAAAACTCCTTTTACTCTGAAAACCAGCTAATTCCCCCATTAACTTGAAAGGAGAAAGAGGCTGTAGTGATACATATCTTAATCCAGTGGATAAAGATATCTGGAAAGTTCAGAGCTGCAAGAGTATTCAAGATGAAACTCCACTAGACTTATTTGAAGGCTTTAATGAGAAGAGCTCTATAAGGAACATTGTTGGAACATTGGAATCCTTCGCGCATTGGTCGGGCCTGCAGATTAACAAATCTAAAACTTAGTTGTTCACGGTTTGAACCATGATGAAACTAATGGCATTGGGACTCTCGGTTTCACCCTTGGTTCACTATTAGTATGTTACTTGGGCCTCCCTTTGATGCACCTGGAGCTTCGTCTATCAGATGACAGACCTGTGCTTGATAAGATCTCTGGTCGTTTCTCTTCTTGTAGCTCCAAGGCTCTCACTTATGTAGGAAAGCAACAACTGCTCTCTTCAATTATCTACGGAACGGTTAATTTCTGTACTTCAGCTTTTATTCTTTCCAAAGGCTGCCTTAAGCATATAAAAAGCCTATGTTAAATATTCTTATGGAGTGGAAACATTATGCAGAAGGCTTTCACAAAGATGTCGTAGAAATTTGTTTTCTTTCCCAAAGATGAAGGCGGCCTAAGAAATCTAGCTTCATTATTCGTTAGAGCCAGAGTCTGCAACGGGGAGAGAGTGAGCTTCTGGTGGGATCATTGGTCACCACTAGGACCTCTTATTTGCTTATTTGGTAATACTGGTCCGAGAGACCTAATGGTTCCTTTAATGGCGAATGTGGCCTCTGTTTGCAACTTAACGCGCTGGAATCTTAGAGGAGCTCGACCTACAGCAACTGAATCTATTCAGATATACCTCACCATTGTGACCTTGCCATCGCAAGTAACGGCAGAGGACCAATTCTACTGGCATCTCAATAGAATGATTTCCCCAACTTCTCGTCTAAGGCAACCCAGAAGCTCTCAGGACAAGGAACACTCCATAACAACGTTCGTTCATGCTTTATTGCGTGCAGTACAAGCTTTGTGTTTTGAAACTCATTTGGAGGCTGCTTTCTAAAGACTCGTTGTGGGTTAATTGGATTAAAAGATATTTGGTTCGGGATGGTTCTTTTTGGGAAATCATTGAGAATATACCTCCGGATATTGGATATGGCGGAAGATATTGAAATATCGAAATATGGGAAAGCAGATTTACAAGATTGAGGTACATGATGGGAATGAAGGAATTTCTAGCAGATTCCTAATCCAATTAGGCAATCCTAGTCTGAATTCCGAGCCTAGAATCTACAGGTTCATGTAATTGAATCTATCAGATCTGAAGATTACCTGGTGATTAGCAGCGGAAGATTTGCAGATAATCGAGATCTAGAGCGCCTCAAATGCTGCGCCTCTACTGGTATCCACACGCACACAAACTGAACAGGAGGGATGCTAGTGCCTATAGAGATCAGATCTCTCAAGAGGTTTCTCTCTAGTTTCTGGTGGCTGTGAATTAGGTTAGATTAGTGTTTTGGTCGACCATATATCTTTATATATGTTGACTTAAACCACCCCGGAATTAACCAACAATTAAACCGATTTAATTTGGTAATCCGCGAGTCGTGTCGACCGACACACTCTATGTGTCGATCGACACGGTCGATCTGTGTCGACCGACATACTTATTATGTCGATCGACACTGTTCCAGAAACTTAGTATTGAATGCATATCTAATATGCATTCACCCGATCATTACATTAATGATCAACCTCATGTTCAACGTCCAGTTTGCTTAGGTGTGTGACCATGTAGGATCATATGACACTAGCAATGAGTTCTCAACTCATTGATCATAAGTGGCTTCTAGCAAAGCATTATGAGTACCCAATGTCATATGATTGTCTCATCTCGACAGTACGACTTTCACTCAGAGCAAGTACAATAGATTTCAGGACATTCCCAACAATCTCCCACTTGTACTGGAATCATCTATTCCTATAATCCCTTCGTCACTATATCTCGATCCGGCATAAGGCAAGATCCGTGTCATCCTTATTAAGCCAAAATCATGTTCATCGAATTCCGATTTATACTGACAAGACAAACGACTGACAATCACCTCGTTTGAGTGTGGCCACACATTTCTCAGTATCAAATCTTCGATGGGCCCTGAGATATTTATCTCCTGTTATATAGGAGGGACAATTCCCATCTTGTTCTATCCCTGTTCCTTCACACGCTTCATGATACGCCCAATCAATGTCTTTATAATCACCAGTTACGGCTGACGTTTGACAAAGTCAAAGCGGACCAATTCACATGTAAGAAAACATGATGAACTCAAGTTTTAGGACTAAACTCTATAGTCGTAATGAAAACTCTCATGACACTTATATAACTATCCCGTAGAGTTCTCATCAGTGGGTCATGTCCGATCATGTGTTCTCTAACACATACCTATGTGATTGACTTTAATACTCTTATTAATGACTCCATGAAACTTAGTCATCAGTCACCTCACATACTAGTCTCACGCGGTTGTTAATGTCCCATTTTAACAACCTTGACCAGGGACTACCATAATTTATGTCATTTATTATCTATAGGGTTTCATGATCAAGTCACATACTTGATGACCTATAAAAATGTCATAAATTACTTTGGGACTATTATTTAATAACCATTATTAAATAATACAGATGTCAGATTTCAATAACATAATCATATTATGTTTATACGAATCATCATATCATAACTAAAATCAATAACAATGACTCCCACTAAAATTAAGATCACATCTTAAGACATCTAATTCCTTTAGGAGTAGTCTGACCCTTATTCGCTCTTGCTCAGCGTGTGTCGAAAGACACTGCGTCTTGCTAAGAGTAATACCAAGAGTCATTTGCACAAAGCCCTTCTTGGAATCCTGCATACTGGATCTGTGCAAGGTCTTATCACATAAGTATCTTGACACAATCCACTTAGCTTATCCAATCTATCTCTATAGATTCTTATTCCAAGAATGTATATGGTTTCTCCCATATTTCTCATCGAAAAACAACTTTCGAATCAAGTCTTAACAGACTTATACAATGGAACTTCATTTCCGAGAAGTAGTATGTTATCAACATACAATACTAGAAATGCAACTGCGCTCCCACTAGTCTTCTTGTAAACATTCGGTTCCTCTTCATTTCTGATAAAATCAAACATTTTGATTACTTTATCAAAACGAAGATTTCAACTCCGAGATGCTTGCTTCTATCCATAAATGGATCGATGAAGCTTGCATATCTTCCTAGCTTCATTAGGATCAATGAAAACTTCAGATTATGTCTTGTACACATTCTTTTCTAGAATTCCATTAAGGAAAACTGTTTTCATATCCATCTTCCAGATCTCATAACCATTATGAGTGGCGGTTGCTAGGAGAATCCGAATGGACATAAGCATGGTGTCTGGGATTAGGTTTCTTCACAGTTAATACCATGAATTTACTTGAAACCTTTTCCACCAATCCAGCTTTGGACATCGCCATTCCGGATCCAGCGGCCTTCAGCCACTTTCAGAGTCAAGGCCCATCATTGCTACTTCAAAATTCGTAGGCCCGTCACTTTCAATGATCAGTAGATCACGGCAATTGGTTACGAGAAATCCCCATTTCTCGGGTTCGTGACGGATCCTATTGGATCTACGAGCTTCAGTCTTGTGTTAAAAGTCATGCACATATCTCATATGTAGACTTTTACCACGATCTAATTAACCAAGATTTAAACCGTAGTTAATTAAATCATAAACCAAAATATTTTGGTTCGCGACCTGTGTCGATCGATGCAACCTTTGCGTCGATCGACACATCTTTAAAACTCGCTTTTGAATGTATATCTAATATTCATTCATCAGATCCTTGCAAACCTCAGGCACCACAGTTGCAGGTTCTACAATTCTTTGTAGATCCAACTGCTGCTCTTCCTCTTCGGGTTGAACAGTCTCCTGTGATTCTCGAATTTCTTCGAGTTGTACTTTTACTCCCACTATTCTTTTTGGAAAGAAAGTCTTTCTCAAGAAAACATAGTTCCGAGCAACAAACCATTTGTTCTCGAATTGGTTGTAAAAGTAGCACACCTTGGTTTCGTCAGGACAACCAATGAAGCAGTACTTACCGGATTTGGGTGTGAGCTTATCAGAGATTAAACGTTTTATATAAGCCTCACAACTCCAAATCTCCATGATGGATAAATCAGTAACATTTTTCCATTCCACATCTCATGTGAAATCTCTGTAACTGATTTTGATGGAACACTATTTAATGTAAACTCAGACCTTTCCCAAAGCTTATTCTTAGAAGGATAATGGAAGATCTAAGTGATTCATCATTGATCAAACTATATCTAATAAAGTTCGATTCATGAGGATTGAATTGTGAAACACTTTCACAATCTATTAGATGATCACTTAATTATTGACTTAAGTATTCACCTACATGATCTAATCATAGAGCTTCAACACTTTTGCCAAATTGATTCTATACTTCATTCTGGAACACTTTGAACTTTTCAAAAGATTCTGATTTATGTCTTATTATCAAGACATAACCGTACCTACTAAAATATCAGTAAAGGTAATGAAGTACTGAAAAATTTCCTCTAGCATTACTGCTCATCGGCCCATATACATCCGTATGCATAAAGCCCAACAAGCCTCTGGCCCTTTCATTTTATCCGTTCGCGACCTGTGTCGACCGATGCACCGTTTGTGTCGATCGACACTACCCTTTTTTCGAAAGGGGCCTTTGTCATTTTACCCAATAAACAAGATTCACTTTACTCATTGTGATTCATAATCAGATGAGCCCAAAAGCCCATCACTATGGAGCTTCTGAATATATTTCTCATTTATGTGGCCCAAAACGACAATGCCAGAAAGAAGTTTGATTCGTATCATTTGACTCGAATCTCTTGGTATTAATGTTATAGTTAGGCACATTCTGTTTAGAACATAAATTCCATTCTCTAATGGATTGCTACTATAAAATATATCACTGTAATCAAATGAATAACACTTATTCTTGATTTGAAAACTGATATCCTTTCATATCCAAGCAAGGATTAGAAATAATCTTTCTGCTCATAGCAGATACATAGTAGTTTTAAGTTCAAAACATGCCATAAAAGAAAACAAATGAAATACTCCTACGGCTAATGCAGCAACTCTTGCTTCATTTCCACGCGTAGATCCACTTGTCCTTTCTCCATAATCCTACTTTTGCTCAGGCCCTGCACATTTTCACAAAATATGAGTACCACAGCTGGTATCAAATACCCAATAAGTAGGACTATTAGAAGTAACATTTACTTCTATAACATAATACCTGAAGAAGAAGTCTCGTACGTCTTCTTCAGCTTCTCATAATCTTCCAAGAATTTATTGCAGTTTCTTTTCAAATGCCCATAACCGTTACAATAACGGCACTTAACATCTTCAGAAGGACTGGTTTTAACCTCAGGAGCATGGCCATACTCGCTTGGACTCACAATCGAGCTCGTCTTGCCATCACCTTTGTTCTTACCAAGTTTCTTAAACTTTTTACCCTTTTGTACCATAAGGACATCTGGGGTGTCCTTCTTGATGTTAGGTTCAGCAGTCTTAAGCATCCCATGCAATTCAGTCAACGTCTTCATCAAGTTGTTCATGTTATAGTTCATAACAAATTGATCATAGCTTGACGGCAGTGACTGCAAAATGATGTCAGTAGCCAACTCTTGGCTAATGGGACAATCCAGTTTCCCCAGGTTATCAATATAACCCATCATCACTCTATCAGAGACCTAACCGTCTGGTGTCTCTGAGTTCGTGCCTGCTCCTGAAACATACTTTTCAGGCCAGTGATCATCTCTTTTGGCGACTCCACGTACTCATATTGCTTCTGCAATTCCGAGTTCATGGTAGCCAACATGAGACAACTCGCATCCACCGCATCATTAGAATGCTTATCCCAAGCATCCTTATCTGACTGCCAGGCATTGGCTCGGTACTTCTTAGGGAGAACTTTCTCAAGGACATAGTCCTTCTTCTCCTGCTTGAGAACAATTCTCAAGTTCCGATACCATTCAAGAAAGTTCGATCCATTTAACTTGTCCTTCTCAAGGACGGATCGCAGGGAGAAATTGTTATGATGGTTTGTGCTAGACATAGCTGGAAAAACAAGGGAGCTTTTAGTTATGATGTTCAAGAAATGAGAAGTCTTAACAATTAAGAAAACTCGCATTATATTCAAACAATGTTTCCTCAAATGAATATAATAATCCAAGACCCATACTTCACTAAACTTGAGTGAGCCACTGGCTATCACCCAACTTTAGCTATCTAGGTAAGCAACGACCTTGCTAGTTATATCCAATATAACTCTTGGTTGTGGATCGATATCTTATGTCCAATCCACCTGATGTCTCTGAGCCCAAAACGATTTTGATGGCCCAGTCAAGTAAACCAATCTCTTAAGTCATGTAATTGTTGACGCCTTGCACTGCAAGCCCATCAACACGATTACTTCCTGCCTTACTCATGTAATTGTGGACACCTTGCACTGCAAGCCTATCACTCAATGAAACGAGTCTTGACAGTTGACAAGATTGGAAAGACATCAAGTATCACTTGATATTTGGTTGAGGAACGGAACCTTTAAAACGTTCAGTTTTATTATGTTTTAATTCTTATAATTAATTGATTTATCATGCTTTGGTTCTGTGATTGCAGGTTCCCAAACCCAATCATCGAATCTGATGTCGACTGACACTACTATAGTGTCGATCGATACAGAGTAACCAAAAGCAATCTGCGATAACCGATCAATCCAATTGATCCGGTTTTGAATACCGGTCAGTGTCGATCGATGCTACACTAGCATCGGTCGACACCAACCTAATCAAACCAATCGCAGTTAAACCATCATTAACCAAGCTCGATAACCGGTCCAATCCAATTGAACCGATTCATCATTCTAGCGAGGTCTGTGTCGACCGACACAACTCTTGTGTCGATCGACACCAGGTGAATAAGTTCTATTCGGGTTATCCTTCTGTGTCGACCGATACCCGTTTGGTGTCGATCGACACAGTGCGATAAGCCCTAATCGTTTTTTCAATCAAAAAACCTAAAACTAGATTTTCATGAAAACGAATTATAGCATGCTTGTATCAACTATACAGAGATTCAGATTCAACTAATCTAATCAACATGCTACAGATTCAATGGAACCCTAAAGCTCTGATACCACTGAAGGAATTTCTAGCAGATTCCTAATCCAATTAGGCAATCCTAGTCTGAATTCCGAGCCTAGAATCTACAGGTTCATGTAATTGAATCTATCAGATCTGAAGATTACCTGATGATTAGCAGCGGAAGATTTGCAGATAATCGAGATCTAGAGCGCCTCAAATGCTGCGCCTCTACTGGTATCCACACGCACACAAACTGAACAGGAGGGATGCTAGTGCCTATAGAGATCAGATCTCTCAAGAGGTTTCTCTCTAGTTTCTGGTGGCTGTGAATTAGGTTAGATTAGTGTTTTGGTCGACCATATATCTTTATATATGTTGACTTAAACCACCCCGGAATTAACCAACAATTAAACCGATTTAATTTGGTAATCCGCGAGTCGTGTCGACCGACACACTCTATGTGTCGATCGACACGGTCGATCTGTGTCGACCGACATACTTATTATGTCGATCGACACTGTTCCAGAAACTTAGTATTGAATGCATATCTAATATGCATTCACCCGATCATTACATTAATGATCAACCTCATGTTCAACGTCCAGTTTGCTTAGGTGTGTGACCCTGTAGGATCATATGACACTAGCAATGAGTTCTCAACTCATTGATCATAAGTGGCTTCTAGCAAAGCATTATGAGTACCCAATGTCATATGATTGTCTCATCTCGACAGTACGACTTTCACTCAGAGCAAGTACAATAGATTTCAGGACATTCCCAACAGGGAATAATGTTTCCTTCTGGTACGATACATGGTGCTCACTGGGACAGATAGACGAAGTACTTGGGCAACAGGGTCGCATTGATTTGGGTATTCCAGACACTGCTTCTCTCGGTGAGGTTCTAAGCTGTTCTCGCGCTCGAAGACACCATCGTATGGAGTTAAGACAGGTAGAAGAAGAGATGAGGGATCTACAAGCTAATGTAGTTGAAGGAGATTGGGACATTTCTTTATGGAAAGGAAAGGAATGATGTTTTCAGGAGAGATTTCTCAACAAATGAGACTCGGAGGATGCTAAGGATTCTGAACCCGCTATGGGCTCCCCATCGGTGTGTTTGATTTTCCTTTGCCTCCCCCCAAAATTCTCCTTCATTACATGGCTAGCTATGAATAACAGGTTGTCCACTGGATACAAGATGGAATTGTGGAATAAAAACACTAACAACAGTTGTGTCTTTTGCACGGAACCAACATAGACGCAGGAACATCTGTTTTTTGAATGCTCTTACACGAAACAGGTGTAGCATAACCTGATGCGAGGCGTTATGGCTTCGGACTACACAGATGTATGGTCGAAAATTGTAAGTACACAAACAAACCCACAGGGAGATAAGACGCATACCTTCATCAAAAGGTATGTGTTTCAAGCTTCAATTCACATGATATGGTGTGAACGAAACAGGCGAAAACATGGAGAACACCCGCTACAAAGTACGCAATTACTTAAAGGGATTGACATTGCAGTGAGGAATCGGATTAGTACGATAAGAAGAGAGGGGACAAAGAAGTATGAAGATGGTTTAAGGGTCTGGTTCCAAACCCGACAAACCCCCTTGACGACTTGATCTTTATCTAGACTCCTTTGTGGTTTTTGATTAAAAATAGAAGAAAACGTTGTAAAAAGTTATTTTCTTTGAGTATAGTTTAACATTAGATTCAAAAAAAAAAAAATACTGTGTCCAGTATGTGTGGGTAGACATAATAGCATCTCCATGAGCAAACTTGTAACCTCAAAAATAAATTTTTATATATGTGAAGAAGGGATATAACAGATATAATATGTTAACATAATACTTTTACAAGAAAAGCATGATTAATCTCCAGTTTTTCACTCAAACTATTTTAGTTTATTTTATTTGTCTCAGCAGTTATAAAATATTGTTTTGTACATTATAAATTCTTTTTAATATTAATATTATTTGATTTTTTGGAAAATTGTAATCCAAAAGCAACTTTAAAATCTCAAATTTTAAGATTTTGAATAGTAAAACTACAAATAATGTTTTGATTGTGATAAATAGTGATTGTAGTTGAGTCATCTAAATTAATGTTTTCAATGTCTAAAATAATATTTTATTTTTCAAAATAAAATCATATATATGTTGATTCAACTAGTTTCTATAAAAATATTCTCTCTATCCTAAAATAGAAGATGTTTAATAAGATTTTTTTTTTCCATTTTATAAGCTGTTCTGAAAATTCCTATGCAAAACAGAAAATTTAAATTGATGTTTGTGATTATTTGAACTCTGTATTATTATTTTTAATTCGTTAAAAGGTTTTTTATTGAATGTTTAATGGTGTTACCAGTGAGAAAAGAAACCTTAAAATAATAAAATTAATATTTTATTATTATTTTTCACTTTAAGTATTGCTTAATTCTAACTACTAGACCATAAAAATCATTGTTACTTGTTTTTAAAAACGTGATAAATCCTAAATTAAAATTGATGATAATCACTAAAACTTGTAAATTGTCAGATAGTTTTTCGTTATTTAAGACGTTTATAATATAAAATATAACCAGTAAGATCTTTGTAGACAGTGGAACTACTAAAAGATTAATAAAACTAAATAATTAATTCAAACAAAGGTATACATATTAATATATGCTAGTGTGTTTATTTATGTTGTTGCTAAAATTCAGAGTAAATTCGAAGTATACTAGGAGCATCTCTAAAAAACCTCATAATTTCAATTTTTAGGTTTTGCTAATTTCAAAATAAACTTTGAAACTTTATTTTTGAGTCGTATTTTTTACATTCTAGTCCCTATAAATAAGATCGATTTCAATATTTTCGTAATTTTCAGATAAAAAAAATAAAAAGATTCATTTATCAATTCAAAATACATTCGTTGATCATATTTGAGAGCATTACAAAAATAAGTTTATTGAGTAATTTAAATTTTTTAAAAATTTAGTTATAAATTAAGATTGTAATTTATATATTTTATGTAATTTAGTATTTAATGTAACATTTTATGAATTAATACTGTATGTAATATTTTAATGTATGTTTATAATTATTAAAAGTCTAATGATATAACGTAGTTATTATTTTGATGTAAAATACAATTTTTAATATTAAATTTGAGGTTTTGTTTTGAAGATAAACACTTTAAATTTTCAGATATGAGGTTTGAAAACCTAAGAAATACAGTTTCGAAAAGAGATGTTTCTAATGAGGAGCCAAGGTGAAAGAAGTTTTTGACAGTAATAAATGGATGTCCAGTGGAGAAGTGTGCCTTTGTCGTGTTGGCTGAAATTAGCCAGCTTTTGGGCCTCTCTTATTTCTTGTTATAGGTCCACTTATGTCTTCTTTGCTTTGTTGGACAACATCAACACCACTTTTTCGAAACTAGGAAAAACAAAACTAAAATCAAGGCCATCATGATTAAAAATAATTGGGGTCTTTAATTTTCAGAGAATGTGAATTTGTTCATTACAGTAAATAAATTTCTCAGATAATTCAATAAAGCTTTGATTACTCTCTTTTTTTAACGCTGATACAGATTTTGAGAACTATTACAAGAACAATTTTATAGATAATATTACCTCCGTTTTACGAGAATCATCCACGATCACGATCAACAGCTCCACCTGCTCCTGAAAATTTCCTTATAGGCTTGCTTCCATTAATATTGTAAAACTTGCGCCTTCGGGGATTCGAACCCAGTACCTGCCGGTGTAGAGCTTTAACCACTTGACCACTAGGCCACGGTTGCTTACACAACCTTGATGGCTCTTAGTTAAGGCTTTAGAGATGTCAATCTTCATTGTACATCTTAAAGATATTGAATCTTTATGATAGTTTTTCACAATCTTGGTTACTATTAGAACATTCTCCATCAACATTACACTTTTAAAAAAGCAGATTGGCTCTGAGATATGAACTTTGGGAGGATATTCTTTAGTCGGTTTGCGATGATTTTTTAGATTATTTTGTATAGCACATTGCACAAAGCGATGAGTCTGTAGTCTTTCATCTAACTAGCTTCCTCCTTCGGAGTTAAGGCTAAGATGATAGTGTTCATACCTCTTGGTAGAAATCCTTTAGCGAAGAAAGATTTGATCGCAGCCGATAAATCTTTTTCAATTACCCGCGACACAAATTTGAAAAAATAATTTGTATATCAATCCAAGCCCGGTGATTTGTTGTTTGGCATTGCGGAGAGGGTCTGCCTTACCTCATAATCTGTGATTTCCTTTGTCGAGGCTTGACTCTTTTTATCTGAACATTGAAAACCTATTAATTCTTGAAGCTTCTCAATTGTTATGCATGTATAATCAGTCGGTTCTCATGGCAAGCATTCCTTGAAAAAACGTTTAGCCTCTTCCTTAATGTTGTCTATGGTTTTCAATATATCTCCGCTTGATTTCTTACTTCCCGAATGGTGTTTGGCATTCTTCTAGATTGAATATCCTTAGAAAAGGCAGAGTTGTTGCCATCCACTACTTTTAGGTAGTGAAGATTCGCTCTTTGTTTCATATGTCCTTCTTCTAATGTGGATAGGTAATTCCACTTTTAATAGCAAATCGCTTTTGATTCTATTGTGGGTACCACTAATGTTGTAAGTAAAAAGTATCCATTCGACACATGATTATTTCAGAATAAATTTAACCAAAATTATTTTGTTTAAAGCTTTAAATTTGTAAATTATTGGCGATAAATATCTTTGCTATATTGGAAGATTTTGGATAAAGCTTAAAAGTTTTAGATAAAGATTAAAGTTCTATGTTGATAGAGTTTAGGAACTAGATTCCTAATAGGATTGGTTTTATCGTTCTTGTATATATATACCTTTACTATCAAAAGATTAATAACACAAGTCATTGATCAACAAAAGTTTTACATGGTAACAAAGCTTATACACAAAAACTTGATAAAAAAAAATCGAGTCAACATAATTAAATCATGTCTCTAACGGAGGTTGCACAAAGAAAGAAGAAAGCTCGACCTCACCATACGTGTATGCTTCTGAAAACCCGAGAGCTGCAGTCACATCAGTACGTTTGAATGGAGAAAACTAAAATGAATGGTCTCTGGAGATGCTTAATGCATTTCAAGCCAAACGAAAAACAGGATTCATCAACGGCTTATTAAAGAAACCGGCCAAAAAGAATCCCGACTTGGAGAATTGGATTACTGTCAATTGGATGATCATCAGATGGATTCAATCTTCCATTGAGCCGAAATTTAAGTCAACGATTACATATATTTCATCATACGCATATCTGCTCTGGAATAATCTTAAAGAGCGTTTCTCCGTCGGAAACAAAATAAGGATACATCAAATTAAGGCTCAACTTGGATCGTGCAGACATAGAAGGGCAATCCGTGTTGGATTATTTCGGGAAGATTTCTTCTCTATGGGAAGAATTTCATATGTATCAGCTTATACACGGCTGGTCCTATGGAGCAGCTGCTGCAATATCTAATGAAAGAGAAGCCGAGATTGTTCATCAGTTTGTAATAGGATTAAATAAATCCCGATTTGGTGGAATATGTGCAACGATCATAGGAACTGATCCTCTTCCATCAGTCGTAGAAGTGTACAACAAGGTTTTCAGAGAAGAAAAAAAGGCTCGCCCCAATTTGAGGTCACGAAAAATGTTTTCTTGCTCTCCGCGACAAAAAGGAACTGCGGAAACAACTCAAACAACACTACGGCTGAAAGAAACGAAACAAATGACAAAACAATTATTTAACAATTATTCGAAATGGTATGTTCTGCTCACATTGTGGTAAAACAGGTCATCTACAGAAGGATTGTTGGGAGATTATCTGTTTTCCATAGTGGGTTACTGAGCGTAACAAAGGCCGTGGAGGAAGTAGTGGATCGCGAGGAAGAGGCCGTAAATCAGACCAAAGAGGGCGTACAAGAGCAAGCGTAGCTCATGCTACAAGCTCCAACAACTCGTCATTCCCATAATTTACCTCCGAACAAATGAAGATGTTTACTCAATTGATTCAAGAGAAGTCAGGATCTCCGAACACTGACTTGCTGTCTGGTAAGAATAAATTAGGTGATATGATTCTCGACACATGAGCTTCCCATCACATGACAAGGACATTTTCTCTACTAATTGATGTCGAGATCATTGCGCCTTTTTGTGGCATTATGTGGCATTTATAAAGGCTCGTTCCCGCTTTCTGTAAAGATGACGCTAATTGATGTCCTATTTGTGCATGATCTAAATTTCACTCTAATCTCGGTTGCAAAACTTCTAAAAAAACAAGATGTTTCACAATGTTTACTGATATAACTTTTTTTTGCAAGATCATTTTTCGAGGACGCTGATTGGCACCGGTGAAGAATGTGATGGTGTGTACTACTTAAGAAGCTTAGTCACAAGGATAAGAGTACTTCTGATCAAGCCTTATGGCATCAACGTTTAGGAAATCCTTATTTCTCAGTATTTTCTAGCTTACCTTTGTCTTCATCTAAAACAGCTAGCCCTAGTCCATGTAACACTTTTTTTTAGAGCTAAGAAAACTCGTGTAGTGTTTTATGATAGTTTTAATAAAACAAAAGAATGTTTTTCACTCATTCGTGTTGACGTATGGGAGCCATATGGCGTACCTGGAGGAATTCCTAGCAGATCCTAATCCAATTAGGCAATCCTGGTCTGAATTCCGAGCCTAGGATCTAGGGTTCATGTAATTGAATCTAGCAGATCTGGAGATTACCTGGTGATTAGCAGCGGAAGTTATTTGCAAGTAATCGAGATCTAGAGCGCCTCAAATGCTGCGCCTCTACTGGTATCCACACACACAAAAACTGAACAGGAGGGATGCTAGTGCCTATAAAGATCAGATCTCTCAAGAGGTTTCTCTCTAGTTTCTGGTGGCTGTGAATTAGGTTAGATTAGTGTTTTTGGTCGACCATATATCTTTATATATGTTGACTTAAACCACAACGGAATTAACCAACAATTAAACCGATTTAATTTGGTAATCCGCGAGTCGTGTCGACCGACACACTCTATGTGTCGATCGACACGGTCGATCTGTGTCGACCGACATACATATTATGTCGATCGACACTGTTCCAGAAACTCGATATTGAATGCATATCTAATATGCATTCACCCGATCATTACATTAATGATCAACCTCATGTTCAACGTCCTGTTTGCTTAGGTGTGTGACCCTGTAGGATCATATAACACTAGCAATGAGTTCTCAACTCATTGATCATAAGTGGCTTCTAGCAAAGCATTATAAGTACCCAATGTCATATGATTGTCTCATCTCGACAGTACGACTTTCACTTAGAGCAAGTAAAACGATTTCAGGACATTCCCAACAATCTCCCACTTGTACTGGAATCATATATTCCTATAATCCCTTCGTCACTATATCTCGATCCGGCATAAGGCAAGATCCGTGTCATCCTTATTAAGCCAAAATCATGTTCATCGAATTCCGATTTATACTGACAAGACAAACGACTGACAATCACCTCGTTTGAGTGTGGCCACACATTTCTCAGTATCAAATCTTCGATGGGCCCTGAGATATTTATCTCCTGTTATATAGGAGGGACAATTCCCATCTTGTTCCATCCCTATTCCTTCACACGCTTCATGGTACGCCCAATCAATGTCTTTATGATCACCAGTTACGGCTGACGTTTGACAAAGTCAAAGCGGACCAATTCACATGTAAGAAAACATGATGAACTCAGGTCTAAGGACTATACTCTATAGTCGTAATGAAAACTCTCATGACACTTATATAACTATCCCGAAGAGTTCTCATCAGTGGGTCATGTCCGATCATGTGTTCTCTAACACATACCTATGTGATTGACTTTAATACTCTTATTAATGACTCCATGAAACTTAGTCATCAGTCACCTCACATACTAGTCTCACGCGGTTGTTCATGTCCCATTTTAACAACCTCGACCAGGGACTACCATAATTTATGTCATTTATTATCTATAGGGTTTCATGATCAAGTCACATACTTGATGACCTTATAAAAATGTCATAAATTACTTTGGACTATTATTTAATAACCATTATTAAATAATACAGATGTCAGATTTCAATAACATAATCATATTATATTTATACGAATCATCATATCATAACTAAAATCAATAACAATGACTCCCACTAAAATTAAGATCACATCTTAAGACATCTAATGCCTTTAGCAGTAGTCTGACCCTTATTCGCTCTTGCTCAGCGTGTGTCGAAAGACACTGCGTCTTGCTAAGAGTAATACCAAGAGTCATTTGCACAAAGCCCTTCTTGGAATCATGCATACTGGATCTTTGCAAGGCCTTATCACATAAGTATCTTGACACAATCCACTTAGCTTATCCAATCTATCTCTATAGATTCTTATTCCAAGAATGTATATGGTTTCTCCCATAATTTTGTCGAAAAACAACCTTTTGAATCAAGTATTAATAGACTGTAAACAATGGAACTTCATTTCCGAGGAGTAGTATGTTATCAACATACAATACTAGAAATGCAACTGCGCTCCCACTAGTCATCTTGTAAACATTCGGTTCCTCTTCATTTCTGATAAAATCAAACATTTTGATTACTTTATCAAAACGAAGATTTCAACTCCGAGATGCTTGCTTCTATCCATAAATGGATCGATGAAGCTTGCATATCTTCCTAGATTCATTGGGATCAATGAAAACTTCAGATTATGTCATCTGCCAGATCTCATAACCATTATGAGAGGCGGTTGCTAGGAGAATCCGAATGGACATAAGCATGGTGTCTGGGAATAGGTTTCTTCACAGTTAATACCAAGAATTTACTTGAAACCTTTTTCCACCAATCCAGCTTCGGACATCGCCATTCCGGATCCAGCGGCCTTCAACCACTTTTGGAGTCAAGGCCCATCATTGCTTCTTCAAAATTTGCAGGCCCGTCACTTTCGATGATCAGTAGATCACGGCAATTGGTTACGAGAAATCCCCATTTCTCGGGTTCGTGACGGATCCTTTTGGATCTGCGAGCTTCAGTCTTGTGTTAAAAGTCACGCACATATCTCATATGTAGACTATTACCACGATCTAATTAACCAAGATTTAAACCGTAGTTAATTAAATCATAAACCAAAGTATTTTGGTTCGCGATCTGTGTCGATCGATACAACCTTTGTGTCGATCGACACTTCTACAGAAACTCGCCTTTTCAATGTATATCGAATATACATTCACCAAGTCCTTTATAAACTTTAGGCACCACAGGTGCAGGTTCTACAACTCTTTGTAGATCCAACTGCTGCTCTTCCTCATCAGGTTGAGTAGTCTCCTGTGTTTTTTCGAATTTCTTCGAGTTGTACTTTTACTCCCACTGTTCTTCTTGGAAAGAAAGTCTTTCTCAAGAAAACATAGTTCCGAGCAACAAACCATTTGTTCTCGAACTGGTTGTAAAAGTAACATGCCTTGGGTTTTGTTAGGACAACCAATGAAGTAGCACTTATCAGATTTGGGTGTGAGCTTATCAGAGATTAAACGTTTTATATAAGCCTCACAACTCCAAATCTCCATAATGGATAAATCAAAAACATTTACATTCCACATCTCATGTGGTATCTTTGTAGCTGATTTTAATGGAACACTATTTAATGTAAACTCAGACAATTTTAGAGTGTATTCTTAGAAGGATATTGGAAGATCTAAGTGACTCATCATTGATCGAACCATATCTAATAAAGTCCGATTCAGGAGGAGTGACTTGTGAAACACTTTCACAATCTCTCAGATGATCACTACATTCTTGACTTAAGTATTCACCTCCATGATCTCATCGTAGAGCTTTAATACTTTTTCCAAATTAATTATGTACTTCATTCTAGACCTCTTTGAACTTTTCAAAAGATTCTGACTTATGTCTTATTAATAAGATATAACTGTACCTACTGAAAACATCAGTAAAGTTAATGAAGTACTGAAAATTTCCTCTAGCATTTGCGCTCATCGGGCCATTTACATCCGTATGTATAAAGCCCAATAAGCCTCAGGCCCTTTCATTTTAATCCGTTTGCGACTTATGTCGACCGACACACCGTTTGTGTCGATCGACACTACCATTTCGAAAGGGGCCTCTGTCGTTTTCCAATGAACAAGATTCACTTTACCCATTATGATTCATAATCAGACGAGCCCAAAAGTCCATCACTATGGAGCTTCTGAATCTGTTTCTCATTTATTTGGTTCAAAACGACAATGCTAGAGAGAAGTTTGATTCGTATCTTTTGATTTGAATCTCTTGGTATTAATGTTATAGCTATGCACATTTTAGAACATAAAGTCCATTCTCTAATGGATTGCTACTATAAAATATATCACTGTAAACAAATGAATAACACTTATTCTTAATTTGAAAACTGATATCCTTTCATAATCCAATCAAGGATTAGAAATAATCTTTCTGCTCATAGCAGATACATAGTAGCAGTTCTTAAGTTCTAAAACATGCCATAAAGGGAAAAACAAATGAAATACTCCTACGGTTAATGCAGCAACTCTTGCTCCATTCCTACGCGTAGGTTCACTTGTCCTTTCTCTATAATCCTACTTTTGCTCAGACCCTGCACATTTTCACAAAACATGAGTACCACAGCTGGTATCAAATACCCAATAAGTAGGATTATAAGAAGTAACATTTACTTCTATAACATAATACCTGAAGAAGAAGTCTCGTACGTCTTCTTCAGCTTCTCATAATCTTCCAAGAATTTATTGCAGTTTCCTTTCAAATGCCCATAACTGTTACAATAACGGCACTTAACATCTTCAGAAGGACTGGTTTTAACCTTAGGAATATGACCAGACTCGCTTGGATTCACAATCGAGCTCGTCTTGCCATCACCTTTGTTCTTACCAAGTTTCTTAAACTTTTTACCCTTTTGTACCATAAGGACATCCGGGGTGTCCTTCTTGATGTTAGGTTCAGCAGTCTTAAGCATCCCATACAATTCAGTCAACGTCTTCGTCAAGTTATTCATGTTATAGTTCATAACAAATTGATCATAGCTTGACGGTAGCGACTGTAGAATGATGTCAGTAGCCAACTCTTGGCTAATGGGACAATCCAGTTTCCCCAGGTTATCAATATAACCCATCATCTTAATGACATGAGGACTAACTGGTTCGCCCATTGGTAGCTTGCACTCAATCAGAGACCTAACCGTCTGGTATCTCTGAGTTCGTGCCTGCTCCTGAAACATACTTTTCAGGCCAGTGATCATCTCTTTTGGCGACTCCACGTACTCATATTGCTTCTGCAATTCCGAGTTCATGGTAGCCAACATGAGACAACTCACATCCACCGCATCATTAGAATGCTTATCCCAAGCATCCTTATCTGACTGCCAGGCATTGGCTCGGTACTTCTTAGGGAGAACTTTCTCAAGGACATAGTCCTTCTTCTCCTGCTTGAGAACAATTCTCAAGTTCCGATACCATTCAAGAAAGTTGGATCCATTTAACTTATCCTTCTCAAGGACGGATCGCAGGGAGAAATTGTTACGATGGTTTGAGTTAGACATAGCTGGAAAACAAGGGAAGTTTTAGTTATGATGTTCAAGAAATGAGAAGTCTTAACAATTAAGAAAACTCACATTATATTCAAACAATGTTTCCTCAGATGAATATAATGATCCAAGACCCATACTTCACTAAACTTGAGTGAGCCACTGGCTATCACTCAACTTTAGCTATCTAGGTAAGCAACGACCTTGCTAGTTATATCCAATATAACTCTTGGTTGTGGATCGACATCTTATGTCCAATCCACCTGATGTCTCTGAGCCCAAAACGATTTTGATGGCCCAGTCAAGTAAACCAATCTCTTCAGTCATGTAATTGTTGACGCCTTGTACTGCAAGCCCATCAACACGATTACTTCCTGTCTTACTCATGAAATCGTGGACATCTTGCACTGCAAGTCTATCACACAACTAAATGAGTCTTGACAGTTGACAAGATTGGAAAGACATCAAGTATCACTTGATATTTGGTTGAGGAACGGAACCTTTAAAACGTTCAGTTTTATTATGTTTTAATTCTTCTAATTAAATGTTCTGTCTTGCTTTGGTTCTGTGATTGCAGGTTCCATAACCCAATCATCGAATCTTATGTCGACCGACACTACTATAGTGTCGATCGATGCAGAATAACCAAAAGCAATCCGCGATAACCGATCAATCCAATTGATCCGGTTTTGAATACCGGTCAGTGTCGATCGATGCTACATTAGCATCGGTCGATACCAACCTGATCAAACCAATCGCAATTAAACCATTTAACCAAGCGCAATAACCGGTCCAATCCAATTGAACCGATTCATCAATCTCGCGAGGTTTGTGTCGACCGACACAACTCTTGTGTCGATCGACACTAGGCGAAAAGTTTTATTCGGGTTATCCTTCTGTGTCGACCGATACCCGTTTGGTGTCGATCGACACAGGGCGATAAACCCTAATCGTTTTCAAATTAAAACCCTAAAACTAGATTTTAATCAAAACGAATTTCAGCATGCTTGTATCAACTATACAGAGATCCAGATTCAACTAATCTAATCAACATGCTACAGATTCAATGGAACCCTAAAGCTCTGATACCACTGAAGGAATTCCTAGCAGATCCTAATCCAATTAGGCAATCCTGGTCTGAATTCCGAGCCTAGGATCTAGGGTTCATGTAATTGAATCTAGCAGATCTGGAGATTACCTGGTGATTAGCAGCGGAAGTTATTTGCAAGTAATCGAGATCTAGAGCGCCTCAAATGCTGCGCCTCTACTGGTATCCACACGCACACAAACTGAACAGGAGGGATGCTAGTGCCTATAGAGATCAGATCTCTCAAGAGGTTTCTCTCTAGTGTCTGGTGGCTGTGAATTAGGTTAGATTAGTGTTTTTGGTCGACCATATATCTTTATATATGTTGACTTAAACCACAACGGAATTAACCAACAATTAAACCGATTTAATTTGGTAATCCGCGAGTCGTGTCGACCGACACACTCTATGTGTCGATCGACACGGTCGATCTGTGTCGACCGACATACATATTATGTCGATCGACACTGTTCCAGAAACTCGATATTGAATGCATATCTAATATGCATTCACCCGATCATTACATTAATGATCAACCTCATGTTCAACGTCCAGTTTGCTTAGGTGTGTGACCCTGTAGGATCATATAACACTAGCAATGAGTTCTCAACTCATTGATCATAAGTGGCTTCTAGCAAAGCATTATGAGTACCCAATGTCATATGATTGTCTCATCTCGACAGTACGACTTTCACTTAGAGCAAGTAAAACGATTTCAGGACATTCCCAACAGTACCTTCTTGTAGTGCTGTCTATTTCTTGAAAATTGTGGATGAATTTTCTAGAGCTTTCTGGACGTTTCTTATGCTCGAAAAGTCTAAAGTTCAGGATACACTGAAGAAGTTCTTTTCCTACACCGAAAGACAATTTGTCAAAATGGTTCGAAGCGACAATGGCACAAAGTTTATGATGATGGAATCGTATTTTAAAAGTCTCAAGATTGTTAACCAAACCTCTTTTGTAGCAACACTACAACAAAATGGAAGAGTCGAAAGAAAGCACTAGCACATTCTGAATGTTCCAAGAGAAATTCTTTTTCAAGTTATTCTTCTTATCAAATTTGGGATAAGCAATTTGGAAAGCCACTCACTTAATAAATAGAACTCCGACTGCTCTTCATCAAGGGTGATCACCCTACGAAGTTCTACATGGGATCATTCTCGATTATAATCATTTAAGAGTTTCGGATCAGCTTGCTACACACATCGGCTGGATAGGACTAAGATAAGTTCGGACCACGAAGTCGTTTATGTATTTTTGTGGGAACCCCATTGGAAAGAAAGGATGGAGGGTTTATGATATCGAAATAAATGAGTTTCTAGTTTTAAGGGATGTTATCTTTCAAGAGGACTACTTCCTCTTCGCTAAATCCGGTCAGAAACCATCACACTCTGATCCATCCTCGGGTCCCTCAGACAAAGATTGGGAAGTTTCTTCAGACATACGAAGGAGCAGCAAAATTGTCCAGGCTTGCATTACTCCATCACGTGCGACATAACTGGCTGTTATTTCAGAAACAGAGGCATCGGTTTCGACTTCAACACTGGCTCTGACAACAACCGATGAGTCTGAAAATAAGGTTGTACCAGCACAAAATACTTCTGAAGAACTCGAAATAGGGCATCGTGAAAATAAAATGCCCATTGCTCTACAATACTATATGCTCTGCAACACAACAAGTAGTACACATCATGTTCCTCTTGGAGCTATTTCAGCGTCTTCGTCAAATATTCCTAGTAAGTCACTATATCCTTTGTCAGTTTCTATAACCGATGATAAATTTTCTCCAGGGCACAAGGCATATTTAGCAGCCATCGTCTCAACTTCAGAACCAAAACACTTCAAATAAGCCATGAAAATTGACGTTTAAAACAATTCAATGACAAAATAAGTCATTCCACTTGAAGATAAACACACTTGGGATATCGCGACACTTTCCCCCGACAAGACTGAAATTGGAAGCCAATGGGTTTTCAAAACCAAATATAGAGCAGATGGTGCAGTGGAGCGTTATAAAACCAGACTTGTTATTCAAGGAAATAAACAAGTTGAAGGAGAGTAATATGGCGTTATAAGACCGTATGTACACTCATACGGCTTGTGGCGGCAAACAATTGTGAAGCTTATCAAATGGAGGTAGAGAATGTGTTTCTTCATGTATATCTGGAAGAAGTAGTTTACATGAAACTTCCACCAAGTTTTAGACATACTCATCCAGATAAGGTTTGTCGTTTAAGAAAGTCGTTATATGGGCTGAATCAAGCTTTGCGATGTTGGTTCAAAAAGTTTTCTGACGCTTTTTCAAATTCGGATTCATGCAATCCTACGAGGACTATTCCCTTTTCTCTTATTCACGGAAAGGCTTAGAGTTACACATATTGGTATATGTGGATGACCTTCTTATTTGCGGGAATGATTCATACATGGTGGCAAAATTCAAATATTGTATGGGGAGATGTTTTGTAATTTAAGATCTTGGCCCCCTAAAATATTTTCTAGGTATCAAGGTTAGTCATGGACCCGACGGTTTCTTCTTGTCACTAAGAAAATATGCATTGGTCATTGTTGCTGATAGAGGTGATCTTGGAGCCAAACCGGATCTCACCCCATTGGAACAAAATAATCAACTTGCTACCGTCAAAAGTCCACTTCTTCATGACCCAAAGAAGTATAGAAGATGAATCGGTTGACTTATATACCTTCTCAATACATGGCCTGATCTATGCTATCCAGTACACATTCTCTCATAATTCATGAAAGCTCCCAACGAAGCACAATGGGAAGCTGCGCTACATGTTGTTCGCTTTCTAAAAGGATCGCCTGGACAGGGGATTATGTTGAGTTCTGACACCGATCTCACTCTCTCAATTTACTGTGATTCTGATTGGTCTGCATGCCCAATCACAACTGTCACTTACTGCCTTCGTTGTTATGTTTAGAGGCTCTCTGATTGCATGGAAAACTAAGAAACAAAAGCCAGTGTCACGCTCATCACCCGAAGCAGAATACAAGGCAACGGCAGCTGCACTTGGTCAGATCAAATGGATACAAAAGTTATTTGAAGAACTTGGTGTTGATCAGTCCATGAAGCTTACTCGTTTCTTCTGTGGCAATAAGGCTGCACTTTATATATATGCCAATCCGGTTTTCCATGAACGTACTAATTAAGTATATAGAGAATGATTGTCATGCTACTCGAGATGTTGTTCAAGCTGGAGTCATCGTTACTAAACACATTCCTACAGGTTCACAGATCGAAGACATTTTGACTAAGTCGATTGGACATATGGCGTTTTAAAACTTAGTGTTCAAGCTGGACATTCTTGATCTTCATGCTCTAACTTGAAGGTGAGTAGTGGCGATAAATATCTTGAAGATTTTGGAAAATTTTGGATAAAGCTTAGAAGTTTTTGATAAAGATCAAATTTTATGTTGATAGAGTTTAGGCAGTGCCAACTCTAGGGGTAGGGCAATGGGGCTTGGCCCCAGCGCCCATAATTTTTCTCTCAAAAATAACCCTAAAGTAAGGTTTATTTTTTAAAAAAAGAAATCTAGATAAGAGCCAAGTTAAAATATTTAATATATTTCAAAAAAAATTCCCTAGGGCCCACAATATAGTTGAGCCGGCCCTAAGTTTAGAACTATATTCCTAATATAATTGGTTTTATCATCGTTAAACAACAGAAGCTCTCACTCTCTCAATTTACTGTGATTTTTATTGGTCTGCATGCCCAATCACAACTGTCACTTAGTGCCTTCGTTGTTATGTTTGGAGGCTCTCTGATTGCATAGAAAACTAAGAAACAAAAGCCAGTGTCACACTCGTCACTCGAAGCAGAATACAAGGCAATGGCAGGTGCACTTGGTCAGATCAAATGGATACAAAAGTTATTTGAAGAACTTGGTGTTGATCAGTCCATGAAGCTTACTCGTTTCTTCGGCGACAATAAGGCTGCACTTTATATATCTGCCAATCCGGTTTTCCATGAACGTACTAATTAAGTATATAGAGAATGATTTTCATGCTACTCGAGATGTTGTTCAAGCTGGAGTCATCGTTACTAAACACATTCCTACAGGTTCACAGATCGAAGACATTTTGACTAAGTCGATTGGACATATGGCGTTTTAAAACTTAGTGTTCAAGCTGGGTATTCTTGATCTTCATGCTCTAACTTGAAGGTGAGTAGTGGCGAAAAATATCTTGAAGATTTTGGAAAATTTTGGATAAAGCTTAGAAGTTTTTGATAAAGATCAAATTTTATGTTGATAGAGTTTAGGCAGTGCCAACTCTAGGGGTAGGTCAATGGGGCTTGGCCCCAGCGCCCATAATTTTTCTCTCAAAAATAACCCTAAAGTAAAGTTTATTTTTAAAAAAAATCCAGAAAAGAGCCAAGTTAAAATATTTAATATATTTAAAAAAAATTCCCTAGGGCTCACAATATAGTTGAGCCAGCCCTAAGTTTAGAACTAGATTCCTAATATAATTGGTTTTATCATCGTTGAACTACAGATGCTCTACATAAGGATAAACACCTTTACATCACTTGCAATCGACCGTCAGTTTTTTTTTTTTGGCTAAAAGTTTGAGTATGTTTTAGTTTATCATATGAAGATAAAACGGTCAATTCCTAACTCAAAAGTGGGTTGTATTCTCGATTCGGACATGTATTCACAACCTGTATAAAAAACTCTCCCACTTCATATATATTTTTTTTAATTCCACCCTCAATTCTGGAACAAAAAAACAGTCAACACATACGTTGTTCATAATTTTGTTTGTTAACCGTTTGTTGACTTTAGTGTGGTTGTGACATGTGTGATGGGTCATCAAAAATTACAAAAACTAATACGTCGGCTATCACACACAAAAAAAAATTCAAAAAACAAATTGTAGGAAAAAGGTTTTGTAGAATAAATCTTTTTATGGAAAATAAAACGAAATAATTTTATAAAATTTCAAGTACTGGTTTATGTCAAGATTTATTGGTTTTGTTATTTTATCGAAAATTCATATTTTTATCGTTTTATATTTTAAGTCGATTTAAATAACATAATATAAATATATAAGAAAGACAAAAATGATAAATATTTGAAGTAGAGTTTTAATGAGAAAAATTCATAACTGAGTTGATTTATATCATTATATGTACAATCTAATGGTCTAGACACGCCAATAAAATTTATTGTTCTATACAGAACTGATTTGCTAAAATTCGTTAATTATCAAAGTTAATTTTATCTGATTAGTTCAATTTAGCGGATTAGATTTATTGACGTGTTCGGACCATTAGATTTTACAGTGGAAAACTTAGTTGAGAACTGGTGTGGTAAGTGTCACATAAATTTTAAAGTTTTAATATTAAATGGTTTTATTAAAAATAGGGAACTCTAATTGTTTACTTTTTATTTTGTAATACCGTAGAAATTTCGAGTTTTAAACTCATAATCTCTAAAAAAAGTTCGAAGTTAATTTTTAGATAATCCGATATAACCATCCGTATGAAAGAAGGTTTGAACATGAAACACAAGAAAATCAATCTCTTGTGTTACCACTGGGCCATTAATATTACTAGGGATTGTATTTTTTGGAAAAAAAAATTCTACATTTTTATATCGTGTAGAGGTCGTGTTGATATATCGAATGTTGCTAAACTATTACTAAAGTATCGTATTTGGTATTTTTGGAAAAAAATTCTACATTTTTATATCGTGTAGAGGTCGTGTTGATATATCGAATGTTGCTAAACTATTACTAAAGTATCGTATTTCAAAAGTGAGGTCGCTCGCACGGAATAACCACATGCATAGATGAAGAATATTTTATTATATAGTGTTCATTGTTTACATGTGAATGCTTATATTTGTTTTGAAAAGGGAGTCTCTATATGAGAACGCTAAATCTTATATGTACCATTGGTTGTTATATTTGGTATTTTGTTAAAGTTATTCTCCACTTGCCCCTTGAAGGAACCGATAATTGTAGCTTCTATCATGAAGGCTTATGAATCATCGACTTGAACATCAGGATCTGAGAGGTTACTATACCGAAAGTTATATAAATTAAACATTTATATTTTGTAACCTAAGCGTTGGTGTTCTTTTGTGTGTATGGGTCCTTTACAATTTTGTCGTTCTGATGCCGGTTCTTAAAACTCTGGTGAGAAAGACATCCCTGTGTTTCCATGAGTTTGTTTTTAAAAGAAAAAGAATAGGCTGTGTTTACGTCGTTGTGTGTATGGGGAGGGATGTGATCGGTTCAAGCACTTGTTTAATTTGTAGTTTTTTAGGCGACAACCAATAAGTTATTAATCTTTGGATGTTTTCTGTTGCTTTGGATTTTACTTTCTTTCTAACAGTTGTCCTTCTCGCTAGCCGAAGGTGTGTGGAGAAACTTATTTAAGGCCGACACACTCAATAATTGGAAGAGTTGGTGCGGACGTAGCTCGAGCAACTGTTTAACTGGTTGTGTTTCTTGTAGGTAAGTATCTTATTGAAACACGCGAAGCTGCCCAAATATATCAGGGGCTAAGGGGCCTTTATTTACTTTTAAAAAACAATTTGGTTCTTTCTTGCTCGCATACAGATGGTGGAAGGGTTAACTATTACGAAGGCATGTATATTATTTTTAAGTAAATGATATTTGCATATAGAGTTGTATATAGAAAAGGTTACGTATGGAGATACTAAGGCTATGGCATGTAGCTACGAATCTGAGCTATGTAATTTGTAAGTGTTATGCCTAAATCTCAGACCTCTATACCCGTTCAAGGAGGCAAATGATTGGAAAATCAATCATTTAACTCCTGAAAAACGTGGAGAAATCTAACTGAAGGTCACTTTCAAAAGCTTGGAGATTTTCAACTAAATTATTCTAACAATGGTACATCGATGTCCCTTTTATAGTTGTTGGTTTCGTTTGGTACCTTTACGCTGTTGCCGGGATATGTCCTCTCCAGAATGCACCGCTGCTATCTCAGCACCTGATTACAATTTTTGGGTTTTAGATGGAAGTGTTGGTTTGCGTTGTCGTCCGTAATACATTTGGATGACAATCTGTTTGCGGTTGTTGTTTCAAATAATTGCCTGACAGAAAACCTATAGAATGATCAGACATGTTAATGTTTTATGGATCTTGCTTGGTTCCTTTGTGTTACAATGTGTTTGTGCCTTCTCATTTGATTTCAGTCACTTTGCTGCTGTATTTGACCTCTGTTTCTGTTTTTCCTCTTACTTGTGGACTCTCCATTCATTGTTACTATGTTTGAGTTTATGATTGAATTTTGGCGTATTTTTTGCCTCTCCTTCCGGTTCTGTATTGTAAGTTTTGTTTGATGGTGTTGTAAGAAAGTGCAAAACAGAATAATCTAAGTGTCTTGTCTTAAGATAAAGGGGTGAATGATAACTCTTGAATCCCAACAGTAACAAAACCATGTCTATAACCAGTGTATATGCTATCAACTTTATTCCCATCCGTGAGGTGGCACAACCGTATCCCATCCACATTCTGCTGCTGGAGCAACCGCCCAAAAAACACAATTAAAATGAAGATCGTAAATTAAAAGATTCAGAGTGCCAAGATAGGGTTCTATGTTTTATCTGTCAAGACTCCCAGCTGGAATCGTTCCATGAAGAAGCGGCAGGAGCAGCAGAGATTGGCTGTTGGGCTTCTCTCTGGCAATGCAGCATCGGGGACCGCAGCAGTGGTCCATTGGTCTCCAACTCCATACTCAGCAGCAGGTAGTCCAAAGTTTGCCTGAGGGGCAAACTTCATCCTCAACATCTGGTTTAGCCTCCTTGAGCTCCCTGTAGAAGAACAGGTCAACTTGTACAGTATAACATATAAAGAAGTCACAAACCAAACATGACAAGTGTTTCAAAAATAAAATCCCTACTCTTACGGTGACATCCCACTTCTGCGCAGGGCGAATGGTTCCACGCATGAAGGACAATGCGAGCAAGAAGCCAAAAATTATATGTTTAATAAGTAAAGCGTGCATTGGTATGGGAAGACAACCAAAATTTAAACATAAAAACATATAAGTTAAGTGAAGTTTAATAATAAACAAACACAACTATCTAACAACAAACTCTTAAACCCGTGGGCGAATTGTGAGAAACATATAAGTTAAGTGAAGTTTTATGAAAAACAGAGACAACTATTAAACGACATACTCTTAAGCCAGTGGGCGATTTGGGAAGCACATAACAATGTCGTAGTCTGAAACAGCGGGAGGGAGTAAGAGCATTAACCTTTCCATCGAGGAAGAGGATGACGATACCCATGAATTCACCCTCTTCCTTGATGTGCTTCGCATCCCAGAACCCGAAAATGCGACCGACGACCTGTTGTGTGGAACATCCAAGTTAGAGATCACCCCAAGTGGCATATTTTGAAGAAACATGAACGGCTACAAATCAATTTGTGACGTTTTTAGATGTGATTGTTTTAGAGATAAAACAGTAATGAGACTCGGGTTCTAATAGGGAATGAAGCTGAGGCGAGTACCTGTTAGTCTGTGTTGCTTATTTATAGATGACCCATCAACAGTTGATTTGGTGAGTTGATGTCGGCATGAGCGTTTCAGATTTGAAATCTGAATTTAACAGAGGAATTGAAGATTTAGGTAATAATGCTAACGGTTGTTCTTTCGTCGCCCAAATCAAAGATAAAAGGTAGGTTAGGCTTTGTAACGGCAAAAGCTCGAAAGAGGGTGATGGTGCGTTGGGAATCGAATGGGAAGACGTAATTTTAGGTTAGTTTGGTCGTTAGTAGCGTGTATTTGGATTCTATTAAGCCTAGGTAATGAATGCCTTCCCAAAGCATCGTTATGGGAAAAATGTAATTAGCTTCTGACAAAAAAAAAATGTTTTGCTGACGTGCGCGCTAAGAAGAGAGGAAATAAGTCTCTAATTATATATATGCTAGGAGAGAACCCGCGCAAATGCGCGGATTTTGCATAAATTTATAAATTTATAAATATTTAATATATATGGATATTTATTTTCAATATCGATATTTTTATTTATTATTATAATGATTTATAGGAGAGAATATGTGATAGCAAACGATTATTAATTTAATTTATTAGGTGCTTTAACCATTCATCTATGGATGCTTAGTGAGGAACTTTGTACATGGTGAATAAGCTACGTGTCCAGTGCACGAAGAACTGCCTTCGGTCCTCCAAACTGACTTATTTGTGGCAACATTCCATCCAAATCATTCTCTTGAAGCTCTACTTTCGTTGGGGCGGATGACGGCTTCATGCTCGCATTCTGTTGTGATGGAGGCTTATTTTATAATAAATATTTTTAATCATCAATTTTTAATGAGCTTTTTTATAAACTTTATTTTCTTCTACCTTTTTATCATCTTTTAAATTTTTTATAAACTACTTAAAATATATATACTTGTTTTTATATATTTTCTTTCATTAAAACTCTTAAATTTTTAGTTTTCATTCATAATATTTTAATATTTTTAGTTATTAGTTTAAATTTTGTATTTTATATATATTATTGATTTATTTTCTTTCTTGTGTTCTTATATTTTATATAATTTCTTTTCTTTTTATAATCATTTTATTATAATTTTGTAACATTTTCATTCTATTCTTAATAATTATTATTTCTATATTTTAATATTTTTAGTTATTATTTTAGAATTCTTTAATTTATATATATATATATATATATCACTGATTTTATTTTATTTTTTATGTTCTTATATTTTATATTTTTTTGTTTGTATGGTCATTGTATCTCATTTTATCATATTTTATTTCTATTTTAATAATTATTATTGATATTATTTATATTTTAATTTTATGGTTGTTTGCTTCTAATTTTTAATTATTGTAAATTTTTTAATAATGTTATCTTTATTTTAAATCTTATAGTTTGATATTTAACTTGTATTGAAATTTATTTATTTTTGTTTATTGTTTGTATAAAAATATAGAAGATGTATTTAAAATTGATAATATAAAATATTTATATATTTAAAAGATTGTAATTAAATTTAATAATTTTATCTTATTACATTTAAATCAAATGATTTTCATTAAACAATATATTTATTTTAGTTTAAATGAAGATGTGGATAATTTGCATTAAATTGACCAATCAAAGGGGGGCTGATGTGGCGGCTTGAGAGAGCCCCCATCTCCTATTATATATAGTTATCATTATCATTATAATTTTAAATTTTGTATTATATATATTTCATTGATTTATTTTCTTTCTTGTGTTCTTATATTTTATATAATTTCTTTTTTTCTTATCGTTTTATCTCATTTTGTAACATTTTCATTCTATTCTTAATAATTATTATTTCTATATTTTAATATTTTTAGTTATTATTTTAGAATTATTTAATATATATATATATATATATATATATATATATATATATATCATTGAATTTATTTTATTTCTTATGTTCTTATATTTTATATTTTTTAATTTGTATGGTCATTGTATCTCATTTATATCATATTTTATTTCTATTTTAATAAATATTATTTATATTTTTAATTTTATGGTTGTTTGCTTCTAATTTTTAATTATTTTAATTTTTAAATTAATTTTATCTTTATTTTAAATCTTATATTTTGATATTTCACTTGTATTGAAATTTATTATTTTTGTTTATTGTTTGTATAAAAATATAGAAGATGTATTTAAAATTTATAATACAAAATATTTTTATATTTAAGAGATTGTAATTAAATTCAATAATTTTATCTTATTAAATTTAAATCAAATGATTTTCATTAAACAGTATATTTATTTTAGTTTAAATGAAGATATGGATAATTTTGCATTAAATTGACCAATTAAAGGAGGGGGTTGATGTGGCGTTTTGAGAGAATCCCCTTCTCCTATTATATATAGGATGATTTTATCATTTAACGTACGGTAATTGGTGATTCAACGGATGCATGCTTTTCTACATTTTTATTTTTGGTGACTTCGCGGACACATCACAACTGTTACCATTTTTTTGAAGACTTAGAGCATGTTTAGTAGGGGTTTAGGAGGGGTTCTTAGGAAAATATAAATATAAAATTAGAAAGTATGAGAGAGAAGGAGAGAGGGGTTCTTAGGGAGGAGCTTTTAAGAACCGGGTTCGCCACGTGGCGCAACCCGGTTGGCTAATTTTTTTTTTTTTTTTTTTTTTACCTGCAGCTAAAAAAAAAACATTAAAATATTAAATTAAAAACCCTAAAGGGGGTTCACTACTAAACATGGTCTTAGCAGACATATCACAATGTATGTTTTGGCCATTTTTTAGAATTAAGGAATAAAATTATAAAAAGGTAAAATTCATACAGATCGTGAATACATGTCAGAATAGAATCAGAGATAACGCCTCACCGCTAAGGTAAGAATTAGCCGTTGTCTCATTATACTTCTTAAAAAACAACTTTTGCAATCAATCTTTCCACGTTCATGGTAAAATCAATTGATAATACTTACATCACCTTTATTTAACATAAGCAGCAACAACAGTCCGTAGTGATCACAAG
Organism: Orychophragmus violaceus; assembly: GCA_030180135.1. Lineage (NCBI taxonomy): Eukaryota > Viridiplantae > Streptophyta > Magnoliopsida > Brassicales > Brassicaceae > Orychophragmus > Orychophragmus violaceus. The sequence goes on along the minus strand of CM058231.1, from coordinate 33,432,957 downwards.
TTCATCAAACAAGAACATTTTCTTTCCTTCTTTTTTTGTTAAAAGTCCAATGTTTTTGGTTTTAGTACAGTACTGAAACATGTTAATCAAACACATCTTAATTATAATTTTATTCTTTGGTATACATAATCATTACTCTCTTATTTTGAACCGGCAGAGAATCTTGTGGGTGCAGTTAGAGTCCCTTACTCCCCCACCCGACCTTGTGGTGGCCGCCGCCATAGTTATTGACTCGCCATTTCTCCGAGGCCTTAACCACTTCTACATGTCCACTGCCACTGCCATGGCTGGGGTTCATGTAAACACTATGTGGTGGAACCTGAGGAGCCATAAGCCTGTCCTGGTGCTTCATCCCGTACGCACCGTGCTGCTGCATCCCGTGGGCACCATGCGGCTGCATCTCGTGCGGACCGTGCTGCTGCATCCCATGCCCACCTTGGTGCGCACCATGTGGCTTCATCCCGTGCGTACCGTGGTACTGCATCCCCTGCTCGCCATGGTATGCATCTTCATGCCTTCCTTGCCATCCATTACCCATATTTCCCTTCACAATCATCATTAACCAAATTACCAATGGTGAGAAGCCGTATAAATTATAATAATGTTTATTAAGTTGGACAATTGGGGCATTCGCATATGGCTTACCATATCATAACAGACCCCCAAAATATATAAATCGTTCCATAAATAAAATCATTTAACAAAATTCAGCATCAGGTTTCAGGATTACTAAGTATTTAAAGAAACCAATCAAAACAGGCAACTTAGTGGTGTGTACTAATGTTGTCAGTTGTCACTGTGATTCCACAGTTTAAATTAAACCACCCCATAAATGGGTTTTTAAATGGTTTAAAGGCACTTTGGAAGAATATATACAACATAACATGATTAGTAAGGTTGCCACTTGCGACACCATAAAAGATGGCTTACGTTATGGTGAGGCAGAGCCATCGGAGGTGGGGGCACGATGTTCATATGAGGTGCCTGTTGGTGGTTGTTGTTGCTGTGAAGCGGCATGATAGTAGTGTGGTGGCTCTGACTCCTCTTATATAACTCCTCCACATCTGAGTCTGAGTCTTCTTCATCACAGACAGGCATGTGAGCCATGGGTGGACGGCCGTGGTTGGCCGGTAGCATCACGTGGTGGTCAAATCGGGCCTGACGGTCAAAGTAGCCTCTTTCTGGCTCCTCATGAGACAGGAACTCTTTGTGCTCCTTGAAGCCGTAACCGCTGCTTCTATGATCGTTGTGGCCGTAGCCGTTCCCGTACCCGTGCCCGTACTCTCCGATAAGTTTGTCAAGCATTTTTCTTTATATATATACTTGTCTTAGATTTCTTTGATAGGTATGAGTTATTAAAATATTTCTAGTGCTTCTGTATATATATACAAATCTTGTAGTGGAGTTTTTGATTGAAAATCTCATGTATCATAATATAATCTGAATCTTATTCTCTTTTCTACCACCACCATACCGAAAGTTGAGTAGACAAATTTGTTCTGATTCCGTTCGTCTTTTTTTAATTGATAAGTCCATTTCACGTGAGAATTTCCAATTCTATTTACTGAACAATAATGGAAGGATAACAATCAAACTGAGACTAAACCTACTTTACGGATTTTGATTTTAGTTTGCTTTTTTCGTATTATATCAAACTTAGCAATGAAATCCAATTTTAGCAGTACAAACAACCAGTTTCAGTTTCAAAGATAAATTTAAAAAGAAGCTGCATGAACAAAGTTTAAACAATATTTAAACATCAAGAGATTATTAGAGAGAGTTGAGACTTTTTTTTGAATCAAATGTAAAATTTGTATTCAACCAAAAAGCTTTGTTACAATGAATGCATTTAGGTCTTAGCTTTTGATTTGATTACATTGGGCTTGATTATGAGACTTTTGGTGATGGTTAAAGCTTGTCAAGATGGGCTTGTGGTGAACTGCATCTCTAGACCTCCATTGTAGGAGTGATCACCATCGATTTTGATTGATATCAGTTACTTATACACATAGTTGTCGATCATCTTGACGAGCTGAGCTTGCGTAAGAGCTGGTTCTACATGTTTTTATTGTTTCTTTCTCTCCAAACATGGTAAGCTGCTACATGAAAGAAATATCGGACTATAAAGTCTTGTAGTTAACAAAAGCTTGGCTTGTGACTGAGCTAAATCAGAGTATCCCACCTCGTATAATTCATGTCATCGAGACGTTAAAGACCCAAATCTTTCCATACATCTTTCGTGAAATCGCATGAGAAAAGGTGTTTTAACAGACTCCGCGAATCACGGGTTGAGGAAGGGATCGTCACCAATAACGACTTACATGAAGATCGGAACTAGAAGATAAGGGTTCGAGATTATAAAAGGAGAGGAGAGATCTTCTCAAATGCATTCCAACTTCGACACAGAATAACCATTTCGACTTAAATTATTGAATCTCATTTCTTGTTATTTTTATTCCGATTGTATAAGTTCTTATTTCGACATTCATCCTTAAAGATATCTTTCATTCATAGAAAATTTACATTCAAATTATCTTAGTCCGATCAACGCTACAAATAAATCTTTGGTGAATACCTCGATCTCACATTTGGCGCCGTCTGTGGGGACTACCGTAGATCTTCCTATCTTAAGAATCAGATCTAGGGTTTGATAGATATAAATGAATTCAAATCAACCTGGCTCCTCCGACACTCCACCACTAGTCGATCATCAGCAGGTGATTGACGGCGTTCCACAGAACACCATCGGGTCAGACCGATGTAGTGATGACGAGCTCTGACAATGTCGTGGTCCAGTCGCTCAAACAACCGCGACGGGACAGATTCCGACAAACATTTTGCCAGGAACCAACGACTCAAACAAGAACTGGATCTGGATGAGATCCGACTCCGCTTCCGCTTCCGCACGAGGAGGAAAATCTGGAACAATCAGATCCAGCCCACCACAAGCTCCTGCCCTTCGATGACAGAGTCTGGATGACCTCGCCGAGATCCGTTCGATGCTTAGCTTTCGCCGAACGAGAAGAAACTAGGCTAACACCGGGCCCAAGAAATCGCTAATTGCGCCATGGCTACCCAGCTCGCCGAACAAGAACGACTCTTATTCACGGAAAGGCATAAAGTTACACATATTGGTATATGTGGATGACCTTCTTATTTGCGGGAAAGATTCATACATGGTGGCAAAATTCAAATATTGTATGGGGAGATGTTTTGTAATTTAAGATCTTGGCCCCCTAAAATATTTTCTAGGTATCAAGGTTAGTCATGGACCCGACGGTTTCTTCTTGTCACTAAGAAAATACGCATTGGACATTGTTGCTGATAGAGGTGATTTTGGAGCCAAACCGGATCTCACCCCATTGGAACAAAATAATCAACTTGCTACCGTCAAAAGTCCACTTCTTTAAGACCCAAAGAAGTATAGAAGATTAATCGGTTGACTTATATACCTTCTCAATACATGGCCTGATCTATGCTATCCAGTACACATTCTCTCATAATTCATGAAAGCTCCCAACGAAGCACAATGGGAAGCTGCGCTACATGTTGTTCGCTTTCTAAAAGGATCGCCTGGACAGGGGATTATGTTGAGTTCTGACACCGATCTCACTCTCTCAATTTACTATGATTCTGATTGGTCTGCATGCCCAATCACAACTGTCACTTAGTGCCTTCGTTGTTATGTTTGGAGGCTCTCTGATTGCATGGAAAACTAAGAAACAAAAGCCAGTGTCACACTCGTCACTCGAAGCAGAATACAAGGCAATGGCTGCTGCACTTGGTCAGATCAAATGGATACAAAAGTTATTTGAAGAACTTGGTGTTGATTAGTCCATGAAGCTTATTCATTTCTTCTGCGACAATAAGGCTGCACTTTATATATCTGCCAATCCGGTTTTCCATGAACGTACTAATTAAGTATATAGAGAATGATTGTCATGCTACTCGAGATGTTGTTCAAGCTGGAGTCATCGTTACTAAACACATTCCTACAGGTTCACAGATCGAAGACATTTTGACTAAGTCGATTGGACATATGGCGTTTTAAAACTTAGTGTTCAAGCTGGGCATTCTTGATCTTCATGCTCTAACTTGAAGGTGAGTAGTGGCGATAAATATCCTGAAGATTTTGGAAAATTTTGGATAAAGCTTAGAAGTTTTTTGATAAAGATCAAATTTTATGTTGATAGAGTTTAGGCAGTGCCAACTCTAGGGGTAGGACAATGGGGCTTGGCCCCAGCACCCATAATTTTTCTCTCAAAAATAACCCTAAAGTAAGGTTTATTTTTTCTTAAAAAAATCCAGATAAGAGCCAAGTTAAAATATTTAATATATTTAAAAAACAATTCCCTAGGGCCCACAATATAGTTGAGCCGGCCCTAAGTTTAGAACTAGATTCCTAATATAATTGGTTTTATCATCGTTGAACAACATAAGCACTCACTCTCTCAATTTACTGTGATTCTGATTGGTCTGCATGCCCAATCACAACTGTCACTTAGTGCCTTCGTTGTTATGTTTGGAGGCTCTCTGATTGCATGGAAAACTAAGAAACAAAAGCCAGTGTCACACTCGTCACTCGAAGCAGAATACAAGGCAATGGCAGCTGCACTTGGTCAGATCAAATGGATACAAAAGTTATTTGAAGAACTTGGTGTTGATTAGTCCATGAAGCTTATTCATTTCTTCTGCGACAATAAGGCTGCACTTTATATATCTGCCAATCCGGTTTTCCATGAACGTACTAATTAAGTATATAGAGAATGATTGTCATGCTACTCGAGATGTTGTTCAAGCTGGAGTCATCGTTACTAAACACATTCCTACAGGTTCACAGATCGAAGACATTTTTACTAAGTCGATTGGACATATGGGGTTTTAAAACTTAGTGTTCAAGCTGGGCATTCTTGATCTTCATGCTCTAACTTGAAGGTGAGTAGTGGCGATAAATATCTTGAAGATTTTGGAAAATTTTGGATAAAGCTTAGAAGTTTTAGATAAAGATCAAATTTTATGTTGATAGAGTTTAAGCAGTGCCAACTCTAGGGGTAGGGCAATGGGGCTTGTCCCCAGCGCCCATAATTTTTCTCTCAAAAATAACACTAAAGTAAAGTTTATTTTTTTTTAAAAAAAAAATCCAGATAAGAGCCAAGTTAAAATATTTAATATATTTAAAAAAAATTCCCTAGGGCCCACAATATAGTTGAGCCGGCCCTAAGTTTAGAACTAGATTCCTAATATAATTGGTTTTATCATCGTTGAACAACAGAAGCTCTACATAAGGATAAACACCTATATTACTTGCAATCGACCGTCTGTTTTTTTTTTTGGCTAAAAGTTTGAGTATGCTTTAGTTTTATCATATGAAGATAAAACGGTCAATTCCTAACTCAAAAGTGGGTTGTATTCTTGATTCGGACATGTATTCACAACCTGTATAAAAAACTCTCACACTTCATATATATATTTTTTAATTCCACCCTCAATTCTAGAAAAAAAAAATAGTCAACACATACGTTGTTCATAATTTTGTTTGTTAACCGTTTGTTGACTTTAGTGTGGTTGTGACATGTGTGATGGGTCATCATAAATTACAAAAACTAATACGTCGGCTATCACAAAAAAAAAAAAAAAAAAAAACAAATTGTAGGAAAAAGGTTTTGTAGAATAAATCTTTTTATGGAAAATAAAACAAAATAATTTTATAAAATTTCAAATACTGGTTTATGTCAAGATTTATTGGTTTTGTTATTTTATCGAAAATTCATATTTTTATCTTTTTATATTTTGTCGATTTAAATAACATAATATAAATATATAAGAAAGACAAAAATGATAAATATTTGAAGTAGAGTTTTAATGAGAAAAATTCATAACTGAGTTGATTTATATCATTATATGTACAATCTAATGGTCTAGACACGCCAATAAAATTTATTGTTCTATACAGAACTGATTTGCTAAAATTCGTTAATTATCAAAGTTAATTTTATCTGATTAGTTCAATTTAGCGGATTAGATTTATTGACGTGTTCGGACCATTAGATTTTACCGTGGAAAACTTAGTTGAGAACTGGTGTGGTAAGTGTCACATAAATTTTAAAGTTTTAATATTCAATGGTTTTATTAAAAATAGGGAACTCTAATTGTTTACTTTTTATTTTGTAATACCGTAGAAATTTCGAGTTTTAAACTCATAATCTCCAAAAACGTTCGAAGTTAATTTTTAGATAATCCGATATAACCATCCGTACGAAAGAAGGTTTGAACATGAAACACAAGAAAATCAATCTCTTGTGTTACCACTGGGCTATTAATATTATTTTATCATTTAATGTACGGTAATTGGTGATTCAATGGATGCATGCTTTTTTTTTTTTTTTTTTTTTGTTTAACTTGGGGGTATCCCGGGCCTATGGAAGGGCCCAGACTAATTCCCAAGGGGAGGTGCAGCCCATGGATAGACCCTCTCTCCGGATATTCAAATGGGCCGTAAGCAATGGGCCCATATCCATGTGGGTGAGCAGAAGAGGCATTTTTGTTTCCGCCTGGGCTCGAACCCGGGTGGTTTCTAGCCACCACGAGCCCCTCAACCAGTTAGACTACCTCAACCGCTCTGATGCATGCTTTTCTACATTTTTATTTTTGGTGACTTCGCGGACACATCACAACTGTTACCATTTTTTTGAAGACTTAGCAGACATATCACAATGTATGTTTTGGCCATTTTTTAGAATTAAGGAATAAAATTATAAAAGGGTAAAATTCATACAGATCGTGAATACATGTCAGAATAGAAGGATTAATTGCACCCAATGTATCTTTTTTGAAAAGTAATAGCAAAGTTGTATCTTTCAAAATCCAATTGCATTTTTGTATCTTTTTTTGTCTTCTAGTGCTGGTTAAAGACCATATTGTCCCTGACTTTTGTTTTTTAGTTATAGATAGTTAATTACATAAACTATCCACAATTCCTCCTTCTATCCATCCGAATTTCATTTTCTTTTTAATTCTTTTCTTTTCTCTTACACTCTCTTTCTTACTTTATGTATTATTTTTTACCCCAAGTTTTTTTAATTGTAGATAGGATGAATTGGGTGAGGTTTTCGGATTTATAGATCGTCGGAATGGTATTAGAACGGGACGATCTATCGGAATTCAAAAAAAAAAAAAAAATTCGAACTTAATATGAAAGTTGCGAATGGATAGTTTAGAGTATATGTCCACAACATCCATCCACGTGTATACTTATGATGGACAAGATGCTTAACATGATGATTTAACATATGATGTTGGACGATCACATGAATGATGAATCCAAAAATATGTTTACCTTGGGTAAACGTTTAACATATGATTATTCGTGGACAAGATACTCAACAAGATGAGTTCAACATGAATGATGATGGACAAGATGCTTAACAAGATGCTTTAACATATGATTATTTGTGGACACAAAAGTATGTTGGACGATCACATCTCATGCTTAACAAGATGGTTTAACATATGATGGACAAAATGCTTAACAAGATTGCAACGCTTATGATCCGTGGACACAAAGTGCGGATCTAATGGACAAAAGTTGGTTAAGAGTTCACATGATTGTGAATTTGTGGACATAGAGTAGGTGTAGACCACTATCCATTAACAAGATGCTTACCATGGGTAAACGTTTTATGATGGACAATAGGTGATCAAGAGTTGTTGGACGATCACAATAGGTGGTCAAATGCTTAACAAGATGGTTTATGATGGACAATGGGCGGTCTTGCATGTGATATAATCATTGTAGTATCCACATCACAAAAGTACGTTGAGTCGATTATTCGTGGACACTAACACGATTATATCACATGTTAAACATTTATGATGGACAATATGGTTTAACATATGATGGACAAGATTCTAAACAAGATGCTTACGATGGAAAAAACCCTTATGATCGGCAATAGGTAACAAGATGCTTACCATAGATAAACGTTTATGATGGACAATAGGTGATCAAGAGTTGTTGGACGATCATATCTCATGCTTAACAAGATAGTTTAACATATGATGGACAAGATGCTTAACAAGATGATTACCATGAGAAACGCTTATGATGGACAATTGTTAACATGATGCTTACCATAGGTAAACGTTTTATGATGGACAATAGGTGGTCAATTGCTCAACAAGATGGTTTATGATGGACAATAGGTAGTCTTGCATGTGATATGATCATTGTATTATCCACATGGATAGATATTATGGACAGCTAGCCTCAACTATCCATTCGCAATTTCCGTATTAAGTTTTTTTTTTTTTTTTTTTTGATTTCCGATAGATCGACCGGTTTTAGCTCCATTCCGGTGGTCTATACGTCCGGAAGCAACACTCAATTCATTACATCCACCGTTCAAAAATTATGGGGTGAAATAAATAGAAAAGTAAGAAAGAGAATGAAAATGGATAAAAAAAAAGAAAAAATAAAAAAAAAGAATGGATAGTTTTTATAAGTGCATTACATATCCATCAAGAGTCTCTATTGCACATTTTCTCTCATTCCTTCTATTTGTGAAGGTTAATATTGTCTTTTTACACGTGGGGCCTACAAAAAAATACATAAATGCAAAGTCTTTTTAAAAGATACAAGATTGCAACAATAAATGTAAAAAGATATACTCAGTGCAATTCACCCCAGAATAGAATCAGAGATAACGCCTCGCCGCTAAGGTAAGAATTAGCCGTTGTCTCATTATACTTCTTAAAAAACAACTTTTGCAATCAATCTTTCCACGTTCATGGTAAAATCAATTGATAATACTTACATCACCTTTATTTAACATAAGCAGCAACAACAGTCCGTAGTGATCACAAGTTCATCAAACAAGAACATTTTCTTTCCTTCTTTTTTTGTTAAAAGTCCAATGTTTTTGGTTTTAGTACAGTACTGAAACATGTTAATCAAACACATCTTAATTATAATTTTATTCTTTGGTATACATAATCATTACTCTCTTATTTTGAACCGGCAGAGAATCTTGTGGGTGCAGTTAGAGTCCCTTACTCCCCCACCCGACCTTGTGGTGGCCGCCGCCGTAGTTATTGACTCGCCATTTCTCCGAGGCCTTAACCACTTCTACATGTCCACTGCCACTGCCATGGCTGGGGTTCATGTAAACACTATGTGGTGGAACCTGAGGAGCCATAAGCCTGTCCTGGTGCTTCATCCCGTACGCACCGTGCTGCTGCATCCCGTGGGCACCATGCGGCTGCATCTCGTGCGGACCGTGCTGCTGCATCCCATGCCCACCTTGGTGCGCACCATGTGGCTTCATCCCGTGCGTACCGTGGTACTGAATCCCCTGCTCGCCATGGTATGCATCTTCATGCCTTCCTTGCCATCCATTACCCATATTTCCCTTCACAATCATCATTAACCAAATTACCAATGGTGAGAAGCCGTATAAATTATAATAATGTTTATTAAGTTGGACAATTGGGGCATTCGCATATGGCTTACCATATCATAACAGACCCCCAAAATATATAAATCGTTCCATAAATAAAATCATTTAACAAAATTCAGCATCAGGTTTCAGGATTACTAAGTATTTAAAGAAACCAATCAAAACAGGCAACTTAGTGGTGTGTACTAATGTTGTCAGTTGTCACTGTGATTCCACAGTTTAAACCACCCCATAAATGGGTTTTTAAATGGTTTAAAGGCACTTTGGAAGAATATATACAACATAACATGATTAGTAAGGTTGCCACTTGCGACACCATAAAAGATGGCTTACGTTATGGTGAGGCAGAGCCATCGGAGGTGGGGGCACGATGTTCATATGAGGTGCCTGTTGGTGGTTGTTGTTGCTGTGAAGCGGCATGATAGTAGTGTGGTGGCTCTGACTCCTCTTATATAACTCCTCCACATCTGAGTCTGAGTCTTCTTCATCACAGACAGGCATGTGAGCCATGGGTGGACGGCCGTGGTTGGCCGGTAGCATCACGTGGTGGTCAAATCGGGCCTGACGGTCAAAGTAGCCTCTTTCTGGCTCCTCATGAGACAGGAACTCTTTGTGCTCCTTGAAGCCGTAACCGCTGCTTCTATGATCGTTGTGGCCGTAGCCGTTCCCGTACCCGTGCCCGTACTCTCCGATAAGTTTGTCAAGCATTTTTCTTTATATATATACTTGTCTTAGATTTCTTTGATAGGTATGAGTTATTAAAATATTTCTAGTGCTTCTGTATATATATACAAATCTTGTAGTGGAGTTTTTGATTGAAAATCTCATGTATCATAATATAATCTGAATCTTATTCTCTTTTCTACCACCACCATACCGAAAGTTGAGTAGACAAATTTGTTCTGATTCCGTTCGTCTTTTTTTAATTGATAAGTCCATTTCACGTGAGAATTTCCAATTCTATTTACTGAACAATAATGGAAGGATAACAATCAAACTGAGACTAAACCTACTTTACGGATTTTGATTTTAGTTTGCTTTTTTCGTATTATATCAAACTTAGCAATGAAATCCAATTTTAGCAGTACAAACAACCAGTTTCAGTTTCAAAGATAAATTTAAAAAGAAGCTGCATGAACAAAGTTTAAACAATATTTAAACATAAAGAGATTATTAGAGAGAGTTGAGACTTTTTTTTGAATCAAATGTAAAATTTGTATTCAACCAAAAAGATTTGTTACAATGAATGCATTTAGGTCTTAGCTTTTGATTTGATTACATTGGGCTTGATTATGAGACTTTTGGTGATGGTTAAAGCTTGTCAAGATGGGCTTGTGGTGAACTGCATCTCTAGACCTCCATTGTAGGAGTGATCACCATCGATTTTGATTGATATCAGTTACTTATACACATAGTTGTCGATCATCTTGACGAGCTGAGCTTGCGTAAGAGCTGGTTCTACATGTTTTTATTGTTTCTTTCTCTCCAAACATGGTAAGCTGCTACATGAAAGAAATATCGGACTATAAAGTCTTGTAGTTAACAAAAGCTTGGCTTGTGACTGAGCTAAATCAGAGTATCCCACCTCGTATAATTCATGTCATCGAGACGTTAAAGAGCCAAATCTTTCCATACATCTTTCGTGAAATCGCATGAGAAAAGGTGTTTTAACAGACTCCGCGAATCACGGGTTGAGGAAGGGATCGTCACCAATAACGACTTACATGAAGATCGGAACTAGAAGATAAGGGTTCGAGATTATAAAAGGAGAGGAGAGATCTTCTCAAATGCATTCTAACTTCGACAGAGAATAACCATTTCGACTTAAATTATTGAATCCCATTTCTTGTTATTTTTATTCCGATTTTATAAGTTCTTCTTTCGACATTCAAATTATCTTAGTCCGATCCACGCTACAAATAAATCTTTGGTGTGAATACCTCGATCTCACATTTGGCGCCGTCTGTGGGGACTACCGTAGATCTTCCTATCTTAAGAATCAGAACTAGGGTTCGATAGATAGAAATGAATCCAAATCAACCTGTCTCCTCCGACACTCCACCACTAGTCGATCATCAGCAGGTGATTGGCGGCGTTCCACAGAACACCATCGGGTCAGACCGATGTAGTGATGACGAGCTCTGACAATGTCGTGGTCCAGTCCCTCAAACAACCGCGACGGGCCAGATTCCGACAAACATTTTGCCAGGAACCAACGACTCAAACAAGAACTGGATCTGGATGAGATCCGACTCCGCTTCTGCTTCCGCACGAGGAGGCAAATCTGGAACAATCAAATCCATCCCACCACAAGCTCCTGCCCTTCGATGACAGATTCCGGATGACCTCGCCGAGATCCGTTCGATGTTTAGCTTTCGCCGAACGAGAAGAAACTAGGCTAACACCGGGCCCAAGAAATCGCTAATTGCGCCATGGCTACCCAGCTCGCCGAACAAGAACGACCCTTTTCTCTTATTCACGGAAAGGCTTAGAGTTACACATATTGGTATATGTGGATGACCTTCTTATTTGCGGGAATGATTCATACATGGTGGCAAAATTCATAAATTGTATGGGGAGATGTTTTGTAATTTAAGATCTTGGCCCCCTAAAATATTTTCTAGGTATCAAGGTTAGTCATGGACCCGACGGTTTCTTCTTGTCACTAAGAAAATACGCATTGGACATTGTTGCTGATAGAGGTGATCTTGGAGCCAAACCGGATCTCACCCCATTGGAACAAAATAATCAACTTGCTACCGTCAAAAGTCCACTTCTTTAAGACCCAAAGAAGTATAGAAGATTAATCCGTTGACTTATATACCTTCTCAATACATGGCCTGATCTATGCTATCCAGTACACATTCTCTCATAATTCATGAAAGCTCCCAACGAAGCACAATGGGAAGCTGCGCTACATGTTGTTCGCTTTCTAAAAGGATCGCCTGGACAGGGGATTATGTTGAGTTCTGACACCGATATCACTCTCTCAATTTACTGTGATTCTGATTGGTCTGCATTCCCAATCACAACTGTCACTTAGTGCCTTCGTTGTTATGTTTGGAGGCTCTCTGATTGCATGGAAAACTAAGAAACAAAACCCAGTGTCACACTCGTCACCCGAAGCAGAATACAAGGCAATGGCAGCTGCACTTGGTCATATCAAATGGATACAAAAGTTATTTGAAGTACTTGGTGTTGATCAGTCCATGAAGCTTACTCGTTTCTTCTGCAGCAATAAGGCTGCAATTTATATATCTGTCAATCCGGTTTTCCATGAACGTACTAATTAAGTATATAGAGAATGATTGTCATGCTACTCGAGATGTTGTTCAAGCTGGAGTCATTGTTACTAAACACATTCCTACAGGTTCACAGATCGAAGACATTTTGACAAAGTCGATTGGACATATGGCGTTTTAAAACTTAGTGTTCAAGTTGGGCATTCTTGATCTTCATGCTCTAACTTGAAGGTGAGTAGTGGCGATAAATATCCTGAAGATTTTGGAAAATTTTGGATAAAGCTTAGAAGTTTTTGATAAAGATCAAATTTTATGTTGATAGAGTTTAGGCAGTGCCAACTCTAGGGGTAGGACAATGGGGCTTGGCCCCAGCATCCATAATTTTTCTCTCAAAAATAACCCTAAAGTAAGGTTTATTTTTTCTTAAAAAAATCCAGATAAGAGCCAAGTTAAAATATTTAATATATTTAAAAAACAATTCCCTAGGGCCCACAATATAGTTGAGCCGGCCCTAAGTTTAGAACTAGATTCCTAATATAATTAGTTTTATCATCGTTGAACAACAAAAGCACTCACTCTCTCAATTTACTGTGATTCTGATTGGTCTGCATGCCCAATCACAACTGTCACTTAGTGCCTTCGTTGTTATGTTTGGAGGCTCTCTGATTGCATGGAAAACTAAGAAACAAAAGCCAGTGTCACACTCGTCACTCGAAGCAGAATACAAGGCAATGGCAGCTGCACTTGGTCAGATCAAATGGATACAAAAGTTATTTGAAGAACTTGGTGTTGATTAGTCCATGAAGCTTATTCATTTCTTCTGCGACAATAAGGCTGCACTTTATATATCTGCCAATCCAGTTTTCCATGAACGTACTAATTAAGTATATAGAGAATGATTGTCATGCTACACGAGATGTTGTTCAAGCTGGAGTCATTGTTACTAAACACATTCCTACAGGTTCACAGATCGAAGACATTTTGACTAAGTCGATTGGACATATGGGGTTTTAAAACTTAGTGTTCAAGCTGGGCATTCTTGATCTTCATGCTCTAACTTGAAGGTGAGTAGTGGCGATAAATATCTTGAAGATTTTGGAAAATTTTGGATAAAGCTTAGAAGTTTTAGATAAAGATCAAATTTTATGTTGATAGAGTTTAGGCAGTGCCAACTCTAGGGGTAGGGCAATGGGGCTTGTCCCCAGCGTCCATAATTTTTTTCTCAAAAATAACACTAAAGTAAAGTTTATTTTTTAAAAAAAAAATCCAGATAAGAGCCAAGTTAAAATATTTAATATATTTAAAAAAAATTCCCTAGGGACCACACTATAGTTGAGCCGGCCCTAAGTTTAGAACTAGATTCCTAATATAATTGGTTTTATCATCGTTGAACAACAGAAGCTCTACATAAGGATAAACACCTATATTACTTGCAATCGACCGTCAGTTTTTTTTTTTGGCTAAAAGTTTGAGTATGCTTTAGTTTTATCATATGAAGATAAAACGGTCAATTCCTAACTCAAAAGTGGGTTGTATTCTCGATTCGGACATGTATTCACAACCTGTATAAAAAACTCTCACACTTCATATATATATTTTTTTAATTCCACCCTCAATTCTAGAAAAAAAAAAATAGTCAACACATACGTTGTTCATAATTTTGTTTGTTAACCATTTGTTGACTTTAGTGTCGTTGTGACATGTGTGATGGGTCATCATAAATAACAAAAACTAATACGTCGGCTATCACAAAAAAAAAAAAATTCAAAAAACAAATTGTAGGAAAAAGGTTTTGTAGAATAAATCTTTTTATGGAAATTAAAACAAAATAATTTTATAAAATTTCAAATACTGGTTTATGTCAAGATTTATTGGTTTTGTTATTTTATCGAAAATTCATATTTTTATCATTTTATATTTTGTCGATTTAAATAACAAAATATAAATATATAAGAAAGACAAAAATGATAAATATTTGAAGTAGAGTTTTAATGAGAAAAATTCATAACTCAGTTGATTTATATCATTATATGTACAATCTAATGGTCTAGACACGCCAATAAAACTTAGTGTTCAAGCTGGGCATTCTTGATCTTCATGCTCTTCTATACAGAACTGATTTGCTAAAATTCGTTAATTATCAAAGTTAATTTAATCTGATTTGTTCAATTTAGCAGATTAGATTTATTGACGTGTTCACCCCAGAATAGAATCAGAGATAACGCCTCGCCGCTAAGGTAAGAATTAGCCGTTGTCTCATTATACTTCTTAAAAAACAACTTTTGCAATCAATCTTTCCACGTTCATGGTAAAATCAATTGATAATACTTACATCACCTTTATTTAACATAAGCAGCAACAACAGTCCGTAGTGATCACAAGTTCATCAAACAAGAACATTTTCTTTCCTTCTTTTTTTGTTAAAAGTCCAATGTTTTTGGTTTTAGTACAGTACTGAAACATGTTAATCAAACACATCTTAATTATAATTTTATTCTTTGGTATACATAATCATTACTCTCTTATTTTGAACCGGCAGAGAATCTTCATAAGGGTGCAGTTAGAGTCCCTTATCCCCCACCCGACCTTGTGGTGGCCGCCGCCTAGTTATTGACTCGCCATTTCTCCGAGGCCTTAACCACTTCTACATGTCCACTGCCACTGCCATGGCTGGGGTTCATGTAAACACTATGTGGTGGAACCTGAGGAGCCATAAGCCTGTCCTGGTGCTTCATCCCGTACGCACCGTGCTGCTGCATCCCGTGGGCACCATGCGGCTGCATCTCGTGCGGACCGTGCTGCTGCATCCCATGCCCACCTTGGTGCGCACCATGTGGCTTCATCCCGTGCGTACCGTGGTACTGAATCCCCTGCTCGCCATGGTATGCATCTTCATGCCTTCCTTGCCATCCATTACCCATATTTCCCTTCACAATCATCATTAACCAAATTACCAATGGTGAGAAGCCGTATAAATTATAATAATGTTTATTAAGTTGGACAATTGGGGCATTCGCATATGGCTTACCATATCATAACAGACCCCCAAAATATATAAATCGTTCCATAAATAAAATCATTTAACAAAATTCAGCATCAGGTTTCAGGATTACTAAGTATTTAAAGAAACCAATCAAAACAGGCAACTTAGTGGTGTGTACTAATGTTGTCAGTTGTCACTGTGATTCCACAGTTTAAACCACCCCATAAATGGGTTTTTAAATGGTTTAAAGGCACTTTGGAAGAATATATACAACATAACATGATTAGTAAGGTTGCCACTTGCGACACCATAAAAGATGGCTTACGTTATGGTGAGGCAGAGCCATCGGAGGTGGGGGCACGATGTTCATATGAGGTGCCTGTTGGTGGTTGTTGTTGCTGTGATGCGGCATGATAGTAGTGTGGTGGCTCTGACTCCTCTTATAGAACTCCTCCACATCTGAGTCTGAGTCTTCTTCATCACAGACAGGCATGTGAGCCATGGGTGGACGGCCGTGGTTGGCCGGTAGCATCACGTGGTGGTCAAATCGGGCCTGACGGTCAAAGTAGCCTCTTTCTGGCTCCTCATGAGACAGGAACTCTTTGTGCTCCTTGAAGCCGTAACCGCTGCTTCTATGATCGTTGTGGCCGTAGCCGTTCCCGTACCCGTGCCCGTACTCTCCGATAAGTTTGTCAAGCATTTTTCTTTATATATATACTTGTCTTAGATTTCTTTGATAGGTATGAGTTATTAAAATATTTCTAGTGCTTCTGTATATATATACAAATCTTGTAGTGGAGTTTTTGATTGGAAATCTCATGTATCATAATATAATCTGAATCTTATTCTCTTTTCTACCACCACCATACCGAAAGTTGAGTAGACAAATTTGTTCTGATTCCGTTCGTCTTTTTTTAATTGATAAGTCCATTTCACGTGAGAATTTCCAATTCTATTTACTGAACAATAATGGAAGGATAACAATCAAACTGAGACTAAACCTACTTTACGGATTTTGATTTTAGTTTGCTTTTTTCGTATTATATCAAACTTAGCAATGAAATCCAATTTTAGCAGTACAAACAACCAGTTTCAGTTTCAAAGATAAATTTAAAAAGAAGCTGCATGAACAAAGTTTAAACAATATTTAAACATCAAGAGATTATTAGAGAGAGTTGAGACTTTTTTTTGAATCAAATGTAAAATTTGTATTCAACCAAAAAGCTTTGTTACAATGAATGCATTTAGGTCTTAGCTTTTGATTTGATTACATTGGGCTTGATTATGAGACTTTTGGTGATGGTTAAAGCTTGTCAAGATGGGCTTGTGGTGAACTGCATCTCTAGACCTCCATTGTAGGAGTGATCACCATCGATTTTGATTGATATCAGTTACTTATACACATAGTTGTCGATCATCTTGACGAGCTGAGCTTGCGTAAGAGCTGGTTCTACATGTTTTTATTGTTTCTTTCTCTCCAAACATGGTAAGCTGCTACATGAAAGAAATATCGGACTATAAAGTCTTGTAGTTAACAAAAGCTTGGCTTGTGACTGAGCTAAATCAGAGTATCCCACCTCGTATAATTCATGTCATCGAGACGTTAAAGACCCAAATCTTTCCATACATCTTTCGTGAAATCGCATGAGAAAAGGTGTTTTAACAGACTCCGCGAATCACGGGTTGAGGAAGGGATCGTCACCAATAACGACTTACATGAAGATCGGAACTAGAAGATAAGGGTTCGAGATTATAAAAGGAGAGGAGAGATCTTCTCAAATGCATTCCAACTTCGACACAGAATAACCATTTCGAATTAAATTATTGAATCTCATTTCTTGTTATTTTTATTCCGATTGTATAAGTTCTTATTTCGACATTCATCCTTAAAGATATCTTTCATTCATAGAAAATTTACATTCAAATTATCTTAGTCCGATCCACGCTACAAATAAATCTTTGGTGTGAATACCTCGATCTCACATTTGGCGCCGTCTGTGGGGACTACCGTAGATCTTCCTATCTTAAGAATCAGATCTAGGGTTTGATAGATAGAAATGAATCCAAATCAACCTGGCTCCTCCAACACTCCACCACTAGTCGATCATCAGCAGGTGATTGACGGCGTTCCACAGAACACCATCGGGTCAGACCGATGTAGTGATGACGAGCTCTGACAATGTCGTGGTCCAGTCGCTCAAACAACCGCGACGGGCCAGATTCCGACAAACATTTTGCCAGGAACCAACGACTCAAACAAGAAATGGATCTGGATGAGATCCGACTCCGCTTCCGCTTCCGCACGAGGAGGCAAATCTGGAACAATCAGATCCAGCCCACCACAAGCTCCTGCCCTTCGATGACAGAGTCTGGATGACCTCGCCAAGATCCGTTCGATGCTTAGCTTTCGCCGAATGAGAAGAAACTAGGCTAACACCGGGCCCAAGAAATCGCCAATTTCGCCATGGCTACCCAGCTCGCCGAACAAGAACGACCCTTTTCTCTTATTCACGGAAAGGCATAAAGTTACACATATTGGTATATGTGGATGACCTTCTTATTTGCGGGAAATATTCATACATGGTGGCAAAATTCAAATATTGTATGGGGAGATGTTTTGTAATTTAAGATCTTGGCCCCCTAAAATATTTTCTAGGTATCAAGGTTAGTCATGGACCCGACGGTTTCTTCTTGTCACTAAGAAAATACGCATTGGACATTGTTGCTGATAGAGGTGATCTTGGAGCCAAACCGGATCTCACCCCATTGGAACAAAATAATCAACTTGCTACCGTCAAAAGTCCACTTCTTCAAGACCCAAAGAAGTATAGAAGATTAATCGGTTGACTTATATACCTTCTCAATACATGGCCTGATCTATGCTATCCAGTACACATTCTCTCATAATTCATGAAAGCTCCCAACGAAGCACAATGGGAAGCTGCGCTACATGTTGTTCGCTTTCTAAAAGGATTGCCTGGACAGGGGATTATGTTGAGTTCTGACACCGATCTCACTCTCTCAATTTACTGTGATTCTGATTGGTCTGCATGCCCAATCACAACTGTCACTTAGTGCCTTCATTGTTATGTTTGGAGGCTCTCTGATTGCATGGAAAACTAAGAAACAAAAGCCAGTGTCACACTCGTCACCCGAAGCAGAATACAAGGCAATGGCAGTTGCACTTGGTCATATCAAATGGATACAAATGTTATTTGAAGTACTTGGTGTTGATCAGTCCATGAAGCTTACTCGTTTCTTCTGCGGCAATAAGGCTGCAATTTATATATCTGCCAATCCGGTTTTCCATGAACGTACTAATTAAGTATATAGAGAATGATTGTCATGCTACTCGAGATGTTGTTCAAGCTGGAGTCATCGTTACTAAACACATTCCTACAGGTTCACAGATCGAAGACATTTTGACTAAGTCGATTGGACATATGGCGTTTTAAAACTTAGTGTTCAAGCTGGGCATTCTTGATCTTCATGCTCTAACTTGAAGGTGAGTAGTGGCGATAAATATCCTGGAGATTTTGGAAAATTTTGGATAAAGCTTAGAAGTTTTTGATAAAGATCAAATTTTATGTTGATAGAGTTTAGGCAGTGCCAATTCTAGGGGTAGGACAATGGGGCTTGGCCCCAGCACCCATAATTTTTCTCTCAAAAATATCCCTAAAGTAAGGTTTACTTTTTCTTAAAAAATCAGATAAGAGCCAAGTTAAAATATTTAATATATTTTAAAAAAATTTCCTAGGGCCCACAATATAGTTGAGCCGGCCCTAAGTTTAGAACTAGATTCCTAATATAATTGGTTTTATCATCGTTGAACAACAGAAGCACTCACTCTCTCAATTTACTGTGATTCTGATTGGTCTGCATGCCCAATCACAACTGTCACTTAGTGCCTTCGTTGTTATGTTTGGAGGCTCTCTGATTGCATGGAAAACTAAGAAACAAAAGCCAGTGTCACACTCGTCACTCGAAGCAGAATACAAGGCAATGTCAGCTGCACTTGGTCAGATCAAATGGATACAAAAGTTATTTGAAGAACTTGGTGTTGATTAGTCCATGAAGCTTATTCATTTCTTCTGCGACAATAAGGCTGCACTTTATATATCTGCCAATCCGGTTTTTCCATGAACGTACTAATTAAGTATATAGAGAATGATTGTCATGCTACTCGAGATGTTGTTCAAGCTGGAGTCATCGTTACTAAACACATTCCTACAGGTTCACAGATCGAAGACATTTAGACTAAGTCGATTGGACATATGGGGTTTTAAAACTTAGTGTTCAAGCTGGGCATTCTTGATCTTCATGCTCTAACTTGAAGGTGAGTAGTGGCGATAAATATCTTGAAGATTTTGGAAAATTTTGGATAAAGCTTAGAAGTTTTAGATAAAGATCAAATTTTATGTTGATAGAGTTTAAGCAGTGCCAACTCTAGGGGTAGGGCAATGGGGCTTGTCCCCAGCGCCCATAATTTTTCTCTCAAAATTAACACTAAAGTAAAGTTTATTTTTTTTTAAAAAAAAATCCAGATAAGAGCCAAGTTAAAATATTTAATATATTTAAAAAAAATTCCCTAGGGCCCACAATATAGTTGAGCCGGCCCTAAGTTTAGAACTAGATTCCTAATATAATTGGTTTTATCATCGTTGAACAACAGAAGCTCTACATAAGGATAAACACCTATATTACTTGCAATCGACCGTCAGTTTTTTTTTTTTTTTTGGCTAAAAGTTTGAGTATGCTTTAGTTTTATCATATGAAGATAAAACGGTCAATTCCTAACTCAAAAGTGGGTTGTATTCTCGATTCGGACATGTATTCACAACCTGTATAAAAAACTCTCACACTTCATATATATATTTTTTAATTCCACCCTCAATTCTAGAAAAAAAAAATAGTCAACACATACGTTGTTCATAATTTTGTTTGTTAACCATTTGTTGACTTTAGTGTGGTTGTGACATGTGTGATGGGTCATCATAAATAACAAAAACTAATACGTCGGCTATCACAAAAAAAAAAAAAAATTCAAAAAACAAATTGTAGGAAAAAGGTTTTGTAGAATAAATCTTTTTATGGAAAATAAAACAAAATAATTTTATAAAATTTCAAATACTGGTTTATGTCAAGATTTATTGGTTTTGTTATTTTATCGAAAATTCATATTTTTATCTTTTTATATTTTGTCGATTTAAATAACAAAATATAAATATATAAGAAAGACAAAAATGATAAATATTTGAAGTAGAGTTTTAATGAGAAAAATTCATAACTGAGTTGATTTATATCATTATATGTACAATCTAATGGTCTAGACACGCCAATAAAATTTATTGTTCTATACAGAACTGATTTGCTAAAATTCGTTAATTATCAAAGTTAATTTTATCTGATTAGTTCAATTTAGCAGATTAGATTTATTGACGTGTTCGGACCATTAGATTTTACCGTGGAAAACTTAGTTGAGAACTGGTGTGGTAAGTGTCACATAAATTTTAAAGTTTTAATATTCAATGGTTTTATTAAAAATAGGGAACTCTAATTGTTTACTTTTTATTTTGTAATACCGCAGAAATTTCGAGTTTTAAACTCATAATCTCTAAAAAAGTTCGAAGTTAATTTTTAGATAATCCGATATAACCATCCGTACGAAAGAAGGTTTGAACATGAAACACAAAAAAAATCAATCTCTTGTGTTACTACTGGGCTATTAATATTATTTTATCATTTAATGTACGGTAATTGGTGATTCAATGGATGCATGCTTTTCTACATTTTTATTTTTGGTGACTTCGCGGACATATCACAACTGTTACCATTTTTTGAAGACTTAGCAGACATATCACAATGTATGTTTTGGCCATTTTTTAGAATTAAGGAATAAAATTATAAAAGGGTAAAATTCATACAGATCGTGAATACATGTCAGAATAGAATCAGAGATAACGCCTCACCGCTAAGGTAAGAATTAGCCGTTGTCTCATTATACTTCTTAAAAAACAACTTTTGCAATCAATCTTTCCACGTTCATGGTAAAATCAATTGATAATACTTACATCACCTTTATTTAACATAAGCAGCAACAACAGTCCGTAGTGATCACAAGTTCATCAAACAAGAACATTTTCTTTCCTTCTTTTTTTGTTAAAAGTCCAATGTTTTTGGTTTTAGTACAGTACTGAAACATCTTAATCAAACACATCTTAATTATAATTTTATTCTTTGGTATACATAATCATTACTCTCTTATTTTGAACCGGCAGAGAATCTTGTGGGTGCAGTTAGAGTCCCTTACTCCCCCACAGTGCCGGTCCAATATTTTTGGATGCCCTATTCAACACTAAAATATTATTTAATATAATTTTTATTCGAAATTTTATTTAAATATCTTAACAAAAAAATTATATTTTAAAATACCTATATTATGAAAAATATATTTAGATATGCCCTTTTAATTTTTTTTAATATATACTAATGAAGAAAATATATAGAAAAATGCCCTTTTTAGTTGGATGCCCTAATCCGTCGCTTATGTGGCTTATGCTCGAGGCCGGCTCTGCTCCCCCACCCGACCTTGTGGTGGCCGCCGCCATAGTTATTGACTCGCCATTTCTCCGAGGCCTTAACCACTTCTACATGTCCACTGCCACTGCCATGGCTGGGGTTCATGTAAACACTATGTGGTGGAACCTGAGGAGCCATAAGCCTGTCCTGGTGCTTCATCCCGTACGCACCGTGCTGCTGCATCCCGTGGGCACCATGCGGCTGCATCTCGTGCGGACCGTGCTGCTGCATCCCATGCCCACCTTGGTGCGCACCATGTGGCTTCATCCCGTGCGTACCGTGGTACTGCATCCCCTGCTCGCCATGGTATGCATCTTCATGCCTTCCTTGCCATCCATTACCCATATTTCCCTTCACAATCATCATTAACCAAATTACCAATGGTGAGAAGCCGTATAAATTATAATAATGTTTATTAAGTTGGACAATTGGGGCATTCGCATATGGCTTACCATATCATAACAGACCCCCAAAATATATAAATCGTTCCATAAATAAAATCATTTAACAAAATTCAGCATCAGGTTTCAGGATTACTAAGTATTTAAAGAAACCAATCAAAACAGGCAACTTAGTGGTGTGTACTAATGTTGTCAGTTGTCACTGTGATTCCACAGTTTAAACCACCCCATAAATGGGTTTTTAAATGGTTTAAAGGCACTTTGGAAGAATATATACAACATAACATGATTAGTAAGGTTGCCACTTGCGACACCATAAAAGATGGCTTACGTTATGGTGAGGCAGAGCCATCGGAGGTGGGGGCACGATGTTCATATGAGGTGCCTGTTGGTGGTTGTTGTTGCTGTGATGCGGCATGATAGTAGTGTGGTGGCTCTGACTCCTCTTATAGAACTCCTCCACATCTGAGTCTGAGTCTTCTTCATCACAGACAGGCATGTGAGCCATGGGTGGACGGCCGTGGTTGGCCGGTAGCATCACGTGGTGGTCAAATCGGGCCTGACGGTCAAAGTAGCCTCTTTCTGGCTCCTCATGAGACAGGAACTCTTTGTGCTCCTTGAAGCCGTAACCGCTGCTTCTATGATCGTTGTGGCCGTAGCCGTTCCCGTACCCGTGCCCGTACTCTCCGATAAGTTTGTCAAGCATTTTTCTTTATATATATACTTGTCTTAGATTTCTTTGATAGGTATGAGTTATTAAAATATTTCTAGTGCTTCTGTATATATATACAAATCTTGTAGTGGAGTTTTTGATTGGAAATCTCATGTATCATAATATAATCTGAATCTTATTCTCTTTTCTACCACCACCATACCGAAAGTTGAGTAGACAAATTTGTTCTGATTCCGTTCGTCTTTTTTTAATTGATAAGTCCATTTCACGTGAGAATTTCCAATTCTATTTACTGAACAATAATGGAAGGATAACAATCAAACTGAGACTAAACCTACTTTACGGATTTTGATTTTAGTTTGCTTTTTTTCGTATTATATCAAACTTAGCAATGAAATCCAATTTTAGCAGTACAAACAACCAGTTTCAGTTTCAAATATAAATTTAAAAAGAAGCTGCATGAACAAAGTTTAAACAATATTTAAACATCAAGAGATTATTAGAGAGAGTTGAGACTTTTTTTGAATCAAATGTAAAATTTGTATGCAACCAAAAAGCTTTGTTACAATGAATGCATTTAGGTCTTAGCTTTTGATTTGATTACATTGGGCTTGATTATGAGACTTTTGGTGATGGTTAAAGCTTGTCAAGATGGGCTTGT
Organism: Orychophragmus violaceus; assembly: GCA_030180135.1. Classification (NCBI taxonomy): domain Eukaryota; kingdom Viridiplantae; phylum Streptophyta; class Magnoliopsida; order Brassicales; family Brassicaceae; genus Orychophragmus; species Orychophragmus violaceus. The sequence continues at coordinate 33,408,963 of CM058231.1, read as the reverse complement.
GGTGAACTGCATCTCTAGACCTCCATTGTAGGAGTGATCACCATCGATTTTGATTGATATCAGTTACTTATACACATAGTTGTCGATCATCTTGACGAGCTGAGCTTGCGTAAGAGCTGGTTCTACATGTTTTTATTGTTTCTTTCTCTCCAAACATGGTAAGCTGCTACATGAAAGAAATATCGGACTATAAAGTCTTGTAGTTAACAAAAGCTTGGCTTGTGACTGAGCTAAATCAGAGTATCCCACCTCGTATAATTCATGTCATCGAGACGTTAAAGACCCAAATCTTTCCATACATCTTTCGTGAAATCGCATGAGAAAAGGTGTTTTAACAGACTCCGCGAATCACGGGTTGAGGAAGGGATCGTCACCAATAACGACTTACATGAAGATCGGAACTAGAAGATAAGGGTTCGAGATTATAAAATGAGAGGAGAGATCTTCTCAAATGCATTCCAACTTCGACACAAAATAACCATTTCGACTTAAATTATTGAATCTCATTTCTTGTTATTTTTATTCCGATTGTATAAGTTCTTATTTTGATATTCATCCTTAAAGATATCTTTCATTCATAGAAAATTTACATTCAAATTATCTTAGTCCGATCAACGCTACAAATAAATCTTTGGTGAATACCTCGATCTCACATTTGGCGCCGTCTGTGGGGACTACCGTAGATCTTCCTATCTTAAGAATCAGATCTAGGGTTTGATAGATATAAATGAATTCAAATCAACCTGGCTCCTCCGACACTCCACCACTAGTCGATCATCAGCAGGTGATTGACGGCGTTCCACAGAACACCATCGGGTCAGACCGATGTAGTGATGACGAGCTCTGACAATGTCGTGGTCCAGTCGCTCAAACAACCGCGACGGGACAGATTCCGACAAACATTTTGCCAGGAACCAACGACTCAAACAAGAACTGGATCTGGATGAGATCCGACTCCGCTTCCGCTTCCGCACGAGGAGGCAAATCTGGAACAATCAGATCCAGCCCACCACAAGCTCCTGCCCTTCGATGACAGAGTCTGGATGACCTCGCCGAGATCCGTTCGATGCTTAGCTTTCGCCGAACGAGAAGAAACTAGGCTAACACCGGGCCCAAGAAATCGCTAATTGCGCCATGGCTACCCAGCTCGCCGAACAAGAACGACCCTTTTCTCTTATTCACGGAAAGGCCTAAAGTTACACATATTGGTATATGTGGATGACCTTCTTATTTGCGGGAAAGATTCATACATGGTGGCAAAATTCAAATATTGTATGGGGAGATGTTTTGTAATTTAAGATCTTGGCCCCCTAAAATATTTTCTAGGTATCAAGGTTAATCATGGACCCGACGGTTTCTTCTTGTCACTAAGAAAATACGCATTGGACATTGTTGCTGATAGAGGTGATCTTGGAGCCAAACCGGATCTCACCCCATTGGAACAAAATAATCAACTTGCTACCGTCAAAAGTCCACTTCTTTAAGACCCAAAGAAGTATAGAAGATTAATCGGTTGACTTATATACCTTCTCAATACATGGCCTGATCTATGCTATCCAGTACACATTCTCTCATAATTCATGAAAGCTCCCAACGAAGCACAATGGGAAGCTGCGCTACATGTTGTTCGCTTTCTAAAAGGATCGCCTGGACAGGGGATTATGTTGAGTTCTGACACCGATCTCACTCTCTCAATTTACTGTGATTCTGATTGGTCTGCATGCCCAATCACAACTGTCACTTAGTGCCTTCGTTGTTATGTTTGGAGGCTCTCTGATTGCATGGAAAACTAAGAAACAAAACCCAGTGTCACACTCGTCACCCGAAGCAGAATACAAGGCAATGGCAGCTGCACTTGGTCATATCAAATGGATACAAAAGTTATTTGAAGTACTTGGTGTTGATCAGTCCATGAAGCTTACTCGTTTCTTCTGCGGCAATAAGGCTGCAATTTATATATCTGCCAATCCGGTTTTCCATGAACGTACTAATTAAGTATATAGAGAATGATTGTCATGCTACTCGAGATGTTGTTCAAGCTGGAGTCATCGTTACTAAACACATTCCTACAGGTTCACAGATCGAAGACATTTTGACTAAGTCGATTGGACATATGGCGTTTTAAAACTTAGTGTTCAAGCTGGGCATTCTTGATCTTCATGCTCTAACTTGAAGGTGAGTAGTGGCGATAAATATCCTGAAGATTTTGGAAAATTTTGGATAAAGCTTAGAAGTTTTTGATAAAGATCAAATTTTATGTTGATAGAGTTTAGGCAGTGCCAACTCTAGGGGTAGGACAATGGGGCTTGGCCCCAGCACCCATAATTTTTCTCTCAAAAATAACCCTAAAGTAAGGTTTATTTTTTCTTAAAAAAATCCAGATAAGAGCCAAGTTAAAATATTTAATATATTTAAAAACAATTCCCTAGGGCCCACAATATAGTTGAGCCGGCCCTAAGTTTAGAACTAGATTCCTAATATAATTGGTTTTATCATCGTTGAACAACAGAAGCACTCACTCTCTCAATTTACTGTGATTCTGATTGGTCTGCATGCCCAATCACAACTGTCACTTAGTGCCTTCGTTGTTATGTTTGGAGGCTCTCTGATTGCATGGAAAACTAAGAAACAAAAGCCAGTGTCACACTCGTCACTCGAAGCAGAATACATTGCAATGGCAGCTGCACTTGGTCAGATCAAATGGATACAAAAGTTATTTGAAGAACTTGGTGTTGATTAGTCCATGAAGCTTATTCATTTCTTCTGCGACAGTAAGGCTGCACTTTATATATCTGCCAATCCGGTTTTCCATGAACGTACTAATTAAGTATATAGAGAATGATTGTCATGCTACTCGAGATGTTGTTCAAGTTGGAGTCATCGTTACTAAACACATTCCTACAGGTTCACAGATCGAATACATTTTGACTAAGTCGATTGGACATATGGGGTTTTAAAACTTAGTGTTCAAGCTGGGCATTCTTGATCTTCATGCTCTAACTTGAAGGTGAGTAGTGGCGATAAATATCTTGAAGATTTTGGGAAATTTTGGATAAAGCTTAGAAGTTTTAGATAAAGATCAAATTTTATGTTGATAAAGTTTAAGCAGTGCCAACTCTAGGGGTAGGGCAATGGGGCTTGTCCCCAGCGCCCATAATTTTTCTCTCAAAAATAACACTAAAGTAAAGTTTATTTTTTAAAAAAAAAAATCCAGATAAGAGCCAAGTTAAAATATTTAATATATTTTAAAAAAATTCCCTAGGGCCCACAATATAGTTGAGCCGGCCCTAAGTTTAGAACTAGATTCCTAATATAATTGGTTTTATCATCGTTGAACAACAGAAGCTCTACATAAGGATAAACACCTATATTACTTGCAATCGACTGTCAGTTTTTTTTTTTTTTTTTGGCTAAAAGTTTGAGTATGCTTTAGTTTTATCATATGAAGATAAAACGGTCAATTCCTAACTCAAAAGTGGGTTGTATTCTCGATTCAGACATATATTCACAACCTGTATAAAAAACTCTCACACTTTATATATATATTTTTTAATTCCACCCTCAATTCTAGAAAAAAAAAATAGTCAACACATACGTTGTTCATAATTTTGTTTGTTAACCGTTTGTTGACTTTAGTGTGGTTGTGACATGTGTGATGGGTCATCATAAATTACAAAAACTAATACGTCGGCTATCACAAAAAAAAAAAATTCAAAAAACAAATTGTAGGAAAAAGGTTTTGTAGAATAAATCTTTTTATGGAAAATAAAACAAAATAATTTTATAAAATTTCAAATACTGGTTTATGTCAAGATTTATTGGTTTTGTTATTTTATCGAATATTCATATTTTTATCTTTTTATATTTTGTCGATTTAAATAACATAATATAAATATATAAGAAAGACAAAAATGATAAATATTTGAAGTAGAGTTTTAATGAGAAAAATTCATAACTGAGTTGATTTATATCATTATATGTACAATCTAATGGTCTAGACACGCCAATAAAATTTATTGTTCTATACAGAACTGATTTGCTAAAATTCGTTAATTATCAAAGTTAATTTTATCTGATTAGTTCAATTTAGCGGATTAGATTTATTGACGTGTTCGGACCATTAGATTTTACCGTGGAAAACTTAGTTGAGAACTGGTGTGGTAAGTGTCACATAAATTTTAAAGTTTTAATATTCAATGGTTTTATTAAAAATAGGGAACTCTAATTGTTTACTTTTTATTTTGTAATACCGTAGAAATTTCGAGTTTTAAACTCATAATCTCCAAAAAAGTTCGAAGTTAATTTTTAGATAATCCGATATAACCATCCGTACGAAAGAAGGTTTGAACATGAAACACAAGAAAATCAATCTCTTGTGTTACCACTGGGCTATTAATATTATTTTATCATTTAATGTACGGTAATTGGTGATTCAATGGATGCATGCTTTTCTTTTTTTTTTTTTCTTTTTTTTTTTGTTTAACTTGGGGGTATCCCGGGCCTATGGAAGGGCTCAGACTAATCCCCAAGGGGAGGTGCAGCCCATGGATAGACCCTCTCTCCGGATATTCAAATGGGCCGTAAGCAATGGGCCCATATCCATGTGGGTGAGCAGAAGAGGCATTTTTGTTTCCGCCTGGGCTCGAACCCGGGTGATTTCTAGCCACCACGAGCCCCTCAACCAGTTAGACTACCTCAACCACTCTGATGCATGCTTTTCTACATTTTTATTTTTGGTGACTTCGCGGACACATCACAACTGTTACCATTTTTTTGAAGACTTAGCAGACATATCACAATGTATGTTTTGGCCATTTTTTAGAATTAAGGAATAAAATTATAAAAGGGTAAAATTCATACAGATCCTGAATACATGTCAGATTAGAAGGATTAATTGCTCCCAATGTATCTTTTTTGAAAAGTAATAGCAAAGTTGTATCTTTCAAAATCCAATTGCATTTTTGTATCTTTTTTTTGTCTTCTAGCGCTGGTTAAAGACCGTATTGTCCCTGGCTTTTGTCTTTTAGTTATAGATAGTTAATTACATAAACTATCCACAATTCCTCCTTCTATCCATACGAATTTCATTTTCTTTTTAATTCTTTTCTTTTCTCTTACATTCTCTTTCTTACTTTATGTATTATTTTTTACCCCAAGTTTTTTTAAATGTAGATATGATGAATTGGGTGAGGTTTTCGGATTTATAGATCGTCGGAATGGTATTAGAACGGGACGATCTATCAGAATTCAAAAAAAAAAAAAATTTCGAACTTAATATGAAAGTTGCGAATGGATAGTTTAGAGTATATGTCCACAACATCCATCCACGTGTATACTTATGATGGACAAGATGCTTAACATGGTGATTTAACATATGATGTTGGACGATCACATGAATGATGAATCCAAAAATATGTTTACCTTGGGTAAACGTTTAACATATGAGTATCCGTGGACAAGATACTCAACAAGATGAGTTTAACATGAATGATGATGGACAAGATGCTTAACAAGATGCTTTAATATATGATTATTTGTGGACACAAAAGTATGTTGGACGATCACATCTCATGCTTAACAAGATGGTTTAACATATGATGGACAAAATGCTTAACAAGATTGCAACGCTTATGATCCGTGGACACAAAGTGCGGATCTAATGGACAAAAGTTGGTTAAGAGTTCACATGATTGTGAATTTGTGGACATAGAGTAGGTGTAGACCACTATCCATTAACAAGATGCTTACCATGGGTAAACGTTTTATGATGGACAATAGGTGATCAAGAGTTGTTGGACGATCACAATAGGTGGTCAAATGCTTAACAAGATGGTTTATGATGGACAATGGGCGGTCTTGCATGTGATATAATCATTGTAGTATCCACATCACAAAAGTATGTTGAGTCGATTATTCGTGGACACTAACACGATTATATCACATGTTAAACATTTATGATGGACAATATGGTTTAACATATGATGGACAAGATTCTAAACAAGATGCTTACGATGGAAAAAACCCTTATGATCGGCAATAGGTAACAAGATGCTTACCATGGATAAACGTTTATGATGGACAATAGGTGATCAAGAGTTGTTGGACGATCATATCTCATGCTTAACAAGATAGTTTAACATATGATGGACAAGGTGCTTAACAAGATGATTACCATGAGAAACGCTTATGATGGACAATTGTTAACATGATGCTTACCATAGGTAAACGTTTTATGATGGACAATAGGTGGTCAATTGCTCAACAAGATGGTTTATGATGGACAATAGGTAGTCTTGCATGTGATATGATCATTGTATTATCCACATGGATAGATATTATGGACAGCTAGCCTCAACTATCCATTCGCAATTTTCGTATTAAGTTTTTTTTTTTTTTTTTTTTGATTTCCGATAGATCGACCGGTTTTAGCTCCATTCCGGTGGTCTATACGTCCGAAAGCAACACTCAATCCATTACATCCACCGTTCAAAAATTATGGGGTGAAATAAATAGAAAAGTAAGAAAGAGAATGAAAATGGATAAATAAAAGAAAAAATAATTAAAAAAAGAATGAATAGTTTTTATGAGTGCATTACATATCCATCAAGAGTCTCTATTGCACATTTTCTCTCATTCCTTCTATTTGTGAAGGTTAATATTGTCTTTTTACACGTGGGGCCTACAAAAAGATACATAAATGCAAAGTCTTTTTAAAAGATACAAGATTATAACAATAAATGTAAAAAGATATACTCAGTGCAATTCACCCCAGAATAGAATCAGAGATAACGCCTCACCGCTAAGGTAAGAATTAGCCGTTGTCTCATTATATGATATATCATGGTTTTTACCCACTTTATACCATGATATAGTTGTGTTTTTAGAGTCTTTTGTATTAGTTTAGAGTCTTTTTCAGGATAAATCAGGTTTGGAGCTAATTGGAGATATATGGAGCATTTTGGGCATTTTGGGACGTTTTGGCCGAGAGCTTTATTCACTGTTCGATTATTTGATGTTGCATCGATCGACACGCATTGTGTATCGGTCGATGCAGTCGCGAGATGGGCCGTACGCGTCGGCGTAACCAGTATTGAAGATTTGCAAAGAAGCCCAAGATACTTTCAGTATTTACACAGAAGCCCCAGCCGAGATTATGCCTATATATACTAGTTTTTGGTGTTTAATTTAGAGACGCTTTGATACTTAGAGCTAAGAGATTTTTAGAGCTTTTGGGGCTGATCTATTTTCCTTGTATTGATTTATTTTGGAGAAGATTTCGAACCCCTTTGATATTTTAATTTCTTATATGCAATCTATTTATTCTATGATTATGTTTTCATCAATCATGTCTGAGTAGATCCATAGTTGAGTTTAGGGTTTCTCATTAGGGTTTGATGACTTGCTAGACTTGTTTAATTCAGTTAGGATTCATATGATTAGAATGTTCTTCAAACTAAATTGTGCTTAAAGCTAGTTCTAACCTGATCAATTAGAATCTAGATCCTAGGTTACTAAATACGTCACGAGAGTGGGGTTTAGGAATCTGAACTATTTAGGTTGAGCAATTGAATTATTCGCAAAGAGATTTGGTTTAGTTTAATTGTGAACATATCGAACTTGAACTTAATGCTAGTTTAATTTGTTAGTAATTGCAAAGAGATTTGGATTACTGCACTTAGACTTAGAGAGTTTTCGCAAAGAGATTTGGTTAATTCTATTTCCGTGATTTGAGTTCTAGAACTGAGTTTAATTTGATCCTGACTGATTAACTTGTCTGCTTGTCTGATTTCCTGAGAATACCCTAGGCTTGACGCTTTTAGTTTATTGCTTACAAACCGATTTCCTGCTACTGTTTACTTTCTTGCACCGCAATTTATTACAATCACTACTTGCTTATTTCTAGTATTAATTCCTACGGTTTGATTTTCTTGAGACCAAGTGTCCCTGTGGATTCGATAACCCTATATACTACATTGACTATACTGTGCACTTGCAGTTTAGAATAGGGATTAAAACTTCGACCTATCAAGTTTTTGGCGCCGTTGCCGGGGACTCTTTGAGTCTTCGATAGGACCGAACTTAGGGTTTTACTAGAAATTTTTCGTTTTTGTTTTTGTTTTTCGTATTTGTTTTATTTTGATTTTACTGATTCTTTTCTCTGATTCTTTCTGTCGCAGGGACCGAAATCGCCTTGCGTCGACCGTTGCACATCTTGCGTCGATCGACACTAAGCGATTCTGAGATTGAACCGATCGTTGCACTGATAGCATCGATCGTTGCTGGACGATTACAGACAGTTTATGCCAACGCAGAACACTAGAAGTAATCCGAACTCGAGCTTGGTTAATCTCAATCTAGAGGAACTTGGACGTCTAGAAAGGACAATCAGAAGAGAAAAGAGAGAGAGAATGGTACGAGAACGCTTGATCTTGATACCAGATGCTGATGGAACCCTGAGGGATCCAGAGAACAATCCTTACAATGCTGCTGGGCATAGGATTGATGCTGAGGGACAAGTGATCCCTGATGAAGCTGAGCTACTGGGCCAGATGGTTGCCCGTGAAAGGACATTAGCTGATTACAACAGACCGGACGAGTTTCATGCGAACCGAGCAGCTTTAGTGCTTCCTGCCTTTGAGAGGAACGACTTTGAGGTAAAGACTATCTACTACCAACTGATGAGGCAGATTGCTTTTCATGGTCTTCAATCAGAACAGCCTATGGATCACATAGATAAGTTTGAGGACATAGTTACTGGTATGAAATACGATGGAGTTTGCCAGGACTATCTGTTCCTTAAGCTATTTCCGCACAGTCTTGCTGGAGACGCTAGTGCATGGCTGAGACAACTGGCACCTGGTCAGTATACTACTTGGGCAGCCTTAAAGAGTGAGTTCCTGCGTCATTTCTATGACAATGCGCGTTCAGACCAATCTAGACAGGACATACTTACTTTCTCCCAAGGAGTTGTGGAACCTTTAAAGACTGCTTGGATGAGATTTAAGCAGTATAAGCGTGACTGTCCGCACCATGGATTCACTGAAGTTCAGCTGATTGGTATCTTCTTCAGAGGAATAGATCTCCCGTATCAGCAGGCGCTGGATAATTCTAGTGATGCCAACTTCAACACCAGGACTCCTACACAAGCTAAGCAGTTGATCGAGAACTTGATTAGCAGCAATAGTTGCAAGACCATGGATGATAGGAGGAAGAAATCTGGTGGAAGTATTGATAACTCAGAGATGGCTGAATTGAGGTCCAGAATGGATAAAATCTGCACTCTTCTAGGAGAGAAGAAAGCTGTCCACTTTGCTCAAGAAGTAGAAGTAATTCAGACTGAGGAGGACACTCAGGAAGAGGATGTGAATTACATCGGAGGATCTGGTTTCCAAGGAAACAGATTTGGATATCAATCTGGGAACAGATTTTCCGGTGGAGGACAGAAAACTGCCTACACGGGCAATCAGAACTCTTCAGGCTATGGACAGAACAGCAACTTTCAGAAGCCTTATGGACAGAATGCTCAAAGGACCTACGGGTCTTCATCTTATCAAACACCTACTACACCTACTGCTTTCGAGACTAAGATGGAGACAATGATGGAACAGTTGCTGGAAAGCCAAATCAAGACTTCTGTGGACTGCAACAAGAAGATTGATGCTATGTATGGAGATCTCAATGGGAAGATTGAGTCTATGAACACTCACATGAAGCAACTGGACACTCAGGTTAATCAGATTTCAGGTACTATGAAAGGAAAAGGACCTGCAGATACTCATATTAAAGCCTGGTCTGTACTCGTTAATGATGGATCTCATCTGGGCGAGAAGTTTGAGCTAAGCACAGCTGAGTTGGTTGATGAAGCAGAATTTTCGGATTTGAGTGAAAAACTCACGGGTGGAATTCGCGACGATCGCATTGCAACGATCGACACACACCTTGTGTCGGTCGATGCAGGACGTGAACAGACAGTGTTGCCGGACGATTATGAGACTGATGCAGAACTGGCCCGCCTATTCCCTGATGTATCTGAAATCACTCAGGAGGAGATTTATGCACAAGCCATTAGGCAATATCCCAAGGTATCTGAGGTAATTAAACAGGAGATAGAGGAGCTGAAGAAACTGGAGAAGAGTGGTGAAGACTTGGAAGAAATTCCACCGCCTGATGATCCACCTTATCATCCCTGTGTGCAGAGGTATTTGAACAAGATGCTACCATTGGATGATGACCTGAAAGAATGGGTGATTGTAGTTCCCCAACACATTAGTGAAGTGCTACTGAACAAGATCCCAAAGAAGTTACCTGACCCTGGAGTCTTTATACTTGATTGCTCCATCTTCGAGAATAGCTTTAGACGCTCTCTTTGTGATTTAGGAGCTGCTGGAAGTATGATGCCTTATTCTGTGGCAGAGAAGCTGGGGGTGCTGAATTTTTCTCCTACTAGAACCCGTCTTATCCTAGCTGATCAGTCTATACGAGTTCCAGAAGGAGTTTTAGAAGACATACCAGTGAGAGTTGGAAACTACTTGGTTCCAACAGATTTCCTTGTGCTGAAATATGATTGCAATCCGGATGAAGCACTGCTACTTGGAAGACCATTCTTGGCTACAGCAGGAGCTGTGATTGATGTCAGACAAAGTCTAATAGACCTCCACCTGGGAGATGAGACGCTGCGATATGACATGGAGAAGCTGCGGAAACCACTGATAGATGGGCAGACCTTCACGATCCTGGAAGCAGAAGATGAGCAGCCAGATGGGCCTGTGATACTAGATCCTGGAGCACAATCCACACCTGCTTTTCTTGGACTGAAGCATTCAGCAACAGCCTACACTCCACCATGGATGAGGAGACTTGAACAGAGACAGAAAAAGTCTCTGTCAGGATCTCTAAGTGCCTGAAAGATCTTGTGCGTCCGGTCAAGCTAATGACCTTAAACAAGCGCTGAGTGGGAGGCAACCCACTGATAGGTTTAGTTGTTTTCTTTCTTATTTTTGGTGTTTTTCTTAGGCTTTCACGTTTTTGTTTTTGTTTTGCTAAGTTACAGGATGCAGAATTCGAACCTGGAGATGTGTGACGATCGATGCATATCTGCACCGGTCGTTGCTCGATGGTTCAATTGCAAAAATTAAGGTTTGTGCTAAACCGGAAATCGAATTCGATTTACCAAGCATCGATCGTTGCCCCTAAAGCAACGATCGTTGCAACCCACGACCGAGAGAATCGAAGATGGCAACTAATCGACAACCCCGCAAGAAACGAGCCACAGCTTCTACAGCTTCAAGGCAATACATTCCACCACCTGCTTGGTTTAGCAGAGAGTCAGAGCCACCCGCACCATACCAGAGATATGGACCACCAGTTACTTTACCCTGGCCCAGAGCAGACAAAACGCAAATGCCGACAACCATAGAATGGCCAGAGGATTCTAAGAAGTTCTTCAAGTCTGATGAGTTCACAGAGCGTCCATTGCTCAACAGTTGGGACGAGTATGACTCGCTTCTCTACAATGGTTGGTGTGGGATGATCTTCAAGCCGACCAAGTTCGCTGACTACTCCACCTGCAAGACTCTAGGGATTGATGAGCAGGTACTCGCTGTATGCAGAGGCATTGGTCTAGGGACAATGCCGATGCGACCTTATGATCTCTACCCGGAGCTGGCCAGACAGTTATTGGCCTCCTGCAGAGTGGTCTACTCGGATCCTGACAACCGGAGTGCTACAGTGGGATCATTTACATTCATGAGCTGGGGAGTCAGGTATCGGATCTCTCTACTTGATCTTTGCAGGATCTACGGATTCCGTACTGAGCCGAGACGCATAGCCATGTCACTTGAGTGGGATCGGGATGAGGCCATACAGTTCTGGAGGACTATTGGCAGTGGTCAATACAACTCTAGGACCACACCAGTTGTGCAGATGAGACATCCGGTGCTGCGATATGTCTCGTGTATCTTGTGCTGGAGCTTGCTTTGCAAGTTTGAGTCAAACAAGATGCGCAAATATGAGATGGAGCTGTTGTTCATGGGCCTGAGAGATCAGTTCAGGAGTTCTGGAGTGAGAGATCCTACATCGGGTCTCAACTTGGGAGCTATTTTTGCTCAGCATTTGGTTGATCTACAGACGAAGCCTTTCGATGGAGCTGGTACTGAGACGGTTGGGACTTTGCTTACTCCCATTTTTGAGTATTGCGGGATACCTCTTCATGGCACGGAGTGTGTTACAGCCCGGGAGCTCCTAGATCTCAGCCATTTGCAGAGCGCCACTTGGCTCAAGGAGGGGAAGATTTGGATTTACACTGACCCGATTACTGGGAGGACTGGTATAGAGCTTCCTGCTGCCGGATGGACACATATTGACACATTAGAGGCTCTGAGATTTCAGCCTCCTGAGTCTGCGCAGCGTGGGATTCCTTCTATGGCTCATCCGCTGGGAGAGCCTTCCTCTCGAGCTTCGACTTCCACTGCCCCTGCGCCTGCCCCTGCCCCGATCGACGATGTGGGTCCATTTCCAGAGCCTGCGATGGCCTACGGTGACTATTCTGATGCAGAGTGGAGAGAGAGATCAGATGGTCTGTTCCGAGTTTTCTGGAACTTCATGCGTACTTGCAGCTGCAAGAGGCCACCACAGATCCATCAGCCCGTACCTGATACGCGTCGTCGACAGCGATCTCCAGAGGACACCGGTGCTGATCCTTATGCCGGTATAGATGATGAGAGCGAGTGAGCGTAGTCTCCATTATCAGTTTATCGGTTCTGTATTTCTGACTTTTTACCTTTTCTTGCACTTTTGTTTTTATTTTTTCTTAGGATTTATTATGTTTGATGGTTGTGCATGACTTGATACATTTGTTGTTTCAGTTTTACTCTGTTTCTAGTGTTTTCAGCTTGCAGGGATCGAAATTGACAAAAACCGCCGAATTAACCTGCTAACTCGCTGACTGTTCGTGAAAATCGCATTGCGTCGATCGACACACGTTTGTGTCGATCGTTACAACAGAAATCGCACAGCGACGGTCGGTGCACCTAGTGCAACGATCGATGCCTGACTGCGACTGGGGTAAAACCCGAGAGAACTAACCATTCAACTATTTTAATTTTTCTTTTCTTTAACCAATCCCTTGCTTGACACTACTGGGGACAGTGTGTCTTAAGTGTGGGGGAGGTTCTACTAATTAGTTTCTTTTGTTTTCTTAGAGTCAGTTAAATTTTTCAAAATTTGTTTTTCGAGTCAAAATTGGTTTAAGTAGGAAACAATGATTTTTGGAGGAGATTAGCAGCATTTGCAGGAACTTAAGTGACCATTGGGATGAAGCTGCAGATCTATCTATGACTATTAGAAAACCCCATCACAGATCAGCCTACTAAGGACACCCATATCACTTCAGGTATCAGAGGATCCTTTACTGACTTCACCTTAATACTGACTTTAATTTTTCTCACCTAAGGGCTTGGTATACTTTATGTCGGACTCCCTTGTTGGTTCTGACACAGCCTGTAAACCTGTCCTATTTAGTCCCCTTCTCCCCTTCTGTAAAAGTAAAAAAAAAAAATAAATAAACTGCGGATGAGTTAGTAACTCCGAAGTGGTCATGGGAATAGTAGCAAACACTATTATCTCTCATGTGATCCATGGAATGTGTCCAAAGTACACCCCATAACGGGAAGAACACTGATAAAAAAAATAAAATGATACCCAGTGGGGAAAAATCAGTTGTTAAAGAAGGGAAAGAGAAGAAAGGGACTAGAGAAAGATAGTATGGTGGTCTAGAGCTGGCAAGGTAAGAATCCATGTGCCTTTAGATCGATACTCCTTAGGTGAGACCGCACTTAAATACTTGCAGAAGTCAGTAGGGTGAATTTGAATGCTTGAATGTGATTGTGGCGTTTACTTAGGACAGTTGCTAAGTGTGGGGGAAGTACATGTTGGTCTTGATGTCTGTAGATTGATTCTTTCATGTGGATTACTAAGGGGAATCTGAATGCTGTTGCTTCTATGACAAAATGAGTTTCTGAAGAGTTTTCAAACCTCTTCACTGCATTTTAGTTCTCTGTTTTGCTTGAGGGCAAGCAAAGGCTAAGTGTGGGGGAGTTGATATATCATGGTTTTTACCCACTTTATACCATGATATAGTTGTGTTTTTAGAGTCTTTTGTATTAGTTTAGAGTCTTTTTCAGGATAAATCAGGTTTGGAGCTAATTGGAGATATATGGAGCATTTTGGGCATTTTGGGACGTTTTGGCCGAGAGCTTTATTCACTGTTCGATTATTTGATGTTGCATCGATCGACACGCATTGTGTATCGGTCGATGCAGTCGTGAGATGGGCCGTACGCGTCGGCGTAACCAGTATTGAAGATTTGCAAAGAAGCCCAAGATACTTTCAGTATTTACACAGAAGCCCCAGCCGAGATTATGCCTATATATACTAGTTTTTGGTGTTTAATTTAGAGACGCTTTGATACTTAGAGCTAAGAGATTTTTAGAGCTTTTGGGGCTGATCTATTTTCCTTGTATTGATTTATTTTGGAGAAGATTTCGAATCCCTTTGATATTTTAATTTCTTATATGCAATCTATTTATTCTATGATTATGTTTTCATCAATCATGTCTGAGTAGATCCATAGTTGAGTTTAGGGTTTCTCATTAGGGTTTGATGACTTGCTAGACTTGTTTAATTCAGTTAGGATTCATATGATTAGAATGTTCTTCAAACTAAATTGTGCTTAAAGCTAGTTCTAACCTGATCAATTAGAATCTAGATCCTAGGTTACTAAATACGTCACGAGAGTGGGGTTTAGGAATCTGAACTATTTAGGTTGAGCAATTGAATTATTCGCAAAGAGATTTGGTTTAGTTTAATTGTGAACATATCGAACTTGAACTTAATGCTAGTTTAATTTGTTAGTAATTGCAAAGAGATTTGGATTACTGCACTTAGACTTAGAGAGTTTTCGCAAAGAGATTTGGTTAATTCTATTTCCGTGATTTGAGTTCTAGAACTGAGTTTAATTTGATCCTGACTGATTAACTTGTCTGCTTGTCTGATTTTCTGAGAATACCCTAGGCTTGACGCTTTTAGTTTATTGCTTACAAACCGATTTCCTGCTACTGTTTACTTTCTTGCACCGCAATTTATTACAATCACTACTTGCTTATTTCTAGTATTAATTCCTACGGTTTGATTTTCTTGAGACCAAGTGTCCCTGTGGATTCGATAACCCTATATACTACATTGACTATACTGTGCACTTGCAGTTTAGAATAGGGATTAAAACTTCGACCTATCATTATACTTCTTAAAAAACAACTTTTGCAATCAATCTTTCCACGTTCATGGTAAAATCAATTGATAATACTTACATCACCTTTATTTAACATAAGCAGCAACAACAGTCCGTAGTGATCACAAGTTCATCAAACAAGAACATTTTCTTTCCTTCTTTTTTTGTTAAAAGTCCAATGTTTTTGGTTTTAGTACAGTACTGAAACATGTTAATCAAACACATCTTAATTATAATTTTATTCTTTGGTATACATAATCATTACTCTCTTATTTTGAACCGGCAGAGAATCTTGTGGGTGCAGTTAGAGTCCCTTACTCCCCCACCCGACCTTGTGGTGGCCGCCGCCGTAGTTATTGACTCGCCATTTCTCCGAGGCCTTAACCACTTCTACATGTCCACTGCCACTGCCATGGCTGGGGTTCATGTAAACACTATGTGGTGGAACCTGAGGAGCCATAAGCCTGTCCTGGTGCTTCATCCCGTACGCACCGTGCTGCTGCATCCCGTGGGCACCATGCGGCTGCATCTCGTGCGGACCGTGCTGCTGCATCCCATGCCCACCTTGGTGCGCACCATGTGGCTTCATCCCGTGCGTACCGTGGTACTGAATCCCCTGCTCGCCATGGTATGCATCTTCATGCCTTCCTTGCCATCCATTACCCATATTTCCCTTCACAATCATCATTAACCAAATTACCAATGGTGAGAAGCCGTATAAATTATAATAATGTTTATTAAGTTGGACAATTGGGGCATTCGCATATGGCTTACCATATCATAACAGACCCCCAAAATATATAAATCGTTCCATAAATAAAATCATTTAACAAAATTCAGCATCAGGTTTCAGGATTACTAAGTATTTAAAGAAACCAATCAAAACAGGCAACTTAGTGGTGTGTACTAATGTTGTCAGTTGTCACTGTGATTCCACAGTTTAAACCACCCCATAAATGGGTTTTTAAATGGTTTAAAGGCACTTTGGAAGAATATATACAACATAACATGATTAGTAAGGTTGCCACTTGCGACACCATAAAAGATGGCTTACGTTATGGTGAGGCAGAGCCATCGGAGGTGGGGGCACGATGTTCATATGAGGTGCCTGTTGGTGGTTGTTGTTGCTGTGATGCGGCATGATAGTAGTGTGGTGGCTCTGACTCCTCTTATAGAACTCCTCCACATCTGAGTCTGAGTCTTCTTCATCACAGACAGGCATGTGAGCCATGGGTGGACGGCCGTGGTTGGCCGGTAGCATCACGTGGTGGTCAAATCGGGCCTGACGGTCAAAGTAGCCTCTTTCTGGCTCCTCATGAGACAGGAACTCTTTGTGCTCCTTGAAGCCGTAACCGCTGCTTCTATGATCGTTGTGGCCGTAGCCGTTCCCGTACCCGTGCCCGTACTCTCCGATAAGTTTGTCAAGCATTTTTCTTTATATATATACTTGTCTTAGATTTCTTTGATAGGTATGAGTTATTAAAATATTTCTAGTGCTTCTGTATATATATACAAATCTTGTAGTGGAGTTTTTGATTGAAAATCTCATGTATCATAATATAATCTGAATCTTATTCTCTTTTCTACCACCACCATACCGAAAGTTGAGTAGACAAATTTGTTCTGATTCCGTTCGTCTTTTTTTAATTGATAAGTCCATTTCACGTGAGAATTTCCAATTCTATTTACTGAACAATAATGGAAGGATAACAATCAAACTGAGACTAAACCTACTTTACGGATTTTGATTTTAGTTTGCTTTTTTCGTATTATATCAAACTTAGCAATGAAATCCAATTTTAGCAGTACAAACAACCAGTTTCAGTTTCAAAGATAAATTTAAAAAGAAGCTGCATGAACAAAGTTTAAACAATATTTAAACATAAAGAGATTATTAGAGAGAGTTGAGACTTTTTTTTGAATCAAATGTAAAATTTGTATTCAACCAAAAAGCTTTGTTACAATGAATGCATTTAGGTCTTAGCTTTTGATTTGATTACATTGGGCTTGATTATGAGACTTTTGGTGATGGTTAAAGCTTGTCAAGATGGGCTTGTGGTGAACTGCATCTCTAGACCTCCATTGTAGGAGTGATCACCATCGATTTTGATTGATATCAGTTACTTATACACATAGTTGTCGATCATCTTGACGAGCTGAGCTTGCGTAAGAGCTGGTTCTACATGTTTTTATTGTTTCTTTCTCTCCAAACATGGTAAGCTGCTACATGAAAGAAATATCGGACTATAAAGTCTTGTAGTTAACAAAAGCTTGGCTTGTGACTGAGCTAAATCAGAGTATCCCACCTCGTATAATTCATGTCATCGAGACGTTAAAGAGCCAAATCTTTCCATACATCTTTCGTGAAATCGCATGAGAAAAGGTGTTTTAACAGACTCCACGAATCACGGGTTGAGGAAGGGATCGTCACCAATAACGACTTACATGAAGATCGGAACTAGAAGATAAGGGTTCGAGATTATAAAAGGAGAGGAGAGATCTTCTCAAATGCATTCCAACTTCGACAGAGAATAACCATTTCGACTTAAATTATTGAATCTCATTTCTTGTTATTTTTATTCCGATTGTATAAGTTCTTATTTCGACATTCATCCTTAAAGATATCTTTCATTCATAGAAAATTGACATTCAAATTATCTTAGTCCGATCCACGCTACAAATAAATCTTTGGTGTGAATACCTCGATCTCACATTTGGCGCCGTCTGTGGGGACTACCGTAGATCTTCCTATCTTAAGAATCAGATCTAGGGTTCGATAGATAGAAATGAATCCAAATCAACGCTCCTCTGACACTCCACCACTAGTCGATCATCAGCAGGTGATTGACGGCGTTCCACAGAACACCATCGGGTCAGACCGATGTAGTGATGACGAGCTCTGACAATGTAGTGGTCCAGTCGCTCAAACAACCGCGACGGGCCAGATTCCGACAAACATTTTGCCAGGAACCAACGACTCAAACAAGAACTGGATCTGGATGAGATCCGACTCCGCTTCCGCTTCCGCACGAGGAGGCAAATCTGGAACAATCAGATCCAGCCCACCACAAGCTCCTGCCCTTCGATGACAGAGTCCAGATGACCTCGCCGAGATCCGTTCGATGCTTAGCTTTCGCCGAACGAGAAGAAACTAGGCTAATACCGGGCCTAAGAAATCTCTAATTGCGCCTTGGCTACCCAGCTCGCCGAACAAGAACGACGCGTTAATGCTCGTTTCGAAGAGCACACCAATCAAAACCTAGGAGATCGATCTACAAACGATTAGAAACTTCTTTTAAGTCCTCCGCCCCGTAGTCGCATGGACTTTTCTCAGGTCGTATCTCCTCCCGGGGTCCCAGGAAATGTCGCCGGCACGTCAAACCAAGGGTTTTACCCCACGATGACATCTACGGCGACACCGATCCCCTTTAGGTCGAGCTCGTTGACCACATATCTGAATGGATCAACGAACCGGCCACTGCTCGGACCACCTCTTTTGCCGAATAGTTATGGCATCAGACCAAGGTGGCTCGGCGGTTCGGCCTTCACATCGAGTTCTGAACCTCCTGTCGAGACCAGCACGATACAATTTCAAACATCTCAAGTCGACCAGACGAGGTCAATCCCAACGATTGACCTGATTGATCCGATTCATAATGGACAACAGTCAGCTCAACCACAAACACAGTTCACCCCAATAGCGAGCGGCGAACACGGAATGCTCAGGCAATATATCGAGCAGGGTAGAGCCCAGTTCATGAGTCTGAGCTCGCGAGTTCATATGGTAACCAGCGCGGTACCCGAAACCGATCGAGTAATCGAAGAGACGCTTCAAAGCCCTTCACAGATCGGATTGCTTTTGCGAGGTTGCGAGAAATTAAGAAAACAAAAGATTACTCAGGGAAGACGGACCCTAAGGCTCACATAAGAGCATTTAGACTTGCGATATCTAGAGTCTACCTGTCTGACGAAGAAAGAGATCCTGCTTTCTGCAGACTCTTTGCCGAAAAATTATCGGGCCCAACCTTGGAATGGTTAGCCGGACTGGAGGAGAAGTCAATTGACAATTTCACCCAGTTCATGACGGCATTCCTCAAACAGTACACAGTTTATTTCGAAGTCAAAACTACCGAGGCATCCCTGTTTAATGTATCTCAACGACCTGACGAGTCGCTTCCCTCGTACATCGATCGCTTTAAGGAAATCAAATCTAAAATTGTGAATCCGAACGCTGAAGTCGCCCTAGAGGCATCGAGACACGGACTGTGGTACTTGACCAAGTTCGGTGAAGAAATCACAGTGTGCGAACCATTAATTCTTGACGATGCTCTACATCGCGCTTCGGCTTTTACCTGCCTCAAAGAAGAAACTGCCACCCTCAGAGAAAAGCATCGAAAAGAGAAAAACCAATCAGATTCGCAGAACTCGAATGGCAAAAAGGATTCTTGTAAATCCAGAACCATTAACGCGGTGGAGAGCCCAAAGGACATGCGGAAGTTCATGTTCGATAAAGATAAATATTGTGAATTTCACAAGAAGAGGGGTCAGTCGACAGAAGAATGCTACACCCGAGCTAAGATAGAATCCAGAAAACGATAAGCTGAAAACAACCAGGAATCCAAAGTCGAAGGAAAAACGCCTTCCAATAACAAGGAGACCAAGTCGACCAAAGAGTCAAACGATAAAAAGCCATCTCAAAACAAAAGGGAGCAATCTAAGGAAGAAGGGTCTCCTGATGCCCCTCCCAAGGGTCGCGGAAACGAGTCGAGCTCATACTCGGTGAACTCAGTTTGTGCGGCATCCCGGAGGGATTAGAATTATCACCACCTCCAGCTCCCAGGAAAAACCTGAGCTCACGCATCAACCTCCCTCACCTCTGTGGGGGGGGGGGGGGGGAGTGTACGGGCTATACCCCCCCCCCCCCCCCCCCCCCAAACGAATTGACTTCATATTCGGTGGCTCTAAGCTATGCCGAGACTCGGTCAATTCGATCAAAGCCCTCCAGAGGAGGGTCGAGACCGACAAACGGGAAAAGATCCCAATGCATGGTCCGGATCACGAAATCACCTTCTATGAGAGCGAAACACTCGATCTCGACGAACCGCATGACGATGCACTACTCGTTTGCTTAGTTGTCAGAGACGTCGAACTCTCGAGAATAATGATATATAATGGAACTTCGGTAGACGTCCTCTTTTACGATGCATTCAAAAAGATGGATTTCGAGGACTCCGAGATCGTCGAAGGATAAACGCCCTTAGTAGGGTTCGCTGGCGAAATGACATACTCAATGGGCTCCGTCTTTGCCCCAGTAATAGCTGGAGGACTACGAAGGATGTTAAAGTTCTTCATAGTTGATATACCATCTCCTTATAACGCCATCTTAGGTCGAACCTGGATATACGACATGAATGTCGTACCATTGACCTACCATCAATTCATTAAGTTCCAAGACTGTTTACGAAAGTCAAAAGACCTCCAGAAACTGCTATATGAATGGCTATAAGCAGATCGAAAAATCCCACGCATAGCAATTACATAAAGAGGAGGAGCTCGCTAAGATGCAAATTAAAAAGCACAACGACCCCAGCCAAAGAGGACCCCCAAAGTACCTTACGACTCAAGTCTGCATAGACGAAGCTCATCCTGAAATACATGTCGGCATCTGAGCCGACCTATCGGAATCGGTTAAAAACGAGATGATTACCTTTCTAAAACAAAACGTCGAGTGCTTTGCTTGGTCTTCGCCCGACATGAAAGGAATCAACATCGATGTAACCAGTCACGAGCTGAATGTCGACCCAACTTACAAACCGTTCAGGCAAAAGCGTCGTAAGCTTGGCCCAGAACGAGCCCAAGCCGCCAATGACGAGGTTGACCGATTACTCAAAATTGGGTTGATCAGGGAAGTAAAATATCCTGACTGGCTCGTGAACCCTGTCGTGGTTAATAAAAATAATGGGAAGTGGAGAGTGTGTGTCGACTTCATAGACCTCAATAAGGCATGTCCAAAAGACAACTTTCCACTCCCACACATCAGCCGATTGGTCGAAGCAACAACAGGTCACCAACTGCTATCCTTCATGGATGTGTTCTCTAGGTACAATCAAATATTGATGAACCCCGAAGACCAGGAAAAGACCTCGTTCATAACAGATTGAGGCACTTACCACTATAAGGTCATGCCTTTCGGGCTAAAGAATGCATGAGCTACCTATCAGCGTCTCGTTAACAAGATGGAGGACTACATCAACGATATGCTGGTCAAATCATCTAGGTGCGAGGATCACATTCTCCAGCTAAAAGAATGCTTCATCAATTCTCAGCAAGTTTGGGATGAAACTCAATCCGGTGAAGTGCACCTTCGGCATCCCATTGGGAGAATTCCTAGGTTACTTAGTAACCAAAAGGGGAATCGAAGAAAATCCTAAAATGATCTCACATTCTTAGAGATTCAATCTCCAAAGAAAACGCGAGAAGTCCATCGACTGACTGAAAAAATAGTTGCTTTGAATCGCTTCATATCGAGGTCGACCGATAAATGTCTTCCCTTCTATCACTTCCTCAAAGCGAATAAGAAATTCCATTGGGACGAAAAGTGCCAAGAGGCATTCATCCAGCTCAAAGCTTATCTACGCGAACCACCGATACTGGCGAAGCCAATAGAAGGAGATCCTTTTTACCTCTACCTAGCTGTCTCTTCAGCGGCAGTGAGCGGGGTCCTAGTTCGCGAAGAGCATAACGACCATAGACCAGTCTATTATATCAATAAGACTTTAATCGACGCCGAAATGAGGTACCCCGCGATGGAGAAACTCGCATTAGCATTGGTCACATCAGCTCGAAAGGTTCGACCATAGTTCTAATCGCACTTGATCGTCATTGTGACCTCTCAACCGTTGAGAACAATCCTCCACAGTCCAAGCCAGTCAGGCTGTCTGGTTAAATGGGCTATCGAACTAAGCAAATATGACATAGAGTTCAAGACTCGGACATGCTTAAAAGCTTAAGTATTGGCTGACTTCATAACCGAACTCCCCCTATCATCAACCTCGCATCCTCTGCCAAGAGATTGACTCTCCATGTCGATGGTGCGTCCTTAAGACAAGGATCCGGGGTCGGAGTAAACCTGGTATCTCCCACCGGAGAAGTGCTAGAAAAATCTTTCAGGCTAGGCTTCGCTGCATCGAATAACGAAGCCGAATACGAAGTGATGATAGCAAGACTTAAGCTAGCAATAGCGATAAGAGCACGAGAAGTATACGCTTTCAATGACTCCAACCTGGTCACAAGCCAGTTCCATGGCGACTACGAAGTCAAAGATGAACGAATGGAAGCATATCTACGAGTAGTTCATAGCCTCACCGACCAGATCGACTTTTTTTGATCTAACCCGAATCCCGCGAAGCGAGAACACCATAGCTGATGCCCTCGCTGCATTGGCCTCGACATCCGATCCCAGCCTAAAAGGGTTATACCGGTTGAAGTGATCGAGAAGCCAAGCATCGACGTAGCATTAAAAGCTCTATTCCTAAAGGAAGACAACCATATGATATCGACGAAAAGGCATTCGATAAAGTGATATGCCCCGACATCGTCGAAATCGATGATGATATCGACCTAAGAAAGGTTGTCTGCGTAGCTAATGTACCTAGCGGTCCCATCAAGGCTGCCTCCACCAGTCAAGGACATGAGTCCGACCTTGAAAAAGATTGGAGAGCTCCGATTATTTGATACATCACCGATGGCGAAGTAACCAGCGATAAATGGGAAGCCCGAAAACTCAAATCACAAAATGCGAGATATTGCGTAATAGAAGGAGCGCTCTCAAACAAAGCCTCTCCATACCGTATCTCAAATGCCTCAGTGGCGAACAAAATCAAACTGTGATCACACATGCTCACGAGGGATCCTGAGGAAGCAATTCCGAAGGACGAGCTTTAGCTATAGGGATCAAGAGGCAAGGCTTCTTCTGGCTAACCATGGCAGCCGAGTGCGAGTCCTTCTCCAATAAATGTGACAAATTCCAAAGGCACGCCCCGATCATCCATCAACCATCGGAGAAACTCTTTTCGATCTCGTCGCCATATTCTTTTATGCGATCGGGAATGGATATCGTGGGACCCTTAGTCGCATCGGGTAAAAAGAAAGCCATGCACCTGCTGGTCATGACATACTACTTCACCAAGTGGATCGAACCCGAGTCATACCAAAAGATTAAATACGTCCACGTAAAGGAGTTCGTATGGCGAAATATCATCTAGCGCCATGGGCTACCTCATGAGATCGTCACTGATAATGGATCCCAGTTCATATCGAACACATTCCAGACGGTTTGTAGAAAAAGGAACATCCAGATGTCCTACTCGACACCTCATTATCCTCAAGGAAATGGATTAGCAGAGGCATCCAACAAGTTGATCGTGAAGAACCTCAAGAAAAGGCTCGATGAATGCAAATAAAGTTGGAGTGACGATCTCCCAACTGTACTTTGGGCCTGTGGGACTACTCCTCGCAAATCCACCGGAGAAACCCCTTTCTCTCTGGCTTATGGCATTAAGGCCGTAGTCCCCGCAGAGATCCTTGTGTCCAGTATTCGTAAGAAAGAATGCCCACAACACGAGGAATTTAATAATCAGATAATAACAGTCGAGCTCGACCTCGTCGATGAAAGAAGTAACCTCGCATTAGCCCGAATCCAGAACAACCAACAGGCCGCATTTCGCTACTATGCCTCTAGGATTAAAACCCGAAGGTTTCAGGTAGTAGAGCTTGTCTTACGGAAAGTGTTTGACCATAAAAAGGAAGAGCACGCTGGAAATTTAGGGGCAAAATGGAAAGGACCCTATCAGGTCACCGATGTCGTTTGGGATGGGGTCTACCTACTCAAATCGGTGGAGACCCAGAAACCTGAGATGCGACCTTGGAATATCATCGGCCTCAAAAAGTATTTTCATTGAAAATACCCCCCCCCCCCACAATCGAACTACGAAATGGCTTGATCCCTCAAGAGGGTACGTAGGCAGCTCGACTTCGGACGCAGCTGTCCCCCTAATATAAATTCCTTTGCTATATACAAATCTCGAACAAGCTGAAGAGTCCTTCGACATGACCAAGTCTATTCTGAATTCTCTCTTTCAAGATCGATAATTTAGTTCGTCATTATTGTACAAAAGTCAGACTATTCAAATAAAATTCTTTTTTTCTATCTATCAAATTTAGCGACCTGAAACGGTCCAAAATAGCGATATGAAATGATCCCTCATCGAATCTAACGACCTGAAATGGTCCCAAAATACCGATCTGAAATGATCCTCATCAAAAAGCAACCAAGAAACGGTCCTCGAAAAAATACACGAGCTCAAAGTTAAACACTTGCACTCTTCAACCTTCACAGACTAGAAGAACGGGGGGGGGGGGGGCACCTCCTCCCAAATCCTTCAATCGAATTGAACATGGCATCTAGTTGAATCTCAAAACATTCGACCTCGAAGTATGCTCGATTTTATCTGTTCAAATACGACTTATATCTTTTTCGTACTTAGGATATTTAATCAAATATTTCTAAGGCGAAACCCAACCAGATCAACTTATCCGAGTTTGAGCTGTTCGAGCTCGATCTGTTTCAAGTTCGACATATATAACTGAACTTAGCAAAAAAATTTATCAAATATTTTCTAAGGCAAAATCATATAAGTAGTTCGATTCGTTCAGTTCGACCTAGTTCATTTTAGAACTACCATGTTCACTAAATCCGTTCAAAACAATATAAGTCAAGCTAAGCCCCGAAGTACGATCTCCCTATGTCATAACTAAGGCATGAAAGTACAAAGGCAGCTCGACATCGAACCAATCCTAAAAGACTTTATGCTTGAGTTATCTACAAACGACTAAGGTATAAAGGGGCGCAGAAATAAGTTCGATTAAAAGAAAAGAGAGGACCAAAGGTACTCCTGATTACAAAAAGCCCATTACGAGCAACACCAAAAAGATTAAAGCCCTCTGGGCAACACAAGTTCGAAATTTTATTTAAAAGCGCTTTCGCGCAACACCAAAAACACTTAAACAATTTTTAAAGCAGATGCACTGGCTCAGTCGTTAACCTGCTCATCGACCCTCACTTCTTCGGCACCCGCGTCTCGCCCTTCGACCTCGTCGCTCACCACTGAACCACCTCTGGTTTCCTTTGTTAATGCGACCTGTACTGGTCGAATTGAGGGGTGGCCTGAGAAGGAGGATTCACCAGCATGATCGAGGCTTCCGACACCGCTGTTAGGTTGAGCTTGCTAACGCTGAAGTCAGAAACAGCAGCGGCATTCATCTCCTCGATAGCAGCTTGTTTCTTCTCGGCCAGCTTAAGCACCTCCTGCGTGGGGTCGAGCTCGCCAGCCGCGAACTCAGCTATGAGCTCTATATTAACGAGGGCTTCCAGGAGGCGGATCTCCGAGCTAGTCTCGGGCTTCCTCCTATCGTATTTTACCTTGATATCCTTAAGGTATGCCTCATTAAGCTTCTTCTTCGCGGTATGGACTGCGACCTTGATGTCGTGCTCTCTGCCCGGAAGGACCTTCTCCTTTTCAGCCTGGTCGTGGGTGGCCTGCTTGATTACCTTTTGGCTCAACTCCTCAGCCGCATATGTCCAATTGGCCGCTACATCGAGCTTATGCATAAGGTCTTCTTCTTGAGCCTCGAGACGCATCAGTCGGGCCCTTATCGACGTACTTAGCCAGCTTCACCTTTAGCTCCTCCTCCCGGGCCTTAGCAGCTTGGAGCCCAGCGTTGAGATTTCTCACCCCCTTCTTAGCCACTTCGAGCTCACTGGCCTGAGGGACGACCTTTAATTCACGCTGACCTGGGCTGCAAACCTTTTCGTAGCCTCGAGCGACTGCCCTCCACGTTAGTTTTCTGGCGCTTTGGAGTAGGAGGCCGAGACCCTCCTCTGTTCTGGCCATTCGAGTCTTTTGACCCGTTTGAGTGAGAACTAACCTTAACCAGCTCTTTAGACTAAGCTGGAGTGACCTCGACATCGACCTCCGCATGAGTAGGCTCCTGAATGGCTTCTTCAAGCCTAGAAGTTGGTGGGGGAGCCGGGCCAAGGGCAAAGAGTATGGCGCGCCAAGATCGCCTTTCTTCACCTTCTTCGCCAAATCAACAGGGTCCTTCCCGTGGCGGTGAGTAGTTCCTCTTCGAGACATCTTATCATGTGAGGGGGGGGGGGGGGGGGGGAGGGTGCTGGCCATTGAGTTACTATCTGAAACGGCTCGATCTGCAAAACATCGAAAAGGAAGCAAATCAAATTTAATGACTTTGCGTTAAATCAACGCCAGAAACAACTAGACAAATTCATACTTTCTCCGGTCCGCTCCGCTATGCGAAGTGTGGGCTCTATCACCTGAAACGGAGAACAATGCTGGGGAGCTGGCGGAAGCTGTACTCCTAGAGGAATTTGTGGTGAACTTAAGGAGGTTGTCGGGGCTCAGATCCTAGACTAGCTCGTATGCGCTCTGCAGAAAAATGATTCCAATCGATATCACCCCTACTGAAACGAGCTATCAAGCTCTCTGTAATCGGATTCAAAGGAACAGAATCAGAAGTTTCTGCGAAGAAAAACAAAAATGGGTCAGTAAAATGAATTTTTTTTTTCGAACTAAAAGAACCCTAAATCTAACCGACGCTAACCGCCCACTGCGTCGGGATAACGGAAAAGTCGAACTCCCCGACAGAATGTCAGTCTATTTTGAAGAAGAAATAACGTTATCTCCAGACCTCTCTCCCAGGGGTCTCCTCCAAAATCTTCCCGAAGCGAGGAGAAAGGTAGTACGTCCCCGGAGCCCGGACGTTGTACTTAACTTAGCAGACTCTCAGGAGCTGCTCTACTCCGAATTTGATTCGGCGGCTCTAACCCCAAGTCTGATGATGTAACATACACAATTAGGGGTCATATGAGGGAAGGCCAGTTGTTGCTGCTCCAAGACCCACGAGATAAGGCGGGGAATCGGAAAAAATAACTCGCACTTATCGAAGTAAGCATACGAGGCGCAGTAGTACCCATGACGAACTTTCTTTGGCGATTACGCTTCAGTCGGAATGACGAGTTTAACCTGCGCTGGGAGCCTGCTTTTCACCCCCATCCTCCGTAAATGGCTCACCTTCAAGGTGGTTGTCGGATGCGGGCCATATGGCTCTGCCGAAGAACTGCTCCTCAGAAATATGTTCTTCGATTCCATTATAATTTGTTGAAACGAAAAAGAGTAGAAGAGAGAGTTTTCTAGAGAGAGAAAGCTTTGAGGGATGAAAACAAAACAAAACACATAGCAAGAAAGAAATAAAACCTAAATGGAAGGGAAGAAGAAGTTACCTTAAATTTGTAGTGTGACCCGTAGTGGGAATCGTGAAAGGGTAACCTCCCATTCAAAGCAATATTGTTCTTTCTTTTTTCTCGAGATCGATGGGATTTTCTTTATCCTTTGAATCTTAACCGTCAATTTCGAATTCAAGATAAAAATTAAGAGTCTAATCATTTTCTCAAGGAGTTCGAGATCTTAGGGATCTTTCGCTTTCCTCCCATCTAAACTGTCGATTCTAAATCAATGATCATAAATCAACGGTCAAGGAACCTATCACTCTTCCGCGGATCGAGGTTGACGAGACCTGTGGCGATCTCAAATCTCGACCGTTCGATAACCAACCAGATTAACAGATAGCGATGAGGCCTTAATCATCCTTTCCTTGGAATCGAGGTCCACGCACCGCGAGAAACAAATAATTCGAGCGTCTCGCATCTTGATCGTCCATCCAAAAATGAGATCTACTGTGTGAGCAAGATAATAATTGAACACCTATACCGAGGGCGACGCGCAGCTTCCCGAGACTATTTATCTCCCATTAACCTCACACCATCGGATTAATGGGCTCGGAGGCTATTGTTGGTGCTGGATTTCTCACTAAGAAATTTGGCCCATAAAAATAACGAAGAAAGGCCCAACTATGATATGGGTCCACCGAACCGTTAATCATCTAAGCCCAAAGACTGAAATATCTGCTAAAGGAGAGCTCGAGCCAAGGGAGGTCGACCTCGACGCCTGGAAGATCGAATTCTTCAGAGACTAAGTCTATAGTTGTTTTAACAGACTCCGCAAATCACAGATTGAGGAAGGGATCGTCACCAATAACGACTTACTTGAAGATCAAAACTAGAAGATAAGGGTTCGAGATTATAAAAGGAGAGGAGAGATCTTCTCAAAGGCATTCCAACTTCAACAGAGAATAACCACTTCGAATTAAGTTATTGAATCTCATTTCTTGTATACTTTCATTCCGATTGTATAAGTTCTTATTTCGACATTCATCCTTAAATATATCTTTGATTCATAGGAAATTTACATTCAAATCATCTTAGTCCAATCCGCGCTACAAATAAATATTTGGTGTGAATACCTCGATCTCACAATGGTTGGCCAGTAATTCTTGTTCATTTTGATTTGGAGAGCAAGGGTTCGTTCACCTGAGTGAGTTTCTTCTAGAACGTCTTAGACTTAGTCTCCGTGAATGCATACTAGTAAGACTCTGTTGAATGCCCATTTGAATTAGTTGTCGTCATGTAGTATGTATCCAGCGCTTCAGACCATTAGTCGTCATGCTGCCCATTTGTCTTCAAGTACTTCTCCATCTACCAAGTACATTCGAATCTCGTCTCGCCAGTCTTTGTCGGCCGGATTGGCATCTAAGTTGGTTGGATCGATGTTGATGTCGGCTGGTTATGCTAGGTCATCATCATGGCTATAAATTGTGAAAATGCTTTCGGGTGTAATGTCTTTGTCATCCTTATTGGTTGGGAGTGTGTTGCCTAGTAGGCTAATGCTCGGCTCACCAATTGTTTCCACTTGGATTACTCTTTGTAATTTTGGATTGGTGTTGATGTCGGGGAAGCAAGAGCATCTGCTGGTGCGTTTTCGCTTTGTGGAATTTGGATGATTTCGAATGTTTTGAGAACGGATTTTAGGTAGGAATCCAATCTTTCATTTTTTGCTTTGTATTCGCCATTGACCTTATTTCTGAAAAGTCGAGAGCCGCACTAGTCTTGGAGATTTTTTGCACCAATATCTTTGGTGAGTCTGAGGCCGGCAAGTAGTGATTCATACTCCGCTTTGTTGTTTGAAACTGTAAAACCAAGGCGGAATGATTGTTTAAGAATTTCTTCAGTTGGTGGTTGGTGTCGTAGTCCTTCTCATGCGCCACGTTTAGATGATGTGCCGTCGACGTGCAACTTCTAGTATTTGTTGACTTTGTAGATGTCATTTTCCATCTTTGGTGATAGCTCGACGAGGAAGTCGGCTAAAACTTCAGACTTGGCGCTTTTTTCGGCTGTGATAGTTAATTTCGTATTCAATAAGTTCCACGACCCACTTAGCTAGTCGTCCTAATTGGCTTGGACTATGGATTTTTTTTTCTAGAGGTTAGCTGCTGAGAACGGCATTCATATGAGATTGAAAACATGGACGAAGTTTCCTTGTTGAGATGGCGACTGCGAAGTTGAGTTTCTCCTTGGTTGGATATCTAGTTTCTGCTCAAACAAGAGTTTTACTAATGCCGAAGATTGGCTTCTTCTCACCGTCTATGACAAGGACTCTATTGATCGCCATGTTGGATATTGTGATGTATAGGAAGAATGTCTCGCCATCTTATGGTTTTGTCAAGACAGGGGGATTTGAGAGGTAGTTTTAGTTGAATGAAGGCTTTCTGGCATTTGTCTTCACAAACGAACTTCTTGTTGCCGCGGAAGAGTTGGTACAAGGTAGGAATTTATCAGCTTATTGTGAGATGAAATGGTTGAGAGTGGCAATGCGACATGTGAATTGTTGTAATTCACAAGTGTTTTTGGTATTGGTAGGTCGATGGTAGCAGATATATGATTTAGATTGGCTTCTAATCCTCTATATCTGACTACGTAGCCAGGAATTCTCCAGATGTGACGCTGAACGTGCATTTTGTTGTATTGAGTTTCATGTTGTATTAGTTGAGAATGTTGAAGCATTCTTTGAGATGCCTGGTGTGTTGTGAGGCGATCAGTGACTTGACGAGAATTTCATCAATGTAGACTTCAATTGTAGTGTTGAGATTATCAAGGAATATTCGATTGACCAAACATTGATAGGTTTCTCCTGCGTTTTTAAGGCCGAACAAGATAACCTTGTAGCAGTAGGTGCTGCGGACTGTGATAAGGACTGTCTTCTCTCAGTCCTCAGGGTGCATTAGGATCTGATTGTATCCTGAGAATGCGTACATGAATGATAGCAACTAATTGCATGTGGTTGATTCTACAAGGCGGTCGATGTGCGGGAATGGGAAGATGTATTTGGGACATGCTTTGTTTAGGGTTGTGAAGTTGATGTAGACTTTCCACTTGTGGTTATTCTTTTTGAATACCATGTGGGTTGCCAGCCAGTTAGGGCACTTTACCTCTTGGATGGATTCAACGTCTAAGATTTTCTCCACTTCTTCGTTGACTACTTTGGCTCTCTCGGGGCCGAGCTTACGTCTCTTCTACTTGATCGGCTTGTAGGAATTTTCGATGTTGAGTTTGTGAGCTGTGATAGAGGGGCTGATGCCTTTCATATCTTGTATGGACCATGCAAATGTTGATAGAGTGGCTGATGCCCCAATAGTTACTTAAGTTAATTTTAAGTTAAGTCTTAGTTTTAGTTGCAATTTAATTTTTTAATTTATTTAACTGTTATATTGGAGTTAGTAAACTTATTAACTCCTAGATGGTTCCCATTTTAAGTCTTTAATTTTATAATTCTTTAATTCTAATGTCCTTAATTTAACTATCATATTGAGGTTAATAAACTTACTAACTTCCTCACCCCAGTTTTAATTATTTAATTCATTAAGTCTTTATACCTGATTAATTAACTCTTTTATCCTAGCTCGGTTATTTAATATTATAAGGTTTGTTAAGTTTTAATTAATATTTTAATTATCTCTTAATTCCTTTACATAAATTCATTTATATGATTTTTATACTTTATATATAAATATATATATATATATGCATATATTTTTCTAATCATTTAATTTTATATGCAATGCAACATTCAACGGCCAATCAATCATGCAACAATCAATACTATCTACACAAACACCCAATCATGCATTTTACAGAATTTTAGTGTGTCATACATCTTATTATCCTAGCCAGTTTAATTAAATCCTTTTATTTAAACAATCCAACTGCGTTTTATCATATTCATTTTCCTGGTACGAAATTCTACGACTCTACGATTTACGGAATTGTTCATGCACTAAACTATTAATATTATTTTATCATTTAATGTACTGTAGAAACTC
Source organism: Orychophragmus violaceus (assembly GCA_030180135.1). Classification (NCBI taxonomy): domain Eukaryota; kingdom Viridiplantae; phylum Streptophyta; class Magnoliopsida; order Brassicales; family Brassicaceae; genus Orychophragmus; species Orychophragmus violaceus. The sequence continues at coordinate 33,377,327 of CM058231.1, read as the reverse complement.
TATAAATTAATAATTCAAATATTTAATAAATTTGTTCGATCCCAAATTATATATTTAATTTAATTAATATTCTATAAATTATTGATTCTTTAAATTAATAAATTATTAATATTCCAATGTTATTATTTTATGAGAAATTGGCAAATATGCCATCATTGAGAACATTAATTAAGTTTATAAAAAGTGTTTTTTGGCCTATGATAAATTCCTCCATTGCACTCTCTTTCTAACATCATAAATTTTTCTCTTTTTCATGCACATTGAAGTTTTTTACTCTTGGGACCACACCTACCATCGTTTTTGCTTCTTTTTGTCATCATCTCTCTCATTCAGTCTCTCTTTCTTTCCTTCACTCTAATTTCAGAGCGAATTTAAATTTGAGTGTACGACTTCTTTGACCGATGAGTATACGGCTACTTTGTGGAAAACTATTTGAGAAATTTAAGAGTTTTACATATACCGAATACATATATGGATAAGTACATATACACTTCTCTAAATATCTAACTACGTACATTCAATACTTAGTTGAATACTTTCTTCTATGGTTTTATGTATCATATAAGTCTCTAAATAACTAAAATGCTTGGATATTGGTTTATGTGTAAACTTCTCGTAGTCAACTACATATGTCGCATACATATATAGATCTAAGAGTTTCTCATATACTAAATACTTATATAAATACGTATATGTACACTTCTCTAAATATCTAACTACTTATGTCGAATACTTAGTTTAATACTTTTTTGATGTCTTGTCCCTTTCAACCTCGTACCAAGCGCTCTGTCCGTTTGTACATCCGTGTCAGGCGAGAAAAGCTTTGATAGTCATGTGTCTGGAGGGCAATTTCGTCTCATTGATTTCAAATGTTGGTTTGACCATAGTGGATACTTAATTGATCAAATACAAGGGGATAAATTTTAATTAAAGTGGCTAAAGGTAATATTTCTGCAAATCACCATTATCCTATAGAATTTATACTGTATTATGCCCCAGGCAATAACATTTGTTAGAATGGTTCCTGATTTTATATCTGGATCTACTCAGTTATGACATTTTTAACATTGTAACTTCCTTCAACAAAATAAAATCAAAAATATCTATGATATTTATCTCTTTTATATACCTATATAATTTCATAAAACTCGATTTGGAACATAAAATGGTAAAAATGTGTGTGTTTTAGTTAAAAAAAACAATAGATCAAGATAGGAAACACTATTTGTATCTTTCTGAATTAACATCACGACTGTTAATTGTGAGAATGTTTTCGGGTCTAGTGTCTATGTCATCCATATTGGTTGGGAGAGTGTCGCCTAGTAGGTTAATGCTCGGCTCACCAATTGTTTCCACTTGGATTACTCTTTGTAATTTTGGATTGGGTGTTGATGTCGGGGAAGCAAGAGCATATGCTGGTGTGTTTTTGCTTCGTGGAATTTGGATGTTTCAAATGTTTTGAAGGTCTTTTTCGAGTTTGAGAATTGCTTTTAGGGTTGGCATCCGCTCTTTCGTTTTTTTCTTTGTATTCACCATTGACTTGATTTCTGAAGAATTGAGAGCAGCAGTGTTCTTCGTGATTTTTCGCGCTAAAATCTTTGGCGAATCTGAGGCCGGCAAGAAGTGATTCGTACTTGGATTTGTTGCTTAAAGCTGTAAACCCAAGGCAAAATGATTGTTCAAGGATTTCTTCACTTGGTGATTGGAGTCGTACTCCTACTCCAGCACCGCGTTTAGAATGATGCGCCGTCGACGTGAGATATATCATGGTTTTTATGGTTTTTAACCATAATATAGGTCTTTGTTATTGAGTCTTCTATTTGTTTTGGAGTCTTTTCGAGTCTTCTACATGTTTAGGTACATTTGGAGATTAATTAGAGATTATGGAAGCATTTGAAGCAATTCTGCACTACATTGGGATTTCACACAGTTCACTGGCTGCGTCTGAAACTTGTGTCGATGGATGCAAGGTGTGAATCGGTCGATGCAACCCATATCGCATAATTCTACGCGTGCTTTTTAGAAGAATTGGAGATCTGCACTTTTGTCCAGAAGTTTCCGTATTTTCAAAAAGGCTCAAATCATGTTTTAGCTATTATATTAGGTTTTCTAAGTCATTGTTTAGAAGGAGGCTTTATTTTACAGTAAGAGAGATTGAAGCTTTTTGGGGCTGGTCTTGTGCTCGACAGAGAGAAGATTTCGAACCTCTTTATTTTTCTATTGATCTCTTTATGCTTTCTTATTCAAACATGTCTATTGTTATGATTTCTATGTCTAAGTAGTTCTCTACCTAGGTTTAGGGATTCTCATTAGGGATTTCATGGAATGTTGGGTTAATTGATTTATTGGGATTTATAACTCCTAGTTCTTTATCTAGCTTGATCTTAATGCTTAATCTGAACTGACAACTTAGATTATTGATATTAGGTTGATTCTCGCAACGAAAGTTGGTTAATTTTCTAGAAAAGAACCTAGGTGAACAATTTGTCTATTCACAAAGAAATTTGGTTTAGAGAAATTGTGAACGAACGAACTTGATATTAATTCATGTTTAGAACTCTAGAGCTCGCAAAGAAAATTGGGTTTCTAGCTTGTTAGACATAGTTAATATTTGCAACGAAAGTTGGTTTGTTATAAGTTTGTGTTTCTAGTTCAAGAACCATTCTTAATTTGATCCTGATATATTGATTGAATTATATTCCTGATTTCCTGAGAATTTCCCTGGACCTGACGGTTTCTCTTATTGATCTTTACACCTGTTTACTTTCTTGCATAGTTTATTTGTTTTATAACCATTCATGTTTAGCTTAACTCGACACATAAAGATTCTTGAGTCTATGTGGATTCGACCCCTATATACTACAATTGCATTATGTGCACTTGCAGTGTAGCTCTAGGGAATTGAAAATTTGAGCATATCACATTCAATCTTGTTTTGTCGGTCGTGCGTTTCAGGTTGAGCGAAGAACATCTGCATCGACCGACACATCATCTGCATCGACCAACACATCATTTGCAACGGGTAGTGCATGCCTAATCGATTCACGAGAATCAATCCAGACAAAGAGCTTTTTTATCTTGAGAATCATGAGCTTGCAAGGCTAGAATGAACAAAGAGAAAGGCAAGGAAACCAACGGAGATGTTGAATCCTAACGCCGTGGTATTGGTACGGGATGAAGCTGAGGTTTTGAGAGACCTTGAGGGTAATACCTACAATATTCAAGGTCATAAACTTGATGGGGAAGGAAACTCCATAGTGTTAGTTGGTTATGTGGGCGCATGACAAGCTGGAGATGTTGAACAAGTTGCTGACACAGTTGTTGCACATGCGCAAGGGCAAGGTAATGCACAAGCTGGAAGGACTCTCGTTGATTACAACAGACCTGACGAGTTATTTGCTATCATGTCTGCGATCATACCTCCTCCAATTCAGAGGAGTGACTTTGAGCTGAAGACGTCCTACTAAACTTGTTGGACATCATCTGTTTCATGGTCTTCCACGTGATAATCCTATGGACCCTATTGAAAGATTTGAGGATCTGGTAACCGGCATAAAGCACAATGGAGTCAGCTACGACTTCCTGCACTGAATTTTTTTCCCACATTCTCTTGGTGGGGAGGCTGCTAACTGGTTAAAGCAGGTGCCATCAGGTACTCTTACCACTTGGGATGCGACCAAAAAGAAATTTTGAGCTGAGGAACGAAATTCTTCAGTTCAAACAGGGTCCTATTTAAGCTTTCAAGGCTGCCCGGATACGTTTTAAAATGTATCAACGCGACTGTCCACATCATGGTTTCTCTAAACTTCAGCTGCTAGGTATTTTCTTCACATGTGTGGATTGGAGATATCATATGGCATTGGATGCTGCTAGCAATGAAAACTTCAACACAAGGTCTCCAGAGCAAGTGAAAGAGCTGATTGAGAACTTGATGTGTAGCAATAGCACCAAGAATGCTGATTTAGAAAGGAAGCAGTTAGTTGGAGGCATGGATATAGTTCATATTGCAAAGATGAAGAATAAGATAGATTCTGTTCAAAACATTTTAGTTGGGAAGAAACATGTCCAATTTGCTGCAGAGGTAGAGACTTTTGGACCAGTTGATGAGTGTGAGAATGTCAACTACATAGTTGGAACTGGTTTTTCAGGGTCAGAAATATGAGAATCAACAAAGACACACTTTTTGTTACACTCCAAAGCATGCATTCGAGAGACCGTTCCAACAGAACAACTCATTCTCCAAGGATTATGGTTCTTCATCCTACTAGAATCCCCCATCTAATGAGAAGTCTGAGATTAAAGCTATGCCGGAGCAACTTTTGGAAGGTCAGCAGAAGAGTACGGTGGAATTTAATGGAAAAATCTACGCTTTGTACCTTGACTTGAATGGGAAGTTCAAAGCTTTGAACACCCATGTCAAAAAGATGGATGTTCAGATTGCACAGACTGTTGGGGAAGTGAAAAGACAAGAAGGTTCTTTTTTAGGAAGAACTGAGCGGAACCCGAAGCAATACGTCAATGATATCTTTGTGGAGAGGAAATTAAAGCTGAGACATGAGCAGGATAAAGCCACATAAGCTGCTCTTGACGCTGAATTGGAGTTGTCGGCCTGCAACATCGATCGACATATCACTAATGTCGATCGATGCAAGACCGCCAAATTCCGGAAGATTCACCTTCAGAAGAAAGGCCGGCATGCCCATACCTCGGTACATGATTTGTCGCAACGCTAGACCCCTCCATCGAAAAACGCAACAACGCAAGGTTCCAAACTTGAAAAAGATTGAAGACTCCAAATTCCACCAAAATATTCAAGGATGTCCAAGAGTAGTCAAGAACAAGGAGGAAAACTTTGGAAAAACTCAATAAAACTAGAAAGAAGCTAGAGAGAAAAGTTACCTTAGAGATTTCTTTAAGGTGAAATTGTGAGGAGTGAAGTGATGAATGGTGAATACTTATAGAATCTTACAAAGGCATGGATCTTTAATCATGATTACACTTGATTATCTTAGCATAAGCATGCTTAGGCTAATCATACCAGAGCTAATCATGATTAGGCATGGCCTCAAAATCAGCAATACTTTGGATGGGTAAATCGATTAAGACCAAATGGTCCAGAAGATTCCTCGTGTGTGCACCAACCGGCCCAAGTCGCCCTGATCGGAGATTGAAGCGGAGTTTGCTCGGAAATATTGTTCCAAAAACCCACCTTGCTTGGCATATTGGACATCGAAAAAACCATGACAAAAATTCGGAAAAGTTTCTATCATAACAAAACTGACATCAAAGAGGAGAATGGACAAACCAGAACTTTCGAACAATTAGTTTTGCCTCGACTATTTAAAGCTCGCCATCATCACACTCGAGTCTAACGAGCTGGGGTGCTAACTGTTGAGATAAAAACCCCCCTCGACGAAAACAATATTCGAAAGCGGATCGAGCAATACGATATAGCAATTTTCCACATAGACAACACTTCGTATGAACAATGTTTTGTATGAATAACGTTTTATATGAAACATACGAAACCATTACGCGAATGTCCAAGCAAACAAAAATGTTCGGATGGCTCAGTCAAACGAACATATCACTCGACAAAATCCACGGACAAGCACAGGAACTCGGACAACCTGCTCGGACAATCCAAGCAGAACAGCCTGCACGGAACATCCGAGCAGGACACACTGCTCGGATATTCTGAGTAGGACTGCCTGCTCGGAAATCTGAGCACGGTCCCTTGCTCAGAATTTCTGAACACAAAGCCTTTCTCGGAAATTCCCAGCACAAAGCCTTGCTCGGAGTTTCCGAGCACAAAGCCTTGCTCGGAATTTCTGAGCACAAAGCCTTGCTCAGAATATCCGAGGATAAGGCCTTGCTCAGAATTTTCGAGCATAAGGCCTTGCTCAAAATTTCCGTGCACAAAGCACTGCTCGAAATTTTCTAGCATGAGCCATTGCTCCGAACCTTTGAGTATGAGCCACTGCTCCGAATTTCCGAGCAAGAGGCATTGTTCGGAAATTCCGAGCACAATACATTTTTCAAACGGATACTTTTATAAAACTAATTGCACAGACGTTTGCCAATGTCTTCCTCCGAATGCGCAACTAGCCGTAATCCATATTCATAACGATAACTTATATGCTCCTAGCCGTTAACAGAATCCCCGAATAAGTTATTCATGAAGAGTTATTCGTCACCAACGCACTGATCGTTATTCGGAAACGAGACACCCGTTTCAAAGAATTAATCACCCGCAAACACATTCGAGGAACATGGTCGATTGGCGTGAGATCTGGTCGACCGCCAAATTCCGTAAGATTCACCTTCGGAAGAAAGGTCGGCATGCCCATACCTCGGTACAGGATTTGTCGCAACGCTAGACCCCTCCATCGAAAAATGCAACAAAGCAAGGATCAAAACTTGGAAAAAGATTGAAGACTCCAAATTCCACCAAAATATTCAAGGATGTCCAAGAGTGGTCATGAACAAGGAGGAAAACTTTGGCAAAACTCAATAAAACTAGAAAGAAGCTATAGAGAGAAGTTACCTTAGAGATTTTCTTTAAGGTGAAAGTGTGAAGAGTAAAGTGAAGAATGGTGAATACTTATAGAATCTTACAAAGGCATGGATCTTTAATCATGATTACACTTGATTATCTTATCATATGCATGCTTAGGCTAATCATACCAGAGCTAATCAGGATTAGGCATGGCCTCAAAATCAGCAATACTTGGGACGGGCAAATCGATTACGACAAAATAGTCCAGAAGAGTACTCGCGTGTGCACCAACCGGCCCAAGTCGCCCTGCTCGGAGATCGAAGCGGAGTTTACTCGGAAATATTGTTCCAAAAACCCACCTTGCTTGGCATACTGGACATCGAAAAAACCATGACCAAAATTTGGAAAAGTTTCTATCATAAGTAAACTGACATTAATGAGGAGAATGGCCAGAACAGAACTTTCGAACAATTAGTTTTGCCTCGACTATTTAAAGCTCGCCATCATCACACTCGAGTCTAATGAGCTGGGGTGCTAACTGTTGAGATCAAAACCCCCCTCAACAAAAACAATAGTCGAAAGAGGATCGAGCAATCCCATATAGCCGTTTTCCACATAGACAACACTTCGTATGGACAATGTTTTGTATGAATAACATTTTATATGAAACATACGAAACCATTAGGCAAATGTCCAAGCAAACAAAAATGTTCGGATGGCTCATTCAGACGAACAAATCACTCGGCAAAATCCACGGACAAGCATAGGAACTCGGATAACCTGCTCGGACAATCCAAGCTAAACATCCTGCTCGGAACATCCGAGCAGGACACACAGCCGAACACAAAGCTTTGCTCAAAAATTCTGAGCACAAAGCCTTGCTCGGAGTTTCCGAGCACAAAGCCTTGCTCAGAATATCCAAGGATAAGGCCTTGCTCGGAATTTCCGAGCATAAGGCCTTGCTCAGAATTTCCGAGCACAAAGCACTGCTCGAAATATTCGAGCATGAGCCATTGCTCCGAACTTTTGACTATGAGCCACTGCTCTGAATTTCTGAGCAAGAGGCATTCTTCGGAAATTCCTAGCACAATACATTTTCCAAACGAACACTTTTTTAAAACTAACTGCTCGGACATTTGCCATAATCCATATTTATACGATAACTTATACACTCCTAGCCGTTAACGGAATCCCCGAAGAAGTTATTCATGAAGAGTGAATCATCACCAACGCACTGATCGTTATTCGGAAACGAGACACCCGTTTCAAAGAATTAATCACCCGCAAACCCATTCGAGGAACATGGTCGATTGGCATGAGATCTGGTCGACCGCCAAATTCCGGAAGATTCACCTTCGGAAGAAAGGTCGGCATGCCCATACCTCGGTACATGATATGTTGCAACGCAAGACCCCTCCATCGAAAAACGCAACAAAGCAAGGATCAAAACTTGGAAAAAGATTGAAGACTCCAAATTCCACCAAAATATTCAAGAATGTCCAAGAGTGGTCAAGAACAAGGAGGAAAACTTTGGCAAAACTCAATAAAACTAGAAAGAAGCTAGAAAGAGAAGTTACCTTAGAGATTTTCATTAAGGTGAAAGTGTGAGGAGTAAAGTGAAGAATGGTGAATACTTATAAAATCTTACAAAGGCATGGATCTTTAATCATGATTACACTTGATTATCTTATCATATGCATGCTTAGGCTAATCATACCAGAGCTAATCAGGATTAGGCATGGCCTCAAAATCAGCAATACTTGGGACGGGCAAATCGATTACGACAAAATAGTCCAGAAGAGTACTCGCGTGTGCACCAACCGTCCCAAGTCGCCCTGCTCGGAGATCGAAGCGGAGTTTACTCGGAAATATTGTTCCAAAAACCCACCTTGCTTGGCATACTGGACATCGAAAAAACCATGAAAAAAATTTGGAAAAGTTTCTATCATAAGTAAACTGACATCAAAGAGGAGAATGGCCAGGTCTGAACTTTCGAACAATTAGTTTTCCCTCGACTAATTAAAGCTTGCCATCATCACACTCGAGTCTAACGAGCTGGGGTGCTAACTGTTGAGATCAAAATCCCCCTCGACGAAAACAATAGTTGAAAGCGGATCGAGCAATCCGATATAGCCGTTTTCCACATAGACAACACTTGGTATGAACAATGTTTTGTATGAATAACGTTTTATATGAAACATACAAAACCATTAGGCGAATGTCCAAGCAAAAAAAAATGTTCGGATGGCTCAGTCAGACGAACATATCACTCGGCAAAATCAACAGACAAGCACAGGACAATCCAAGCAGAACAGCCTGCACGGAACATCCGAGCAGGACACACTGCTCGGAAATTCTGAGCACGGTCCCTTGCTCAGAATTTCTGAACACAAAGCCTTTCTCGGAAATTCCCAGCACAAAGCCTTGCTCAGAGTTCCCGAGCACAAAGCCTTGGTCGGAATTTCTGAGCACAAAGCCTTGCTCAGAATATCCGAAAATAAGGCCTTGCTCAGAATTCCGAGCACAATGCACTTCTCGAAATTTTCGAGCATGAGCCATTGCTTCGAACTTTTGAGTATGAGCCACTGCTCTGAATTTCCGAGCAAGAGGCATTGTTCGGAAATTCCGAGCACAATACATTTTCCAAACTGACACTTTTTTTAAAACTAACTGCACATACGTTTTTCCAATTTCTTCCTCCGAATGCGCAACTAGCCGTAATCCATATTCATAACGATAACTTATACGCTCCTAGCCGTTAACGGAACCCCCGAATAAGTTATTCATGAAGAGTTAATCGTCACCAACGCACTGATCGTTATTCGGAAACGAGACACCCGTTTCAAAGAATTAATCACCCGCAAACCCATTCGAGGAACATGGTCGATTGGCGTGAGATCTGGTTGACCGCCAAATTCCGGAAGATTCAACTTCGGAAGAAAGGCCGGCATGCCAATACCTCAGTACAAGATTTGTCGCAACGCTAGACCCCTCCATCGAAAAACGCAACAAAGCAAGGATCAAAACTTGGAAAAAGATTGAAGACTCCAAATTCCACCAAAATATTCAAGGATGTCCAAGAGTGGTCAAGAACAAGGAGGGAAACTTTGGCAAAACTCAATAAAACTTGAAAGAAGCTAGAGAGAGAATTTACCTTAGAGATTTTGTTTGAGGTGAAATTGTGAGGAGTGATGTGAAGAATGGTGAATACTTATAGAATCTTACATAGGCATGGATCTTTAATCATGATTACACTTGATTATCTTAGCATAAGAATGCTTAGGCTAATCATACCAGAGCTAATTATGATTAGTAATGGCCTCAAAATCAGCAATACTTTGGACAAGTAAATCGATTAAGACCAAATGGTCCGGAAGATTCCTCGTGTGTGCACCAACCGTCCCATGTCGACCTGATCGGAGATTGAAGCGGAGTTTGCTCGGAAATATCGGTCCAAAAACCCACCTTGCTTGGCATATTGGACATCGAAAAAACCATGACAAAAATTCGGAAAAGTTTCTATCATAAGTAAACTGACATCAAAGAGGAGAATGGCCAGACCAAAAATTTCGAACAATTAGTTTTACCTCGACTATTTAAAGATATCCATCACCACACTCGAGTCTAACGAGCTGGGGTGCTAACTGTTGAGATCAAAATCCCCCTCGACGAAAACAATAGTCGAAAGCAGATGGAGCAATCCAATATAGCCGTCCACATAGACAACACTTCGTATGAACAATATTTTGTATGAATAAAGTTTTACATGAAACATACGAAACCATTAGGCGAATGTCCAAAGCACAGGAACTCGGATAACCTGCTCGGACAATCCAAGCAGAACAGCCTGCTCGAACATCCGAGCAGGACACACAGCTCGGAAAGTCTGAGTAGGACGGCCTGCTCGGATATCCGAGCACCGTCCCTTGCTCGGAATTTCTGAACACAAAGCCTTGCTCGAAAATTCTGAGCACAAAGCCTTTCTCGGAGTTTCTGAGCACAAAGCCTTGCTCGGAATTTCCGAGCACAAATCCTTGCTAAGAATATTCAAGGATAAGGCTTTGCTCGAAATTTCCGAGCATAAGGCCTTGCTCAGAATTTCCAAGCACAAACCACTGCTCGAAATTTTCGAGCATGAGCCATTGCTCCGAACTTTTGAGTATGAGCCACTGCTCTGAATTTCCGAGCAAGAGGCATTCTTCGAAAATTCCGAGTACAATACATTTTCAAAACATACACTTTTTTAAAACTAACTGCTCGGACATTTGCCAATGTCTTCCTCCGAATGCGCAACTAGCCGTAATCCATAATCATAACGATAACTTATACACTCCTAGGCGTTAACGGAATCCCCGAATAAGTTATTCATGAAGAGTTAATCGTCACCAACGCACTGATCGTTATTCGGAAACGAAACACCCGTTTCAAAGAATTACTCACCCGCAAACCCATTCAAGGAACATGGTCGATTGGCGTGAGATCTGGTCGACCGCCAAATTCTGGAAGATTCACCTTCGGAAGAAAGGTCGGCATGCCCATACCTCGGTACAGGATTTGTCGCAACGCTAGACCCCTCCATCGAAAAACGCAACAAAGCAAGGATCAAAACTTGGAAAAAGATTGAAGACTCCAAATTCCACCAAAATATTCAAGGATGTCCAAGAGTGGTCAAGAACAAGGAGGGAAACTTTGGCAAAACTCAATAAAACTTGAAAGAAGCTAGAGAGAGAATTTACCTTAGAGATTTTGTTTGAGGTGAAATTGTGAGGAGTGATGTGAAGAATGGTGAATACTTATAGAATCTTACATAGGCATGGATCTTTAATCATGATTACACTTGATTATCTTAGCATAAGCATGCTTAGGCTAATAATACCAGAGCTAATTATGATTAGTAATGGCCTCAAAATCAGCAATACTTTGGACAAGTAAATCGATTAAGACCAAATGGTCCGGAAGATTCCTCGTGTGTGCACCAACCGTCCCATGTCTACCTGATCGGAGATTGAAGCGGAGTTTGCTCGGAAATATCGGTCCAAAAACCCACCTTGCTTGGCATATTGGACATCGAAAAAACCATGACAAAAATTCGGAAAAGTTTCTATCATAAGTAAACTGACATCAAAGAGGAGAATGGCCAGACCAAAAATTTCGAACAATTAGTTTTACCTCGACTATATAAAGATAGCCATCATCACACTCGAGTCTAACGAGCTGGGGTGCTAACTGTTGAGATCAAAATCCCCCTCGACGAAAACAATAGTCGAAAGCAGATGGAGCAATCCAATATAGCCGTCCACATAGACAACACTTCGTATGAACAATATTTTGTATGAATAAAGTTTTACATGAAACATACGAAACCATTAGGCGAATGTCCAAAGCACAGGAACTCGGATAACCTGCTCGGACAATCCAAGCAGAACAGCCTGCTCGAACATCCGAGCAGGACACACAGCTCGGAAAGTCTGAGTAGGACGGCCTGCTCGGATATCCGAGCACGGTCCCTTGCTTGGAATTTCCGAACACAAAGCCTTGCTCAAAAATTCTGAGCACAAAGCCTTTCTCGGAGTTTCTGAGCACAAAGCCTTGCTCGGAATTTCCGAGCACAAAGCCTTGCTAAGAATATTCAAGGATAAGGCTTTGCTCGAATCTTCCGAGCATAAGGCCTTGCTCAGAATTTCCAAGCACAAAGCACTGCTCAAAATCGAGCATGAGCCATTGCTCCGAACTTTTGAGTATGAGCCACTGCTTTGAATTTCCGAGCAAGAGGCATTCTTCGAAAATTCCGAGTACAATACATTTTCCAAACATACACTTTTTTAAAACTAACTGCTCGGACATTTGCCAATGTCTTCCACCGAATGTGCAACTAGCTGTAATCCATAATCATAACGATAACTTATACGCTCCTAGGCGTTAACGGAATCCCCGAATAAGTTATTCATGAAGAGTTAATCGTCACCAACGCACTGATCGTTATTCGGAAACGAAACACCCGTTTCAAAGAATTACTCACCCGCAAACCCATTCAAGGAACATGGTCGATTGGCGTGAGATCTGGTCGACCGCCAAATTCCGGAAGATTCACCTTCGGAAGAAAGTTCGGCATGCCCATACCTCGGTACAAGATTTGTCGCAACGCTAGACCCCTCCATCGAAAAACGCAAAAAAGCAAGGATCAAAACTTGGAAAAAGATTGAAGACTCCAAATTCCACCAAAATATTCAAGGATGTCCAAGAGTGGTCAAGAACAAGGAGGAAAACTTTGGCAAAACTCAATAAAACTAGAAAGAAGCTAGAGAGAGAATTTACCTTAGAGATTTTCTTTGAGGTGAAATTGTGAGGAGTGATGTGAAGAATGGTGAATACTTATAGAATCTTACAAAGGCATGGATCTTTAATCATGATTACACTTGATTATCTTAGCATAAGCATGCTTAGGCTAGTCATACCAGAGCTAATTATGATTAGTAATGGCCTCAAAATCAGCAATACTTTGGACAGGTAAATCGATTAAGACCAAATGGTACGGAAGATTCCTCGTGTGTGCACCAACCGTCCCATGTCGACCTGATCGGAGATTGAAGCGGAGTTTGCTCGGAAATATCGGTCCAAAAACCCACCTTGCTTGGCATATTGGACATCGAAAAAACCATGACAAAAATTCGGAAAAGTTTCTATCATAAGTAAACTGACATCAAAGAGGAGAATGGCCAAACCAAAAATTTCGAACAATTAGTTTTACCTCGACTATTTAAAGATAGCCATCATCAGACTCGAGTCTAACGAGCTGGGGTTCTAACTGTTGAGATCAAAATCCCCCCTCGACAAAAAAAATAGTCGAAAGCGGATAGAGCAATCCGATATAGCCGTTTTCCACATAGACAACACTTCGTATGAACAATATTTTGTATGAATAACGTTTTACATGAAACATATGAAACCATTAGGTGAATGTCCAAAGCACAGGAACTCGGATAACCTGCTCTGACAATCCAAGCAGAACAGCCTGCTCGAACATCCAAGCAGGACACACAGCTCGGAAAGTCTGAGTAGGACGGCCTGCTCGGATATCCGAGCACGGTCCCTTGCTTGGAATTTCCGAACACAAAGCCTTGCTCGAAAATTCTGAGCACAAAGCCTTGCTCGGAGTTTCTGAGCACAAAGCCTTGCTCGGAATTTCCGAGCACAAAGCCTTGCTAAGAATATTTAAGGATAAGGCTTTGCTCAAAATTTCCGAGCATAAGGCCTTGCTCAGAATTTCCAAGCACAAAGCACTGCTCGAAATTTTCGAGCATGAGCCATTGCTCCGAACTTTTGAGTATGAGCCACTGCTCTGAATTTCCGAGCAAGAGGCATTCTTTGAAAATTCCGAGCACAATACATTTTCCAGAATGACACTTTTTTAAAACTAACTGCACAGACGTTTTTCCAATTTCTTCCTCCGAATGCGCAACTAGCCGTAATCCATATTCATAACGATAACTTATACGCTCCTAGCCGTTAACGGAATCCCCGAATAAGTTATTCATGAAGAGTTAATCGTCACCAACGCACTGATCGTTATTCGGAAACGAGACACCCGTTTCAAAGAATTAATCACCCGCAAACCCATTCGAGGAACATGGTCGATTGGCGTGAGATCTGGTTGACCGCCAAATTCCGGAAGATTCACCTTCGGAAGAAAGGTCGGCATGCCAATACCTCAGTAAAGGATTTGTCGCAACGCTAGACCCCTCCATCGAAAAACGCAACAAAGCAAGGATCAAAACTTGGAAAAAGTTTGAAGACTCCAAACTCCACCAAAATATTCAAGGATGTCCAAGAGTGGTCAAGAACAAGGAGGGAAACTTTGGCAAAACTCAATAAAACTTGAAAGAAGCTATAGAGAGAATTTACCTTAGAGATTTTCTTTGAGGTGAAATTGTGAGGATTGATGTGAAGAATGGTGAATACTTATAGAATCTTACATAGGCATGGATCTTTAATCATGATTACACTTGATTATCTTAGCATAAGCATGCTTAGGCTAATCATACCAGAGCTAATTATGATTAGTAATGGCCTCAAAATCAGCAATACTTTGGACAAGTAAATCGATTAATACCAAATGGTCCGGAAGATTCCTCGTGTGTGCACCAACCGTCCCATGTCGACCTGATCGGAGATTTAAGCGGAGTTTGCTCGGAAATATCGGTCCAAAAACCCACCTTGCTTGGCATATTGGACATCGAAAAAACCATGACAAAAATTCGGAAAAGTTTCTATCATAAGTAAACTGACATCAAAGAGGAGAATGGCCAGACCAAAAATTTCGAACAATTAGTTTTACCTCGACTATTTAAAGATAGCCATCATCACACTCGAGTCTAACGAGCTGGGGTGCTAACTATTGAGATCAAAATCCCCCTCGACGAAAACAATAGTCGAAAGCAGATGGAGCAATCCAATATAGCCGTCTACATAGACAACACTTCGTATGAACAATATTTTGTATGAATAAAGTTTTACATGAAACATACGAAACCATTAGGCGAATGTCCAAAGCACAGGAACTCGGATAACCTGCTCGGACAATCCAAGCAGAACATCCTGCTCGAACATCCGAGCAGGACACACAACTCGAAAAGTCTGAGTAGGACGGCCTGCTCGGATATCCGAGCACGGTCCCTTGCTTGGAATTTCCGAACACAAAGCCTTGCTCGAAAATTCTGAGCACAAATCCTTTCTCGGAGTTTCTGAGCACAAAGCCTTGCTCGGAATTTCCGAGCACAAATCCTTGCTAAGAATATTCAAGGATAAGGCTTTGCTCGAAATTTCCGAGCATAAGGCCTTGCTCAGAATTTCCAAGCACAAACCACTGCTCGAAATTTTCGAGCATGAGCCATTGCTCCGAACTTTTGAGTATGAGCCACTGCTCTGAATTTCCGAGCAAGAGGCATTCTTCGAAAATTCCGAGTACAATACATTTTCAAAACATACACTTTTTTAAAACTAACTGCTCGGACATTTGCCAATGTCTTCCTCCGAATGTGCAACTAGCCGTAATCCATAATCATAACGATAACTAATACGCTCCTAGGCGTTAACGGAATCCCCGAATAAGTTATTCATGAAGAGTTAATCGTCACCAACGCACTGATCGTTATTCGGAAACGAAACACCCGTTTCAAAGAATTACTCACCCGCAAACCCATTCAAGGAACATGGTCCATTGGCGTGAGATCTGGTCGACCGCCAAATTCCGGAAGATTCACCTTCGGAAGAAAGGTCGGCATGCCCATACCTCGGTACAGGATTTGTCGCAACGCTAGACCCCTCCATCGAAAAACGCAACAAAGCAAGGATCAAAACTTGGAAAAAGATTGAAGACTCCAAATTCCACCAAAATATTCAAGGATGTCCAAGAGTGGTCAAGAACAAGGAGGGAAACTTTGGCAAAACTCAATAAAACTTGAAAGAAGCTAGAGAGAGAATTTACCTTAGAGATTTTGTTTGAGGTGAAATTGTGAGGAGTGATGTGAAGAATGGTGAATACTTATAGAATCTTACATAGGCATGGATCTTTAATCATGATTACACTTGATTATCTTAGCATAAGCATGCTTAGGCTAATCATACCAGAGCTAATTATGATTAGTAATGGCCTCAAAATCAGCAATACTTTGGACAAGTAAATCGATTAATACCAAATGGTCCGGAAGATTCCTCGTGTGTGCACCAACCGTCCCATGTCGACCTGATCGGAGATTTAAGCGGAGTTTGCTCGGAAATATCGGTCCAAAAACCCACCTTGCTTGGCATATTGGACATCGAAAAAACCATGACAAAAATTCGGAAAAGTTTCTATCATAAGTAAACTGACATCAAAGAGGAGAATGGCCAGACCAAAAATTTCGAACAATTAGTTTTACCTCGACTATTTAAAGATAGCCATCATCACACTCGAGTCTAACGAGCTGGGGTGCTAACTATTGAGATCAAAATCCCCCTCGACGAAAACAATAGTCGAAAGCAGATGGAGCAATCCAATATAGCCGTCTACATAGACAACACTTCGTATGAACAATATTTTGTATGAATAAAGTTTTATATGAAACATACGAAACCATTAGGCGAATGTGCAAAGCACAGGAACTCGGATAACCTGCTCGGACAATCCAAGCAGAACAGCCTGCTCGAACATCCGAGCAGGACACACAGCTCGGAAAGTCTGAGTAGGACAGCCTGCTCGGATATCCGAGCACGGTCCCTTGCTTGGAATTTCCGAACACAAAGCCTTGCTCGAAAATTCTGAGCACAAAGCCTTGCTCGGAGTTTCTGAGCACAAAGCCTTGCTCGGAATTTCCGAGCACAAAGCCTTGCTAAGAATATTTAAGGATAAGGCTTTGCTCGAAATTTCCGAGCATAAGGCCTTGCTCAGAATTTCCAAGCACAAAGCACTGCTCGAAATTTTCGAGCATGAGCCATTGCTCCGAACTTTTGAGTATGAGCCACTGCTCTGAATTTCCGAGCAAGAGGCATTCTTCGAAAATTCCGAGTACAATACATTTTCCAAACGAACACTTTTTTAAAACTAACTGCTCGGACATTTGCCAATGTCTTCCTCCGAATGCGCAACTAGCCGTAATCCATAATCATAACGATAACTTATACGCTCCTAGGCGTTAACGGAATCCCCGAATAAGTTATTTATGAAGAGTTAATCGTCACCAACGCATTGATCGTTATTCGGAAACGAAACACCCATTTCAAAGAATTACTCACCCGCAAACCCATTCAAGGAACATGGTCGATTGGCGTGAGATCTGGTCGACCACCAAATTCCGGAAGATTCACCTTCGGAAGAAAGGTCGGCATGCCCATACCTCGGTACAGGATTTGTTGCAACGCTAGACCCCTCCATCGAAAAACGCAACAAAGCAAGGATCAAAACCTGGAAAAAGATTGAAGACACCAAATTCCACAAAAATATTCAAGGATGTCCAAGAGTGGTCAAGAACAAGGAGGAAAACTTTGGAAAAACTCAATAAAACTAGAAAGAAGCTAGGGAGAGAAGTTACCTTAGAGATTTCTTTGAGGTAAAATTGTGAGGAGTGAAGTGAAGAATGGTAAATACTTATAGAATCTTACAAAGGCATGGATCTTTAATCATGATTACACTTGATTATCTTGGCATAAGCATGTTTAGGCTAATCATACCAGAGCTAATCATGATTAGGCATGGTCTCTAAATCGGAAATACTTGGGACGGGCAAATCGATTAGGACGAAATAGTCAAGAAGAATCCTCGCGTGTGCACCAACCGGCCCAAGTCGCCCTGCTCGGAGATCGAAGCGGAGTTTACTCGGAAGTATTGTTCCAAAAACCATGATAAAAATTCGGAAAAGTTTCTATCATAACTAAACTGACATCAAAGAGGAGAACGGCCAGGCCAGAACTTTCGAACAATTAGTTTTGCCTTGACTATTTAAAGCTCGCCATCATCACACTCGAGTCTAACGAGCTGGGGTGCTAACTGTTGAGATCAAAATCCCCCTCGATGAAAACAATAGTCGAAAGCGGATCGAGCAATCCGATATAGCCGTTTTCCACATAGACAACACTTCGTATGAACAATGTTTTGTATGAATAACGTTTTATATGAAACATACGAAACCATTATGCGAATGTCCAAGCAAACAAAAATGTTTGGATGGCTCAGTCAGACGATCATATCACTCGGCAAAATACACGGACAAGCACAGGAACTCGGATAACCTGCTCAGATAATCCAAGCAGAACAGCCTGCTCGGAACATCCGAGCAGGACACACAGCTCGGAAAGTCTGAGAAGGACGGCCTGTTCGGAAATCGGAGCAAGTTCCCTTGCTTGGAATTTTCCGAACACAAAGCCTTGCTCAGAATTTCTGAGCACAAAGCCTTGCTCAGAATATCCGAAGATAAGGCCTTGCTCGGAATTTCCAAGCATAAGGCCTTGCTCAGAATTTCCGAGCACAAAGCACTGCTCGTAATTTTCGAGCAAGAGGCATTCTTCTGAAATTCCGAGCACAATACATTTTCCAAACGGACACTGTTTTTAAAACTAATTGCTCGGACATTTGCCAATGTCTTCCTCCGAATGCGCAACTAGCCGTAATCCATATTCATAACGATAACTTATACACTCCTAGCCGTTAACGGAATCCCCGAATAAGTTATTCATAAAGAGTTAATCGTCACCAACACACTGATCGTTATTCGGAAACGAGACACCCGTTTCAAAGAATTAATCACCCGCAAACCCATTCGAGGAACATGGTCGATTGGCATGAGATTTGGTCTACCGCCAAATTCCGGAAGATTCACCTTCGGAAGAAAGATCGGCATGCCCATACCTCGGTACAGGATTTGTCGCAACGCTAGACCCCTCCATCGAAAAATGCAACAAAGCAAGGATCAAAACTTGGAAAAAGATTCAAGACTCCAAATTCCACCAAAATATTCAAGGATGTCCAAGAGTGGTCAAGAACAAGGAGGAAAACTTTAGCAAAACTCAATAAAACTAGAAAGAATCTAGAGAGAGAAGTTACCTTAGAGATTTTCTTTAAGGTGAAAGTGTGAGGAGTAAAGTGAAGAATGGTGAATACTTATAGAATCTTGCAAAGGCATGGATCTTTAATCATGATTACACTTGATTATCTTAGCATAAGCATGCTTAGGCTAATCATACCAGAGCTAATCATGACTAGGCATGGCCTCTAAATCAGCAATAGTTGGGACGGGCAAATCGATTTCGACAAAATGGTCCAGAAGAGTCCTCGCGTGTGCACCAACCGGCCCAAGTCGTCCTGCTCGGAGATCGAAGCCGAGTTTACTCGGAAATATTGTGCCAAAAACCCACCTTGCTTGGCATACTGGACATCGAAAAAACCATGACAAAAATTCGGAAAAGTTTCTATCATAACTAAACTGACATCAAAGAGGAGAATGGCCTGGCCAGGACTTTCGAACAATTAGTTTTGCCTCGACTATTTAAATCTCGCCATCATCACACTCGAGTCTAACGAGCTAGGGTGCTAACTGTTGAGATCAAAATCCTCGCCAACGAAAAAAATAGTCGAAAGCGGATCGGGCAATCCGATATAGCCGTTTTCCACATAGACAACACTTCGTATGAACAATGTTTTGTATGAATAACGTTTTATATGAAACATAAGAAACCATTCTGCGAATGTCCAAGCAAACTTTAATGTTCGGATGGCTCAGTCAGACGAAGATATCACTCGGAAAAATCCATGGACAAGCACAGGAACTTGGATAACCTGCTCGGACAATCCAAGCAGAACAGCCTGCTTGGAACATCCGAGAAGGACACACCGCTCGGAAAGTCTGAGTAGGACGGCATGCTCGAAAATCCGAGAACGGTCCCTTGCTTGGAATTTCCGAACACAAAGCCTTGCTCGAAAATTCTGAGCACAAAGCTTTGCTCGGAGTTTCCGAGCACAAAGCCTTGCTCGGAATTTCTGAGCACAAAGCCTTGCTCAGAATATCCAAGGATAAGGCCTTGCTCGGAATTTCCGAGCATAAGGCCTTGCTCAGAATTTCCGAGCACAAAGCACTGCTCGAAATTTTTGAGCATGAGCCACGCTCCGAACTTTTGAGTATGAGCCACTGCTTTGAATTTCCGAGCAAGAGGAATTCTTCAGAAATTCCGAGCACAAAACATTTTCCGAACGGACATTTTTAAAAAAATAACTGCTCGGACATTTGCCAATGTCTTCCTCCGAATGCGCAACTAGCCTAATCCATATTCATAACGATAACTTATACGCTCCTAGCCGTTAACGGAATCGCCGAATAAGTTATTCATAAGATTTAATCGTCACCAACGCACTGATCGTTATTCGGAAACAAAACACCTGTTTCAAATAATTAAACACCCGCAAACCCATTCGAGGAAAATGGTCGATTGGCGTGAGATCTGGTCGACCGCCAAATTCTGGAAGATTCACCTTCGGAAGAAAGTTCGGCATGCCCATACCTCAGTACAGGATTTGTCGCAACGCTAGACCCCTCCATCGAAAAACGCAACAAAGCAAGGATCAAAACTTGGAAAAAGATTGAAGACTCCAAATTCCACCAAAATATTCAAGGATGTCCAAGAGTGGTCAAGAACAAGGAGGAAAACATTGGCAAAACTCAATAAAACTATAAAGAAGCTAGAGAGAGATGTTACCTTAGAGAATTTCTTTAAGGTGAAAGTGTGAGGAGTAAAGTGAAGAATGGTGAATACTTATAGAATCTTACAAAGGCATGGATCTTTAATCATGATTACACTTGATTCTCTTATCATAAGCATGCTTAGGCTAATTATACCAGAGCTAATCATGGTTAGGCATGGCCTCAAAATCAGCAATACTTTGGACAGGTAAATCGATTAAGACCAAATGGTACGGAAGATTCCTCGTGTGTGCACCAACCGTCCCATGTCGACCTGATCGGAGATTGAAGCGGAGTTTGCTCGGAAATATCGGTCCAAAACCCCACCTTGCTTGGCATATTGGACATCGAAAAAAACATGACAAAAATTCGGAAAAGTTTCTATCATAAGTAAATTGACATCAAAGAGGAGAATGGCCAAACCAAAAATTTCGAACAATTAGTTTTACCTCGACTATTTAAAGATAGCCATCATCACACTCGAGTCTAACGAGCTGGGGTTCTAACTGTTGAGATCAAAATCCCCCTCGACAAAAACAATAGTCGAAAGCGGATAGAGCAATCCGATATAGCCGTTTTCCACATAGACAACACTTCGTATGAACAATGTTTTGTATGAATAACGTTTTACATGAAACATACGAAACCATTAGGCGAATGTCCAAAGCACAGGAACTCGGATAACCTGCTCTGACAATCCAAGCAGAACAGCCTGCTCGAACATCCGAGCAGGACACACAGCTCGGAAAGTCTGAGTAGGACGGCCTGCTCGGATATCCGAGCACGGTCCCTTGCTTGGAATTTCCGAACACAAAGCCTTGCTCGAAAATTCTGAGCACAAAGCCTTGCTCGGAGTTTCTGAGCACAAAGCCTTGCTCGGAATTTCCGAGCACAAAGCCTTGCTAAGAATTTTCGAGGATAAGGCTTTGCTCGAAATTTCCGAGCATAAGGCCTTGCTCAGAATTTCCAAGCACAAAGCAGTGCTCGAAATTTTCGAGCATGAGCCATTGCTCCGAACTTTTGAGTATGAGCCACTGCTCTGAATTTCCGAGCAAGAGGCATTCTTCGAAAATTCCGAGTACAATACATTTTCCAAACGAACACTTTTTTAAAACTAACTGCTCGGACATTTGCCAATGTCTTCCTCCGAATGCGCAACTAGCCATAATCCATAATCATAACGATAACTTATATGCTCCTAGGCGTTAACGGAATCCCCGAATAAGTTATTCATGAAGAGTTAATCGTCACCAACGCACTGATCGTTATTCGGAAACGAAACACCCATTTCAATGAATTACTCACCCGCAAAACCATTCAAGGAACATGGTCGATTGGCGTGAGATCTGGTCGACCGCCAAATTCCGGAAGATTCACCTTCGGAAGAAAGGTCGGCATGCCCATACCTCGGTACAGGATTTGTTGCAACGCTAGACCCCTCCATCGAAAAACGCAACAAAGCAAGGATCAAAACCTGGAAAAAGATTGAAGACACCAAATTCCACAAAAATATTCAAGGATGTCCAAGAGTGGTCAAGAACAAGGAGGAAAACTTTGGCAAAACTCAATAAAACTAGAAAGAAGCTAGGGAGAGAAGTTACCTTAGAGATTTCTTTGAGGTAAAATTGTGAGGAGTGAAGTGAAGAATGGTAAATACTTATAGAATCTTACAAAGGCATGGATCTTTAATCATGATTACACTTGATTATCTTGGCATAAGCATGTTTAGGCTAATCATACCAGAGCTAATCATGATTAGGCATGGTCTCTAAATCGGAAATACTTGGGACGGGCAAATCGATTAGGACAAAATAGTCAAGAAGAATCCTCGCGTGTGCACCAACCGGCCCAAGTCGCCCTGCTCGGAGATCGAAGCGGAGTTTACTCGGAAGTATTGTTCCAAACACCATGATAAAAATTCGGAAAAGTTTCTATCATAACTAAACTGACATCAAAGAGGAGAACGGCCAGGCCAGAACTTTCGAACAATTAGTTTTGCCTTGACTATTTAAAGCTCGCCATCATCACACTCGAGTCTAACGAGCTGGGGTGCTAATTGTTGAGATCAAAATCCCCCTCGATGAAAACAATAGTCGAAAGCGGATCGAGCAATCCGATATAGCCGTTTTCCACATAGACAACACTTCGTATGAACAATGTTTTGTATGAATAATGTTTTATATGAAACATACGACACCATTATGCGAATGTCCAAGCAAACAAAAATGTTCGGATGGCTCAGTCAGACGAACATATCACTCGGCAAAATCCACGGACAAGCACAGGAACTCGGATAACCTGCTCAGACAATCCAAGCAGAACAGCTTGCTCGGAACATCCGAGCAGGACACACAGCTCGGAAAGTCTGAGAAGGACGGCCTGTTCGGAAATCGGAGCAAGTTCCCTTGCTTGGAATTTTCCGAACACAAAGCCTTGCTCGGAATTTCTGAGCACAAAGCCTTGCTCAGAATATCCGAAGATAAGGCCTTGCTCGGAATTTCCGAGCATAAGGCCTTGCTCAGAATTTCCGAGCACAAAGCACTGCTCGTAATTTTCGAGCAAGAGGCATTCTTCGGAAATTCCGAGCACAATACATTTTCCAAACGGACACTTTTTTAAAACAAATTGCTCGGACGTTTGCCAATGTCTTCCTCCGAATGCGCAACTAGCCGTAATCCATATTCATAACGATAACTTATACACTCCTAGCCGTTAACGGAATCCCCGAATAAGTTATTCATAAAGAGTTAATCGTCACCAACACACTGATCGTTATTCGGAAACGAGACACCCGTTTCAAAGAATTAATCACCCGCAAACCCATTCGAGGAACATGGTCGATTGGCATGAGATTTGGTCGACCGCCAAATTCCGGAAGATTCACCTTTGGAAGAAATATCGGCATGCCCATACCTCGGTACAGGATTTGTCGCAACGCTAGACCCCTCCATCGAAAAACGCAACAAAGCAAGGATCAAAACTTGGAAAAAGATTCAAGACTCCAAATTCCACCAAAATATTCAAGGATGTCCAAGAGTGGTCAAGAACAAGGAGGAAAACTTTAGCAAAACTCAATAAAACTAGAAAGAAGCTAGAGAGAGAAGTTACGTTAGAGATTTTCTTTAAGGTGAAAGTGTGAGGAGTAAAGTGAAGAATGGTGAATACTTATAGAATCTTACAAAGGCATGGATCTTTAATCATGATTACACTTGATTATCTTAGCATAAGCATGCTTAGGCTAATCATACCAGAGCTAATCATGACTAGGCATGGCCTCTAAATCAGCAATAGTTGGGACGGGCAAATCGATTTCGACAAAATGGTCCAGAAGAGTCCTCGCGTGTGCACCAACCGGCCCAAGTCGTCCTGCTCGGAGATCGAAGCCGAGTTTATTCGGAAATATTGTGCCAAAAACCCACCTTGCTTGGCATACTGGACATCGAAAAAACCATGACAAAAATTCGGAAAAGTTTCTATCATAACTAAACTGACATCAAAGAGGAGAATGGCCTGGACAGGACTTTCGAACAATTAGTTTTGCCTCGACTATTTAAATCTCGCCATCATCACACTCGAGTCTAACGAGCTGGGGTGCTAACTGTTGAGATCACAATCCTCGTCAACGAAAAATAGTCGAAAGCGGATCGAACAATCCGATATAGCCGTTTTCCACATAGACAACACTTCGTATGAACAATGTTTTGTATGAATAACGTTTTATATGAAACATAAGAAACCATTCTGCGAATGTCCAAGCAAACTTTAATGTTCGGATGGCTCAGTCAGACGAAGATATCACTCGGCAAAATCCATGGAAAAGCACAGGAACTTGGATAAACTGCTCGGACAATCCAAGCAGAACAGCCTGCTCGGAACATCCGAGCAGGACACACCGCTCGGAAAGTCTGAGTAGGACGGCCTGCTCGAAAATCCGAGCACGGTCCCTTGCTTGGAATTTCCGAACACAAAGCCTTGCTCGAAAATTCTGAGCACAAGGCCTTGCTCGGAGTTTCCGAGCACAAAGCCTTGCTCGGAATTTCTGAGCACAAAGCCTTGCTCAGAATATCCAAGGATAAGGCCTTGCTCGGAATTTCCGAGCATAAGGCCTTGCTCAGAATTTCCGAGCACAAAGCACTGCTCGAAATTTTTGAGCATGAGCCATGCTCCGAACTTTTGAGTATGAGCCACTGCTTTGAATTTCCGAGCAAGAGGAATTCTTCAGAAATTCCGAGCACAAAACATTTTCCGAACGGACACTTTTAAAAAAATAACTGCTCGGACATTTGCCAATGTCTTCCTCCGAATGCGCAACTAGCCGTAATCCATATTCATAACGGTAACTTATACGCTCCTAGCCGTTAACGGAATCGCCGAATAAGTTATTCATAAGATTTAATCGTCACCAACGCACTGATCGTTATTCGGAAACAAAACACCTGTTTCAAATAATTAAACACCCGCAAACCCATTCGAGGAAAATGGTCGATTAGCGTGAGATCTGGTCGACCGCCAAATTTTGGAAGATTCACCTTCGGAAGAAAGTTCGGCATGCCCATACCTCAGTACAGGATTTGTCGCAACGCTAGACCCCTCCATCGAAAAACGCAACAAAGCAAGGATCAAAACTTGGAAAAAGATTGAAGACTCCAAATTCCACCAAAATATTCAAGGATGTCCAAGAGTGGTCAAGAACAAGGAGGAAAACTTTGGCAAAACTCAATAAAACTATAAAGAAGCTAGAGAGAGATGTTACCTTAGAGAATTTCTTTAAGGTGAAAGTGTGAGGAGTAAAGTGAAGAATGGTGAATACTTATAGAATCTTACAAAGGCATGGATCTTTAATCATGATTACACTTGATTCTCTTATCATAAGCATGCTTAGGCTAATTATACCAGAGCTAATCATGGTTAGGCATGGCCTCAAAATCAGCAATACTTTGGACAGGTAAATCGATTAAGACCAAATGGTCCAGAAGAGTCCTCGCGTGTGCACCAACCAGCCCAAGTCGCCCTGCTCGGAGATCGAAGAGGAGTTTACTCAGAATTATTGTTCCAAAAACCCACCTTGCTTGGCATACTGGACATCGAAAAAACCATGACAAAAATTCGGAAAAGTATCTATCATAAGTAAACTGACATCAAAGAGGAGAATGGCCAGTCCAGAACTTTCGAACAATGAGTTTTTCCTCGACTATTTAAAGCTCGCCATGATCACACTCGAGTCTAACGAGCTGGGGTCCTAACTGTTGAGATCAAAATCCCCCTCGACTAAACCAATAGTCGAAAGCGGATCGAGCAATCCGATATAGCCATTTTCCACATAGACAACACTTCGTATGAACAATGTTTTGTATGAATAACGTTTTATATGAAAC
Source organism: Orychophragmus violaceus (assembly GCA_030180135.1). Taxonomy (NCBI): domain Eukaryota; kingdom Viridiplantae; phylum Streptophyta; class Magnoliopsida; order Brassicales; family Brassicaceae; genus Orychophragmus; species Orychophragmus violaceus. Next base: position 33,351,249 of record CM058231.1, on the reverse strand, counting down.
CTATGAAACCATTAGGCGAATGTCCAAGCAAACAAAAATGTTCGGATGGCTCAGTGAGACGAACATATCACTCGGAAAAATCCACGGACAAGCACAGGAACTCGGATAACCTGCTCGGACAATCCAAGAAGATCAACCTGCTCGGAACATCCGAGCAGGACACACAGCTCGGAAAGTCTGAGTAGGACGGCCTGCTCGGAAATCCGAGCACGGTCCCTTACTTGGAATTTCAGAACACAAAGCCTAGCTCGATAATTCTGAGCACAAAGCCTTGCTCGGAGTTTCCGAGCACAAAGCCTTGCTCGGAATTTCTGAGCACAAAGCCTTGCTCAGAATATCCAAGGATAAGGCCTTGCTCAGAAATTTTCGACCATGAGCCATTGCTCCAAACTTTTGAGTATGATTTATTGCTCTGAATTTCCTAGCAAGTGGCATTCTTCAGAAATTCAGAAATTCCGAGCACAATACATTTTCCAAACAAACACTTTTTTAAGACTAACTGCTCGGACATTTGCCAATGTCTTCCTCTGAATGCGCAGGTAGCCGTAATCTATATTCACAACGATGACTTATACGCTCCTAGCCGTTAAAGGAATCCCCGAATAAGTTATTTATGAAGAGTTAATCGTCACCAACGCACAGATCGTTATTCGGAAACGAGACACATGTTTCAAAGAATTAATCACCCGCAAACCCATTCGTGGAACATGGTCGATTGGCGTGAGATCTGGTCGACCACCAAATTCCGGAAGATTCACCTTCGGAAGAAAGGTCGGCATGCCCGTACCTCGGTACAGGATTTGTCGCAACGCTAGACCCCTCCATCGAAAAACACAACAAAGCAAGGATCAAAACTTGGAAAAAGATTGAAGACTCCAAATTCCACTAAAATATTCAAGGATGTCCAGGAGTGGTCAAGAACAAGGAGGAAAACTTTGGCAAAACTCAATAAAACTATAAAGAAGCTAGAGAGAGATGTTACCTTAGAGAATTTGTTTAAGGTGAAAGTGTGAGGAGTAAAGTGAAGAATGGTGAATACTTATAGAATCTTACAAAGGCATGGATCTTTAATCATGATTACACTTGATTCTCTTATCATAAGCATGCTTAGGCTAATTATACCAGAGCTAATCATGATTAGGCATGGCCTCTAAATCGGCAATACTTGGGACGGGCAAATCGATTACGACAAAATGGTCTGGAAAGAGAACTCGCGTGTTCACCAACCAGCCAAAGTCGCCCTGCTCGGAGATAGAAGCGGAGTTTGCTCGGAAATATTGTTCCAAAAACCCACCTTGCTTTGCATACTTGAGATCGAAAAAACCATGACCAAAATTCGGAAAAGTTGTTATCATAACTAAACTGACATCAAAGAGGAGAATGGCCAGGCCAAAACTTTCGAACAATTAGTTTTGCCTCGACTATTTAAAGCTCGCCATCATCACACTCGAGTCTAACGAGCTGGGGTGCTAACTGCTGAGATCAAAATCCCCCTCGACGAAAACAAAAGTCGAAAGCGGATCGAGCATTCCGATATAGCCGTTTTCCACATAGACAACACTTCGTATGAACAATGTTTTGTATGAATAACGTTTTATATGAAACATACAAAACCATTAGGCGAATGTCCAAGCAAACAAAAATGTTCGGATGGCTCTGTCAGACGAACATATCACTCGGCAAAATCCACGGACAAGCACAGGAACTCGGATAACCTGCTCGGACAACCCAAGCAGAACAGCCTGCTCGGATCATCTGAGCAGTACACACAGCTCGGAAAGTCTGAGTAGGACGGCCTGCTCGAATATCTGAGCACGGTCCCTTTCTTGGAATTTACGAACACAAAGCCTTGCTCGAAAATTCTGAGCACAAAGCCTTTCTCGGAGTTTCCGAGCACAAAGCCTTGCGTGGAATTTCTGAGCACAAAGCCTTGCTCAGAATATCCGAGGATAAGGCCTTGCTCGGAATTTCCGAGCATAAGGCCTTGCTCAGAATTTCCGAGCACAAAGCACTGCTCGAAATTTTCGAGCAAGAGGCATTCTTCGGAAATTCCGAGCACAATACATTTTCCAAACGGACACTTTTTAAAAACTAATTGCTCGGACATTTGCCAATGTCTTCCTCCGAATGCGCAACTAGCCGTAATCCATATTCATAACGATAACTTATACACTCCTAGCCGTTAACGGAATCCCTGAATAAGTTATTCATAAAGAGTTAATCGTAACCAACACACTGATCGTTATTCGGAAACGAGACACCCGTTTCAAAGAATTAATCACCCGCAAACCCATTCGAGGAACATGGTCGATTGGCATGAGATTTGGTCGACCGCCAAATTCCGGAAGATTCACCTTCGGAAGAAAGGTCGGCATGCCCATACCTCGGTACAGGATTTGTCGCAACGCTAGACCCCTCCATCGAAAAACGCAACAAAGCAAGGATCAAAACTTGGAAAAAGATTCAAGACTCCAAATTCCACCAAAATATTCAAGGATGTCCAAGAGTGGTCAAGAACAAGGAGGAAAACTTTGGCAAAACTCAATAAAACTAGAAAGAAGCTAGAGAGAGAAGTTACCTTAGAGATTTTCTTTAAGGTGAAAGTGTGAGGAGTAAAGTGAAGAATGGTGAATACTTATAGAATCTTACAAAGGCATGGATCTTTAATCATGATTACACTTGATTATCTTAGCATAAGCACGCTTAGGCTAATCATACCAGAGCTAATCATGACTAGGCATGGCCTCTAAATCAGCAATAGTTGGGACAGGCAAATCGATTACGACAAAATGGTCCAGAAGAGTCCTCGCGTGTGCACCAACCGGCCCAAGTCATCCTGCTCGGAGATCGAAGCCGAGTTTACTCGGAAATATTGTGCCAAAAACCCACCTTGCTTGGCATACTGGACATCGAAAAAACCATGACAAAAATTCGGAAAAGTATCTATCATAAGTAAACTGACATCAAAGAGGAGAATGGCCAGGCCAGAACTTTCGAACAATGAGTTTTTCCTCGACTATTTAAAGCTCGCCATGATCACACTCGAGTCTAACGAGCTGGGGTGCTAACTGTTGAGATCAAAATCCCCCTCGACTAAAACAATAGTCGAAAGCGGATCGAGCAATCCGATATAGCCGTTTTCCACATAGACAACACTTCGTATGAACAATGTTTTGTATGAATAACGTTTTATATGAAACATACGAAACCATTAGGCGAATGTCCAAGCAAACAAAAATATTCGGATGGCTCAGTGAGACGAACATATCACTCGGAAAAATCCACGGACAAGCACAGGAACTCGGATAACCTGCTCGGAAAATCCAAGAAGATCAACCTGCTCGGAACATCCGGGCAGGACACACAGCTCGGAAAGTCTGAGTAGGACGGCCTTCTCGGAAATCCGAGCACGGTCCCTTGCTTGGAATTTCCGAACACAAAGCCTTGCTCGATAATTCTGAGCACAAAGCCTTGCTCGGAGTTTCCGAGCACAAAGCCTTGCTCGGAATTTCTGAGCACAAAGACTTGCCCAGAATATCCAAGGATAAGGCCTTGCTCAGAAATTTTCGACCATAATCCATTGCTCCGAACTTTTGAGTATGAGTTATTGCTCTGAATTTCCGAGCAAGAGGCATTCTTCAGAAATTCGGAGCACAATACATTTTCCAAACAAACACTTTTTTAAGACTAACTGCTCGGACATTTGCCAATGTCTTCCTCCGAATGCGCAAGTAGCCGTAATCTATATTCATAACGATGACTTATACGCTCCTAGACGTTAAAGGAATCCCCTAATAAGTTATTGATGAAGAGTTAATCGTCACCAACGCACATATCGTTATTCGGAAACGAGACCCATGTTTCAAAGAATTAATCACCCGCAAACCCATTCGTGGAACATGGTCGATTGGCGTGAGATCTGGTCGACCGCCAAATTCCGGAAGACTCACCTTCGGAAGAAAGGTCGGCATGCCCGTACCTCGGTATAGGATTTGTCGCAACGGTAGACCCCTCCATCGAAAAACGCAACAAAGCAAGGATCAAAACTTGGAAAAAGATTGAAGACTCCAAATTCCACTAAAATATTCAAGGATGTCCAAGAGTGGTCAAGAACAAGTAGGAAAACTTTGGAAAAACTCAATAAAACTATAAAGAAGCTAGAGAGAGATGTTACCTTAGAGAATTTCTTTAAGGTGAAAGTGTGAGGAGTAAAGTGAAGAAATGTGAATACTTATAGAATCTTACAAAGGCATGGATCTTTAATCATGATTACACTTGATTCTCTTATCATAAGCATGCTTAGGCTAATTATACCAGAGCTAATCATGATTAGGCATGGCCTCTAAATCGGCAATACTTGGGACGGGAAAATCGATTACGACAAAATGGTCCGGAAAGAGTCCTCGCGTGTTCACCAACCGGCCAAAGTCGCCCTGCTCGGAGATCGAAGCGGAGTTTGCTCGGAAATATTGTTCCAAAAACCCACCTTGCTTGGCATACTAGAGATCGAAAAAACCATGACAAAAAATTCAGGAAAAGTTTTTATCAAAACTAAACTGACATCAAAGAGGAGAATGGCCAGGCCAGAACTTTCGAACAATTAGTTTTGCCTCGACTATTTAAAGCTCGCCATCATCACACTCGAGTCTAACTAGCTGGGGTGCTAACTGCTGAGATCAAAACCCCCCTCGACGAAAACAAAAGTCGAAAGCGGATCGAGCAATCTGATATAGCCGTTTTCCACATAGACAACACTTCGTATGAACAATGTTTTGTATGAATAACGTTTTATATGAAACATATGAATAACGTTTTATATGAAACATATGAAACCATTAGGCGAATGTCCAAGCAAACAAAAATGTTCGGATGGCTCTGTCAGACGAACATATCACTCGGCAAAATCCACGGACAAGCACAGGAACTCAGATAACCTGCTCGGACAATCCAAGCAGAACAGCCTGCTCGGATCATCCGAGCAGGACTTACAGCTCGAAAAGTCTCAGTAGGACGGCCTGCTCGAATATCCGAGCACGGTCCCTTGCTTGGAATTTCCGAACACAAAGCCTTGCTCGAAAATTCTGAGCACAAAGCCTTTCTCGGAGTTTCCGAGCACAAAGCCTTGCGTGGAATTTCTGAGTACAAAGCCTTGCTCAGAATATCAGAGGATAAGGCCTTGCTCGGAATTTCCGAGCATAAGGCCTTGCTCAGAATTTCCGAGCACAAAGCACTGCTCAAAATTTGAGCAAAAAGCACTGCTCCGAATTTTCGAGTATGAGCCATTGCTCCGAAATTTTGAGTATGAGCCACTGCTCTGAATTTCCGAGCAAGAGGCATTCTTCAGAAATTCCGAGCACAATAAATTTTCCAAACGAACACTTTTTTAAAACTAACTACTCGGACATTTGCCAATGTCTTTCTCCGAATGCGCAAATAGCCGTAATCCTTATTCATAACGATAACTTATACGCTCCTAGCCGCTAATGGAATCACCGAAAAAGTTATTCATGAAGAGTTAATCGTCACCAACGCACTGATCGTTATTTGGAAACGAGACACCCGTTTCAAAGAATTAATCACCCGCAAACCCATTCGAGGAACATGGTCGATTGGCCTGAGATCTGGTCGACCGCCAAATTACGTAAGATTCACCTTCAGAAGAAAGGTCGGCATGCCCATACCTCGGTACAGGATTTGTCGCAACACTAGACCCCTCCATCGAAAAACGCAACAAAGTAGGGATCAAAACCTGGAAAAAGATTGAAGACTCAAAATTCCACCAAAATTTTCAAGGATGTCTAAGAGTGGTCAAGAACAAGGAGGAAAACTTTTGAAAAACTCAATAAAACTAGAAAGAAGCTAGAGAGAGAAGTTACCTTAGAGATTTCTTTGAGGTTAAATTGTGAGGAGTGAAGTGAAGAAGGGTGAATACTTATAGAATCTTACAAAGGCATGGATCTTTAATCATGATTACAGTTGATTATCTTAGCATAAGCATGTTTAGGCTAATCATACCAGAGCTAATAATGATTAGGCATGGCCTCTAAATCGGCAATACTTAGGACGGGCAAATCGATTACGACAAAATGGTCCAGAAGAGTCCTCGCGTGTGCACCAACCGGCCCAAGTCACCTTTCTCGGAAATCGAAACGGAGTTTACTCGAAAATATTGTTCCAAAAACCCACCTTGCTTGGCATACTGGACATCGAAAAAACCATGCAAAAAATTCGGAAAAGTTTCTATCATAACTAAATTGACATCAAAGAGGAGAATGGCCAGGCCAGAACTTTTGAACAATTAGTTTTGCCTCGACTATTTAAAGCTCGCCATCATCACACTCGAGTCTAACGAGCTGGGGTTCTAACTGTTGAGATCAAAATCCCCCTCGACAAAAACAATAGTCGAAAGCGGATCGAGCAATCCGATATAGCCGTTTTCCACATAGACAACACTTCATATGAACAATGTTTTGTATGAATAACGTTTTATATGAAACATATGAAACCATTAGGCGAATAACCAAGCAAACAAAAATGTTCAGATGGCTCAGTCAGACGAACATATCACTCGGCAAAATTCACGGACAAGCACAAGAACTCGGATAACCTTCTCGTACAATCCAAGCAGAACATCCTGCTCGGAACTTCCGAGCAGGACACACAGCTCAGAAATTCTGAGTAGGACGGCCTGCTCGGTAATCCGAGCAAGGTCCCATGCTTGGAATTTTCGAACACAAAGCCTTGCTCGAAAATTCTGAGCACAAAGCCTTGCTCGAAGTTTCCAAGCACAAAGTCTTGCTCGGAATTTCTGAGCACAAAGCCTTGCTCAGAATGTCTGAGGATAAAGCCTTGCTAGGAATTTCCGAGCATAAGGCCTTGCTTAGAATTTCCGAGCACAAAGCACTGCTCGAAATTTTCGAGCAAGAGGCATTCTTCGGAAATAACGAGCATAATACATTTTCCAAAAAGACACTTTTTAAAAACTAACTGCTCGGACTTTTGCCAATATCTTCCTCCGAATGCGCAACTAGCCGTAATCCATATTCATAACGATAACTTATACACTCCTAGCCGTTAACGGAATCCCCAAATAAGTTATTCATAGATAGTTAATCGTCACCAACGCACTGATTGTTATACGGAAACGAGACACCCGTTTCAAAGAATTAATCACCCGCAAACCCATTCGAGGAACATGGTCGATTGGCCTGAGATCTGGTCGACCGCCAAATTCCGGAAGATTTACCTTCGGAAGAAAGTTCGGCATGCCCATATCTCGGTACAGGATTTGTCGGACCGCTAGACCCCTCCATCGAAAAACGCAACAAAGCAAGGATCAAAACAAGGAAAAAGATTGAAGACTCCAAATTCCACCAAAATAATCAAGGATGTCCAAGAGTGGTCAAGAACAAGGAGGAAAACTTTGGAAAAACTCAATAAAACTAGAAAGAAGCTAGAGAGAGAAGTTACCTTACAGATTTCTTTGAGGTTAAATTGTGAGGAGTGAAGTTAAGAATGGTGAATACTTAGAGAATCTTACAAAGGCATGGATCTTTAATCATGATTACAGTTGATTATCTTAGCATAAGCATGTTTAGGCTAATCATACCAGAGCTAATCATGATTAGGCATGGCCTCTAAATCGGTAATACTTGGGACGGGCAAATCGATTACGGCAAAATGGTCCAGAAGAGTCCTCGCGTGTGCACCAACCGGCCCAAGTCGCCTTTCTCGGAAATCGAAACGGAGTTTACTCGAAAATATAGTTCCAAAAATCCACCTTTCTTGGCATACAGGACATCGAAAAAACCATGAAAAAAATTCGGAAAAGTTTCTATCATAACTAAACTGTAATCAAAGATGAGAATGGCCAGGCCAGAACTTTTGAACAATTTGTTTTGCCTTGACTATTTAAAGCTCACCATCATCACACTCGAGTCTAACGAGCTGGGGTGCTAACTACTGAGATCAAAATCCCCCTCGAGCACAATAAATTTTCCAAACGAACACTTTTTTAAAACTAACTACTCGGACATTTGCCAATGTCTTTCTCCGAATGCGCAAATAGCCGTAATCCTTATTCATAACGATAACTTATACGCTCCTAGCCGCTAATGGAATCACCGAAAAAGTTATTCATGAAGAGTTAATCGTCACCAACGCATTGATCGTTATTTGGAAACGAGACACCCGTTTCAAGGAATTAATCACCCGCAAACCCATTCGAGGAACATGGTCGATTGGCCTGAGATCTGGTCGACCGCCAAATTACGGAAGATTCACCTTCAGAAGAAAGGTCGGCATGCCCATACCTCGGGACAGGATTTGTCGCAACGCTAGACCCCTCCATCGAAAAACGCAACAAAGCAAGGATCAAAACCTGGAAAAAGATTGAAGACTCAAAATTCCACCAAAATTTTCAAGGATGTCCAAGAGTGGTCAAGAACAAGGAGGAAAACTTTTGAAAAACTCAATAAAACTAGAAAGAAGCTAGAGAGAGAAGTTACCTTAGAGATTTCTTTGAGGTTAAATTGTGAGGAGTGAAGTGAAGAATGGTGAATACTTATAGAATCTTACAAAGGCATGGATCTTTAATCATGATTACACTTGATTATCTTAGCATAAGCATGTTTAGGCTAATCATACCAGAGCTAATAATGATTAGGCATGGCCTCTAAATCGGCAATACTTGGGACGGGCAAATCGATTACTACAAAATGGTTCAGAAGAGTCCTCGCGTGTGCACCAACCGGCCCAAGTCGCCTTTCTCGGAAATCGAAACGGACTTTACTCGAAAATATTGTTCCAAAAACCCACCTTGCTTGGCATACTGGACATCAAAAAAACCATGAAAAAAATTCGGAAAAGTTTCTATCATAACTAAATTGACATCAAAGAGGAGAATGGCCAGGCCATAACTTTTGAACAATTAGTTTTGCCTCGACTATTTAAAGCTCGCCATCATCACACTCGAGTCTAACGAGCTGGGGTTCTAACTGTTGAGATCAAAATCCCCCTCGACAAAAACAATAGTCGAAAGCGGATCGAGCAATCCGATATAGCCGTTTTCCACATAGACAACACTTCGTATGAACAATGTTTTGTATGAATAACGTTTTATGTGAAACATACGAAACCATTAGTCGAATAACCAAGCAAACAAAAATGTTCAGATGGCTCAGTCAGACGAACATATCACTCGGCAAAATTCACGGACAAGCACAAGAACTCGGATAACCTTCTCGTACAATCCAAGCAGAACAGCCTGCTCGGAACATCCGAGCAGGACACACAGCTCGGAAATTCTGAGTAGGACGGCCTGCTCGGAAATCCGAGCAAGGTCCCATGCTTGGAATTTTCGAACACAAAGCCTTGCTCGAAAATTCTGAGCACAAAGCCTTGCTCGGAGTTTCCAAGCACAAAGTCTTGCTCGGAATTTCTGAGCACAAAGCCTTGCTCAGAATATCTGAGGATAAAGCCTTGCTCGGAATTTCCGAGCGTAAGGCCTTGCTCAGAATTTCCGAGCACAAAGCACTGCTCGAAATTTTCGAGCAAGAGGCATTCTTCGGAAATAACGAGCAGAATACATTTTCCAAACGGACACTTTTTAAAAACTAACTGCTCGGACTTTTGCCAAGGTCTTCCTCCGAATGCGCAACTAGCCGTAATCCATATTCATAACGATAACTTATACACTCCTAGCCGTTAACGGAATCCCCGAATAAGTTATTCATAAATAGTTAATCGTCACCAACGCACTGATTGTTATTCGGAAACGAGACACCCGTTTCAAAGAATTAATCACCCGCAAACCCATTCGAGGAACATGGTCGATTGGCCTGAGATCTGGTCGACCGCCAAATTACGGAAGATTCACCTTCAGAAGAAAGGTCGGCATGCCCATACCTCGGGACAGGATTTGTCGCAACGCTAGACCCCTCCATCGAAAAACGCAACAAAGCAAGGATCAAAACCTGGAAAAAGATTGAAGACTCCAAATTCCACCAAAATATTCAAGGATGTCCAAGAGTGGTCAAGAACAAGGAGGAAAAATTTGGAAAAACTCAATAAAACTAGAAAGAAGCTAGAGAGAGAAGTTACCTTAGAGATTTCTTTGAGGTTAAATTGTGAGGAGTGAAGTGAAGAATGGTGAATACTTATAGAATCTTACAAAGTCATGGATCTTTAATCATGATTACAGTTGATTATCTTAGCATAAGCATGTTTAGGCTAATCATACCAGAGCTAATAATGATTAGGCATGGCCTCTAAATCGGCAATACTTGGGACGGGCAAATCGACTACGACAAAATGGTCCAGAAGAGTCCTCGCGTGTGCACCAACCGGCCCAAGTCGCCTTTCTCGGAACTCGAAACGGAGTTTACTTGAAAATATTGTTCCAGAAATCCACCTTTCTTGGCATACTGGACATCGAAAAAACCATGAAAAAAATTCGGAAAAGTTTCTATCATAACTAAACTGACATCAAAGATGAGAATGGCCAGGCCAGAACTTTTGAACAATTAGTTTTGCCTTGACTATTTAAAGCTCACCATCATCACACTCGAGTCTAACGAGCTGGGGTGCTAACTATTGAGATCAAAATCCCCCTCGACAAAAACAATAGTCGAAAGCGGATCGAGCAATCCGATATAGCCGTTTTCCACAAAGACAACACTTCGTATGAACAATGTTTTGTATGAATAACGTTTTATATGAAACATACGAAACCATTAGGCGAATAACCAAGCAGACAAAAATGTTCAGATGGCTCAGTCAGACGAACATATCACTCGGCAAAATTCACGGACAAGCACAAGAACTCGGATAACCTTCTCGTACAATCCAAGCAGAACAGCCTGCTCGGAACATCCGAGCAGGACACACAGCTCGGAAAGTCTGAGTAGGACGGCCTGCTCGGAAATCTGAGCAAGGTCCCATGCTTGGAATTTTCGAACACAAAGCCTTGCTTGAAAATTCTGAGCACAAAGCCTTGCTCGGAGTTTCCAAGCACAAAGTCTTGCTCGGAATTTGTGAGCACAAAGGCATGGATCTTTAATCATGATTACACTTGATTATCTTTGCATAAGCATGCTTAGGCTAATCATACCAGAGCTAATCATGATTAGGCATGGCCTCAAAAACAGCAATACTTTGGACAGGTAAATCGATTAAGACCAAATGGTCCGGAAGATTCCTCGTGTGTGCACCAACCGGCCCAAGTCGTCCTGCTCGGAGATCGAAGCGGAGTTTACTCGGAAATATTGTTCCAAAACCCACCTTGATTGGCATACTGGACATCGAAAAAACCATGACAAAAATTCGGAAAAGTTTCTATCATAACTAAACTGACATCAAAGAGGAGAAAGGCCAGGCCAGGACTTTCGAACAATTAGTTTTGCCTCGACTATTTAAATCTCTCCATCATCACACTCGAGTCTAACGATCTGGGGTGCTAACTGTTGAGATCAAAATCCCCCTCGACGAAAAAAATAGTCGAAAGCGGATCGAGCAATCCGATATAGCCGTTTTCCACATAGACAACACTTCGTATGAACAATGTTTTGTATGAATAAAGTTTTATATGAAACATACGAAACCATTAGGCAAATGTCCAAGCAAACAAACCTGCTCGGATGGCTCAGTCAGACGAAGATATCACTCGGAAAAATCCACGGACAAGCATAGGAGCTCAGAAAGTCTGAGTAGGACGGCCTGCTCGTAAATCCGAGCACGGTCCCTTGCTTGGAATTCCGAACACAAAGCCTTGCTCAAAAATTCTGAGCACAAAGCCTTGCTCGGAGTTTCCGAGCACAAAGCCTTGCTCGGAATTTCCGAGCACAAAGCCTTGCTCAAAATATCCAAGGATGAGGCCTTGCTCGGAATTTCCGAGCATAAGGCCTTGCTCAGAATTTCAGAGCACAAAGCACTGCTCGAAATTTTTGAGCATGAGCCATTGCTCCGAACTTTTGACTATGAGCCACTGCTCTGAATTTCCGAGCAAGAGGCATTCTTCGGAAATTTCGAGCAGAATACATTTTCCAAACAAACACTTTTTAAAAACTAACTGCTCGAACATTTGCCAATGTCTTCCTCCGAATGCGCAACTAGCAGTAATCCATATTCTTAACAATAACATGAAGATTTAATCGTCACCAACGCACTGATCGTTATTCGAAACCGAGACACCCGTTTCAAAGAATTAATCACCCGCAAACCCATTCGAGGAACATGGTCGATTTGTTGGAATTGTGTCCAGTAATCTCGGTACTGTCTCTAGAAAGTAAGAGTATGCCAATGATCAGACATAAGTCATATAATACTGGGGGTCATGATGGCTTGCTAGAGTCCGCTCATGATCTATAAGTCTTGGACTTATTGCCTTTATTATATGATCCCATATGGGTCACACGCCTAAGCTAACAGGAAAATGTGTTGGAACGGCATAGCAGAAGTACGGTAAAAGTGCCAGGCATTTGTCGTACTTAGAGAGAGATTAATGGGTCTGATTAAATCCAAGGGATTTAATCAGATTGGTATTTGGGCCCAAAAGCCCAAAAGGAAATAGACAAGTTTTATAATTAAAACTTAAGTCTGATTTTTCCGACCAACCCTAGCCTCCCTGCGATTTTTCTCTCTCTCTCTGCGCCTCCCACAGCTTGGTCTAGCAGCCTCTCTTCCTGCTTGGTGTGCGTGTGTGAACCTCTGGAGGAGTTATCACTTGGTGGCTCTCTGATCTCTGACCTGTTCTCTCTTTCCGCTGCATAAACAGGTAAAAGGTGAGATCTTATTGTTTCTATTCAAGAGAACCTAGATCCGCATGTTTAGGACTGTTTAATCTGAAGAACTGAATCAGGATTAACAATCAAAACATCCTTCAGTGGTATCAGAGCTATTGGTTCTGGTTTTTCTTGTTTAGAATCTCGTTTAGGATTGTTTTTCTTGTTTAAAAGGTGTTTTGAATCAACTACTGATAAGAAAAATCACTTAAGCAACAAGGAATTGAAACCTAAACATATTTGAAATCGCAAAAAACCAAGCTATATGACTTGGATTGCGTCGGCCGAGTGATGATCCGATCGACCAAGCCGATCGCACGTATCGATCTAGGATCGATGGCGTGGATCGCGTTGGCGTGTCGGATCGATCGACCGTGAGGCGCAAGGCAGGTCGCTTGCATCGCGTCCCGTTGCCTCGTCGTCCCGCACCGCAGTCGAGACCGAGGGCCGAGTGGATCATCGCGATCGCATGCCTCGTCCCGATCGCTCTCGACCAGCCACTCCGTCCCGATCGCATCTCGGCCAGGACTGTCCCGCGTGACCGAGGCCGAGCAACGACCCGAACGTCGATCGTCCCACGCCGTCCGTACGATCGCGTGATGCTTGCATCACGTGATGTTTTGGCTGCGACGGTCCCGGCCGGTTAGGGTCTTGCGTGTGATGTTTCGGATCGGTTTAAGGCTCGGTTTAAATTTTTAATTAAAATCAACGTCTCGGTTTAATAAACAGATTTAATAATTTTATTAAATTCTGGTTAAACCGGGATAAGAAATCCAAAGTCGAAAAATTGGATTTTGTGCCTAAACCAGGATTTTCTAATTTGATTTGGTTGGACCAAATAAATTGAGAAAATCCGGTTTAGTAAATAACCGGTTGACAATTGTGGTCATCGTAGTAATTAATTTTGGTTAGACCAATTTTAATGAACCAGACCGGTTATGTCATTTAATTGGGCAATTGGGTTATGTCTTGGACATGGACCAATTCTTGGGCCTCGGGCCAAGAAGTTAAAACAATTGGGCCAATTATTTGAGTCTTTCTTCAGATTTAATTTAAAATTTATTTTATAAAGTTATATAAATCGATTTTAAATTAAAGTTTCCGAAATTTTGAAATTAGAAAGTTTCTTAATATAGAAGTTTCTAGATTTGCATGTTTTGGATTTTAAGAAATTTCTAAAGTTAGAAAGTTTCCGGTTTTAGAAAGTTTCCAATTTTAGAAAGTTTCCAAAATTAGTAGGTTTCCAAAAATGGAAAGTTTCCCAAAATAGTAATCTTCTATTTTGGGATGAAATTTTAATAAACCTACGAACCTCAAATAATATCAAGCGTTGGATGTCTTGTCCAGGCTATGTCAGCTGTCGAAGCCCATTCAATTGTATTCATGGCCTTACAGTGTGAGGATGTCTACTTTTGCGTGGATAAGACGGTTTGTGATTCATAAATGTCATTGGGAGTCCCAGACATTAATGATTACATGACTGTATAGTCTGGTTTTCTTGACTAGGCCATCGGGAGTCCCGGGCCTTGAGACATCAGAGTGGATTGGGCCTCGGGCCCAGATTCACAACCAAGAGTTATATCACGGATATAATTAGCCGACAAAGGGCTTACCGATATAAGCTAAGGTTGGGTGACGGCCAGTGGCCCACTTTGATCTTAGTTATATGTGGATCTTGGAATCATTATATTCTATTGAGGGTAACTTATGTTATTGAATATAATGCGTGATTAATCATATTAAATTTAATAAGAGATTAATCATATTGAACATATTAACTAATAACCTTTTTATCTTATATATTTCAGCTATGACTACTACAAGCACACAAAACACATTCTCAATCCGGTCTGTTCTCGAGAAGGAGAAGCTGACTGGAACGAACTTCCTGACGTGGTCAAGGAACTTGAGGCTGGTCCTCAAGCAGGAGAAGAAGGATTATGTCCTTCGTGATCCTCTCCCCGAGAGGCCTGCTAACAATGCCGCCAGGACTCTGCATAATGCTTGGGAAAAGCATTCGTCAGATGAAAATGATGTGTATTGCCTTATGTTGGCGACAATGACTGCTGAGCTGCAAATGCAGTTCGAGAGTGTGTTGTCACCAATTGAGATAATGGCAAGCCTGAAATCACTTTTTCAGGAGCAAGCAAGGACTGAGAGGTTTCAGACAGTTAAGAACCTCTTAGACTGTAAGTTGGCTGCAAATGCGGCAGTGAGTCCTCATGTCTTGAAGATGATGGGTTATCTCGATCATCTTCAGAAACTCGACTGCCCTATCAGCCAGGAACTTGCCTGCGACATCATTCTGCAGTCATTACCTGCAAGCTATGATCAGTTCATTCTGAACTTTAACATGCATGGCTTGAGTAAGACATTGCCTGAGCTTCACGGAATGCTCAAGACTGCAGAGCCCAACTTGAGGAAAACCGCCAAGGACCCCAATGTGCTTATGGTACAAAAGGGCAAGGGGTTTAAGAAATCCTCTGCTAAGGATAAGGGAAAGGCCAAGGCTGTCCAAGTCGCGGACAAGGACACGCCAAAGGCCAAGCCCAAGTCCAAGGCTGGGCCAACTGACATATGCAGGTTCTGTAAAGAACCAGGGCATTGGAGGAGAGAATGTAAGAAATTCCAAGAAGGTCTAAAGGAATTGAAGAAGAAGACTCTCGAGACTTCTTCGACAGGTATTTTTGTTATAGAAGTTAATACAACTACTTCTGATAATACCTCATGGGTTATGGATACTGGTTGTGGGGCTCATATTTGTACTAATATGCAGGCACTCAGCAACAGTAGAAGGCTGAAGCAAGGACAAGTGGAGCTACGAGTTGGGAATGGAGCGAAAGTTCCAGCACTAGCTGTAGGCACATACTTGTTGTCTTTACCTTCGGGATTGATTTTAGAACTCAATAATTGTTATTTTGTACCTGCTATAAGCAGAAATATTATTTCAATTTCTTTGTTGGATTTGGAAGGTTATGATTTTTCAGTTAAGAATAAATTATGTTCCTTCAATCGCAACAATTTGTTCTATGGTTCTGCCCCTCTTACGAATGGGCTTTACATACTCGATCAATCCGCGCCAATTTATAACATTAATACCAAACGGTTCAAACCTAATGAGGAGAACCGAACGTTTCTATGGCATTGTCGTTTAGGGCACATCAGCGAGAAACGCATCAAGAGGCTCCATTCGAATGGACTTCTTGGCTCATTTGACTTTGAGTCATGTGAGAAATGCGAATCCTGCATGATGGGCAAAATGACACGGGCCCCCTTTAATAAACCTAACGAGAGGGCCAGTGACTTATTGGGCCTGATACACACTGATGTGTGTGGCCCAATGTCCACAAATGCAAGAGGAAACTATCAGTACTTCATTACCTTCACTGATGATTTCAGTAGGTATGGATATGTTTATTTGATGAAACATAAGTCTGAATCTTTTGAGAAGTTCAGAGAATTCCAAAATGAAGTACAGAACCAACTTGGCAAAAGCATTAAGGCTCTTCGGTCCGACCGAGGAGGAGAATACTTAAGCCAAGAATTCAGTGATCATCTGAGAGAGTGTGGGATCGTATCCCAACTCACTCCTCCTGGAAAACCACAATGGAATGGTGTGTCTGAGAGGAGAAATCGGACCTTATTGGATATGGTTCGATCTATGATGAGTCACACAGACCTTCCAATATCCCTTTGGGGATATGCTCTGCTAACAGCAGTGTTCACTCTAAATAGAGCGCCATCGAAAGCAGTAGCAAAGACACCATATGAATTATGGACTGGAGTGGCTCCAGTGCTGTCTTATCTTAGAATTTGGGGTTGTGAAGCCTATGTCAAGAGATTAATCTCAGACAAGCTTACACCAAAGTCTGATAAATGCTACTTCATTGGTTATCCGAAGGAAACCAAGGCTTATTACTTCTATCTACGTTCCGAGAACAAGATCTTTGTTGCCCGGGATTGTAACTTTCTTGAGAGAGAGTTTCTCTCTAAGAAAGACAGTGGGAGTAAGGTACTGCTTGAAGAAATTCAAGATGAACAGGATGCTGCTCAACCTAATGAGGAAGAGCAGCAGGAGGACCTACAAGAAATTGTAGAGCCTGAACCTGTAGTACCTGAAGTTCGAAGATCCGGGAGGATCCGTCACGAACCCGAGAGATATCAAGGATTCCTCGTGACTAACTGTCATGATCTTTTGATCATTGATGGCGATGAACCATCGAACTTCAATCAAGCCATGATGGGCCCAGATTCCTCAAAGTGGCGCAAGGCCACTGATTCCGAAATGGACTCCATGTCAGTCAACCAAGTGTTTTCGTTGGTTGACTTACCCGCTGGTGTAAAAGCCATCGAGTGCAAATGGATCTTCAAGAAGAAGATTGACGTGGATGGAAATGTCCAGATTTATAAAGCCAGGTTGGTGGCAAAAGGTTTCAGACAAGTTCACGGTGTGGACTACGATGAAACCTATTCACCAGTGGCTATGATGAAATCTATTCGGATTCTACTAGCAACTGCAGCTTTTCATGATTATGAAATTTGGCAGATGGACGTGAAAACCGCCTTCCTGAATGGGATTCTGGAAGAGGATGTGTATATGACGCAACCTGACGGTTACATAGATCCAAAGAATGCTGGAAAAGTATGCAAGCTTCATAAATCCATTTATGGATTGAAGCAAGCATCGAGGAGCTGGAATCTTCGTTTTGATGAAGCGATCAAGCAATTTGACTTCATCAGAAACGAAGAAGAACAATGTGTGTATAAGAAAACTAGTGGGAGCAAGATAGTATTTCTTATTCTGTATGTCGATGACATACTGCTTCTCGGAAACGACGTTCCAATGCTGAAGTCCGTAAAGGACTGGCTTGGAAGTTGTTTTTCCATGAAAGACATGGGTGAAGCCGCATACGTTCTTGGAATCAGGATCTACCGGGATAGATCTAGAAGGCTGATAGGCTTGTGTCAAGATTCATACATTGACAAAGTCCTACTAAGATTCAGCATGAAAGATTCCAAGAAGGGCGTCACGCCAATGGTACATGGCACAACGCTAAGCAAGAAGCAGAGCCCTACGACGGCTGCTGAGCTTGAGCGCATGAAGAATATTCCTTATGCATCTGCAATAGGATCTGTCATGTATGCCATGATCTGTACTCGTCCTGATGTTGCTTATGCATTGAGCATGACGAGTAGATACCAGTCAAATCCAGGTGAAAACCATTGGATTGCCGTCAAGAATATCCTGAAGTATCTAAGACATACTAAGGATAAGTTCTTGGTATACGGTGGAAGTGATGTGCTTAAAGTCAGTGGATTCACGGACGCAAGTTTCCAGACAGACCAAGATGATTTCCGGTCACAGTCCGGTTATATCTTTTGTCTGAATGGCGGTGCAATCAGTTGGAGAAGCTCCAAGCAAGACACCGTTGCTGATTCCACTACAGAAGCTGAATATATCGCCGCTTCAGAAGCTGCGAAGGAAGCTGTTTGGATACGAAAGTTCATTATTGAACTAGGTGTGATACCAGATGCGGCTGAGCCTCTGGCACTATTTTGTGATAATAATGGTGCTATTGCTCAGGAAAAGGAACCAAGATCACACCAGAAATCCAAGCATGTTCTAAGAAGATTTCACTTGATACGTGACATCATTAATAGAAAGGAAGTCAAGATCAGCCGAGTTCAGATAGATGATAACGTCGCTGATCCGTTGACAAAGCCACTCCCAAGGCCTAAGCTCGAGTTTCTGACTGAAGCTGTAGGCATTAGAGACATTGAAATGTAATCTAAATTTGAGTGGGAGTTTGAGGGCTTTTATTTAGTTATTTGATATGTTCTTGTAAAACATTCTTATGTTTAATGAAATTATTATTTCAAGATTATTTTAACTGTGATGAAATAATCGTTCCAGAGTGATATAAACCATTTTATAGGTCATCGAAGTAAGTGACTTGATCTTGAGTCATCAAAGTCATTTAGCTTGATCATGAGACCCTATATTTGATAGATGGATTATATCATCCTGTCCCTAGTCGAAGGTTGTTGAAATTGGAACACCAACAACCGTGAGAGACTGGATTGGTATGTGACTTATGACAAAGTCTCAGTGTGTCATAGATGCGCGGCATCAAAGTCAGTACATAGGTGTATGTTGGGAACATACGACCGGACATGACCCGCTTATGAGAACTCTTCAGGATATTTATATCTGTGTCATAAGAGATTCTCACTACGACTATAGAGTATAGTCCTTAGACCTGAGTTCGCATGCATGTGACTGCACATGGACTGATGCACTTTGATCATTGTCTAACGCTGTCGTTCTGCGATAGTTATAAGGACCTTGTTTGGGCACATTATGAAATGAGTAGTTTACAGTGATGGAACAAGACGGAATTTGTCCCTCCAATATAGATGGAGTGAATATCTCTAGGCCAATCGGAGATTTGAATACTGGAAAATGCATGGCCATGCTCAAACGGACTTTCCCGAGTCGTTTGGATTGTCAGTATCAAATCAGAGTCCGATGAACAAGATTAGGCTTTATAAGGATGACACTAATCTTGCCTTATGACTAATCGAGATATTGAGACAAAAGGATTATGAATACAGAGATTCCAGTACAAGTGGGAGATTGTTGGAATTGTGTCCAGTAATCTCGGTACTGTCTCTAGAAAGTAAGAGTATGTCAATGATCAGACATAAGTCATATAATACTGGGGGTCATGATGGCTTGCTAGAGTCCGCTCATGATCTATAAGTCTTGGACTTATTGCCTTTATTATATGATCCCATATGGGTCACACGCCTAAGCTAACAGGAAAATGTGTTGGAACGGCATAGCAGAAGTACGGTAAAAGTGCCAGGCATTTGTCGTACTTAGAGAGAGATTAATGGGTCTGATTAAATCCAAGGGATTTAATCAGATTGGTATTTGGGCCCAAAAGCCCAAAAGGAAATAGACAAGTTTTATAATTAAAACTTAAGTCTGATTTTTCCGACCAACCCTAGCCTCCCTGCGATTTTTCTCTCTCTCTCTGCGCCTCCCACAGCTTGGTCTAGCAGCCTCTCTTCCTGCTTGGTGTGCGTGTGTGAACCTCTGGAGGAGTTATCACTTGGTGGCTCTCTGATCTCTGACCTGTTCTCTCTTTCCGCTGCATAAACAGGTAAAAGGTGAGATCTTATTGTTTCTATTCAAGAGAACCTAGATCCGCATGTTTAGGACTGTTTAATCTGAAGAACTGAATCAGGATTAACAATCAAAACATCCTTCACGATTGGCGTGAGATCTGGTCGACCGCCAAATTCCGGATGATTCACCTTCGGAAGAAAGGTCGGTATGCCCATACCTCGGTACAGGATTTATCGCAACGCTAGACCCCTCCATCGAAAAACGCAACAAAGCAAGGATCAAAACTTGGAAAAAGATTGAAGACTCCAAATTCCACCAAAATATTTAAGGATGTCCAAGAGTGGTCAAGAACAAGGAGGAAAACTTTGGCAAAACTCAATAAAACTATAAAGAAGCTAGAGAGAGAAGTTCCCCTAGAGAATTTCTTTAAGGTGAAAGTGTGAGGAGTAAAGTGAAGAATGGTGAATACTTCCAGAATCTTACAAAGGTATGGATCTTTAATCATGATTACACTTGATTCTCTTATCATAAGCATGCTTAGGCTAATTATACCAGAGCTAATCATGATTAGGCATGGCCTCAAAATCAGCAATACTTGGGACGGGCAAATCGATTACGACAAAATGGTCCGGAAAGAGTTCTCGCGTGTGCACTAACCGGCCAAAGTCGCCCTGCTAGGCGATCGAAGCGGAGTTTGCTCGTAAATATTGTTCCAAAAACCCACCTTGCTTGGCATACTGGACATCGAAAAAACCATGACAAAAATTCGGAAAAGTTTTTATCATAACTAAACTGACATCAAAGAGGAGAATGGCCAGGCCAGAACTTTCGAACAATTAGTTTTGCCTCGACTATTTAAAGCTCGCCATCATCACACTCGAGTCTAACGAGCTGGGGTGCTAACTGTTGAGATCAAAATCCCCCTCGACGAAAACAATAGTCAAAAGCGGATCGAGCAATCCGATATAGCCATTTTCCACATAGACAACACTTCGTATGAACAATGTTTTGTATGAATAACGTTTTATATGAAACATACGAAACCATTAGGCGAATGTCCAAGCAAACAAAAATGTTCGGATGGCTCAGTGAGACGAACATATTGTTGGGAATGTTCTGAAATCTACCGTACTATCTCTAGAAAGTATGATAAGTGTCTAGATCAGACATAAGTCATAAATACTGGGTGATCATGATGGCTTGCTAGAGTCCGCTCATGATCTATAAGTTTAGGACTTATTACCAGTATTGTATGATCCCGAAGGGTCACACACCATAGCTAACGGGAAAGTTAAATGGAAATAATACGGTAAGATGCAATGGCATTTACTGTATTGGATCAGAGTATTGGGCCAGACAAAATACAGGCTTTTTGTCTGTTTTGTGTTTTGGGCCCAAATGATTAATGAGCCATTAGTCTAATGACTTGGGCCCATTAATGAGATAAAAGAGAATTAGAAAACCCTAAGGAAGTAAGGTTTCCTGCGATTTTCTAAGCTTGGCCGCGAGCTCTCTCTCTCTAAAATCTCTCTCTCTGATCTTCCACATCTTTGGTCTAGCAGCCGTCCCGTGCTTGTAAGTGTGTGGATACTCGAGGAGGAATAGGTGTTACCATCTGTTCTAGCTGATCTCATCATTACCATCCATCATCCGCTGCAATCTGAAAGGTAGTGATCAGGTTTGCTTTATGATTCATTTGACGAGAACCTAGATCTGTTTAAGGATTTGTGTTAGGTTGTAATTGAGAATTAAACCATGGAAAACACCTATAATCCTTCAGTGGTATCAGAGCCAGGTTTTAGGTTTCTTTTGAAATTGGATCATATGAATGTTTAATGGTTTAGAATCAATTGTATAATGATTAAAATCATTAAAAACCCTAATCGTTTTTAGACTCACGGCTTTGTGCCGAGTATTGATGATCGGCTTGTGATCATAAATCGTTTTGTCTCCTTTTTGAATTGATTAAAGTCATAATCGAATTGGTTTGATAATCATTGGAAATCGCTTGGTGACATTGTCTTTATGTGTTTGATTGGTTAATGTCTTGATAAGTGTATTACGATCACACGTTTTTTGTTTTGGACTTTGCTGATGTGAAATCGTTTTAGTTAAAGTCAAACTCGTGTTTGGTTAATTAATTGGATTCGATTATTGGATTGTTAATAAGACAAAACGCATGTTCTAGGGTTTTTGTTCTTTGACAAATCGCATGTTCTTTGTTTTGTTCGTATGAAACGTGAATGAAAAAGTCTTCATCTAGGGCTTTTTCATATGATTGGTTTATTATGAGTCAAAACAATGATTGGTTTATTATGTCATGAATCGATTATTTAATTATTGTATGGTTTAAACCGTTAACCCAAATCGCGGTTTACTGGAAATAATTTTATTTCTGGTTAAACCGGATTTAAATTCATAAAATTGAATTTTAACCTAAACCGAAGGCTGGTCTAAGTTTGATTTGGTTGGACCAAATAATTTAGAACTGGTCTGGTTTAGTAAATAACCGATGGTTTTGATAGTTAATTTGGTTTTGGACCAGAATTAATAAACCGGATCGGTTATGTCAAATTAGTGGGCCAGCTGGAATTCTATGGTCTTGGGCCAAGAATTGGGCCTATAATTTGTGACCCAACCCAAAATATTTATAAAATATTAAAATTAGAAATTTCTATTTTTAGTAAGTTACTAAATTTAGAAAGTTTCTAAAATTAGAAAGTTTCCCAAAATAGTAATCTTCTATTTTTGGAAATAAAACTTAAAAAATCCTCAAAAACAATATCAAGCTAGGATGTCTTTCCAATCTTGTCAGCTACTTAACGCTTATTTGATTACAGATATGGCTTACAGTGTGAGGTGTCTGTTTTCGCGTAAGTAAAGTAGTATATAGTCACTAATTTCATTGGGAGTCCCAGATTTTAGTGATTATTTGGCTGTAAGAGATTGGTTTCCTTGACTGGGCCATCGGGAGTCCCGGGCCTTGAGACATCTGGTGAATTTGGGCCTCGGGTCCAATTCACAACCGAGAGTTATTGGTTATAACTAGCTGTGTGTATGCTTACCAAGTATAGCTAATTCTGGGTGACGGCCAGTGGCCCACTTTGGATTTAGCTAAACATGGGTCTCGGAATCATTGTATTCTTATGAGGTTAAAACAAAGAAATTTTGAATACAATGCGAGTTTTCTTATAAGTTGTTAAGATTGCTCTTTTATGAACTTAATAACTAAATCTTTATTGTCTCATATTTTCAGCTATGTCAAGCACAACAACACAAAACACTTTCTCGATCCGGTCTGCCCTTGAGAAGGACAAACTGAACGGATCAAACTTCCTGAACTGGTCCAGGAACCTGAGACTTGTGCTCAGGCAGGAGAAGAAGGCTTATGTCCTTGAAAGAGCTCTCTCTCCTAGACCTGCGAATAATGCCGCACAAGCTGTGAAGAATGCTTGGGATACGCATTCTTCAGATGCTAATGACGTGATTTGCCTGATGTTGGCGACAATGGCTCCCGAACTGCAGATGCAGTGGGAAGGCCTGACTTGTCCCATGGAGCTGATGGCAAATCTGAAAGCGTTGTTTCAGGAGCAGGCTCGTACAGAGAGATTCCAAACTGTTAAGAATCTCTTGGACTGTAAAATGGCTAAGGATGCAGCAGTGAGTCCTCATGTTCTGAAAATGATGGGTTATCTCGATCATTTGACGAGGCTCGACTGTCCTATAAGCCAAGAGCTTGCTTGTGATATCGTTCTGCAGTCTCTTACTCCTGCATATGACCAGTTCATTTTGAACTATAATATGCATGGGTTGATAAAGACGTTGCCTGAGCTACATGGTATGCTCAAGACTGCAGAACCGAATCTGAAGAAAACCAAGGAGTCGTCTGTACTCATGGTGCAGAAGGGCAAGGGTTTCAAGAAATCCGCTGCAGACAAGGGAAAGGGCAAAGTAGTTGGCAATGAAAACGCCAAGCCCAAGCCCGTGTCCAAAGCTGGGCCTTCTGACATCTGTCACTTTTGTAAAGAGGCAGGGCATTACCGCAGGGACTGTAAGAAATACCAGGAAAGTCTGAAGAAGAAGAAGTCCTTCGAGACTAAATCTTCAAGTATTTTTGTTATTGAAGTAAATACTACTACTTCTGATAATACCACTTGGGTATTAGATACTGGATGTGGGGCTCATATTTGTACTAATATGCAGGCGCTCAGCAACAGTAGAAGGTTGAAGCAAGGGCAAGTAGAGTTGCGGGTTGGCAATGGAGCGAAGGTTCCAGCACTGGCCGTTGGCACTTATTTGTTGTCTTTACCTTCTGGATTGATTTTAGAACTTGAGAATTGTTATTTTGTACCTGCTATAAGCAGAAATATCATTTCAGTTTCATTGTTGGATTTGCAAGGATTTGATTTTTCTATTAAGAATAAATTGTGTTCCTTTAATCTCAATGATATGTTCTATGGCTGTGCCCCTCTTATAAATGGGCTGTACATGCTGGATCAATCTGCTCCAGTATATAACATAAATACAAAACGGTTCAAATCTAACGAAGAAAATGAAACGTTTCTCTGGCATTGTCGTTTGGGGCACATTATTGAGAAACGCGTCAAGAGGCTCCATTCAAATGGACTCTTGGGTTCATTTGACTTTGAGTCTTGTGAGCAATGCGAATCTTGCCTAATGGGCAAAATGACAAGGGCGCCTTTCAATAAACCCACAGAAAGGGCCAGTGAACTATTGGGCCTGATACATACTGACGTGTGTGGCCCAATGTCCACAAGTGCTAGAGGAAACTTTCAGTACTTCATTACATTCACTGATGATTTCAGTAGATATGGATATGTCTACTTGATGAAACATAAGTCGGAAACCTTTGAAAAGTTCAAAGAATTCCAGAATGAAGTACAGAACCAGCTTGGTAAAAGTATTAAGGCTCTTCGGTCGGACCGAGGAGGAGAATACTTGAGCCAGGAATTTCGTGATCATCTGAGTGAGTGTGGGATTATCTCCCAACTCACACCTCCTGGAACACCTCAGTGGAATGGTGTGTCTGAGAGAAGGAATCGGACATTGTTAGATATGGTCCGATCCATGATGAGTCACACAGACCTTCCTATATCCCTTTGGGGATATGCTTTGCTCACCGCAACGTTCACACTGAACAGAGTGCCATCAAAGGCAGTAGCAAAGACACCATATGAGATATGGACTGGAAAAGCTCCAGCAATGTCTTTTCTCAGAATTTGGGGTTGTGAAGCCTATGTCAAAAGATTAATCTCAGACAAGCTTACACCAAAATCTGACAAATGCTACTTCATTGGTTATCCTAGGGATACCAAGGCTTATTACTTCTATCTGCGATCCGAGAACAAAATCTTTGTTGCTCGGGATTGTACTTTTCTTGAAAGGGAGTTTCTCTCTAGAAAAGATAGTGGGAGTAAGGTACAACTTGATGAAATTCAAGAAGGACAGGAACCTGTTCAACCTAATGAGGAAGAACAGCAGGATGAATTACATGAAGTTGTAATAGAACCTGAACCTGCAGTACCTGAAGTTCGAAGATCCGGAAGGATCCGTCAGGAACCTGATAGATATCAGGGGTTCCTTGTGACTAATTGCCATGATCTTTTGATCATTGACGGTGATGAACCCTCGAACTTTGCAGAAGCCATGATGGGCCCTGACTCCTTTAAGTGGCGTGAAGCCACAGAATCCGAGATGGACTCCATGTCTGCTAACCGAGTGTTTTCACTGGTTGATTTACCTGCTGGTGCAAAAGCCATCGAGTGTAAATGGATCTTCAAGAAGAAGATAGACGTTGATGGAAATGTCCAGATTTACAAAGCCAGGTTGGTGGCAAATGGTTTCAAGCAAATTCATGGTATAGACTATGATGAAACCTATTCACCAGTGGCAATGATGAAATCAATTCGGATTCTCCTAGCACATGCCGCTTATTATGATTATGAGATTTGGCAGATGGATGTGAAAACCGCCTTCCTGAATGGAATCTTGGAGGAGGATGTGTATATGACACAACCTGACGGTTACATTGATCCTAAGAATGCTGGGAAAGTATACAAGCTTCACAAATCCATTTATGGATTGAAGCAAGCATCGAGGAGTTGGAATCTTCGTTTTGATGAAGCAATAAAGAACTTTGACTTCATCAGAAACCAAGAGGAACAATGTGTGTATAAGAAAACTAGTGGGAGCAAAGTGGCGTTTCTTATCCTATATGTCGATGACATATTGCTTCTTGGAAATGATATTCCAATGTTGAAATCTGTTAAAGACTGGCTGGGAAGTTGTTTTTCCATGAAGGACATGGGTGAAGCCGCGTATGTTCTTGGAATCCGAATCTTTAGAGACAGATCTAAAAAGCTGATTGGACTTTGTCAAGATGCTTATATAGATAAAGTCCTGCATCGATTCGGAATGGATAAATCCAAGAAGGGGTTCACGCCAATGATACATGGTGCTTCACTAAGCAAGGATCAGTGTCCTAAGACACCTGATGAGCTTAAGTGCATGAGTAGGATTCCTTATGCTTCGGCTATAGGATCTATCATGTATGCCATGATCTGTACTCGTCCTGATGTTGCTTATGCACTAAGCATGACGAGTAGGTACCAGTCTAATCCAGGTGAGAGTCACTGGATTGCCGTAAAGAATATCCTGAAGTATTTGAGGAATACTAAGGATAAGTTCTTGGTTTACGGAGGAAGTGAAGTGCTTGAAATCAGTGGATTCACGGATGCAAGTTTTCAGACAGATAAGGATGATTTCCGGTCACAGTCTGGCTACATCTTCTGTCTGAATGGCGGTGCAGTAAGTTGGAAGAGTTCCAAGCAGAGCACCGTAGCAGATTCCACAACTGAAGCTGAATACATCGCTGCTTCAGAAGCTGCGAAGGAAGGAGTTTGGATTAGGAACTTCTTGATTGAACTCGGTGTATTCCCTAATGCCACTGAGCCTTTGGCACTGTATTGTGACAACAATGGTGCAATTGCTCAAGCCAAGGAACCGAGACATCATCAGAAATCCAAACACATTATGAGAAGGTATCACCTGATTCGTGATATAGTGAATAGAGGCGAAGTGATGGTCAGCAGAGTTCCCACTGATGAGAACGTGGCTGACCCGTTGACAAAGCCACTCCCGAGACCTAAGCACGAGTTGCATACTGCTGCTGTAGGAATTAGAGATATTCAAATGTAATCTCTTTTTGAGTGGGAGTTGTGAAGGCTTTTGTTTTAGTTATTTTGATTGGTTCATGTAAACATTTTAAATGTTAATGAAATTTTATTTCTGGATTATTTTTAACTGTGATATAAAATAATCGTTCCAAAATGATTCATGTCATTATATATGGGTCATCGAAGTACATGAGTTGACTTGATCCTGAAACCCCATATTCAACGAAATGACATAAATCATAATGTCCATAGTCGAAGGTTGTTGAATTGGAACACCAACAACCACTTGAGACTAGATTGTGTTGAGACTTATGACCAAGTTTCGAGGGGTCATAGATGCGCGGCATCAAAGTCGACACATAGGTATATGTAGGGGAACATATGACCGGACATGGCCCGCTGATGAGAACTCTACAAGATATTAATATCTGTGTCATAAGAGGTTCTCATATACGACTATAGAGTATAGTCCTTAGACCTGAGTTCGCATGCATGTGGCTGCACATGGAGTAATGCGCTTTGATCATTGTCTAACGCTGTTTCGTAACTGGGAGCTATACGGACCTTGGTTGGGTGTATTATGAATTTTGTAGTTCATAGTGATGGAACAAGATGGGATTTGTCCCTGCCGTTTAACGGAGGTAATATCTCTAGGCCAATCGGAGATTTGATAGCTGGTAAGAGAATGGCCATTCCCAAACGGACTTGCCCAAGTCGTTTGAATTGTCAGTATCAAATCTGGTCCGATAAACATGGTCTGGCTATATAAGGATGACACGCATCTTGCCTTATGCCAGATCGAGATATTAAGACAAAAGGACTAGGGAATGTAGGATTCCAGTACAATCGGAAGATTGTTGGGAATGTCCTTTGTAGAATTCCAGTACAAGTGGGAGATTGTTGGGAATGTCCTGAAATCTACCGTACTATCTCTAGAAAGTATGATAAGTGTCGAGATCAGACATAAGTCATAAATACTGGGTGATCATGATGGCTTGCTAGAGTCCGCTCATGATCTATAAGTTTAGGACTTATTACCAGTATTGTATGATCCCGAAGGGTCACACACCATAGCTAACGGGAAAGTTAAATGGAAATAATACGGTAAGATGCAATGGCATTTACTGTATTGGATCAGAGTATTGGGCCAGACAAAATACAGGCTTTTTGTCTGTTTTGTGTTTTGGGCCCAAAAGATTAATGAGCCATTAGTCTAATGACTTGGGCCCATTAATGAGATAAAAGAGAATTAGAAAACCCTAAGGAAGTAAGGTTTCCTGCGATTTTCTAAGCTTGGTCGCGAGCTCTCTCTCTCTAAAATCTCTCTCTCTGATCTTCCACATCTTTGGTCTAGCAGCCGTCCCGTGCTTGTAAGTGTGTGGATACTCGAGGAGGAATAGGTGTTACCATCTGTTCTAGCTGATCTCATCATTACCATCCATCATCCGCTGCAATCTGAAAGGTAGTGATCAGGTTTGCTTTATGATTCATTTGACGAGAACCTAGATCTGTTTAAGGATTTGTGTTAGGTTGTAATTGAGAATTAAACCATGGAAAACACCTATAATCCTTCACATATAACTCGGCAAAATCCACGGAAAAGCACAGGAACTTGGATAACCTGCTCGGACAATCCAAGAAGATCAGCCTGCTCGGAACATCCGGGCAGGACACACAGCTCGGAAAGTCTGAGTAGGACGGCCTGCTCGGAGAGTCTGAGTAGGACGGCCTGCTCGGAAATCCGAGCACGGTCCCTTTCTTGGAATTTCCGAACACAAAGCCTTGCTCGATAATTCTGAACACAAAGCCTTACTCGGAGTTTCCGAGCACAAAGCCTTGCTCGGAATTTCTGAGCACAAAGCCTTGCTCAGAATATCCAAGGATAAGCCCTTGCTAGGAAATTTTCGACAATGATTCATTGCTCCGAACTTTTGAGTATGAGCCAATGCTCTGAATTTCCGAGCAAGAGGCATTCTTCAGAAATTCCGAGCACAATACATTTTCCAAACAAACACTTTTTTAAGACTAACTGCTCGGACATTTGCCAATGTCTTCCTCCGAATGTGCAAGTAGCCGTAATCTATATTCATAACGATGACTTATACGCTCCTATCCGTTAAAAGAATCCCCAAATAAGTTATTCATGAAGAGTTAATCGTCACCAACGCACATATCGTTATTCGGAAACGAGACACCCGTTTCAAAGAATTAATCACCCGCAAACCCATTCGTGGAACATGGTCGATTGGCGTGAGATCTGGTCGACCGCCAAATTCCGGAAGATTCACCTTCGGAAGAAAGGTCGGCATGCCCATACCTCGGTACAGGATTTGTCGCAACGCTAGACCTCCTCCATCGAAAAACGCAACAAAGCAAGGATCAAAACTTGGAAGAAGATTGAAGACTCCAAATTCCACCAAAATATTCAAGGATGTCCAAGAGTGGTCAAGAACAAGGAGGAAAACTTTGGCAAAACTCAATAAAACTATAAAGAAGCTGGAGAGAGAAGTTCCCTTAGAGAATTTCTTTAAGGTGAAAGTGTGAGGAGTAAAGTGAAGAATGGTGAATACTTCCAGAATCTTACAAAGGCATAGATCTTTAATCATGATTACACTTGATTCTCTTATCATAAGCATGCTTAGGCTAATTATACCAGAGCTAATCATGATTAGGCATGGCCTCAAAATCAGCAATACTTGGGACGGGCAAATCGATTACGACAAAATGGTCCGGAAAGAGTCCTCGCGTGTGCACCAACCAGCCAAAGTCGCCCTGCTAGGAGATCGAAGCGGAGTTTGCTCGGAAATATTGTTCCAAAAACCCACCTTGCTTGGCATACTGGACATCGAAAAAACCATGACAAAAATTCGGAAAAGTTTTTATCATAACTAAACTGACATCAAAGAGGAGAATGGCCAGGCCAGAACTTTCGAACAATTAGTTTTGCCTCGACTATTTAAAGCTCGCCATCATCACACTCGAGTCTAACGAGCTGGGGTGCTAACTGTTGAGATCAAAATCCCCCTCGACGAAAACAATATTCAAAATCGGATCGAGCAATCCGATATAGCCGTTTTCCATATAGACAACACTTCGTATGAACAATGTTTTGTATGAATAACATTTTATATGAAACATACGAATCCATTAGGCGAATGTCCAAGCAAACAAAAATGTTTGGATGGCTCAGTGAGACGAACATATAACTCGGCAAAATCCACGGAAAAGCACATGAACTTGGATAACCTGCTCGGACAATCCAAGAAGATCAGCCTGCTCGGAACATCCGGGAAGGACACAGCTCGGAAAGTCTGAGTAGGACGGCCTGCTCGGAAATCCGAGCACGGTCCCTTGCTTGGAATTTCCGAACACAAAGCCTTGCTCGATAATTCTGAGCACAAAGCCTTTCTCGGAGTTTCCGAGCACAAAGCCTTGCTCGGAATTTCTGAGCACAAAGCCTTGCTCAGAATATCCAAGGATAAGGCCTTGCTCGGAAATTTTCGACCATGAGCCATTGCTCCGAACTTTTGAGTATGAGCCAATGCTCTGAATTTCCGAGCAAGAGGCATTCTTCAGAAATTTCGAGCACAATACATTTTCCAAACAAACACTTTTTTAAGACTAACTGCTCGGACATTTGCCAATGTCTTCCTCCGAATGCGCAAGTAGCCGTAATCTATATTCATAACGATGACTTATACGCTCCTAACCGTTAAAAGAATCCCCAAATAAGTTATTCATGAAGAGTTAATCATCACCAACGCACATATCGTTATTCGGAAACGAGACACCCGTTTCAAAGAATTAATCACCCGCAAACCCATTCGTGGAACATGGTCGATTGGCATGAGATCTGGTCGACCGCAAAATTCCGGAAGATTCACCTTCGGAAGAAAGGTCGGCATGCCCATACCTCGGTACAGGATTTGTCGCAACGCTAGACCCCTCCATCGAAAAACGCAACAAAGCAAGGATCAAAACTTGGAAAAAGATTGAAGACTCCAAATTCCACCAAAATATTCAAGGATGTCCAAGAGTGGTCAAGAACTAGGCGGAAAACTATAGCAAAACTCAATAAAACTAGAAAGAAGCTAGAGGAGAAAGGCCAGGCCAGGACATCGAAAAATCCATGACAAAAATTCGGAAAAGTTTCTATCATAACTAAACTGACATCAAAGAGAAAAAGGCCAGGCCAGGACTTTCGAACAATTAGTTTTGCCTCGACTATTTAAAGCTCGCTATCATCACACTCGAGTCTAACGAGCTGGGGTGCTAACTGTTGAGATCAAAATCCCCCTCGACGAAAAAAAATAGTCGAAAGCAGATCGAGCAATCCGATATAGCCGTTTTCCACATAACTCTTCGTATGAACAATGTTTTCTATGAATAACGTTTTATATGAAACATACGAAACCATTAGGCAAATGTCCAAGCAAACAAAAAAGTTCGGATGGCTCAGTCAGACGAACATATCACTCGGCAAAATCCACGGACAAGCTTAGGAACTCGGATAACCTGCTCGGACAATCCAAGCTGAACAGCCTGCTCGGAACATCCGAGAAGGACACACAGCTCGGAAAATCTGAGTAGGACGGCCTGCTCGTAAATCCGAGCACGGTCCCTTGCTTGGAATTTCCGAGCACAAAGCCTTGCTCGAAAATTCTGAGCACAAAGCCTTGCTCGGAGCTTCCGAGCACAAAACCATGCTCGAACTTTTGGCCTTGCTCGGAACTTCCGAAAATAAGGCCTTGCTCAGAATTTCCGAGCACAAAGCACTGCTCGAAATTTTTGAGCATGAGCCATGCTCCGAACTTTTGAGTATGAGCCACTGCTTTGAATTTCCGAGTAAGAGGAATTCTTCGGAAATTCCGAGCACAAAAAATTTTCCAAACAGACACTTTTTTAAAACTAACTGCTCGGACATTTGCCAATGTCTTCCTCCGAATGCACAAATAGCCGTAATCCATATTCATAACCATAACTTATACGCTCCTAGCCGTTAACGGAATTCCCGAATAAGTTATTCATGAAGATTTAATCGTCACCAACGCACTGATCGTTATTCGGAAACGAAACACCCGTTTCAAAGAATTAAACACCCGCAAACCCATTCGAGGAACATGGTCGATTGGCGTGAGATCCGGTCGGCCGCCAAATTCTGGAAGATTCACCTTCGGAAGAAAGGTCGGCATGCCTATACCTCGGTACAGGATTTGTCGCAACGCTAGACCCCTTCATCGAAAAATGCAACAAAGCAAGGATCAAAACTTGGAAAAAGATTGAAGACTCCAAATTCCACCAAAATATTAAAGGATGTCCAAGAGTGGTCAAGAACAAGGAGGAAAACTTTAGCAAAACTCAATAAAACTAGAAATAAGCTAAAGAGAGAAGTTACCTTAGAGATTTCTTTGAGGTGAAATTGTTAGGATTGAAGTGAAGAATGGTGAATACTGATAGAATCTTACAAAGGCATGGATCTTTAATCATGATTACACTTGATTATCTTAGCATAAGCATGCTTAGGCTAATCATACCAGAGCTTATCATGATTAGGCATGGCCTCAAAAACAGCAATACTTTGGACAGGTAAATCGATTAAGACCAAATGGTCCAGAAGATTCCTCGTGTGTGCACCAACGGCCCAAGTCGCCCTGCTCGGAGATCGAAGCAGAGTTTGCTCGGAAATATTGTTCAAAGAACCCACCTTGCTTGGCATACTGGACATCGAAAAAAGCATGACAAAAATTCGGAAAAGTTTCTATCATAACTAAACTGACATCAAAGAGGAGAATGGCCAGACCAGTAGACAACACTTCGTATGAACAATGTTTTGTATGAATAACATTTTATATGAAACATACGAAACCATTAGGCGAATGTTTAAGCAAACAAAAATGTTCGGATGGCTCAGTCAGACGAAGATATCACTCGGCAAAATCCAAGGACAAGCATAGGAACTCGGATAACCTACTCGGACAATCCAAGCTAAACAACCTGCTCGGAACATCCGAGCAGGACACACAGCTCATAAAGTCTGAGTAGAATGGCCTGCTCGAAAATCCGAGCACGGTCCCTTGCTTGGAATTTCCGAACACAAAGCCTTGCTCGAAAATTCTGAGCACAAAGCCTTTCTCGGAGTTTCCGAGCACAAAGCCTTGCTCGGAATTTCCGAGCAAAAAGCCTTGCTCAAAATATCCAAGGATAAGGCCTTGCTTGGAATTTCCGAGCATAAGGCCTTGCTCAGAATTTCAGAGCACAAAGCACTGCTCGAAATTTTGAGCATGAGCCATTGCTCCGAACTTTTGACTATGAGCCACTGCTCTGAATTTCCGAGCAAGAGGCATTCTTCGGAAATTCCGAGCACAATTCATTTTCCAAACAGACACTTTTTAAAAACTAACTGCTCGGACATTTGCTAATGTCTTCCTCCGAATGCGCAACTAGCAGTAATCCATATTCTTAACGATAACTTATAAGCTCCTAGCCGTTAACGGAATACCCGAATAAGTTATCCATGAAGAGTTAATCGTCACCAACGCACTGATCGTTATTCAGAACCGAGACACCCGTTTCAAAGAATTAATCACCCGCAAACCCATTCGAGGAACATGGTCGATTGGCGTGAGATCTGGTCGTCCGCCAAAATCCGGAAGATTCACCTTCGGAAGAAAGGTCGGTATGCCCATACCTCGGTACAGGATTTGTCGCAACGCTAGACCCCTCCATCGAAAAACGCAACAAAGCAAGGATCAAAATCTGGAAAAAGATTGAAGACTCCAAATTCCACCAAAATATTCAAGGATGTCCAAGAGTGGTCAAGAACAAGGAGGAAAACTTTGGCAAAACTCAATAAAACTATAAAGAAGCTAGAGAGAGAAGTTCCCTTAGAGAATTTCTTTAAGGTGAAAGTGTGAGGAGTAAAGTGAACAATGGTGAATACTTCCAGAATCTTACAAAGGCTTGGATATTTAATCATGATTACAATTGATTCTCTTATCATAAGCATCCTTAGGCTAATTATACCAGAGCTAATCATGATTAGGCATGGCCTCAAAATCAGCAAAACTTGGGATGGGCAAATCGATTACGACAAAATGGTCCGGAAAGAGTCCTCGCGTGTGCACCAACCGGCCAAAGTCGCCCTGCTCGGAGATCGAAGTGGAGTTTGCTCGGAAATATTGTTCCAAAAACCCACCTTGCTTGATATACTGGACATCGAAAAAACCATGACAAAAAATCGGAAAAGTTTTTATCTTAACTAAACTGACATCAAAGAGGAGAATGGCCAGGCCAGAACTTTCGAACAATTAGTTTTGCCTCGACTATTTAACGCTCACCATCATCACACTCGAGTCTAACGAGCTGGGGTGCTAACTATTGAGATCAAAATCCCCCTCGACGAAAACAATAGTCAAAAGCAGATCGAGCAATCCGATATAGCCGTTTTCCACATAGACAACACTTCGTATGAACAATACTTTGTATGAATAACGTTTTATATGAAACATACGAAACCATTAGGCGAATGTCCAAGCAAACAAAAAATTTCGGATGGCTCAGTGAGACGAACATATAACTCGGCAAAATCCACGGAAAAGCACAGGAACTTGGATAACCTGCTCGGACAATCCAAGAAGATCAGCCTGCTCGGAACATCCGGGCAGGACACACAGCTCGGAAAGTCTGAGTAGGACGGCCTGCTCGGAAATTCGAGCACGGTCCCTTGCTTGGAATTTCCGAACACAAAGCCTTGCTCCATAATTCTGAGCACAAAGCCTTGCTCGGAGTTTCCGAGCACAAAGCCTTGCTCAAAATTTCTGAGCACAAAACCTTGCTCAGAATATCCAAGGATAAGGCCTTGCTCGGAAATTTTCAACGATGAGCCATTGCTCCGAACTTTTGAGTATGAGCCACTGCTCTGAATTTCCGAGCAAGAGGCATTCTTCAGAAATTCCGAGCACAATACATTTTCCAAACAAACACTTTTTTAAGACTAACTGCTCGGACATTTGCCAATGTCTTCCTCCGAATGCGCAAGTAGCCGTAATCTATATTCATAACGATGACTTATACGCTCCTAGCCGTTAAAGGAATCCCGAATAAGTAATTCATGAAGAGTTAATCGTCACCAACGCACAGAACGTTATTCGTAAACGAGACACCCGTTTCAAAGAAATAATCACCCGCAAACCCATTCGTGGAACATGGTCGATTGGCGTGAGATCTTGTCGACCGCCAAATTCCGGAAGATTCGCCTTCGGAAGAAAGGTCGGCCTGCCCATACCTCGGTACAGGATTTGTCGCAACGCTAGACCCCTCCATCGAAAAACGCAACAAAGCAAGGATCAAAACTTGGAAAAAGATTGAAGACTCCAAATTCCACCAAAATATTCAAGGATGTCGAAGAGTGGTCAAGAACAAGGAGGAAAACTTTAGCAAACCTCAATAAAACTAGAAAGAAGCTAGAGAGAAAAGTTACATTAGAAATTTCTTTGAGGTGAAATTGTGAGGAGTGAAGTGAAGAATGGTGAATACTTACAGAATCTTAGCATAAGCATGCTTAGGCTAATCATACCAGAGCTAATCATGATTAGGCATGGCCTCAAAAACAACAATACTTTGGACAGGTAAATCGATTAAGACCAAATAGTTTGGAAGATTCCTCGTATGTGCACCAACCGTCCCAAGTCGTCCTGCTCGGAGATCGAAGCGGAGTTTACTCGGAAATACTGTTCCAAAAACCCACCTTGCTTGGCATACTAGACATCGAAAAAACCATGACAAAAATTCGGAAAAGTTTCTATCATAACTAAACTGACATCAAAGAGGAGAAAGCCCTAGCCAGGACTTTCGAACAATTAGCTTTGTCTCGACTATTTAAAGCTCGCCATCATCACACTCGAGTCTAACGAGCTAGGGTGCTAACTGTTGAGATCAAAATCCCCCTCGACGAAAACAATAGTCAAAAGCGGATCGAGCAATCCTATATAGCCGTTTTCCACATAGACAACACTTCGTATGAACAATGCTTTATATGAATAACGTTTTATAGGAAACATACGAAACCATTAGGCGAATGTCCAAGCAAACAAAAATGTTTGGATGGCTCATTCAGACGAACATATCACTCGGCAAAATCCACGGACAAGCATAGGAACTCGTATAACCTTCTCGGACAATCCTAGCTGAACAGCCTGCTCGGAACATCCGATCAGGACACACAGCTCGGAAAGTCTTAGTAGGACGGCCTGCTCATAAATCTGAGCACGGACCCTTGCTTGGAATTCCGAACACAAAGCCTTGCTCGAAAATTATGAGCACAAAGCCTTGGTCGGAGTTTCCGAGCACAAAACCTTGCTCGGAATTTCCGAGCACAAAGCCTTGCTCAAAATATCCAAGGATAAGGCCTTGCTCGGAATTTCCGAGCATAAGTCCTTGCTCAGAATTTCATAGCACAAAGCACTGCTCGAAATTTTCGAGCATGAGCCATTGCTCCGAACTTTTGACTATGAGCCACTGCTCTGAATTTCTGAGAAAGAGGACTTCTTCGGAAATTCCGAGCAAGAGGCATTCTTCGGAAATTCCGAGCACATTACATTTTCCAAACGGACACTTTTTAAAAACTAACTGCTCGGACATTTGCCAATGTCTTCCTCCAAATGCGCAACTAGCCGTAATCCATATTCATAACCATAACTTATACGCTCCTAGCCGTTAACGGAATCCCCGAATAAGTTATTCATGAAGATTTAATCGTCACCAACGCACTGATCGTTATTCGGAAATGAAACCCCCGTTTCAAAGAATTAAACACCCGCAAACCCATTCGAGGAACAAGGTCGATTGGCGTGAGATCTGGTCGACCGCCAAATTCTGGAAGATTCACCTTCGAAAGAAAGGTCAGCATGCCTATACCTCGGTACAAGATTTGTCGCAAGGCTAGACCCCTTCATCGAAAAACGCAACAAAGCAAGGATAAAAACTTGGAAAAAGATTGAAGACTCCAAATTCCACCAAAATATTAAAGGATGTCCAAGAGTGGTCAAGAACAAGGAGGAAAACTTTAGCAAAACTCAATAAAACTAGAAAGAAGCTAGAGAGAGAAGTTACCTTAGAGATTTCTTTGAGGTGAAATTGTGAGGAGTGAAGTGAAGAATGGGGAATACTTATAGAATCTTACAAAGGCATGGAACTTTAATCATGATTACACTTGATTATCTTAGCATAAGCATGCTTAGGCTAATCATACCAGAGCTAATCATGATTAGGCATGGCCTCAAAAACAGCAATACATTGAACAGGTAAATCGATTTAGACCAAATGGTCCGGAAGATTCCTCGTGTGTGCACCAACGGCCCAAGTCGCCCTTCTCGGAGATCGAAGCGGAGTTTGCTCGGAAATGTTGTTCAAAGAACCCACCTTGCTTGGCATACTGGACATCGAAAAAAGCATGACAAAAATTCGGAAAAGTTTCTATCATAACTAAACTGACATCAAAGAGGAGAATGGCCAGACCAGTAGACAACACTTCGTATGAACAATGTTTTGTATGAATAACATTTTATATGAAACATACGAAACCATTAGGCGAATGTTTAAGCAAACAAAAATGTTCGGATGGCTCAGTCAGACGAAGATATCACTCGGCAAAATCCAAGGACAAGCTTAGGAACTCGGATAACCTACTCGGACGATCCAAGCTAAACAGCCTGCTCGGAACATCCGAGCAGGACACACAGCTCATAAAGTCTGAGTAGGACGGCCTGCTCGAAAATCCGAGCACGGTCCCTTGCTTGGAATTTCCGAACACAAAGCCTTGCTCGAAAATTCTGAGTACAAAGCCTTTCTCGGAGTTTCCGAGCACAAAGCCTTGCTCGGAATTTCCGAGCACAAAGCCTTGCTCAAAATATCCAAGGATAAGGCCTTGCTTGGAATTTCCGAGCATAAGGCCTTGCTCAGAATTTCAGAGCACAAAGCACTGCTCGAAATTTTGAGCATGAGCCATTGCTCCGAACTTTTGACTATGAGCCACTGCTCTGAATTTCCGAGCAAGAGGCATTCTTCGGAAATTCCGAGCACAATACATTTTCCAAACAGACACTTTTTAAAAACTAACTGCTCGGACATTTGCCAATGTCTTCCTCCGAATGCGCAACTAGCAGTAATCCATATTCTTAACGATAACTTATAAGCTCCTAGCCGTTAACGGAATCCCCGAATAAGTTATTCATGAAGAGTTAATCGTC
Organism: Orychophragmus violaceus; assembly: GCA_030180135.1. Classification (NCBI taxonomy): domain Eukaryota; kingdom Viridiplantae; phylum Streptophyta; class Magnoliopsida; order Brassicales; family Brassicaceae; genus Orychophragmus; species Orychophragmus violaceus. The sequence continues at coordinate 33,312,893 of CM058231.1, read as the reverse complement.
ACCAACGCACTGATCGTTATTCAGAACCGAGACACCCGTTTCAAAGAATTAATCACCCGCAAACCCATTCGAGGAACATGGTCGATTGGCGTGAGATCTGGTCGTCCGCCAAAATCCGGAAGATTCACCTTCGGAAGAAAGGTCGGTATGCCCATACCTCGGTACAGGATTTGTCGCAACGCTAGACCCCTCCATCGAAAAATGCAACAAAGCAAGGATCAAAATTTGGAAAAAGATTGAAGACTCCAAATTCCACCAAAATATTCAAGGATTTCCAAGAGTGGTCAAGAACAAGGAGGAAAACTTTGGCAAAACTCAATAAAACTATAAAGAAGCTAGAGAGAGAAGTTCCCTTAGAGAATTTCTTTAAGGTGAAAGTGTGAGGAGTAAAGTGAACAATGGTGAATACTTCCAGAATCTTACAAAGGCTTGGATATTTAATCATGATTACAATTGATTCTCTTATCATAAGCATCCTTAGGCTAATTATACCAGAGCTAATCATGATTAGGCATGGCCTCAAAATCAGCAATACTTGGGATGGGCAAATCGATTACGACAAAATGGTCCGGAAAGAGTCCTCGCGTGTGCACCAACCGGCCAAAGTCGCCCTGCTCGGAGATCGAAGCGGAGTTTTCTCGGAAATATTGTTCCAAAAACCCACCTTGCTTGACATACTGGACATCGAAAAAACCATGACAAAAAATCGGAAAAGTTTTTATCTTAACTAAACTGACATCAAAGAGGAGAATGGCCAGGCCAGAACTTTCGAACAATTAGTTTTGCCTCGACTATTTAAAGCTCACCATCATCACACTCGAGTCTAACGAGCTGGGGTGCTAACTATTGAGATCAAAATCCCCCTCGACGAAAACAATAGTCAAAAGCAGATCGAGCAATCCGATATAGCCGTTTTCCACATAGACAACACTTCGTATGAACAATACTTTGTATGAATAACGTTTTATATGAAACATACGAAACCATTAGGCGAATGTCTAAGCAAACAAAAATGTTCGGATGGCTCAGTGAGACGAACATAACTCGGCAAAATCCACGGAAAAGCACAGGAACTTGGATAACCTGCTCGGACAATCCAAGAAGATCAGCCTGCTCGGAACATCCGGGCAGGACACACAGCTCGGAAAGTCTGAGTAGGACGGCCTGCTCGGAAATTCGAGCACGGTCCCTTGCTTGGAATTTCCGAACACAAAGCCTTGCTCCATAATTCTGAGCACAAAGCCTTGCTCGGAGTTTCCGAGCACAAAGCCTTGCTCAAAATTTCTGAGCACAAAACCTTGCTCAGAATATCCAAGGATAAGGCCTTGCTCGGAAATTTTCAATGATGAGCCATTGCTCCGAACTTTTGAGTATGAGCCACTGCTCTGAATTTCCGAGCAAGAGGCATTCTTCAGAAATTCCGAGCACAATACATTTTCCAAACAAACACTTTTTTAAGACTAACTGCTCGGACATTTGCCAATGTCTTCCTCCGAATGCGCAAGTAGCCGTAATCTATATTCATAACGATGACTTATACGCTCCTAGCCGTTAAAGGAATCCCGAATAAGTAATTCATGAAGAGTTAATCGTCACCAACGCACAGAACGTTATTCGTAAACGAGACACCCGTTTCAAAGAATTAATCACCCGCAAACCCATTCGTGGAACATGGTCGATTGGCGTGAGATCTGGTCGACCGCCAAATTCCGGAAGATTCGCCTTCGGAAGAAAGGTCGGCATGCCCATACCTCGGTACAGGATTTGTCGCAACGCTAGACCCCTCCATCGAAAAACGCAACAAAGCAAGGATCAAAACTTGGAAAAAGATTGAAGACTCCAAATTCCACCAAAATATTCAAGGATGTCGAAGAGTGGTCAAGAACAAGGAGGAAAACTTTAGCAAAACTCAATAAAACTAGAAAGAAGCTAGAGAGAGAAGTTACATTAGAAATTTATTTGAGGTGAAATTGTGAGGAGTGAAGTGAAGAATGGTGAATACTTACAGAATCTTAGCATAAGCATGCTTAGGCTAATCATACCAGAGCTAATCATGATTAGGCATGGCCTCAAAAACAACAATACTTTGGACAGGTAAATCGATTAAGACCAAATAGTTCGGAAGATTCCTCGTATGTGCACCAACCGTCCCAAGTCGTCCTGCTCGGAGATCGAAGCGGAGTTTACTCGGAAATACTGTTCCAAAAACCCACCTTGCTTGGCATACTAGACATCGAAAAAACCATGACAAAAATTCGGAAAATTTTCTATCATAACTAAACTGACATCAAAGAGGAGAAAGCCCTAGCCAGGATTTTCGAACAATTAGCTTTGTCTCGACTATTTAAAGCTCGCCATCATCACACTCAATTCTAACGAGCTGGGGTGCTAACTGTTGAGATCAAAATCCCCCTCGACGAAAAGAATAGCCGAAAGCGGATCGAGCAATCCGATATAGCCGTTTTCCACATAGACAACACTTTGTATGAACAATGTTTTGTATGAATAACGTTTTATACGAAACATGCAAAACCATTAGGCAAATGTCCAAGCAAACAAAAATGTTCGGATGGCTCATTCAGACGAACATATCACTCGGCAAAATCCACGGACAAGCATAGGAACTCGGATAACCTGCTCGGACAATCCAAGCTGAACAGCCTGCTAGGAACATCCAAGCAGGACACATAGCTCGGAAAGTCTGAGTAGGACGGCCTGCTCGTAAATCTGAGCACGGTCCCCTGCTTGGAATTTCCGAACACAAAGCCTTGCTCGAAAATACTGAGCACAAAGCCTTGCTCGGAGTTTCCGAGCACAAAACCTTGCTCGGAATTTCCGAGCACAAAGCCTTGCTCAGAATATCCAAGGAGAAGGCCTTGCTCGGAATTTCCGAGCATAAGGCCTTGCTCAGAATTTCAGAGCACAAAGCACTGCTCGAAATTTTTGAGCATGAGCCATTGCTCCGAACTTTTGACTATGAGCCACTGCTCTGAATTTCCGAGCAAGAGGCATTCTTCAGAAATTCCGAGCACAATACATTTTCCAAACGGAAACTTTTTTAAAACTAACTGCTAGGACATTTGCTAATGTCTTCCTCCGAATGCGCAACTAGCCGTTAACGGAATCCCCGAATAAGTTATTCATGAAGAGTTAATCGTCACCAACGCACTGATCGTTATTCGGAAACGAGACACCCGTTTTAAAGAATTAATCACCCGCAAACCCATTGGAGGAACATGGTCGATTTGCGTGAGATCTGGTCGACCGCCAAATTTCGGAAGATTCACCTTCGGAAGAAAGGTTGGCATGCCCATACCTCGGTACAGGATTTGTCGCAACGCTAGACCCCTCCATCGAAAAACGCAACAAAGCAAGGATCAAAACTTGGAAAAAGATTGAAGATTCCAAATTCCACCAAAATATTCAAGGATGTCCAAGAGTGGTCAAGAACAAGGAGGAAAACTTTGGCAAAACTCAATAAAACTAAAAAGAAGCTAGAGAGAGAAGTTACCTTAGAGATTTTCTTTAAGGTGAAAGTGTGAGGAGTAAAGTGAAGAATGGTGAATTCGGAAAAGTTTCTATCAGAAGTAAACTGACATCAATGAGGAAAATAGCCAGACCAGAACTTTCTAACAATTAGTTTTGCCTCGACTATTTAAAGCTCCATCATCACACTCGAGTCTAACGAGCGGGGGTGCTAACTGTTGAGATCAAAATCCCCCTCGACGAAAACAATAGTCGAAAGCGGATCGAGCAATCCGATATAGCCGTTTTCCACATAGACAACACTTTGTATGAACAATGTTTTGTATGAATAATGTTTTATATGAAACATACGAAACCATTAGGCAAATGTCCAAGCAAACAAAAATGTTCAGATGGCTCAGTCAGACGAACATATCACTCGGCAAAATCCACGGACAAGCATAGGAACTCGGATAACCTGCTCGAACAATCCTAGCTGAACAGCCTGCTCGGAACATCCGAGCAGGACACACAGCTCGGAAAGTCTGAGTAGGACGGCCTGCTCATAAATCCGAGAACGGTCCCTTGCTTGGAATTCCGAACACAAATCCTTGCTCAAAAATTCTGAGCACAAAGCCTTGCTCGGAGTTTCTGAGCACAAAACCTTTCTCGGAATTTCCGAGCACAAAGCCTTGCTCAAAATATCCAAGGATAAGGCCTTGCTCGGAATTTTCGAGCATAAGGCCTTGCTCAGAATTTCAGAGCACAAAGCACTGCTCGAAATTTTCGAGCATGAGCCATTGCTCCGAACTTTTGACTATGAGCCATTGCTCTGATTTTCCGAGCAAGAGGCATTCTTCGGAAATTCTGAGCACATTACATTTTCCAAACGGACACTTTTTTAAAACTAACTGCTCGGACATTTGCCAATGTCTTCCTCCAAATGCGCAACTACCGTAATCCATATTCATAACCATAACTTAAACGCTCCTAGCCGTTAACGGAATCCCCGAATAAGTTATTCATGAATATTTAATCGTCACCAACGCACTGATCGTTATTCGGAAACGAAACCCCCGTTTCAAAGAATTAAACACCCGCAAACCCATTCGAGGAACAAGGTCGATTGGCGTGAGATCTGGTCGACCGCCAAATTCTGGAAGATTCACCTTCGGAAGAAAGGTCGGCATGCCTATACCTCGGTACAGGATTTGTCGCAACGCTAGACCCCTCCATCGAAAAACGCAACAAAGCAAGGATCAAAACTTGGAAAAAGATTGAAGACTCCAAATTCCACCAAAATATTCAAGGATGTCCAAGAGTGGTCAAGAACAAAGAGGAAAACTTTGGCAAAACTCAATAAAACTAGAAAGGAGCTAGAGAGAGAAGTTAGCTTAGAGATTTTCTTTAAGGTGAAAGTGTGAGGAGTAAAGTGAAGAATGGTGAATTCGGAAAAGTTTCTATCATAAGTAAACTGACATCAATAAGGAAAATGGCCAGACCAGAACTTTCTAACAATTAGTTTTGCCTCGACTATTTACAGATCCATCATCACACTCGAGTCTAACGAGCTGGGGTGCTAATTGTTGAGATCAAAATCCCCCTCGACGAAAACAATAGTCGAAAGCGGATCGAGCAATCTGATATAGCCGTTTTCCACATAGACAACACTTTGTATGAACAATGTTTTGTATGAATAATGTTTTATATGAAACATACGAAACCATTAGGCAAATGTCCAAGCAAACAAAAATGTTCGGATGGCTCAGTCTGAGTAGGACGGCCTGCTCGTAAATCCGAGAACGGTCCCTTGCTTGGAATTCCGAACACAAAGCCTTGCTCGAAAATTCTGAGCACAAAGCCTTGCTCGGAGTTTCCGAGCACAAAACCTTGCTCGGAATTTCCGAGCACAAAGCCTTGCTCAGAATATCCAAGGATAAGGCCTTGCTCGAAATTTTCGAGCATGAACCATTGCTCCGAATTTTGACTATGAGCCACTGCTCTGAATTTCCGAGCAAGAGGCATTCTTCGGAAATTCCGAGCACAATTCATTTTCCAAACGGACACTTTTTAAAAAACTAACTGCTCGGACATTTGCCAATGTCTTCCTCCGAATGCGCAACTAGCCGTATTCCATATTCATAACCATAACTTAAACGCTCCTAGCCGTTAACGGAATCCCCGAATAAGTTATTCATGAAGATTTAATCGTCAACAACGCATTGATCGTTATCCGTAAACGAGACACCCGCTTTAAAGAGTTAATCACCCGCAAACCCATTCGAGGAACATGGTCGATTGGCGTGAGATCTGGTCGACCGCCAAATTCTGGAAGATTCACCTTTGGAAGAAAGGTTGGCATTCCCATACCTCGGTACAGGATTTGTCGCAACGCTAGACCCCTCCATCGAAAAACGCAACAAAGCAAGGATCAAAACTTGGAAAAAGATTGAAGACTCCAAATTCCACCAATATATTCAAGGATGTCCAAGAGTGGTCAAGAACAAAGAGGAAAACTTTGGCAAAACTCAATAAAACTAGAAAGAAGCTAGAGAGAGAAGTTAGCTTAGAGATTTTCTTTAAGGTGAAAGTGTGAGGAGTAAAGTGAAGAATGGTGAATTCGGAAAAGTTTCTATCATAAGTAAACTGACATCAATAAGGAAAATGGCCAGACCAGAACTTTCTAACAATTAGTTTTGCCTCGACTATTTAAAGATCCATCATCACACTCGAGTCTAACGAGCTGGGGTGCTAATTGTTGAGATCAAAATCCCCCTCGACGAAAACAATAGTCGAAAGCGGATCGAGCAATCTGATATAACCGTTTTCCACATAGACAACACTTTGTATGAACAATGTTTTGTATGAATAATGTTTTATATGAAACATACGAAACCATTAGGAAAATGTCCAAGCAAACAAAAATGTTCGGATGGCTCAGTCAGACGAACATATCACTCGGCAAAATCCACGGACAAGCATAGGAACTCGGATAACCTGCTCGGACAATCCTAGCTGAACAGCCTGCTCGGAACATCCGAGCAGGACACAGAGCTCGGAAAGTCTGAGTAGGACGGCCTGCTCGTAAATCCGAGAACGGTCCCTTGCTTGGAATTCCGAACACAAAGCCTTGCTCGAAAATTCTGAGCACAAAGCCTTGCTCGGAGTTTCCGAGCACAAAACCTTGCTCGGAATTTCCGAGCACAAAGCCTTGCTCAAAATATCCAAGGATAAGGCCTTGCTCGGAATTTCCGAGCATAAGGCCTTGCTCAGAATTTCAGAGCACAAAGCACTGCTCGAAATTTTCGAGCATGAGCCAATGCTCCGAACTTTTGACTATGAGCCACTGCTCTGAATTTCCGAGCAAGAGGCATTCTTCGGAAATTCCGAGCACATTACATTTTCCAAACGGACACTTTTTAAAAACTAACTGCTCGGACATTTGCCAATGTCTTCCTCCGAATGCGCAACTAGCCGTAATCCATATTCATAACCATAACTTATACGCTCCTAGCCATTAACGGAATCCCCGAATAAGTTATTCATGAAGATTTAATATTCACCAACGCACTGATCGTTATTCGGAAACGAAACCCCCGTTTCAAAGAATTAAACACCCGCAAACCCATTCGAGGAACAAGGTCGATTGGCGTGAGATCTGGTCGACCGCCAAATTCTGGAAGATTCACCTTCGGAAGAAAGGTCGGCATGCCTATACCTCGGTACAGGATTTGTCGCAACGCTAGACCCCTTCATCGAAAAACGCAACAAAGCAAGGATCAAAACTTGGAAAAAGATTGAAGACTCCAAATTCCACCAAAATATTAATGGAATTCCTAGAGTGGTCAAGAACAAGGAGGAAAACTTTAGCAAAACTCAATAAAACTAGAAAGAAGCTAGAGAGAGAAGTTACCTTAGAGATTTCTTTGAGGTGAAATTGTGAGGAGTGAAGTGAAGAATAATGAATACTTATAGAATCTTACAAAGGCATGGAACTTTAATCATGATTACACTTGATTATCTTAACTAAGCATGCTTAGGCTAATCATACCAGAGCTAATCATGATTAGGCATGGCCTCAAAAACAGCAATACATTGGACATGTAAATCGATTTAGACCAAATGGTCCGGAAGATTCCTCGTGTGTGCACCAACGGCCCAAGTCGCCCTGCTCGGAGATTGAAGCGGAGTTTGCTCGGAAATATTGTTCCAAAAACTCACCTTGCTTGGCATACTGGACATCGAAAAAACCATGACAATAATTCGGAAAAGTTTTTATCATAACTAAACTGACATCAATGAGGAGAATGGCCAGACCAGAAATTTCGAACAATTAGTTTTGCCTCGAATATTAAAAGCTCGCCATCATCACACTCAAGTCTAACGAGCTGGGGTGCTAACTGTTGAGATCAAAATCCCCCTCGACGAAAAAAATAGTCGAAAGCGGATCGAGCAATCCGATATAGCTGTTTTCCACATAGACATACGAAACCATTAGGCGAATGTCCAAGCAAACAAAAATGTTCGGATGGCTCATTCAGACGAACATATCACTCGGCAAAATCCACGGACAAGCATAGGAATTCGGATAACCTGCTCGGACAATCCAAGCTGAACAGCATGCTCGGAACATCCGAGCAGGACACACAGCTCGGAAAGTCTGAGTAGGACGGCCTGCTCGTAAATCCGAGCACGGTCCCTTGCTTGGAATTTCCGAACACAAAGCCTTGCTCGAAAATTCTGAGCACAAAGCCTTGCTCGGAGTTTCCGAGCACAAAACCTTGCTCGGAACTTCCGAGCACAAAGCCTTGCTCGAAACTTCCGAGCACAAAGCCTTGCTCATAATATCCAAGGATAAGGCCTTGCTCGAAATTTTCGAGCATGAGCAATTGCTCCGAATTTTGACTATGAGCCACTGCTCTGAATTTCCGAGCAAGAGGCATTCTTCGGAAATTCCGAGCACAATACATTTTCCAAACGGACACTTTTTAAAAAACTAACTGCTCGTACATTTGCCAATGTCTTCCTCCGAATGCGCAACTAGCCGTAATCCATATTCATAACCATAACTTAAACGCTCCTAGCCGTTAACAGAATCCCCGAATAAGTTATTCATGAAGATTTAATCGTCAACAACGCACTGATCGTTATCCGGAAACGAGACACCCGCTTTAAAGAGTTAATCACCCGCAAACCCATTCGAGGAACATGGTCGATTGGCGTGAGATCTGGTCGACCGCCAAATTCCGGAAGATTCACCTTTGGAAGAAAGGTTGGCATGCCCATACCTCGGTACAGGATTTGTCGCAACGCTAGACCCCTCCATCGAAAAACGCAACAAAGCAAGGATCAAAACTTGGAAAAAGATTGAAGACTCCAAATTCCACCAAAATATTCTAGGATGTCCAAGAGTGGTCAAGAACAAGGAAGAAAACTTTGGCAAAACTTAATAAAACTAGAAAGAAGCTAGAGAGAGAAGTTACCTTAGAGATTTTCTTTAAGGTGAAACTGTGAGGAGTAAAGTGAAGAATGGAGAATTCGGAAAAGTTTCTATCATAAGTAAACTGACATCAATGAGGAGAATGGCCAGACCATAACTTTCGAACAATTAGTTTTGCCTCGACTATTTAAAGCTCGCCATCATCACACTCGAGTCTAACGAGCTGGGGTGCTAACTGTTGAGATCAAAATCCCCCTCGACGAAAACAATAGTCGAAAGCGGATCGAGCAATCCGATATAGCTGTTTTCCACATAGACAACACCTCGTATGAACAATGTTTTGTATGAATAACGTTTTATATGAAACATACGAAACCATTAGGCGAATGACGAAGCAAACAAAAATGTTCGGATGGCTCATTTAGACGAACATATCACTCGGAAAAATCAACGGACAAGCATAGGTAATCAGACAACCTGCTCGGACAATCCAAGCACAACAGCCTACTCGGAACATCCGAGCAGGACACACAGTTCGGAAAGTCTGAGTAGGACGGCCTGCTCGGAAATCTGATCACGGTCCCTTGCTTGGAATTTCCGAAAACAAAGCCTTGCTCGAAAATTCTGAGCACAAAGCCTTGCTCGGAGTTTCCGACATAAAGCCTTGCTCGAAAATTCCGAGCACAAAGCCTTGCTCAGAATATCCAAGGAAAAGGCCTTACTAGGAATTTCCGAGCATAAGGCCTTGCTCAGAATTTCCGAGCACAAAGCACTGCTCGAAATTTTCGAGCATGAGCCATTGCTCCGAACTTTTGACTATGAGCCATTGCTCTGATTTTCCGAGCAAGAGGCATTCTTCGGAAATTCCGAGCACATTACATTTTCCAAACGGACACTTTTTAAAAACTAACTGCTCGGACATTTGCCAATGTCTTCCTCCGAATGCGCAACCAGCCGTAATCGATATTCATAACGATAACTTATACGCTCCTATCCGTTAACGGAATCCCCGAATAAGTAATTCATGAAGAGTTAATCGTCACCAACGCATTGATCGTTATTCGGAAACGAGACACCAGTTTCAAAGAATTAATCACCCGTAAACCCATTCGAGGAACATGGTCGATTGGCGTGAGATCTGGTCGACCGCCAAATTCCGAAAGATTCAATTTCGGAAGAAAGGTCGGCATGCCCATAACTCGGTACATGATTTGTCGCAACGCTAGACCCCCTCCATCGAAAAACGCAACAAAGCAAGGATCAAAACTTTGAAGAAGATTGAAGACTCCAAATTCCACCAAAATATTCAAGGATGTCCAAGAGTGGTCAAGAACAAGGAGGAAAACTTTGGCAAACTCAATAAAACTAGAAAGAAGCTAGAGAGAGAAGTTACCTTAGTTATTTTCTTTAAGGTGAAAGTGTGAGGAGTAAAGTGAAGAATGGTGAATACTTATAGAATCTTACAAAGGAATGGATCTATAATCATGATTACACTTGATTATCTTATCATAAGCATGCTTAGGCTAATCATACCAGAGCTAATCATGATTAGGCATGGCCTCAAAATCAGCAATACTTGGGACGGGCAAATCGATTACGACAAAATAGTCCAGAAGAGTCCTCGCGTGTGCACCAACCGTCCCAAGTCGCTCTGCTCGGAGATCGAAGCGGAGTTTACTCAGAAATATTGTTCCAAAAACCCACCTTGCTTGGCATACTTGACATCGAAATAACCATGACAAAAATTCGGAAAAATTTCTATCATTACTAAACTGACATCAAAGAGGAGAATGGCCAGGCCAGAACTTTCGAACAATTAGTTTTGCCTCGACTATTTAAAGCTCGCCATCATCACACTCGAGTCTAAAGAGCTGGGGTGCTAAATGTTGAGATCAAAATCCCCCTCGACCAAAACAATAGTCGAAAGTGGATCGAGCAATCCGATATAGCCATTTTCCACAAAGACAACACCTCGTATGAACAATGTTTTGTATGAATAACGTTTTATATGAAACATACGAAACCATTAGGCGAATGTCGAAGCAAACAAAAATGTTCGGATGGCTCAGTCAGACGAACATGTCACTCGGAAAAATCAACGGACATGCACAGGAACTCAGACAACCTTCTCGGACAATCCAAGCACAACAGCCTGCTCGGAAATTCCGAGCACAAAGCCTTGCTCAGAATATCCAAGGAAAAGGCCTTGCTAGGAATTTCCGAGCATAAGGCCTTGCTAAGAATTTCCGAGCACAAAGCACTGCTCGAAATTTTCTAGCATGAGCCATTGCTTTGAACTTTTGAGTATGAGCCACGGCTCTGAATTTCTGAGCAAGAGGCATTCTTCGGAAATTCCGAGCACGTTACATTTTCCAAACGGACACTTTTTAAAACTAACTGCTCGGACATTTGCCAATGTCTTCCTCCGAATGCGCAACTAGCCGTAATCCATATTCATAACAATAACTTATACGCTCCTAGCCGTTAACGGAATCCCCGAATAAGTTATTCATGAAGAGTTAATCGTCACCAACGCACTGATCGTTATTCGGAAACTAGACACCCGTTTCAAAGAATTAATCACCAGCAAACCCATTCGACGAAACATGGTCAATTAGCGTGAGATCTGGTCGACCGCCAAATTCCGGAAGATTCACCTTCGGAAGAAAGGTCGGCATGCCCATACCTTGGTACAAAATTTGTCGCAACGCTAGATCCCCACCATCGAAAAACGCAACAAAGCAAGGATCAAAACATGGAAGAAGTTTGAAGACTCCAAATTCCACCAAAATATTCAAGGATGTCCAAGAGTGGTCAAGAACAAGGAGGAAAACTTTGGCAAAACTCAATAAAACTAGAAAGAAGCTAGAGAGAGAAGTTACCTTAGATATTTTCTTTATGGTGAAAGTGTGAGGAGTAAAGTGAAGAATGGTGAATACTTATAGAATCTTACAAAGGCATGGATATTTAATCATGATTACACTTGATTATCTTATCATAAGCATGCTTAGGCTAATCATACCAGAGCTAATCATGATTAGGCATGGCCTCAAAATCAGAAATACTTGGGACGGGCAAATCGATTACGACAAAATAGTCCAGAAGAGTCCTCGCGTGTGCACCAACCGGCCCAAGTCGCTCTGCTCGGAGATCGAAGCGGAGTTTACTCGGAAATATTGTTCCAAAAACCCACCTTGCGTGGCATACTTGACATCGAAAAAACCATGAAAAAAATTCGGAAAAGTCTCTATCTTAACTAAACTGACATCAAAGAGGAGAATGGCCAAGCCAGAACTTTCGAACAATTTGTTTTGCCTCGACTATTTAAGGCTTGCCATCATCACACTCGATTCTAACGAGCTGGGGTGCTAAATGTTGAGATCAAAATCCCCCTCGACCAAAACAATAGTCGAAAGCAGATCGAGCAATCCGATATAGCCATTTTCCACATAGAAAACACCTCGTATGAACAATGTTTTGTATGAATAACGTTTTATATGAAACATACGAAACCATTAGGCGAATGTCGAAGCAAACAAAAATGTTCGGATGGCTCAGTCAGACGAACATTTCACTCGGCAAAATCAGCGGACAAGCACAGGAACACTGACAACCTGCTCGGACAATCCAAGCACAACAGCCTGCTCAGAACATCCAAGCAGGACGCACAGCTCAGAAAGTCTGAGTAAGACGGCCTGCTCGGAAATCCGATCACGGTCCCTTGCTTGAAATTTCCGAAAACAAAGCCTTGCTCAAAAATTCTGAGCACAAAGCCTTGCTCGGAGTTTCCGACATAAAGCCTTGCTCAGAATTTCCGAGCACAAAGCCTTGCTCAGAATATCCAAGGAAAAGACCTAGCTCAGAATTTCCGAGCACAAAGCACTACTCAAAATTTTCTAGCAAGAGCCATTGCTCCGAACTTTTGAGTATGAGCCACGGCTCCGAATTTCTAAGCAAGAGGCATTCTTCGGAAATTCCGAGCACATTACATTTTCCAAACGGACACTTTTTAACAAAATAACTGCTCGTACATTTGCCAATGTCTTCCTCCGAATGCGCAACTAGCCGTAATCCATATTCATAACGATAACTTATACGCTCCTAGCCGTTAACGGAATCCCCAAATAAGTTATTCATGAAGATTTAATAGTCACCAACGCACTGATCGTTATTCGGAAACGAGACACGCGTTTCAAATAATTAATCACCCGCAAATCCATTCGAGGAACATGGTCGATTGGCGTGAGATCTGGCGACCGCCAAATTCCGGAAGATTCACCTTCGGAAGAAAGGTCGGCATGCCCATACCTTGGTACAGGATTTGTCGCAACGCTAGACTCCCTCCATCGAAAAACGCAACAAAGCAAGGATCAAAACTTGGAAAAAGATTGAAGACTCCAAATTCCACCAAAATATTCAAGGATGTCCAAGAGTGGTCAAGAACAAGGAGGAAAATTTTGGCAAAACTCAATAAAACTAGAAAGAAGCTAGAGAGAGAAGTTACCTTAGATATTTTCTTTATGGTGAAAGTGTGAGGAGTAAAGTGAAGAATGGTGAATACTTATAGAATCTTACAAAGGCATGGATCTTTAATCATGATTACACTTGATTCTCTTATCATAAGCATGCTTAGGCTAATCATACCAGAGCTAATCATGATTAGGCATGGCATCAAAATCAGCAATACTTGGGACGGGCAAATCAATTACGACAAAATGGTACGGAAAGAGTCCTCGCGTGTACACCAACCGGCCAAAGTCGCCCTTCTCGGAGATCGAAGCGGAGTTTGCTCGGAAATATTGTTCCATAAACCCACCTTGCTTGGCATATTGGACATCGAAAAAACCATGACAAAAATTCGGAAAGTTTCTATTATAACTAAACTGGCATCAAAGAGGAGAATGGCCAGGCCAGAACTTTCGAACAATTAGTTTTGCCTCGACTATTTAAAGCTCGCCATCATCACATTCGAGTCTAACGAGCTGGGGTGCTAGCTGTTGGGATAAAAATATCCCTCGACGAAAACAATAGTCGAAAGCGGATCGAGCAATCCGATATAGCCATTTTCCTCATAGGCAACACTTTGTATGAACAACGTTTTGTATGAATAATGTTTTATATGAAACATACGAAACCATTTATCCAAATGTCCAAGCAATAAAAAATGTTCGGATGGCTCAGTCAGACGTACATATTACTCCGCAAAATCCACGGACAAGCACGAGAACATAGACAACCTGCTCGGACAATCCAAGCAGAACAGCCTGCTCGGAACATCCGAGCAGGACACATTGCTCTGAAATTCTGAGTAGTACGACATGCTCGGAATTCCGAGCACGGTCCCTTGCTCAGATTTTCTGAGCATAAAGCCTTGCTCGGAAATTCCGAGCACAAAGCCTTGCTCGGAATTTCTGAGTACAAAGCCTTGCTCAAAATATGCGAGCATAGGGCCTTTCTCGGAATTTCCAAGAATAAGCTTTGCTCAGAATTTCCGTGCACAAAGCACTGGTCGAAAATTTTGAGCATGAGCCATTTCTCCGAACTTTTGAGTATGAGACACTCCTTCGAGCACAATACATTTTCCAAACGGACACTTTGCTAAAACTAACTGCTCATACATTTTCCAATGTCTTCCTCCGAATGCGCAACTAGCCGTAATTCAAATTCATAATGATAACTTATACGCTCCTAGCCCTTAACAAAATCCCCGAATAAGTTATTCATGAATATGTAATCGTCACCAACACTCTGATTGTTATTCGGAAATGGGACACCCGTTTCAAAGGATTAATCACCTGCAAACCCATTTGAGGAACATGGTCGATTGGTGTGAGACCTGGTCGACTGCCAAATTCCGTAAGATTCACCTTCGGAAGAAAGGTCGGCATGCCCATACCTCGGTACAGGATTTGTCGCAACACTAGACCCCTCCATCGAAAAATGCAACAAAGCAAGGATCCAAACTTGGAAAAAGATTGAAGACTCCAAATTCCACCAAAATATTCAAGGATGTCCAAGAGTGGTCAAGAACAAGGAGGAAAAATTTGGAAAAACTCAATAAAACTAGAAAGAAGCTAGAGAGAGAAGTTACCTTAGAGATTTTCTTAGAGGTGAAAGTGTGAGGAGTGAAGTGAAGAATGGTGAATACTTATAAAATCTTACAAAGGCAGGGATCTTTAATCATGATTACACTTGATTATCTTAGCATAAGCATGATTAGGCTAATCATACCAGAGCTAATCATGATTAGGCATGGCCTCAAAATCAGCAATACTTGGGACAGACAAATTGAATAGACCAAATGGTCCGGAAGAGTCCTCGCGTGTGCACTAACCGGCCCAAGTCGCCCTGCTCGGAGATCGAAGAGGATTTTGCTCGGAAATATATTTCCAAAAACCCACCTTGCTTGGCATACTGGACATCGAAAAAACTATGACAAAAATTCGGAAAAGTTTCGATGATAAGTAAACTGACATCAAAGAGGAAAATGGCCAGACCAGAACTTTCGAACAATTAGTTTTGCCTCGGCTATTTAAAGCTCGCCATCATCACACTCAAGTCTAACGAGTTAGGGTGCTAATTGTTGGGATCAAAATCCCCCTCAACCAAAACAATATTCGAAAGCGGATCGAGAAATCCGATATAGCCGTTTTCCACATAGATTACACTTCGTATGAACATTGTTTTGTATGAATAACATTTTATATGAAACATAGGAAACCATTTAGCCGAGTGTCCAAGCAACCAAAAATGTTCGGATGGCTCAGTCAGACGAACATATCACTCGTCAAAATCCACAGACAAGCACAGGAACTCGGACAACCTCACAGACAATCCAAGCAGAACAGCCTGCTCGGAACTTCCGAGCAGGACACACTGCTCAGAAATTCTGAGTAGGACGGCCTGCTCGGAAATCCGAGCATGGTCCCTTGCTCGGAATTTCCGAACACAAAGCCTTGCTCGAAAATTCCTAGCACAAAGCCTTGCTTGGAGTTTCAAAGCACAAAGCCTTGCTCAAAATATCCGAGCATAAGGCATTGCTCAGAATTTCCGAGCATAAGGCCTTACTCAGAATTTCCGATCACAAAGTACTGCTCGAAATTTTCGAGCATGGACCATTACTTTAAACTTTTGAGTATGATCCACTGCTCTGAATTTCCAAGCAAGAGGCATTCTTCGGAAAGTCCGAGCACAATACATTTTACAAACGGACACTTTGCTAAAACTAACTGCTCAGACATTTGCCAAAGTCTTCCTACGAGTGCGCAACTAGCCGTAATCCGTATTCATAACGATAACTTATACGCTCCTATCCGTTAACGGAATCCCCGAATAAGTTATTCATGAAGATTTAATCGTCACCAACGCACTGATCAATATTCGGAAACAAAACACCCGTTTCAAAGAATTAAACACCCGCAAACCCATTCGAGGAACATGGTCGATTGGCGTGAGATCTGGTCAACAGCCAAATTCCGGAAGATTCACCTTCGGAAGAAAGGTCAGCATGCCCATACCTCGGTACAAGATTTGTCGCAACGCTAGACCCCTCCATCGAAAAATGCAACAAAGCAAGGATCCAAACTTGGAAAAAGGTTGAAGACTCCAAATTCCACCAAAATATTCAAGGATGTCCAAGAGTGGTCAAGAACAAGGAGGAAACTTTGGCAAAACTCCATTAAACTAGAAAGAAGCTAGAGAGAGAAGTTACCTTAGAGATTTCTTTGATGTGAAAGTGTGAGGAGTGAAGTGAAGAATGGTGAATACTTATAGAATCTTACAAAGGCATGGATCTTTAATTATGATTACACTTGATTATCTTAGCATAACCATGCTTAGGCTAATCATACCAGAGCTAATCATGATTAGGCATGGCCTCAAAATCAGCAATACTTGGGACAGGCAAATCGATTACGACCAAATGGTTCGGAAGAGTCCTCGCGTGTGCACCAACCGGCCAAAGTCGCCCTGCTCGGAGATCGAAGCGGAGTTTGCTCTGAATTATCGTTCCAAAAACCCACCTTGCTTGGCATACTGGACATCGAAAAAACCATGACAAAAATTCGGAAAAGTTTCTATCATAAGTAAACTGACATCAAAGAGGAGAATGGCCAGACCAAAACTTTCGAACAATTAGTTTTGCCTCGACTATTTAAAGCTCGCCATCATCACACTCAAGTCTAACAAGCTGGGGTGCTAACTATTGGGATCAAAATCCCCCTCGACGAAAACAATAGTCGAGAGCGGATCGAGCAATCCGATATAGCCATTTTTGACATAGACACCACTTCGTATAAACAACGTTTTGTATGAATAACGTTTTGTATGAATAACGTTTTATATGAAACATACGATACAATTTAGCTGAATGGCCTAGCAATCAAAAATGTTCGGATGGCTCAGTCAGACGAACGTATCACTCCGCAAAATCCATGGACAAGCACAGGAACTGACATCGAAGAGGAGAATGGCCAAACCAAAATCGGCAATATTGGCACGGGAAAATCGATTACGACCAAATGGTCTGTAAAAGTCCTCGCGTGTGCACCAACGGGCTCAATTCACCCAGCTCGGAGATCGAAGCAGAGCTTGCTCGGAAATATCGTTCCAAGAACCCACCTTGCTTGGCATATTGGACATCGACAAAACCATGACGAAAATTCGGACAAGTTTTTATCATAAGTAAACTGACATCGAAGAGGAGAATGGCCAGGCCAGAACTTTCGAACAATTAGTTTTGCCTCGACTATTTAAAGCTCGCCATCATCACACTCGAGTCTAACGAGCTGGGGTGCTAACTGTTGAGATCAAAGTCCCCCTCGACGAAAACAATAGTCGAAAGCGGATCGAGCAATCCGATATAGCCGTTTTCCACATAGACAATACTTCGTATGAACAATGTTTTGTATTAATAACGTTTTATATGAAACATACGAAACCACTAGGCGAATGTCCAAGCAAACAAAAATGTCTGGATGGCTCAGTCAGACGGGCATATCACGCGGCAAAATCCACGGACAATCACATGAACTCGGACAACCTGCTAGGACAATCCAAGCAGAACAGTCTGCTCAGAAATTCCAAACAGGATGCATTGCTCGTAATTTCCGAGCACAAGGTCTTGTTCGGAGTTTCCGAGCACAAAGCCTTGTTCGGAATTCCCAAGCACAAGGCCTTGTTCGGAATTTCCGAGCACAAAGCCTTGATCGTAATTTTCGAGCATAAGGCCTTGCTCGGAATTTCCAAGCACAAAGCCTTGCTCGGAATTTCCGAGCACAAGGCCTTGCTCCGAACTTTCGAGCATGAGCCACTGCTTTTAATTTTTGAGCAAGAGGCATTCTTCAAAAAATTTGAGAACAACACATTTTCCGAACAGACACTTTGCTGAAACAAACTGCTCGGACATTTTTCAATGTCTTCCTCCGAATGCCCGACTAGTCGTAATCCATCTTCATAACGATTACTTATACGCTCATGGCCGTTAATGGAATTCCCGAATAAGTTATAGGAAATACGAACTTGGGTCTAACCCACAAGGTTTGTATTTCCTAGACTTTGGGCCGAATCGAGAAACTTATGCTCAAACGGACTCGGATCGTCCCTTTTCAGCTCATTCGGTAGATCAAGTTAAACCGCGGAAGGATAATTACAAAAATGGAAGGATAAACTCGAAGAAGAAAATATAATATAATTCCGAACAAGAAGAGAAAAATCTGAGCAGAAAAGTAAATCCCAACGGAAATGGAATAGAACTCTGTATCAATTCGTTATGTTATTCTAAGTGCATAAGTATGACTTGGATGAGAACATCAATTTTGGGTCGTGTTATTGCATTATTATTGGCTGGTTGATGATCCGGTGGTGGAGTCTTCTTATCGCCAGTGTTGTATCATTATGTTGATTTTCTTGTTCGCCAATATCGTCGTGGCGGGCAGGAGCTATCGAGTTTGGTGTGTAAGAAAAAAAATTATTTATTTCTACATACCGCGTCAATTTTTTAATTCAGTTTTGTTCAATCTAAAAGTAGTCAAAATAAGTTATTTAGACCTTACTCAAAGATTACAATAGGACATAGATTAATTAGGTCGTAGAAACAACTAGGAACCCTAAAAGGCGTAGGTGCTAGTAACTAGTTTTTAATTAGATCTCTATTCGTGAGTTGTGAATGGTCATTCTCAGACGATTTATCTTTCTTTCTTTTTTTTTTTGTCACAAACGATTTATCTCCATATTTATACTTTTTAAGTCTATATTTTTTTTTTTCCTTGAGAATGGCTAGATCTTTAGTTTTTCTGGGAGTTTTCTTTCTTGTGCCGTCTTTCCCTTTTTGGATGCTAACATGGGTCACTATAAATTTGAAAAGGAATTTCATGAAAGTTAGCAATCCATCTCTAACATACGTTCAACATATTCATATATTATATCTAGATGCAGCATCGAAATACAAATCTAACAACACCTTAGTGGTATAGTCCCCTCAACGTCCATAGAGTTAAAGTTTAACTAGATTTTTATCCGCGCTATAGAAGCGCGGATATATTTTTTTTTATATAATTATAATAAAATAGATAAACAATATAAAATAAGTGATTTAAATATTATTATTGCTATTATTACTAATTTAATTATATATTAAGGTGGTTTTAATTGTCGTGACAGCTAAATTATACAATAATTTTTGTTTCGATATATTTACAAAGATTTTGCCTTATTGTCATAGTTTTAATAGAGTTAAAATAATATGTATATAAAACATATTTTCACTATTTATTTATTTGTATTAATATAGTCAATAAAATATGCATTTGTACATTTTTTGGAAACTTTTAAAGTTATTTAAGTAACGTCTACAAAGTTATTTAAAGCAAATAAAACAGAATTGTATTAATGACGATTTACAAATTAAATTTGAAAGGATTAATTTGAGGTTCAATTTGTAAGGATTACTTTCACTTTTACACACAATTGTATTAATGACCCATTTACAAATTAAAGCCCAAATGAAAATGACCCATACTCTTATTTTTATTTTTTTTTAACATTTATCCAATGAGAAAAAGAATCTCATCTTCTCCAAAGGACGAAACCCTGTCTTTTTCTTGAATTTTCTCAGACAAAAGCAAATTTTTTTTTCTTTTATAATGTTAAATCGTTATTAGATCTTAAAAGATACAACATAAATCAATCTGGTTTTAGGTGAATCTTCAACAGATGGAATTTATATGCACATGCATGTAAGATATGTATCTTGTTGATTTATGTAACTCAGTTTTTCCAAAGTTATTATAGTTTAGGACAACGATTTGCAGGATTAGATATATGAAAATCAACTAACCCTCTTTGGATGTTTATGTTCTACAGATATCGATGGTTTCCGATATGAAGTTCCGTTTTACAAATTCATAGATGCCGATGAAGAAATTCAGACAATTGGAAGTCAATAAATCTCTTGACCGTTCCAACCAAAATTTCGTTTCTCAAACTCCAGGTTTGAAAATAACATCGTAAATTTCATTATTCAAATAGTTTTTAAATCTGAGATCTTCATTTTTTGGCTTTTGGTCAACCTTCAATTTCGGATTAAAATTAATATTTTGAATTTTTAAAATAAATTTTGTTTCAATGTATTTATTAATTATTATATGATTGAATCGATGTTTATACAACTTTTCCGGAAAAATAAAAAGGAAATAAAAATATTTTTTTAAAAAATTATAAATATTTTTTTAAAAATCTTTTATGTATATTTTGTGAGCCACAATGGGCCCGTCCTCACACATAATTTAGTTTAAAGCCCATTACACATCAAATGATTTCCTTATCTTCTGCCCACAAATTAAATCAGGCCCAATACTGCCCACAAATTTTTTTTATCGTAACATTGTTTTAACTTTTTTTATTAGGGTTTCCATAAATCGACCAAAAAAAAAGAGTTTCTGTTTCCTTCCTCGGTGATGTCGGATCTGGGAAAAATTTGTCCGATTTCTCCATCTCCTACAACAAATCCCATGTAAAACCTGTCTTTTATGTATGTAATAGTTATTATCTAAGATTCGCTTTGGTTATTAACAGATTTGTTTCCAGGTTGTTTCCGGAAACAATTTTTCGTTAAAGCAAATAGAGACCAATTTTTCGTTGGGAATAGGATCAGCTTTGATAACCTTCTTGTTGCAAGCATTACATCCAAAATAGTACCAACCCCAATCAATATCAATGGCATAGATTGCACAAACAACCTTGCACTTTTCAGCAAGGTCAATGAAATAAAAGTAAACAATGAAATATGATCTGCAGGATCAATGGTTTTAAAATATTTATTTTTAACCTCGACTGCATTTAGTATTTCTGAAATACTCTTAACTGCGTATTGATGCCATCTATCACGCCTAAGCTGGAGTTCATGTTTATCTTCTGGGTTTTCAAAGATAGCAACAGCGCTGGAATCATTTTTGAACCTGTAAAATATCAATAATATTAGATTATATGTTAGAGTTTAATATATATGTTTGGCTTATATTAGAAGAAAAATAAACTAACATTTCTTTCAATTCATTTGCTTCCTTTGTCTCAGGATTGATGGTTATCTGAGAAGCATCGAAAGCATTGGAGACTTGCAATTCTTCTGCAAAATTTAAAACATGTAAGTAGTATATTTCAAACAATCAGTAGTATTAAGATTCTCATTGTTAGTAGTCATTATAGTACCTCGGTATATGCCTAGTTTTGCAAATCGTAATAGGCATACAACTATCTCACCATCTGACTTTAGACATGTTGAGTTTATGATTTCAGCAAATTTTCCCCAAAGGCAACATGCTAACCTTTGATCACTGAAATATAGTAAACAATAAGTATTTCAGCGAGTTATTTAAAACATTACTATAACATTTGAAAAGTCTCGCAATACTATGTTATATTTTATGCATTAAACGAAACTTAATAACATATGATACTAATGTTACGTCTAAACATTAAAATAATATATACACAAAATAGATACATATAGATAAACTTACTTGTTCTCTCTAAGGGTGAACTCAATTTTTTTCTTTTCTTTACCAGCACACTGTATTGTTTTGATTTCGTCCACATCTAAGACTTGACCAATAACATCTGAGACAATGGTAAAGTAACATTATTTAGTATATAATGTAGTAGTCGAACAGAATAATTCACATGTTAGGAATAACTTACCAATCAAGAAGCAAGTTTTTTACTGAACAACTCAAAACTGTATTGAAATCCACCAAAGATAGGAACAATTATGATGATCGGAATGATGAGCGAGTTATCACTGTGTTGTTTACAAAATATATTTTGTAAACATGACTGGTAGATCTGTACTGCCCAGATGATGTACTTAGTGAAAAATTCTGTATAATTCTCCATTCACCAACAGTAAGCATTCTCTCTAACTTTTTCAGATAGGTCTTTTTGCAACTGGCATGAATTTTTACACCCTATAGATACAAATAAAAACGTCAGTAGTATAAAGTAATCTATATAAGTATGAAATTATGTACTAATAGAAATATAATTAACACTTACATGCTCATCTGACAATATGATTTCACAGGTTTCACCGGATTGGGCAGAAAACTGTTTCCATGTGTGTAGAATTTTTACTTGAACACTCCAACCGGTTTTGAATGGTTTAACATCATTGAGAGAGGTGAGTTTGAAATTCGCAGACATTGTTTCTATAACAAAGTTGCTTTTAAGTTTCTGTGTTTTGTATTGCTTGCTAGGTTTTGGAGGAAGCAATGACGGCTCTATATATATATATATATATATATATATATATATTCGAAGGAGATACCATCGACATTGAATAGGTAAATCTTGAATATCTTATTGTTACCAATTTGCAAAATTTTAGTTACGATTTTTAGTGATAACATAAAGGAAAGTGTTGTAATTGTGTCCAGTAATCTCGGTACTGTCTCTAGAAAGTAAGAGTATGTCAATGATCAGACATAAGTCATATAATACTGGGGGTCATGATGGCTTGCTAGAGTCCGCTCATGATCTATAAGTCTTGGACTTATTGCCTTTATTATATGATCCCATATGGGTCACACGCCTAAGCTAACAGGAAAATGTGTAGGAACGTTTTAGCAGAAGTACAGTAAAAGTGCTAGGCATTTACTTTACTTAGAGAGAATAAAAGGTTTAGCCACTGTGCATCGATCGATGCATAAGGTGCAACGATCGATGCAGTGCGCAAACACCGACGAGTTAATTGGTATTTGGGCCAAATGGCCCAAACGGAACAGGACGAGTTTTGTGTCATAAAACTCGAGTTTCAGACTGATTAACCCTAACACTCGAGCCGTAAACTCTCTCTCTCTGCGCCGAGTTCCCCTGGTGGTCTAGCAGCTGTTTCCTGTGAAAGCGTGTGTGAACCTTTGGAGGATTCATCCCTCGGTGTTTCTCTGATCTCAGACATACCATCCATTTCCGCTGCAATAACAGGTATAAGGTGAGATCATCATTTGTTTCTATTCTGAGAAGAACCTAGATCGCATGTTTAGGATAATCTGAATCTGGAATTGAATCAGGATTCATCTAAACGTTCCAACAGTGGTATCAGAGCCAATGGTTCTGGTTTTTCTTGTTTAGAAGCTTGTTTAGGATTGTTTAAAAGTGTGTTTTTGAATCAATTTACTGATAAGATTAAAACACTTAAGAAACAAGAGTTGAATCCTAAACAAACTGTTTGAAATCGCATGACCAAACTATATTGATTTGGTATGCGATCTAAACTGATTTTGCATCGAATGAGATCGCATTGCATCGATCGATGCAATGCAAGGATCGATCGTTGCAGTCGCGAGAGATTGACCGCGATCGCATGGATCGTTCAAACGATCGCATGGATCTCACGAGAATCTCTCGGCCAAACCTGATAACCGTTCGTGCACACGTGAGAGCATCGATCGATGCAGGATCGATGAACGATCGTTGCACGATCGATGCTGTGAGCATCGATCGATGCGGTTAGGGTTTCGGCTCGGTTTAATTTAATTAAAATTAAACGTCTCGGTTTGATAAACAGATTTAATAATTTTATTAAGTCTGGTTAAACCGGGATAAGAAATCCAATGTCGAAAGAATTATTGGATTTAGTGCCTAAACCAGGAATTTCTAATTTGATTTGGTTGGACCAAATAAATTGAGAAATTCCGGTTTAGTAAATAACCGGTTGACAATTGTGGTCATCGTAGTAATTAAAACTTGGTTAGACCAGTTTTAATGAACCAGACCGGTTATGTCAATTAATTGGACAATTGGGTCATGTCTTGGACATGGACCAATTCTTGGGCCTCGGGCCAAGAAGTTAAAACAATTGGGCCAGTTAATTGAGTCTTTCTTCAGATTAATTTAAAATCTATTTTATAAAATTATAAAGTCGTTTTTGAATTAAAGTTTCCGAAATTTTGAAATTAGAAAGTTTCTTAAAATAGAAGTTTCTGAATTTGCGGGTTTTGGATTTTAAAGAAATTTCTAAAGTTAGAAAGTTTCCGTTTTTAGAAAGTTTCCAATTTTAGAAAGTTTCCAAAATAGTAGGTTTCCATAAATAGAAAGTTTCCCGAAATAGTAATCTTCTATTTTGGGAATGATTTTAATAAACCTACGAACCTCAAATAATATCAAGCGTTGGATGTCTTGTCCAGGCTATGTCAGCTGTCGAAGCCCATTCAATTGTATTCATGGCCTTACAGTGTGAGGGTGTCTACTTTTGCGTGGGTAAGACGGTTAGTGATTCATAAATGTCATTGGGAGTCCCAGACATTAATGATTACATGACTGTATAGTCTGGTTTTCTTGACTAGGCCATCGGGAGTCCCGGGCCTTGAGACATCAGAGTGGATTGGGCCTCGGGCCCAGATTCACAACCAAGAGTTATATCACGGATATAATTAGCCGAGATAGGGCTTACCGATATAAGCTAAGATTGGGTGACGGCCAGTGGCCCACTTTGATCTTAGTTATATGTGGATCTTGGAATCATTATATTCTATTAAGGGTAACTTAGGTTATTGAATATAATGCGTGATTAATCATATTAATTTTAATACGAGATTGATCATATTGAACATATTAACTAAAATCCTTTTATCTTAAATTTCAGTTATGACTAGCACAAACAATCAAAACACTTTCTCGATCCGGTCTATCCTTGGGATGGACAAGCTGAACGGATCAAATTTCTTGACTTGGTCGCGGAACCTGAGGCTAGTCCTCAGACAGGAGAGAAAGGACTATGTTCTTGAGAGAGCTCTCCCCGTGAGAATCGGGTCCAATGCTTCTCATGCAGTATATGATGCTTGGAATAAGCATTATAATGATGCGGTAGATGTGCGTGGTCTGATATTGGCTACCATGGACTCAGACTTGCGGAAGCAATATGAGAACATGGAGTCGCCAATAGAGATGATCAACAGCCTGAAATTAAAATTTCAGGAGCAGATAAGAGTGGAGAGATACCAGTTGGTTAAATCTCTCACTAGCTGCAAGCTACCAAATGATCATCCAGTAAGTCCTCATGTCAGTAAAATGATGGGTTACATTGATAACCTGAGGAAACTGGATTATCCAGTTAGCCAAGAATTGGCAACTGAAATCATTCTGCAGTCACTGCCGTCAAGCTATGATAAGTTCAGAAGGAACTATATCAAGAAAGGCTTAACGAAGACGCTGACTGAACTGCATGATATGCTCAAGACAGTTGAGCCAAACGTGAAGAGCACCCTGTACAATCTCATGAATGAGAAGGGTAGGTTTACTAAACCTAATGCTGACAAGGGTGAAGACAAAGTTGTCCAGATTTTGAATCATGGCAAGCGTGTGTCTTCTGAGCCCGAGTCAGATACCTCTTACGTTGGTAAGTGCTGCTACTGTAAGGAGACAGGGCATTGGAAGAGAGATTGCATTAAATTCATGGAAGATGATGAGGAGTTAAAGTCGATGTATGAGACTACTTCCTCAGGTATTCATGTTATTACTTCAAGTTCTGCCTTAAAGGTATTGGATACTGGTTGTGGCACTGATATTTGTGATAATATGCAGAGCCTAAGCAACAGTAGAACGTTGAAGGAAGGGCAAGTGAAACTACATGTCTGGAAGGAGCTTGGGATGCTGCCTCAGCCGTAGGGTTTTTCACTTATAGATCCCTTTGAGGCTTGGTTTTGTATTAAGTAATTGCTACAATGTACCTGCTTTAAAGCAGAGTAGTCTTTCATTTTCTTGTAAGAATCTGAATGTTTTTCGTTTTGATAAAAGACAAGTTTTGTTCTTTTGATCTTAATGAAATATTAATTGTAGCACCCTATTTATGGAATGGGTTTTATATCTTAAACCAAAGAGTGCCTAAATGTAACATAAATACCGAATTGGTTTAAATCTGATGAATTAAACCTGATTTTTCTTGGCATAAAGTCTTGGTCACATAGAGTAAGTCGGATTCAGAAATCCCATAGTCATGGACGTTTGGGCTCATTTGATAAAATATCTTATGAGACTTGAATTCTGTTTACTAGACCAAAAGATAAAGGGCCTATCTTAGCCGAGCTAGAGAAAAGCCCAAAGGCTTATTGGACCTGGGACATACTGATGTATGTGGCCCAATGAGCAGTAATGCCAGAGAAAATTTCCTGTACTTCATTGTCTCTACTGATTACTTCAGTGAGTGTGACTGTGTTCATTTGATGAGACACAAGTCGGAATTCTTTGACATGGTCGAAAGAGTTCCAGAATGAAGTATAGGATCTGAATGACAAAAGTATTTAGACTCTGGATCAAATCACGAGTGAGAATACTTAAGTCATTGATTGTGTGATCATCTTAATGAGTGTGAAATCGTTTCACAGCTCATTTCTCCTGAAAACCTGAAGGTGTTTCTGTGAGAAAGAATCAGATCTTATTAAGAAATGATTAAAGATGAGTCACACGAATCTTCCATGATATTATTCAAGAATAACGCTCTAAAATATCTAAGTTTACGCTGAAATAGCTCCACAAATATCGGTTGAAAGACACCACGTTAATGTGGATTGGAATCGATCCAAATTTGTCTTTGCTGAGTATTTGTAGTTGTGCTACTTCGCTGGTTGTCCTAGAGAAACTAAGGCTTGTTACTTTTACGTCCAATCTGTTTTCTAAGAAGGGAAGTTATTTTCCAAGAAGAACAGTGGGAGTAAAAGCATAACTCGAAGTTTTCTTAGGGAAACCAAGGCTCGGTACTTTTACGACCATTCTGTTTTCTAAGAAGGAAATTACTTTCCAAGAAGAACAGTGGGAGTAAAAAGTATTTTTACGACCATTCTGTTTTCTAAGAAGGGAAGTTACTTTCCAAAGAAGAACAGTGGGAGTAAAAGTACAACTCGAAGAAATTCGAGAAATACAGGAGGCTGCTTAACCTATTGAGGGAGAGCAGCGGAAGGATTTACAGATTTCTGTAGAATCTACACCTGTGGAGCCTGAAGTTCGCAGATATGAATCAGTTACTAATCCGAGAGTGATTTCTCGGATTTAGTTGAAACTGATAATCATTGAAAGTTCGCATGATCTGATGATCATTGAAAGCGATGAATCTGCGAAATTCAAAGAAGCGAAAGTGAGCCCGGACTCCGAAAAATTACATTTTATGTAAGTTAGCTTCATCGATCCATTCATGGATGGAAGCAAACATATCGGAGTTGGAATCTTCGTTCTGTTGAAGTAGTCAAGGTTTTGACTTGAACAGGAACGAAGCGGAACTGTGTGTTTACTAATAGATAAGTGGGAGCGATATTGCATTTCTCATAGTGTATGTCGATGACATACTGATTCTCGGATATAACGTCCCAATGCTGCAGTCAGTGAAGGACTGGCTTGGGAGTTGGTTTTGTGAAATGACATGGGTATAGCCACGAAAGTCTTGGATTTTGGATTTAAAGATAGAGATCCAAAAGAGCTGGTAGGACAATGTCAGGATTCTTAAATTGACAAAGTCCTACACGTTTTTCAGCAATCCAAGAAGGGTTTTATACCAATGTCACATGGCATTACGTTAAGCAAGATACAGTCTCCTACGATAACTGCTGAGCTTAAATGCATGAATAGGATTCCATATGCTTAGGTAATTGGATCTATCATGTATGCCATGAAACGTACTTGTTTGATGTTGCTTTAATGTTAAGCAAGACAAGTTAAGACCAGTCAAATCCAGCAAAGAATCAAGTTTCCTAAAGTATGTCCTAAAGTATTTGAGGAATACTAAGGATAAGTTCTTGATTTACGGAGAAAGTGATGTGCTACAAGTCAGAAGAGTCTGAAAGGCAAGTTTCCAATAGACAAAGATGATTTCCGATCACAGTCCGGTTATATCTTGTGTCTATCTGGCGGTGCAAGGCACTGTTGCTGACTCAATGACTTAAGCTGAACATTTCGCAGCTTGGGAAGTGGCGAAAGAGGTTGTTTGGAAAGAAGAGTTCGTCACTGAACTTGATGTGATTCCCAGCATAGATGAGACTAGCTGCACATCAGAGGTCCAAACACCTTGAGGATAGGTATAACCTATTCCGTAAGATAAATGACAGAGATGTTAAGTAGATCAGCAAGTTTCAACGAATGAGAACGTTGCTAATCTATTAACGAAGCCACTCCTTAGGCCTAAGCACGAGTCGCGGACTGTAGCTGTAGGATAAGTGAAGTTAAGATGTAGTCTTAATTTCAGTGGGAGTAAGTAAAGGGCTTTATTTAGTTATTGATATGTTCTTGTAAAACATTTGAGATGTTTGATAATGAAATTATTATTTCAAGATTATTTTAACTGTGATGAAATAATCGTTCCAAAATGATATGAACCATTTTATAGGTCATCGAAGTAAATGACTTGATCTTGAGTCATCAAAGTCATTTAGCTTGATCATGAGACCCTATATTTGATAGATGTTTTATATCATCCCGTCCCCAGTCGAAGGTTGTTGAAATTGGAACACCAACAACCGTGTGAGACTGGATTGGTACGTGACTTATGACAAAGTCTCGGTGTGTCATAGATGCTCGGCATCAAAGTCAGTACATAGGTGTATGTTGGGGAACATACGACCGGACAAGACCCGCTTATAAGAACTCTTCAGGATATTTATATCTGTGTCATAAGAGATTCTTACTACGACTATAGAGTATAGTCCTTAGACCTGAGTTCGCATGCATGTGACTGCACATGGACTGATGCACTTTGATCATTGTCTAACGCTATCGTTCTGCGATAGTTATAAGGACCTTGTTTGGGTACATTATGAAATGAGTAGTTTACAGTGATGGAACAAGACGGGATTTGTCCCTCCAATATAAATGGAGTGAATATCTCTAGGCCAATCGGAGATTTGAATACTGGAAAATGCATGGCCATGCTCAAACGGACTGTCCCGAGTCGTTTGGATTGTCAGTATCAAATCAGAGTCCGATGAACAAGATTAGGCTTTATAAGGATGACACTAATCTTGCCTTATGACTAATCGAGATATTGTGACAAAAGGATTATGAATACAGAGATTCCAGTACAAGTGGGAGATTGTTGGAATTGTGTCCAGTAATCTCGGTACTGTCTCTAGAAAGTAAGAGTATGTCAATGATCAGACATAAGTCATATAATACTGGGGGTCATGATGGCTTGCTAGAGTCCGCTCATGATCTATAAGTCTTGGACTTATTGCCTTTATTATATGATCCCATATGGGTCACACGCCTAAGCTAACAGGAAAATGTGTAGGAACGTTTTAGCAGAAGTACAGTAAAAGTGCTAGGCATTTACTTTACTTAGAGAGAATAAAAGGTTTAGCCACTGTGCATCGATCGATGCATAAGGTGCAACGATCGATGCAGTGCGCAAACACCGACGAGTTAATTGGTATTTGGGCCAAATGGCCCAAACGGAACAGGACGAGTTTTGTGTCATAAAACTCGAGTTTCAGACTGATTAACCCTAACACTCGAGCCGTAAACTCTCTCTCTCTGCGCCGAGTTCCCCTGGTGGTCTAGCAGCTGTTTCCTGTGAAAGCGTGTGTGAACCTTTGGAGGATTCTTCCCTCGGTGTTTCTCTGATCTCAGACATACCATCCATTTCCGCTGCAATAACAGGTATAAGGTGAGATCATCATTTGTTTCTATTCTGAGAAGAACCTAGATCGCATGTTTAGGATAATCTGAATCTGGAATTGAATCAGGATTCATCTAAACGTTCCAACAGAAAGAACCTGGAAATGAGATCCGAGTAGTAAAGTTTTTATATTATTTTCTTAGTCTCGCTAGAATATGCTTGGGAATCAAGGAATATAAAATTCTGTTGCTGGTTCTGTTTATTTACTTGATATTATCGTCTAAAACAGCTAGTTGTTACTCGATCTAATTTTGAATTCGAAAATTCGGGGATGGTAACAAAATATTCGAATTTAATTTGTTAGGATGTGAAGAAGAATATCTTTTTAGGTGTATCCGATTTCAAAAATTAATATATCTATAAACCGGCACTAAACCAGTATATATGAAAAACTCATATACCTTGTTGGTTTAACTTAATTATGTTTGTACAATATGTTACGTGCAGGAACAAATAGCAAATAAGCAGCAAACGTATCACAACTGAGTAACAGGGAGATGGGAATGTGGTCCGAGACCAAGCCATAAAAACCCCATAAACATGTCTGATGTTTTTTACGAAAGCGGGTAATTTGGTTTATTTGCTCGGTTTGTCATGAGCATGAACTACAGCAGGATATCAAAAAGGAACATAAATTTATGTTTTATTAAGTCAATCAAAAATAATAGGTGTAATTTGGTTTATTTGGTAGGTTTGTCATGACCTAAACCAGTATGTCAGAAAAGGATTATAACATTGGGTTTATTATGTCAATCAAAAAATATTACCGAGATATTAAGATGCTCATATAGTATAACAAAATAAAAATATTTGGTAGGGCCGTCTTTAGGCGTATAGAATAAAAGAACTAAAGTAGGACTAAAGATTTTAATACCATATTACCCTTAATGAATTTCCAA
Source organism: Orychophragmus violaceus (assembly GCA_030180135.1). Lineage (NCBI taxonomy): Eukaryota > Viridiplantae > Streptophyta > Magnoliopsida > Brassicales > Brassicaceae > Orychophragmus > Orychophragmus violaceus. Next base: position 33,281,941 of record CM058231.1, on the reverse strand, counting down.
AATAACAAATAAAAGCAATGGCACAAAAAGTAATATCCCCCGTAAACCTAAGGGCAATTTCATATTTAGTCACCTATTTTAATAGTATTGATAAAGTGAATGGTTCAGATTCCAAACAATAAATTCAAAGGAGAGGACAAGAACATGTATAATAAAGCATGGAATAGAGGATAGATGTGATGTGACTAAAGGAGAGTATCAGTTGTGTGTAAGAAGATATATCTTCTTTTTTAAAGAACCACGCGATACATCTTTGTGGACGTTGATTATACGGCTTTCACCAATAAAAATCAATTCATAATCAATAAGTTTTCTGAAACAAATACAAGGAGATATTTGTGGGCTGATTCACCCATCATGTGAAACCTTTAGGTATTTTATGGTTTTAATTGACGCATCTAGTAGATGGTCACATGTATCTTTGTTATCAACTCGAAACTTGGCGTTTCCGAGATTACTTGCTCAGTTGATTAGACTACGAGCCCATTTTCCAGATTTTCCCTTAAAGGCAATTCACCTTGATAATGCTGGTTAATTCACGTCTCAAGCTTTTAATGACTATTGCATGTCTATTGGGATAAGTGTTGAACATCCTGTAGCACATGTTCACACACAAAATGGTTTAGAAGAATCTCTAATCAAACGTCTACAGTTGATTGCTAGACCATTACTAATGAAATCAAAACTCCCAATATCTGCTTGGGGACATGCTATATTACATGCAACAGCATTGATTCGCATCAGGCCAACAAGTAATCAAAAGTTCTCCCCATCACAACTGATTTTGGGTCAGGAACCAAATATTTCCTATCTGAAAGTTTTTGGATGTGTTGTATACGTTCCAATTGCTCCACCACAACGATCTAAGATGGGTCCTCAAAGGAGGTTGGGAATATATGTTGGATATGATTCTCCATCAATAATTAAATATCTTGAGCCATCTACGGGGGTTTATTTAAGGCTCGATTCGCAGACTGTCATTTTAATGAGTCTGTTTTTCCAACTCTAGGGGGAAAATAAAAAGCTGAAAAAGATATATATTGGAATGAATTATCAATGTCTTATCTTGATCCTCGGACTAAAAAATGTGAATTAGAAGTACAAAAGATAATTCATTTACAAAGCTTAGCAAATCAGTTGCCAGTCGCGTTTACTGACCCAAAAAGTGTGATCAAATCACATATACCAGCTATAAATGCTCCGATAAGAATAAATATTTCAGAAGGACAAAATCAAACTGCTAATGGTGTAAGGCACGTTTGAAACGTGGTAGACCTATTGGTTCCAAAGATAAAAATCCTCGAAAAAGAAAAGGAGCAGAAATTGGCAATGGTGAAACTGAGGAAATAATTACGAATGAAGGATCTCTAGTAGAGACTTCAAACCTGACAAAGAATGAAATTCAACTACCTGATAATGATGAGATCTCAATTAATTATGTCATGTCTGGAATAAAATGGAACTGAAAGCAAATCGACGTCGATGATATTTTGCATGCAATGTAGCAGTTGATGTTATGGATGAGGATCATGAACCAACATCTATTGAAGAGTGTACACAAAGAAGTGATTGGCCAAAATGGAAGGAAGCAATAGATGCAGAATTAAAATCTATCGCTAAAAGAGAAGTATTTGGACCACTAGTCCGTACATCTAAAGGTGTAAAATCTAGTGGGACATAAATGGGTCTTTGTACGAAAGAGGAATGAAAATAGAAAAATTGTGAGGTATAAAGGACGTTTAGTCGCACAAGGATTCTCACAAAGACCTGGAATTGATTATGAATAGACATACTCTCCTGTGGTGGATGCAACTACTTACAGGTTCCTTATTAGTGTGACGATAAAAGAAGGACTTAATTTACGTTTAATGGATGTAGTGACAGCCTACTTATACGAGCCACTAGAAAATGACATTTATATGAAAGTCCCTAGAAAAATACTGCATAAAACTAAATCGATCTCTTTATGGATTAAAACAGTCATGGCGTATGTGGTATAATTGTCTTAGTCAGTACTTGTTAAGAGAAGGCTAAAAGAATGACCGTGTTAGTCCATGCATCTTTATAAAGAGATTTGAGAAAGGATTTGTTATAATTGCAGTATATGTTGATGATTTAAATATTATTGGAACTCCTGCAGAGATTTTCTACACAGTAGAATATTTGAAGAAAGAATTTGAGATGAAATATCTTGGAAAAATAAAATTTTGTTTGGGACTACAAATTGAACATGTAAAGAATGGAATTCTAGTACATCAAGAGACATACATAGAAAATGTACTCAAAAGTTTTATATGGATAAAGCACACCCCTTGAGCAGTCCAATTGTTGTAAGATCACTTGATGTGTCAAAGGATCTGTTCCGCTCTCGGGAAAACAATGAAGAAGTTCTTGGTCCTGAAGTACAATACTTAAGCACCATACGAGCATTAATGCACCTTGCAAGTCACACAAGACCAGATATATCATTTTCGGTGAATTTGTTAGCAAGGTTTAGCTCATGCCCAACTCAAAGGCACTGGAATGGGATTAAGCATATATTTCGTTACCTCCAAGGTACAAAAGACATGGGCTTATTCTTTTCTAACTCATCCAAGGAAGTATTGATTGGTTTTGCAGACGCATGATACTTATCCGATCCCCATACTGCTAGATCGCAAACAGGATATGTGTTCACTTGCGGATGTACTGTCATTTCTTGGCGGTCTATGAAGCAAACTCTCACTGCCACTTCTTCTAACCATGCAGAAATTTTAGCCATTCATGAAGCTAGTCGCGAGTGTGTATGGTTAAGATCCGTAGTTCATCATATACAAGAAGATTGTGGTATTTCTGTAGAGAAAGAAGCTCCAACAATTATGTATGAAGACAATGCAGCATGCATCGCACAACTCAAAAACGGATAAATTAAAGGTGATAGAACAAAGCACATTCTACCAAAATTCTTCTTCACACACGATCTATAGAAGAACGGCGATATATATGTTCTACAGATCCGTTCAAGCGATAATTTGGCCGACTTATTTACTAAGGCGCTACCTACTTCTACTTTCAAGAAGTTAGTTCATCATATCGGATTACGCCGTCTCAAAGATCTCGATACGTGTACTCATGAGGGGGAGTGATATACTTGTATTTTCATACATTTAGGCTATTGTTAGGATCATGTTTTACTTATTTTTAGTTTCCTTTAGCTTCATTTCTTTGGTCATTGGTGTGTTTAGAGTATAGGATCATCTAGATCTAGGTTTAGGCATTCTAGGCTTGCATTTGGAGTGTTTCCTATGTTTCGTAGGTTCTTGGAGTTGCTAAGGATGTTTGGAAGAGTTTGGAGGCCAAAGGAGTGATTGCAAGTGAAATGGTGATGAAAGACCAAACCGATGAGCTTGAAAGATTCAGTCATATGAAGATATTACGTTGAATTTTAGCTCTGGGTTTCTGAATACAAATCATGGGAAATTGAGTTAGCTTTCTAATGGAGGTGGTCTGAAGTCATTCGGAGCTATATGGAAAGAGTTATGCCTGATTTACTGGATGCATCTCAACACAGTCTGCAAAAAAGCAGACAGACTCATATCGACCGGCATATCGACCGAGCAGACCGATACGCTTCCTGGCCAGAAAATCCGAGAGCTCGTATCGACCAGCATATCGACTGGCTAGCCGATACAGATGTTGGATTCGATTAGTTGATCCTGATGTAATTCACAGATTCTGATCATCCTAAACATACAGATCTAGGTTCTCTTGTAATAGAAACATTATGATCTCACCTTTTACCTGTTTGTTGCAGCGGAAGGAATAGAACAGGTCAGAGATCAGGGAGATACACCAAGGGATGAATCCTCCAAAGGCTCACACACGCAATCACAGAAAACTGGCTGCTAGACCACAAGGAGGGAGGCGCCAGAGAGAGAGCAAAATCGCGGCTGGGTATTTTGGGTTAGGGGAAAAAGACTTGGCTTTTAGTTTATAAAAGCCTTCTCTTTCCCTTTTGGGTTTTTGGGCCCAAAACACCAATCTGATTAAATACCATTTAATCAGACCCATTAATTCTTCTCTCTTAGTACGACAAATGCCTAGCACTTTTGTCGTACTTCTGCTAAGCCGTTCCAACATTATTTCCTGCTAGCTTAAGCGTGTGACCCATATGGGATCATATAATAAAGGCAATAAGTCCAAGACTTATAGATCATGAGCGGACTCTAGCAAGCCATCATGATCCCCAGTATTATATGACTTATGTCTGATCTTTGACATACTCTTACTTTCTAGAGACAGTACCGAGATTACTGGACACAATTCCAACAATCTCCCACTTGTACTGGAATCTCTGTATTCATAATCCTTTTGTCTCAATATCTCGATTAGTCATAAGGCAAGATTGGTGTCATCCTTATAAAGCCTAATCTTGTTCATCGGACTCTGATTTGATACTGACAATCCAAACGACTTGGGAAAGTCCGTTTGAGCATGGCCATGCATTTTCCAGTATTCAAATCTCCGATTGGCCTAGAGATATTCACTCCATATATATTGGAGGGACAAATTCCGTCTTGTTCCATCACTGTAAACTACTCATTTCATAATGTACCCAAACAAGGTCCTTATAACTATCGCAGAACGATAGCGTTAGACAATGATCAAAGTGCATCAGTCCATGTGCAGTCACATGCATGCGAACTCAGGTCTAAGGACTATACTCTATAGTCGTAGTAAGAATCTCTTATGACACAGATATAAATATCCTGAAGAGTTCTTATAAGCGGGTCTTGTCCGGTCGTATGTTCCCCAACATACACCTATGTACTGACTTTGATGCCGCGCATCTATGACACACTAAGACTTTGTCATAAGTCACGTACCAATCCAGTCTCACACGGTTGTTGGTGTTCCAATTTCAACAACCTTCGACTAGGGACAGGATGATATAAACCATCTATCAAATATAGGGTCTTATGACCAAGCTAAATGACTTTGATAACTCAAGATCAAGTCATTTACTTCGATGACCTATAAAATGGTTCATTTCATTTTGGAACGATTATTTCATCACAGTTAAAATAATCTTGAAATAATAATTTCATTAAACATCATTATATGTTTTACAAGAACATATCAATAACTAAATAAAGCCCTTTACTAACTCCCACTGAAATTAAGACTACATCTTAATTTCACTTATCCTACAGCAACAGTCCGCGACTCGTGCTTAGGCTCAAGGAGTGGCTTCGTTAATAGATTAGCAACGTTCTCATTCGTTGAAACTTGCTGATCTACTTAACATCTCTGTCATTTATCTTACGGAATAGGTTATTCCACTAAGTGTTTGGATCTTTGATGTGCAGCTAGTCTCATCTAAGCTGGGAATCACATCAAGTTCGGTGATGAACTATTCTTTCCAAACAACCTCTTTCGCCGCTTCCAAAGCTGCGAAACATTCAGTTTAAGTCATGGAGTCAGCAACAGTGCCGTGCACCGCCAGACAGACACAAGACATATCCGGACTGTGACCGGAAATCATCTTTGTCTGTTGGAAACTTGCCTTTCAGACTCTATCGACTTGTAGCACCTCACTTTCTTCTTTACCTAAAGAACTTATCCTTAGTATTGTTCAAATACTTTAGAATATTCTTTACGGCAATCCAGTGATTCTTTGCTGGATTTGACTGGTCTTTACTTGTTTTGCTTAACATTAAAGCAATATCAAAACAAGTACGTGTCATGGCATACATGATAGATCCAATTGCCGTCGCATATGAATCCTATCCATGCATTCAAGCTCAGCAGTTATCGTAGGACACTGCTTCTTGCTTAACGTATTGCCATGTGACATTGGTTTAAAAACCCTTCTTGGAGTGCTGAAAACGTGTAGGACTTTGTCAATTTAAGAATCCTGACTTTGTCCTACCAGCTCTTCTGGATCTCTATCTTTAGATCCAGAATCCAAGACTTTTGTGGTTTTACCCATGTCAATCACTAAACCAACTCCCAAGCCAGTCCTTTACCGACTACAGCATTGGGACGTTATTTCCGAGAATCAGTATGTCATCGACATACAATATGAGAAATGCAATATCGCTCCCATTTATCTATTAGTAAACGCATAGTTCCATTTCGTTCCTGTTCAAGTCAAAACCTTGACTACTTCAACAGAACGAAGATTCCTATTCCGATATGCTTGCTTCCATCCATGAATGGATCGATGAAGTCAACTTACACAAAATGTAATTTTCGGAGTCCGAGCTCACTTTCACTTCTTTGAACTTCGCAGATTCGTCGCTTTCTATGATCATCAGATCATGCGAACTTTCAATGATCATCAGGTTCAACTAATGACGAGAAATCACTCTCGTATTAGTGACTGATTCTTTCATATCTGCGAACTTCAGGCTCTACAGGTGTAGATTCTACAGAAATCTGTAAATCCATTCGTTGCTCTCCCTCAACAGGTTGAGCAGCCTCCTGTATATTTCGAATTACTTCGAGTTATACTTTTACTCCCACTGTTCTTCTTGAAAGTAACTTTCCTTCTTAGAAAACAGAATGGTCGTAAAAATACCGAGCCTTGGTTTCCCTAAGAAAACTTCGAGTTATACTTTTACTCCCACTGTTCTTCTTGGAAAATAACTTCCCTTCTTAGAAAACAGATTGGACGTAAAAGTAACAAGCCTTAGTTTCTCTAGGACAACCAGCGAAGTAGCACAACTACAAATACTCAGTAAAGACAAATTTGGATCGATTCCAATCCACATTAACGTGGTGTCTTTCAACCGATATTTGTGGAACTATTTTAGCGTAAAATTAGATATTTCTAGAGCGTTATTCTTAAAATATCATGGAAGATTTGCGTGACTCATCTTTAATCATTTCTAATAAGATCTGATTCTTTCTCTTAGAAACACCTCAAGGTTTTCAGGAGAATTGTGCTGTGAAACGACTTCACACTCATTCAGATGATCACACCATTTATGACTCAAGTATTCTCACTCATGATCTAATCCATAGTCTTAATACTTCTGTCATTCAGATTCTATACTTCATTCTGGAACTCTTTCGACCATGTCAAAGAATTCCGACTTGTGTCTCATCAAATGAACACAGTTATACTCACTGAAGTAATCAGTAGAGACAATGAAGTACAGGAAATTTTCTCTGGCATTACTGTTCATCGGACCACATACATGAGTATGTTCAATGTCCAATAAGCCTTTGGGCCTTTCTCTAGCTCGGCTAAGATGGGCCCTTTACTTTTGGTCCAGTAAGCAGAATTCAAGTCTCATAAGATATCCATTCAAATGAGCCCAAAAGTCCATAACTATGGGGTTTCTGAATCCGACTTACTCTATTTGACCAAAACATTTATGCCAAGAAAAATCAGGTTTAATTCATCAGATTTAAACCAATTCGGTATTTATGTTACATTTAGGCACTCTTTGGTTTAAGATATAAAACCCATTCCATGAATAGGGTGCTACAATTAATATTTCATTAAGATCAAAAGAACAAAACTTGTCTTTTATCAAAATGAAAAACATTCAAATTCTTACAAGAAAATGAAAGACAACTCTGCTTAAAGCAGATACATTGTAGAAATTACTTAATACAAAACCAAGCCTCGAAGGCATCTACAAGTGAAAAACCCTATGACTGAGGCAGCATCCATAGCTCCTTCCAGACATGCAGTTCCACTTGCCCTTCCTTCAACGTTCTACTGTTGCTTAGGCTCTGCATATTATAACAAATATCAGTGCCACAACCAGTATCCAATACCTGCAAGGTAGAACTTGAAGTAATAACATGAATACCTGAGGAAGTAGTCTCATACATTAACTTCAACTCCTCATCGTCTTCCATGAATTTTATGCAATCTCTCTTCCAATGCCCTGTCTCTTTACAGTAGCAGCACTCACCAACGTAAGAGGTATCTGACTTGGGCTCGGAAGACACACGCTTGCCATGATTTAAAATCTGGACAACTTTGTCTTCACCCTTGTCAATACTAGGTTTAATAAACCTACCCTTCACGTTTGGCTCAACCGTTTTGAGCATATCATGCAGTTCAGTCAACGTCTTCGTTAAGCCTTTCTTGATATAGTTCCTTACGAACTTATCATAGCTTGACGGCAGTGACTGCAGAATGATCTCAGTTGCCAATTCATGGCTAACTGGATAATCCAGTTTCCTCAGGTTATCAATATAACCTATCATTTTACTGACATGAGGACTTACTGGATGATCATTTGGTAGCTTGCAGCTAGTGAGAGACTTAACCAACTGGTATCTCTCCACTCTTATCTGCTCCTGAAATTTCAATTTCAGGCTGCTGATCATCTCTATTGGCGACTCCATGTTCTCATATTGCTTCTGCAAGTCTGAGTCCATGGTAGCCAATATCAGACCACGCACATCTACCGCATCATTATAATGCTTATTCCAAGCATTATATATTGCATGGGAGGCATTGGACCCGATCCTCACGGGGAGAGCTCTCTCAAGAACATAGTCCTTTCTCTCCTGCCTGAGGACTAGCCTCAGGTTCCGCGACCAAGTCAAGAAATTTGATCCGTTCAGTTTGTCCTTCTCAAGAACAGACCGGATCGAGAAAGTGTTTTGATTGTTTGTGCTAGTCATAACTGAAATATATATAAGATAAAAGGTTATTAGTTAATATGTTCAATATGATTAATCTCGTATTAAATTTAATATGATTAATCACGCATTATATTCAATAACATAAGTTACCCTCAATAGAATATAATGATTCCAAGATCCACATATAACTAAGATTAAAGTGGGCCACTGGCCGTCACCCAATCTTAGCTTATATCGGTAAGCCCTATATCGGCTAATTATATCCGTGATATAACTCTTGGTTGTGAATCTGGGCCCGAGGCCCAATCCACTCTGATGTCTCAAGGCCCGGGACTCCCGATGGCCTAGTCAAGAAAACCAGACTATACAGTCATGTAATCATTAATGTCTGGGACTCCCAATGACATTTATGAATCACAAACTGTCTTACTCACGCAAAAGCAGACATCCTCACACTGTAAGGCCATGAATGCAATTGAATGGGCTTTGACAGCTGACATAGCCTGGACAAGACATCCAACGCTTGATATTATTTGAGGTTCGTAGGTTTATTTAAAAAAAAAAAAAAAATCATTCCCAAAATAGAAGATTACTATTTCGGGAAACTTTCTATTTTTGGAAACCTACTATTTTTGGAAACTTTCTAAAATTGGAAACTTTCTAAAACCGGAAACTTTCTAACTTTAGAAATTTCTTTAAAATCCAAAACCCGCAAATTCAGAAACTTCTATTTTAAGAAACTTTCTAATTTCAAAATTTCGGAGACTTTAAAAACTCTCGGATTAAATTCAGACAGTCCATATCGACCAACATATCGACTGGCTGGCCGATACAGACCCCAAAAACTGCCTTGGATCCGGGTCAATACCCGGTTTGTTCCGGGTTGACCCGGCTCGAACCCTATTGACTATTTAAGCCAAAAACCTATCTTTTTACTTTTTTTAAGCTTTATTTTCTGTTAAAAACACTTTGTTAGAACAAGTTTGATTCTTGATTTTATCTAAGTATTTCTTTGAGATTCCTTGTTCAATCTTGCTAGTTTTTTCACCAATCTCTTATGATTAACATCATCTATATGGATTTTGTTAGTTACATGATGATTAGTGAGTAGTTCTTCATAGGGCTTATGGGTTAGGTAGGATTAGGTTGATTAGGGGTGATCAATGGATTTCTAATGCTTAATTGTTTAAAATCTCATCTGTCAAAGTGCGTTTAATGCCTAATTAGCCTTGATCACGTTGATTAGGATGTTTAAGATTTGTTCGCTCACCATGTGTTCGATTAAATTCCTGTTCATAGCTTTGATAGAACTTTCACATTCTAGCGCATGAAAATGTATGTTTAGAGTGATTGTTAGTTGTTCGGAACTTGTTTGATTGCTTGCTTGATTCTAATTCACAAATGAGAATTTGTTCTTGGATTAGGATTTAGTAAAGGGATTGGTATTAAGAGATTAAACTGATCGTACTGTTGTGTTCCTTGCTAGGAGAATAGCTTGTTTGAAGTATTGAATTAGGATTGTTGATCATCCCGAGTCACATGTCCGTTGACCTTAACCTTGTGCCCTATCTTTATCATTGATTGAATTCACATCGTTTACTTGCTTTTGTTTACTTCTGTTTGATTTATTTTCATTAGTATTGTTAGATCAAAAACTTAATTGAATTGATTTGACTCTAGAGGTTTAGTGTTTGCTTTTTGGTTTTATCCGTCCCAAAAAGGTTCGATACCTCAAAGCTACATCGATAAGCTTGAGGAATTTGTACCTCAAAGGATCGCAAAATCCTTGTTATCAGGGAGTAATTGCGTGTTGTACTCTTTTTCCCTTCACCATGGTTTTTCCATTGGGTTTTCCTGGTAAAGTTTTTAATGAAACAATATCTTAAACGCATTACGAACCATCACATTATAATGAACATCCAAGAGAAAGTGTTATGAATAATAAGTGAATGTCCATTATAAGACCCATTACTTGTAATCTAGATTTTACTTGGTCGCCAAGTTCTTGTACTGCTATATAAATGAGCTTTCATTCATTGGAATAAACATCACCAATTCTTCTATCTCTTTTCTATTCACAATAAATATATAATATGTTCTTGTACTGCTATATATATATATATAATATGTTCGGTGTAGAATAAAAAGAAGAGTTGACACACACAAAAACGTTTGATTAAAGAAACTCAATTATGTAAGTTGGATTAGTCATTTTGCACGAAAAAAATCACCAAAATGTTAGAATTGGTATTATTTTTCAAAATATATTATACCTTTTTAAAGATATAAATACTGTTTGAATTATTTTTTCAAAATATTTTTAGATGTTGATTTTTATATTAACACGTGTGTTTTGTTTTAGTTTGTGAATACTTAATACATATGTTTTTTGGATTTAAGTCATTACTACTAATATTCTCTTATCTCGTTTATATAACTAGAGATCTTCAACCATGCACACGCACAGAGTTTTATATATTTGTGAGTTTTATATTATATTTTTAAAATTATTATGTTTTTATTCTACATTATTTATATATGTTTTATTAATCTAATATTGTTTTTTCATTTTTATCTATTTACACTTATTTATTTTATTGGTATCAATTTTGAAATTTTTGATATAAACATTATACATTCATTAGTATTTGAGATGCCAATTTAATATAACTTAACTATGTATTAATTTAAATGAGATGAGAAAAAGATTAAAAAAAACGGAAAATGGGAGCGGCGACGAGAAAGGCGATTTAGGGTTATGATCTTTTGGTGGCGATGGATCGGATTTGGGCAGATTCTGGACGCGGTGGAGATCGTGAAGTTACTGGTGTTTATGGATTTGGTTCTGATACTCAGGATTGTGGATTTGAATACGAAATCGATGGAGGATAATCGGGATTTGAAGAAGAGGCTTTGGAGAGATCGGAAGATATCTAGTGCTCTAAGAATGGAAATCTATCAAATCGGCCACGGAGATTGCGGATCTTGGTTTCGATTAAGTGGGGATCAAGGTTTAAGTTATGGTTTTTGGATTACAGTGTATTGGGTAACCGAGTATGGCTTGGATTCTATTAAGGTGGTTCCTCGGTGGATTTGGTCAAGGATCGAGGATTCTATAAGGAGCCAATGGAACCGATTACTGGATTTAGGGACTGGGATGTCTCGTCAAGAGAAATTAGGGTATGCGAATGTACTTTCCAAGTTGGGTACTGGGATTCTAGCTGTCGAGGTTCCAAGAATAAGGAAGGAGTTTATTTTGGTATACAATATCTTTTCCAAAAGCGAGGTAATTGGCAATCAACAATTAACTCAGTAATTGATTACAATTCACGGGGTGATTTATTCGTGATTGAATATCAATCAAGAGGATTACGGAGCATCAAGGAAGATTCTCGGGAAATTAAGGCTATCGAGTATATATGGGGAGGCTGTGGGATGACAATCCTCATCACCATTTCGACTTCTTACAACATTCACAGTTCACAAAGTCTCTCAAACATGTCTCAAAGTCATATTGCTTTGTCCAAAAGCTCTGGCAAGAAGGTTGCGGTTGTATCCCAACGAATGAAGATTTCGGTCAAGCCTTTTGATAACTCGGCGTTGATTGGTGCATATGGCAAGACAATCATCGGAAGATGCATGAACCCGAAGCGCCAGGATACGAAGTCCTTAATCCATATGCTTCCAAGGATATGGAAGATGGAGGAGAGGATAGCTGGTGCGGATTTAGGTCTGGGGCGCTTTCAGTTTGATTTTGATCTAGAGGAGGACATAATTGAGGTGTTGAGCATGGCGCCCTACCACTTTGATCATTGGATGATCTCCCTGGTACGGTGGGAACCAATCATAGATGTCTCTTATCCATCGGCGATTCCTTTCTGGGTCAAGGTGATAGGAGTTCCACTTCACTGGTGGGCAGATCAGACGTTCACGGATATAGGTGATGGCATTGGTAAGACGGATGAGGTGGATTTAAACAATGGACGAGTACGAGTTACCCTGGATGGCTTTAAGTCATTGGTCTTCGAGACAGTAGTGGAGTTTCAGTCGGGAGAGGAGACGGTGGTCCAGCTCCGGTATGAGAAACTACATGGTTTTTGTAGAACGTGCTACAGTCTGTGTCATGATCAGGAGTATTGTCCACAACTTGCGGAAGACAATTCTATGGAGGAGGTACCTAGAAGGAGGAGGGACCGAGAACCAAGAAGCAGAGAGCCAACAGGTCCCTCGGATGCCCCGGCCCCTCTCAGCTATAGAGGTGCTGTGATTTTTGGAAACAGAGAGGAACAACGGGAGGACAGGAAGGATACAGGAAGAACTAATGAGGATAAGGGTCAGCATAGGAATAAGAATCATGATGCAGAGGATAGGGAAAGTGACAAGGGGTCCAATAGAAGGGAGTATCGGTATGGATACTCGAGGTATAACAGGAGAGCAGGTGCAAGCTCATCCGCTTATTCAAAGGGGAACAGGGCGATGTCACCAAGAGTGTATAGGAAAAAAGGAGAAACAGAAAGGAGTTTAACTGTGGATGATAAGTTTGGGGCCTTGTCAGAACAAGAACGTGGCCTGATTGAAGCTTTCCGTGCAAGGAAATCTCCAAAGGATGCTATGTCAAAGGGGAATACGGTTAAAGAGCCGAGCCTGGAAGCAGGGAAGTCAGAAGCTCTTACCAAGCTGGTTCGAAAGAAATTGGATTTCGTGGAGGAGATTTCTGAAACACAGGCAACTAATGGAGTGGAAAGTAAATCCAAGGAGATGATGGTGAGCAATAACAACCAGGAAACTCAGGTAACTGCAACTGATGGAGATTTTGAAATGATGGTAGATGTGGAGACTGATGACTGTCTAGGGGAGTTAATGGAGGAGGAGGACAATGGTCAGATGTTACCCAAGAGTGGGAGTGGGCCCACTAAGGGGGAGAGAGTTGAGTTATTGGCGCTAGAGGGTAAGAATGGTGAGCTTGACGCAACAAAGGGACGAGACAACGAGAAAGCAGAACATGATGGGGAGGCTGTATTGGGGAAGACAGAGGACAAGAAGATAGGGAATCAGAGAGTGAATGGGGGAAAGAAAAAACCTCCGATAGCCCCCTTACTGATGGGAAGTCTTGCGAAGAAGAGAATGGCCTTAGCTCTGACCTCGCCAAGGAAGAAACCTGCTCAAAAGATAGAGATGGAGACAAACAAGATGCAGAAGAAGAATGAGGGCAGGGAATCCAATCCGTCAAACGTTGGAAAGGGCACTGGCTGTGACCCTCCGGAATGAAGGCCTTATCATTTCTCTTAAGTCCTATGGAGTCAATCAATTTGGTGGTCCCTGTGTTTTGCATTATCAGTTTTATTATGTGTCTACAATGCTCTTGGAAGCATTGTTCTTTTGTTTTCTATTCTGGTTTTATTTCAATGAATAAGAATGCTGGTTGTTGGCTTCGCTATGTTTTTGGTTATGCTGGTCTGAGAGTATATTGGTTAAGAGATTACTCTCTAGGAAGGAATTTAGACACTCGGGGTGGAGGTTATGATTTTGTATAACACAAGTATGGACACATAAAACCAACGGAGGGAGTATTGTCAATGAAGATAGGCATGGTTGGTGAATATAGTGCTGCGGAACAAAGGTACACTTTCTTACACCTGGATTCCTTGACCTGGAAGTTGATTAAGGTATTTGAATGGTGTGGATCATGTGTCTGTGAGTGCACTTTTGGAATTTTAGACGGAAGAATTGGGAAGCAACATTCGACATTAGATAGAATATCACAATGGAGTACTTATAGCACTAAACGGATGGAACGAGGCTGGGGAGGGGGTGTACACAGCAATCACAGGATCCAGGTTCTGAAATTTAATATGAGAGATGAGAATGTTAGATTACAATATTGGATCTCGGTGTTATGGTTTGATGGAAGGACAGGTAGGGGGTTTCATTGGGGTAAAATTCTTACTCGAAATAAATTTCAAGGAACAAATACTTGGGCTATTTTTAATAGTATGATAGTTCGGATAGTTATTGTTGGTGGATTGGGTGCAAACGGGAGAACAGTATACCTTGGGAATGATAATAGTCAGATGGTTAATAAGGGATGGTACGTAAGAGCTGTAGCTATAGTAAAGGAAGTGCTTCCTTCTGCTCTCTTGGCGGTTTTGACATCATTCTGGTTAACCTGGGAGATTTGGGTTTGCAAAACTATTGTGTATTCTTTGGAATATAGATTCTGGGTAATAAGGAAGTTTAGCATAGCTGCTTGTATGGATAGTCTAATATGGAACATGGCTCTGATAATTATTAAGGAAATATTAAGTATGTGCAGGAGCAAGGACGATGTTTTACAAGAGGGTCAAGGAATCTTAAAGAAAGCTTGGATTAGATCAAGACCAGGCAAGTTGAAAGGAAATGGAGGTCCGGAGGCAAGAAAGAAAGATCAAGGGGTGCTTTGGCTTTGGCAGGTCTCATATGAAGAATTGGGTTGGGTTATGGTTAAGATTAAGGTCACACATAAGGATGCCAATGGTGAATATAAGGAGGTTTTACTCTTGGAGATACTTTGGTTTGTGGTTGCACAAGAAAGTTTTTGGATTATCATTGTCTCCTGTTGGGATTTATCAAGAGCGACTCTGGCTTCTAATTTTTTAATTAAAGTTAAGGACAAAGATAATAAGTCCTCGAGGTCTTACCATCTTTGGGAGGAAAGGGTCTCGGGTGTTGCTTTTGTAAAGCAAGATATGGTTGGTGTTTTCTTATGTAACAGGAGAATTAACATATATAAATATGAATGTCTTGGAAATATTGTTATGGATTTAATAATGAAAGATAGGGAGACATCCGATAGGGTGAATATGGGTATGGGCGATCTCGATCACGTAAATATGGTTGCAGAGTTTGGTGTCATATTGGCGGAATACAGACAAAGGCAACAATACCCTGTGATACGGCTAGTATGGCGAGACACGAGAGGGGTCGATGGATGGAGAGGGTTCATACATTGGCAAGAAAACATATCTTGGGACCTAGTTAGATTCAAGATGTGGAAGGGAGAAAATAACACACATATTTAAGATGCGTATTCTAAGTTGGAATTGCCAAGGCTTAGGGAGCAGATGGACGATTAGTTACTTACGTGAGATAATGCACAAGAATAAGTCGGAGTTTTTGTTTTTATCTGAAACAAAACAACCGTATTCCTTTACACAAATGTTTATGGGTCACTTTGGTTATGATAGAATGCACACGGTGGAGCCTAGGGGTGCAAGTGGTGGATTGGCACTCTACTATAATGACACGTCAAATGTGAATCTTATATATTCAAGTAATCGGATGATTGATATTGAGGCAGACTTGCAAGGCAAAACGGTTTCAATATCTTTTGTTTATGGTGAGCCGGTGCAAAAATTAAGAGGTCAAGTATGGGAGAGATTGACCCGAATGGGTGTGGTCAGGACAAATCCATGGTTTGTTATTGGAGATTTAAATGAGATCACTGGAAATCACGAAAAGCAGGGAGGCGCCCTAAGGCACGCTTCTACTTTTGTTGCTTTTAATACAATGATTCGGGATTGTGGACTAATAGAATTTCCGACGGTAGGGGATTCCCTTTCATGGAGGGGTCGAAGGGGAAAACAACTAATAAGATGCAAGTTGGATAGGGCACTAGCTAATGAAGACTGGCACACAATCTTCCCGTACTCTTTTGTTGAATATTTGGGTATGATTGGCTCGGATCACCGACCAATAGTAGCTTCCATTGAGGATAAACAAGAGAAGCGGCGGAATCAATTCAGATTTGATAAACGCTGGGTGGGAAAAGATGGACTAATGGATGCAATCAAACATGGCTGGGAAGGACTGGAAATCATTGAGGGAACCAGTTTCTGCGATAAGATTGGAAGGTGCAGGAGGGAAATATCCAGATGGAGGAAAAATAATCCGCCATACAATAAGGATAACATATATGAGCTGCAGAAGGCTCTGGAGGAAATTCAAAAAGATGATATGAGAACACAAGCAGAGGTTATTGAGATATCGGGAAAATTAAAAGAGGCTTATAGGGATGAAGAGCAATTTTGGCAGCAAAAGAGTAGGAATTTGTGGCACACGTCGGGTGATAGATACACGAAATTCTTCTTTGCGTTGACAAAACAAAGACGTGCTAGGAATCGCATTGTTGGACTTCATAATAATGCTGGAGATTGGGTCACGAAGGATCATGAGGTGGAAAGAGTGGCGGTGGATTATTTTGATGAATTGTTCACTACTACCAATCCAGATGATTTTGAGGCGTTTCTCCAGGAAGTGCCGGAATCAATAACAGCACAGATGAATGAGAGGTTGATGGTACTAGCCACAGAAAAGGAAGTTCGGAAAGCAGTATTCATGATGCACCCAGAGAAAGCACCAGGACCGGACGGGATGACAGCATTGTTCTACCAACGATCATGGCCGATTGTTAAAAGTGATGTGGTGCGCATGGTAAATGATTTTTTAATGACGGGGGAAATGGACAAAAGGCTCAACATGACAAATATTTGCCTGATCCCAAAGACGGAGAGACCAACCAGGATGACGGAACTCCGACCTATTAGCTTGTGTAATGTGGGTTATAAGATCATATCCAAGGTTCTGTGTCAAAGGATAAAAGGACTTCTTCCAAGGCTGGTTTCAGAGACCCAATCGGCCTTTGTAGCTGGAAGATTAATTTCAGATAATATCTTAATTGCTCAAGAGATGTTTCATGGATTACGGACGAACCCATCTTGCAAGAGTAAGTTTATGGCAATCAAAACGGATATGAGCAAGGCTTATGATAGAGTTGAATGGGTCTTTATAGCGAAATTATTGGCCAAAATGGGATTTGGGGCACCGTGTGTGGACAGAGTAATGCAATGTATAACAACAGTTCAATATCGGGTTCTTATTAATGGGCAACCAAGAGGTTATATTGCACCACATAGGGGTTTACGGCAAGGGTATCCTTTATCGCCTTATTTATTTATATTATGCACGGAGGCACTGATAGCAAATATTAAAAGAGCGGAGCGGGAAAAACGACTAACGGGACTAAAGGTAGCAAGAGCGTGCCCATCGGTATCTCACCTTCTATTCGCGGATGATAGTTTATTTTTCTGAAAAGCTGAGAAACAGGAGTGTGAGACAATTTTACGGATTTTAAAGGACTATGAGAAGGTATCAGGTCAACAGATAAATTTTGCGAAGTCGTCCCTTCAGTTTGGTCACAAGGTTGACACGGGAGTACGGGAGGAGCTGAAAATGATCTTGGGAATATCAACAATAGGAGGGATGGGATCATATTTGGGAATTCCTGAGAGCCTTAGTGGCTCAAAAACACAGGTTTTCAGTTTTTTACAAGATCGACTCCATGGTAGGGTCAATGGCTGGACGACAAAGCTGCTGTCACGGGGGGGAAAGGAGATCATGATCAAGGCAGTGGCAACAGCCTTACCAAATCATGTAATGTCCTGTTATAGACTACCGAGAACGGTTACGAAAAAATTGACAAGTATTGTATCGAACTTTTGGTGGAGCACCGGAGGCACGAATTCTGGTATGCACTGGAAGTCTTGGGATAAATTATGCAAAGACAAAAGTGATGGTGGGATCGGTTTTAGGGATTTTTATGATATTAACACGGCATTCCTAGCGAAGCAATTATGGAGATTGATTGATAAGCCGAATATTCTGTTCTCGAGAGTTTTTAAAGGAAGATATTTTCGTCATACGGATCCACTGGATCCAGTAAGGTCATACTCAGCATCTTATGGATGGAGGAGTATTACATCAGCTAGGCCTCTGGTTAAAAAAGGACTAATTAAAAGGGTGGGAACGGGGGAGTCTATTTCAGTATGGAACGACCCATGGATACCAGCCTATTGCCCGAGACCAGCAACTCAAAAACCAAGTTCTAATCATATTTTGGTAACGGTTAATCAGTTGATTGATCAACAACATCAGGTATGGAACAAGCAACTCATAGAGGAAGTCATGGAACCAGAAGATGTGGCATTGATACTAAGTGTGGCTTTCAGTCGGTTTAATAGACCTGACTCATTGGGCTGGGCTCACACAAAGACGGGTAAATATACTGTGAAATCAGGGTACCAATTGGAACATAGTAAGGATGATGGAATGGATCTTGTCTTAGAGCCAAGCATTAAACGGCTCCAGGCTTATTCTTGGAAGATAAAATGCCCACCAAAGATTCAACATTTCATATGGCAAGCCTTATCAGGCTGTTTACCGGTATCAAAAAACTTGAGGGGACGAGGTATCAAGTGTGACACGAGATGTGTTCGGTGTGGAGTGGAGGATGAATCGGTAAATCATGTACTTTTTGAATGCCCTCCAGCAATTCAGACTTGGGCGTTGTCCCAAATACCAACAAACCCAGATTTCTTCCCAATGACATCTCTCTATACGAATATGGATTATCTATTTTGGAGAATACCGGCGGAAGAGAGTATGAACATATATCCTTGGTTATTGTGGTACATTTGGAAAAGTAGAAATGACATGGTTTATAAACATATTGACCGAGGCCCTCAAGAGACATTGAGATTGGCAGAAACGGAATTTGTAACATGGGGGGATGCACATATGACTGAGGTGAACGATCAGCCGATAGAAACAAGGGAGGGACAACCCTCACACATTCAATTGACATTTAATGGTCGTTGGTGCTTTGTGGATGGATCCTGGAAGGAGGGTGACCAATGGTCGGGACAAGGATGGTATAGTCGTTTTGAGAGAGAAGAGAATGTTTGGATGGGAGCAATGAATATTAGGGCAAGTATATCCCCACTACATGCAGAATTTGAAGCTCTGGTGTGGGCTATGGAGTGCATGAAGTGTCAGCAGCATACCCACATTACGTTCGCAACGGACTGTTCAGAATTGGTGAAGATAGTGTCGGAACCAGAAGAATGGCCAGCTTTCTCGAATCATATAGAAGAGTTCCAAGTAAGGAGGGAGTTCTTCATAGCTTTTAAACTCATCCATATACCGCGCACAAGCAATCTGATGGCAGACAGACTAGCACGGAGTGCTCGTCTCAGACCGTCGCATACAGTCCATGTTGGATCGGAGCCTCCAACTTGGATGAATGATCATTAGCTTCTAGTATTTTTGTTGCCAAAAAAAAAAAAAAACTATGTATTAATTTTAGTTATATGGGTTTTGCTCAATTTTTTTGGAAAAAAAAACATTTTTGTTTGAACTGTATTTATAATTTTTTTGATAATCCAATTAATACGTTCATTATCGTTCATTTATAGCGTGAATTTTTTTAATTTTTTAGGTCAACATCAATATTTTATCAATTGTTTCTCATATATATCCATTGTTGTTTTTATATATTTACTTATATAATTATCTTTTCTAAGATGTTATTCCATCTTAATTTTGTTTCCATTCATTTAATCTAATATTCCATTTATATTTTCATAATTTTATTTCATTTTCAACTCTGATTATTTTGAAAAAATAAATTTGTGTTGCATGGTAATCACACAGTTTTTATATTTTCAAAAATTGAAATATAATAACTATTATAGAATTTTTAGTATTTTGGTAAATATATATGTAAATAATTAGATTTTATGATTTTAGATTTAATGGTTTTTTAATAAATAAAATTAATGGGAAACAATTAATGAATTTTGTAGAATTAAGAACTAAATTAAAGAGTTAAATTAATGAATTTTGTAACATTAATGATTTATTTATGATGTGAACACCCTGGATAAAGAGAAAATTATGATATTATATATATAATTTTTTATAAGCCTAGTAATTCGCCAAAGTTGACATGCGGTAACACGCATGTTTTGTTTTAGTTTGTGTGAAATGATACATTTTATATGTTTACGTTAACTATCAATATTTTGTGTTTTAGGAACTTTATTTTATTTTTATTCATCATCTTTCTAATATGTAGTTCTAAAAAAAACAAATCTTTCTAATATGTATTATATTAAGTGATCGACCCGCATGCATGTGTGAACATTATTCTGTTGTTAATTAATTTAGGTGTATTTTTCGATTAGTGTCAAGATAAAAGTTGATATAACTTTTTCTATATCAAGATGGTATAAGATTTAATTCATAGTTTCATATGTATATCCAAATTATTATATTCGGATCGGATGCATAAAAGAATAAGTATATACTGATACGAAAAATATTATAGCATTGTATGTATGCAAAAACTAAAAGCAGTATATAAATATTCGGTTTTTCTTGGACATATTTTTTTGTTTAATATTTTTATATTCAAAAATGTAAAGCTTATTTAAATCACCTTTTTTGAATCAATGAATGTGCTCCGCGTACACAGAATGTCGTGTTGCTTTAAATCAAGATTGACATGCGTGAGGTTCTCTTCGATAACCATCATCTCTTCTGCTTTAAATATAGCCTATCCTATCATCACTCTTCACCATACTCACTTCTTCCATTCCCTCGGTTATACCAAAACTTCCATTTGTTTTATGGCTTTTATCTTTATTCCTAAATTATTCATGCAAACATTTTCATTGTTTTTCTTCTGTTCGAATCTGTGTCGACCTCCGGAGTCATGCATGATTGAGTTCGTAGATGAACATATGGTCTTTTCGGTAAGAGGTAACTCGTCATTAAATAGATTTGTCCTGATGGCTCTTTCTGTTTGTCGCCCTTCCAAACTTAAGGGCGTCGCTCATATCCTTCATTTGGATTGATATGATGCGTCGTTAATTTCAGTAACATGTGGCGGTCCGCTATTCCGAGATAGGTTGTTTTTCTCGTAAGTGACTACCTGCTTTTATATTTTTATTTTGGATCTTTGAATATAAGAATCCTGATATATATTTATTTGTTTTTATTTAAAGCAACCAACTGTACCAAATCGGAGTGGACCCATCCCGGAAGACGTGGAACAAATTGCTCTTTTGGCAAGCTGTTCAGAGAAAATCGGTTGGTCGCTAGATGACCGTTTTGGAATTGTTGTCACGCTGTTTCATAATTCTTTTTACCCCATGAAGATCCTCTGACCGGTGTTGATTTCATCACGGTTCCCATCTGTGCAGCTTACTATCAGGGAAACGTCTTGCGAGCTCGACAGACAAAATTTTCTTTCAAGAAAGGCCAGTCGGGGGCGAGATGATTGTTTGAGATCGATTCCTCTGAGTTCCTTAATTTTAAGGAGAATGTTGGTTTCGGTGTTGATCTCAAAACAATTTCTATCTCATAGACGTCTGACTGTAAAAAGACTACAAAACGTCTGTAGAGAAAGATGTTCAGTTTCTGGCGGAAAGAAACCGATATCACAAGTCAAGCTTTGGTTTGGTCGAACTTGTTTGAAGAAATTATTATATGTTTAGAATATTGAGTAGTCCGACTTGTAATATCAATTGTTTTGGGATAAATAAAACGCAGGAAAATAGCTAAGCAATTTATAAACGAAGGATAATAGTTAAGAAAATTTATAAATTGCTACGGTACGTCGATGTTGTTATGATCTTGTGTAGAGGATCCATGTCAAAAAGCGTTTCCAGATACGGTTGTCGGTTGACATCCAACAGTGGTTGGAACAGCTCTTTCCCTTGTAATGAATTTTTGCGGATGAATAAAACAGATGACAATAGCTAAGAATATTCTTAACAAAACCGCTTAACTTACTTAGCAAATAATTCGAACTATAAAAAAGATATTGTATATGTAAATATAAATTTTAGAATATTAAATATTCTTGTTAATAATTGCTCTCTTCATTCCTTGAACATAGACATCTTGAAGATCTATAAATATTCTGGACCAATGAGCTTGTTCACAAATGTACTTGCCTGTGCACAAATTTCAACATATATAAACAAGAGTTATGGAGGCTTCTATTCTTTTGGTATCCTTTAAAAAATTTGTTATAATAATTTATAAAGTAATTACCTTCATGCAAGCTAAGAATCCCAAATTGTATGACACAGATTACTGGATAATCATGGTTGCACTTAGATCAATTGATCAAAAAATCGGTAGAAAAATCACATGCATACGTATCAGTCAATTTGCACGGTAAAATATCACCTCTGCAATCAAAGTAATGACATAGACATTATAATATAATACATGAACCACACCATTAAATTATTTTCTACTCTATAACAAATTAAATAAGCACTTATGTATCTAACCTGCTATCCATCAAATCAAAATGAATATTTTCCAAGAGAAACCTGATGGAAGGTACCATCGCTGCATTGCACCAACATTAATGACTCTTCCGAAGATATCTAACCCAAATATGAAAAAAAAATATATTAAAATTTGGAACGAATTAATCTAGCAATGATATATTTTTAAACAAAAAAATTATAAACACACTTACCAAGACTTGTATTAATTTTATGTTCGCCCATGAAAATTTTACTGAATGAGACAAAATGAAAGAAAAAAACTATCAACCCCACCGGCAGCCCTCTCTAGGGATATTTGCTCAGTAAACAAAATTTCCCGAGGATGAGTTGTTTCGCGAAGATAACTCGTACAAAAACGAACATTAAACGTTTGAATGATAAGTGTAGTATCCTCAATAATAAGGCTCTTCCAAAATGGTTGCCATAATTTCTTAGGAATTATTGCATGAATTTTAGAACCCTGTGCGGAAATTTTATAAGAATAAAGTGACCTTACACAAATATAGCATGAACGGAATTCTAAGAGCTGAATATAGATTAGTAATCGATATCTGAACACTAATTCGTTCGTCTACCCATATGAGATCAATCGTTGGAGCGGATGGGGAAATAAACTTGCTCTACTTTCTAAGAATTCAAGCTTTGATTCGCCATTTAGCTAAAACACACTGTAATTCCGAAATATTTGTTAATTCTCTGTTATCAAGAAAATCCGTACCTTCTGAATCCATGATATCATAGTTGCGATTTGCAATCTACAAATTATATATATATATATATATATCCATTGATTTAATTCTAAGTTAATAAAGTAGAATATTAATATATTATGGAACGTTTTCTCATTTATAACAAACGATTTTTTTTTGTTTTTAGAAGAATATTAAACAGAATATCTGATATAAGAAATTCTGTTGAGAAATTTTAGAAATAAAAGTTTTAAGTAAATGTTAAGGTATCTAAATTAATATCTAGATCCGTAACTATACATATATTCTAGGCGATATTAATGAGTATAAAAGTTCTTATATATTAATTGATTAATATGTACTATTACTTGTGCATACGTGAATGATATTTATACATATATCGTTAGACAGTTATCGTCATGTATAATTCTAAAAACAACATTAAGAACATGTAACATCTACAGTTGATTCTTCAATGGCCCCGGTTATGAATAAATTTGTATGTGCGATATTTTGTTGTTTAGTTTTGTATGAGAATATGTATAATCAAATAAAATGGGAAAGACACTTAATAATAAAAAATCAAATCAAATAGTCGTTACATCAAAATAAAATATAAATCAACGAACTAACTATGACAAATCATTCACTTCTCGAATAATGATCTTAATCATGGTTCTAAATTCTGCAGAGATGCCACTTGTACCTTCAATTGATCGGAAAAACAGTAAGTCAGAGATTTATATCAAAATGATCAATATTATGTAGGAATAATTTAATTTAAAAATGACATAAAATAGTCTCACTTCTTAATGACCGGAATATCATTGTCAATAAGCACTTCAGTTATTTCATCAACAAATGTGACAATTTTTTTACCTATGTTTAAAGTGTATAACTAAATACAATTAGAGGTGAGTTGCTAGTAATTAAAACACACAATACATAATAATGACAAAGATTAGGTAAAAAAAACCTGAGTAGCCGTCAATCTTACAGAAACGCATAACACAACACTGAATAGAATTAGGTCCAGGCTTGATTGCTTTGTATGGTTACCAAACAGAACGCATGGAATGACATTGCCACTGCACATAAAACAACAAAGACATTTTTCTAATATATACACTCATACAAAGGCTATCTTATATGTTTAGCGATTATTAAATACCTTTCATCAATAAGTTGGAATTTAATCTTAAATGGATTTGGACCGGTTTTATGAATGACTTTCAAATCTTCAACTTGTCGAACTAGGCCAACTAAATTTATGCGATATGAAACATTATTTTAATAGAAAATCATATTGTATCATTACATATTCGTAAAATTATATGAATGGCTCACCGATCAAGTATGTGTTATCCTTTGATTGAATGTCATCAAATTTTGTGAATTCACAAAATAATCTTTTGTTCAAACTATCAGCCGGGGTCATCAAAGTTTCATGTTTGAACACAACTCTAAGTGGATGTTTAGTTGTACAATTAATACCCGTTTTCAGCTGAAGCAAAAACATTGTAATACAGAATGATTCGATGGTTTTGGTGAACAACATTTCATACTGTAGTTTCGTTGGATATTCAATCTTAGCTTCCATCTTATAGCCCTGAGAAAGACAAATTGAATCAAAATGTTAACGCAATGATAACAATAACATATTATAGTTGTTTGACTTAATAGTTGTAATATAGTATGCCAAAAGAGTATTATAGCTCTTATAAGGTTGAAATAACTTACGGATTCATCGGCCAAAATAAAAAAGTAGGTTTGCTTCCCAACAACGTATGAAATCTATTTATGAACAATAGTGACACAAATAGTAGAATTATCTTTTTGAAAGGATAATTCTTTCAATGGAACGAAATTCGCCATTAAGAAGATATCTATCTCACAAATCGAGAAGCAATAGTTTTTTAATTCTTCTGGGGCTGATGAAATGCTCATTAGGATATCCTAAAATTGTATATATAAAGGATTATAGTGGACAATAGGGTTTTCAGCAAAATTACCGTACAAAAATTACCTAATAAAATTGGAAAGTGACAAAATACTAATGTATAAATTACTTATTTAAATTTATTAAATGTGATCTTTACAAAAGATCTTCAACAGTGTTGTTATGTATAAATACCAAATCTAATAGTTGTGATCCGGGATATTTAACTGATGAAAACAGTTTCGTTTAATTCAAAAGTAAAAAAATACATTTATATTTAGGTACATAACTATGAATACTTTTATATTTACGTATATAATTTAATATATGTTAATAATAATTATAAATTATAACTGTATTATAATCCATATATTTTATGGTTTCGAGATTTTGAAACTGTTGTCAATTCAGAAGGATGCGGTGAGATATTGACCAGTTGGCGAGGCAATGGATTTGAGTGTTTATGACCCTTCTAATAACGACTTAATATCTTGTCTCACTTCTCTTTGTTTAGTTTAACTTTCGTACTCTAAGAATATATTTGAAAATATTATATAGAATCATAAAATGGATATACAAATAAAACAATCAAGCAAAATGAATAAAAAATAAACGAATTCAGTAAGAGATATAACAAAACATGTAATCTAAATCATATTAAAATAAAACAAATATTAGAATATGGTCTTAATGAAAAACCCAACAAATAATAAACTCAAGAAATCCAAGAGATAATCAAATAAATTCTGCAAGAAGAAAAACCAAAAAACAAACAAACAAAAACAAATGAGAAGAAAGATTGCATGTAAACACAAAGGCAGGGTAATCATTCACTATCCTCCTCGTCAAAAATCACTCTCGATCTTTTTGTTGTGGAAGACTTGTCATCTTATTTTTTGATTACCACATCTCTTTTCTTAGACACCGGGGTAACCGAGTCACAAAGTGAAGGATCTGAACTCTCAGATGAATTAGTCAGCATAAGGGGATGAGATCCATAATTGTGATTTGAGTTCACGAGCATCTGAGTAAGATGAAATCACAAAAGAAAACATAAAAAAAATTATCGATTAGATCAAATAAATAAACAATTAGTAAATTTAATATGTGTTCAGTTTCAGACAAATACTGATTAACCCTCTCTTGATCAGCCCAAGCTTGTGTCACAACAAATGGTTGGTTCTTATTCTTTTTGTTGTCTTCAGAAATTGTGATTTTCAATAAAACCTTTCCACCGATCAAATTGGTAAGGCATTGAGGTAAAGTTCCTGAATCTTCGGACTACAATAATTATTTAAAAATAACAAATGATTATCTATACATATATAACCAAACCGATACATATGATATTAAACAAAATATGTAAATATATACCTCAACAAATTCTTTAACCACAACATTCGCAGTCAGACGGAGAAGTTTTTCAACGGGTCGATCAAACATCAGAAACTTAGTTTCTGATTGAGAATTTTCCTTAACTCGAAGAAGAACAAAGTAACTACAAAATTCGATTCGAGAAAAAAATTGATGTTAATATAAATCTATACATATATACCAATTAAGAAAATGTGATGTTTGTATTATACCATGCATTCACGTTTGTAACAATTTCGTTACATGTGTACAATCAAACTCAACTAGTTTTCCATCGTCCTCATCATTACTTACATCGTACACCTTCATCGTCCTCATCATTACTTACATCGTACACCTTCTTGTTGCATACTGCACATGCAACATAGTACCAACTTTGACTCAAATCAATTGAATCAATGGTGGCACATGTAATGCATTTTTCATGTTTAAATAATTACAACACATTGACATATCAATAAATCAATTGATTTCAGATTTTTCAAAAAAAAAAAAATAGTCTTAGGAAAAGTACGCTTACCTCATAATCAACTACAATCTCTGATATTGTAAGTTTCTTGTTCTTTTTGCCAAAAAACTCATCATACAGGGTCGTATTCGATCCAAGTGAAAGTTGACTTTATTCACCATTGGTAATCGTTAGATTATCTGATGGTAAGCTTTTTATAATAAAAAAAACACATGTCAATACATTAGTTAAAAAAATATTTATAAAACAAAATATTTTCAAAACAAAAAATCTTACCTCTTGCGAAACTTGTTGACGTAAGAACTGTTTGGATTGAGAAGAACTTTGGTTGAATTAAATCCACTAGATATGGACCATTCATCTTCGTTTTAAAAGAAGACATGATTAGTATACCAAATTATTAAGATCTAAACTAAATAACTATAAGCAAAAAATATTAATGATAAACCGCGGATAGTTGACCTCGATAAGATTTGCAGCTTGCAAATCTCATGACAAAAATGATTTCACCTCCTTCATTATTTGCATTGCAATCAAACACTTGTTGAGCATATTCACCCACAGTGTACACTTTAAACGCAAATCTCTGCAAATCAATGAGATACAATATATGAATAAAAAAATTAAAATAGTATATAACAATATATGTACACTTACGAATCGTTTCTGAGCTCAAGGTTTAATCTTTTTGTGCTCATTCCATTTTGTTTTTTGACATTATCTAGCGACCCTAGAGCAACGATTTGACCAATAACGTCTGCAAACAATTGTAAAAAAATAATGTATAAATATATTCAAATTATTTTTTAACAAAACTAAGCAGGTTAAAGATAACGAGCTGATCAAGACATTTTTCTTAAAATCACCAGCGATAATTTCATCAAAACGAACAAAATATTTCTCTTCCACCTCTTCAGGAAAGTTCTCACATAAAGTGATTTTGGTCTGATTTGTAAACGTTTTTTCAAAAGGCAGAGGATTAGTCTTATATTCATTTGAATATGTGACACATCCAAATCTTTCAATAAAAATTGCCTCATCTTCAACAAGGTTTTACCAAATTTCCTTGTCATGTGCTGATCGAGAGTTGCATGTATTCTTGTACCCTGATTATAGAGGTTTAAAAAACTAAAGTTAGTATATCATATATACGAATATAAATGTGTAACAATTTTAAAATGTTCAATCGTTACAAAAACACTTGATGTTTAAAATAAGATTATAGTAACTAAGAATAATACTTCATAATCAACTAAAACCATCTCAATCGCTTTCAAAACATTGGAATAAAACAACCCTCCATGAAGAAAGTATCTTCACATTAATCTTCTAACCTGCTTTGTTTTCTTTTTGATAAAAATCAACATTTTTGTTGTAAAAATAATATAAAAATATTTCAATAGTATTCTTCTCTAATGAATAAAACTCCTTGTATATATAAAATGTGAGAAGTAGGTTTAAGATAATATCGGGTGGAAGTGGCCGCTTGTGTTTGCGTGGGGTGAAAGAAATAAATAATATATAGAAAGTATCATATATTTTCTACTTTTAGGATATATTATTGTTTAAGTTTGTAAACTACAATCTCGTTAAGATATATTATTTTTACATATAGTTAGGGTATCTATAACCAAAATATTTATTTGAATGTAGAATATTTTTTTACTTTGTAAACAATAAAATGTTCAAGTTACACAAATATATGGTAATCATCCGATATTAAAGATTGTCAATCTAAATTATTATTAAATCAGAAAACTATAACTATTATCTTATTATTAATCTAACGAACAATATTTTGTTAGATTGAATAAAGATATTTTGTTTAACAATAGACTTACTCGGAAGGTGAAATATTGTCGCACTTTTTTCAAATTTATTTATTTTATAGACATCAATGCAAATAAAAAAATTTGTTAAGTTATTCAGTTTAGCGATATATTTTCTAGTTTATTCTTAAACCGATATACAAAGATGTTTAAATTGCAATATTGTCTTAATTTCTTTGCGTCTACATCCAGGGTTGTGTACATATAATTGTAAACCATATTTCGAACTAAAACCATAAATACGTTTTCAATGTCAGAATAAGACAATAATAGGATTTATACCGTATCATTTGAATAAACTTAAATTCATTCGGAAGAAAACTATCATGGGCTGGAAAAATAAGAGATTATTTATAAAAAGAGGATTTGATCAGGATTTATTCGGACTATCGGGACTGAAACTCATATGAAACTCTTTGACAAAAAAACTCATATGAAACTCAAAAGAGTACTTACCAAAACAATTATTTACCACCAATTCAATTTCTATAGCTACAGGCTCATTAGATCAACCAGGACATGTGATGTGAACTTACTATGTTTTGGTAAAACAATCAATCGGACTTTTACAACTCATTCTCCTTCTTATACGCTCATCCTTTGTTGTAACCGAGCTTATTCTTTCATGGGACCAAACGAACAAAACAAAAATACAAAACCAAAAAAAAAAAATCATTTTATAATGGATAAGAAGATGAAAGCTAAAGAGTATTTACGAAAAAGAGTATATGATCAGGCTTTATCCAAACCCATCGGGACTAAACCTCATAAAGTATTTACCAAATCAATAGTTTACCACCAAATCCATCTCTATAGTAATAGGCAACCCTTATTCGGACCATAAGCTCATTGGGACAAAAGGGTCATGTGATGTGAACTAACAAAGTCTTTCCAACAGCATCCAATCAGACTTTTAGATCTCACACTTCTTTCTATATACAATCTCAAACGTTTGTTAGTTCACATCAAATCATTAGATCTTAGCCTTATGATAACCGAAGCTCTTTTTCATGAGACCAAACGAACAAAACAGAACCAAAAAACTAAAAACATAAAAATCCTTTGAAAACCGGCAAGAAGAAGAAACCAATAGAAATGAGAACCGATCATTTGACCAAAGTTTTGATGATCCAGAAGAAAACTTCCACGGTCAATGAGAAAAACAAATGAGACATAAAGGTTCTTGAAATTTTGGAAGATGCAGACGATTTGTGTTGCTGAGCCACCTCAAGCTCACCTTATATATGATTTCAAAAGTTCTCTCGGAAGCTTGATATATGCCCTAAAAGATCTTTTTTCAAACTCGAAATAATAGAATATTCAATAAGATATTATGATTTTTAAGGAAATGAATTAATTGCTTAACTTTAAATCGAGCCGATGGTATTCCTGTAAATAAATCGAACCCCAAACTCATTTGTTTATTTTTGGCCTTGTCACGTCACACTTCCACGTCATCATTATCCGCCTCTCGTGACAACACATCAGCATTCGCCCAAAAATTACTTTTCATTTAAAGGTATATATATCATTTTATAAATATTCACTTTTTGAATCTTTTCATTTATCTGAATCATAATATTACAATATAGTTTTTCTTTTTATTTATGATTTTAATTTTTCCACATGTCATTTATTGATTTCGTTTTTTTACTTTCTTGTTTTAAAATTTTGTATATTTCTTTGTTTCTTTGTTTTTTTCTTTTTTTCTCTATTTATCATATTATGTTTTATATTTGATATTTATTTATCTCTTTAGATATTTACTGAAAATTTAGTACACTATTTTTATACATTTTATTTTTCATCCTCATTTGTTTAAGACATTTTAACTAATTCTCATTTTTTCTTATAATTTGTTTATTTTTACTTTTATTATGATGAGTTATTTGTTGGTTTGGGGATGAAAATAAAATCACTTTAATAACATAGAAAATGCACTTATATATTATATTATATAATATTTATATTTTCATATGTTTTTAAAAAATCGAAACCCTTTTATTTTAATGATCTCCAAATATTTAAATTCAAATCAAATGTTTTTTTTTTCACAACTGATTCATTCATTAATTTCAAATCAAATACAAGAGTTCATACATCCATAATACATCAAATAACAAATTCAAATACACATCCACAATTACATAACCAAACATTATTAAGAAGAACGATGAAGAAGTGAATTTCCACGATGCTTTGGATACCGAAGCCTTACTCGCCAACAGATTAAAAAATCCGTTTCTTTCCCTCTTCAGAATCAATCCCAAAACCATGAGATCGTCGTTCTTGGTCATTTTCTTTTTGATGAAACTCCATTGTTTTACAATCTTATTGATGATACTAAAAATATCTTCTCTTGCATTGATTCTTTACTTCTCCGTGAATATGCTATATCTGGATCCCAAATTCGCTTATCGAAGCACACTGTAATTACTTGAAATCTCTTTTCAACCCCTTGCATTGAATGGGATTGGGGGAATTGGGTTTCATGAAAAGGTAAACCACTTTTCACGGAGATAGCATGTTCGTCGTGACACAGATACAATCCAATGACGAACCATGAATGAATCATCTCCAAAGTTGGAGGAAAATACCAGAAACATTTACGTTTCTGTTTACTAAAAGACAAGTCTTTTAACAAGACACTATAAACGGTTTGCTTTGAAAGGTGCGTAAAGGTACCTCTTGATTTCAGATCTGTAAAAGGTCCCATTTGAATCAGAAACTGCATCAACAGATTTGAGATATGATAAAGAGATTTCTTCGATGTTAGCCCGACCACAACCATGGTAACCGTCATCAAGAGATTGGATTGGATCATTTTCCGCTGAGAATAGGCAATATCCATTGCAATTATTGAAATAAAAGAAAGTAAAGAACAATTAAAGGGAAACAGAGCCACCTGCAAACGCCGGCGGCCCAGCAAATCAAAGAAAGAAAAGGTTTTGATTAATCGCCTCTTGTGTCGCAGGGTTGAGAGAGAGAAGTGGTTTTACAAGAGATCTTATTGATTAGGTTTTTTTATTTTTTTCAAATTAAATGTTTTTAAATGAAGTATTTAGTTATGGATACATGTTAATTTTTTAATGGATAAAAAATATGTGTCAACTAATATAGAACCCATATCAACTATTATATTACAGATAATGTCCCAAAAATCTCATGTCCGTTCAAGCAAGACTTTCTTTGTAGCTTAATCATTCCGGTAACGTGGCCATCAGGGCCGTGGCTAAGAAGGAAGAAAAGAAGCCTAGGCCTATGGCCTTTTTTTGTGGTAAAAAAATAAGTCCTAAATTTTATTTAATATAGTAATCTTACACTAACCCCAAATATGGTTACCATTTTAATAATTTAATCAAATTAGAGCATGATGCTTAAAGAAACAATTCTAAATATATTATTTAATATATTATGAATTAAAATTAGAAATTTGAGATTAAAAAAGAAGAAATTTTAGGGTTAATTAATACATACACATTCATTTTCTTTTCAATTCTCAAACCGTCGTTTTTAAATTCATCATTTTTTTCTTTCTTTTCTTTATTGTTTCTAATTTACAAATTTGCAATCAGAAAACATGTATATTAATATTGCTATTTTTTAACTAAAGGAGTTGGTTTCTTATTTTTAGAAGTACAAAGAT
The DNA here is from genome assembly GCA_030180135.1 of Orychophragmus violaceus. Lineage (NCBI taxonomy): Eukaryota > Viridiplantae > Streptophyta > Magnoliopsida > Brassicales > Brassicaceae > Orychophragmus > Orychophragmus violaceus. Next base: position 33,249,217 of record CM058231.1, on the reverse strand, counting down.
TCGGATTTTGAGAAAGCAAAATTGAAAACTGAAAAAATTGCAGATTCAGTGAAGATTAAAGTTGTATTTTCCAAAAAAGCAAAGAGGGTCATTAGAAGAAAACAATATTATGGTGAGGAATATAAGAAAGTTGGAAAATGATGTACTATCAACAGAAGAGAACTTTAAAGTTGATTACTTAATCCATATTATGGATCAAGCTCTCTACTCGCTTAAGACAAGAGACAAAACGGGAGTGTCGAATACACCATCCTAGACAATATTACATATGTCCTAGGATGCATTACACAACTCAAGTAATTTATACTGCATGATAACTACACATGTATCTAATTACTTTCACAAATGTTTTACGGTGTAGGGTCTTGCAAATGATCCAAAGATCACGGCAGCCACTACAACTGTCTCAAAAAATGAAAGGGAGACTCGCATGGATCAACAATCTCACGGAGCTACCACATCCTCACCCATACAGGAAAATGCTTTTTCCACAAAAAAATTCTAGTGGATCTCAATCCATACTCTTACTTATAACACTCCATTTCCGGGGTGGTTCCCTAACTGATCTCGTACTTACCTGTCTTGCTTGGAAACATTTCCCGTCAAACGGTTCCCGAGCTGCTTGCAAATGGTTCCTGACATGTTTGCAAAACCGTTCCCGACATGCTTTCAAAACCGTAATCAACATCATGCATGCTTAAGCATAAATAAACGTCATGCTTGAACTACCGTTATCTGCTTAATATAAAAAAGTCACATGGTTAAATCATTCTCGAGACTTAACCCCTAACCCGACCCTGCGATTTAAAACCGTTAGTTCTAGCTATCGGGACTCACAAGGCTTTTCTGTGTGGTCGGGTTCGATTCACGAAGAACCACGGTTCTACAGCACCTGATCCGCCTTTTCTATGGTCAAAGTACTCCTAATCCGCTTCTTGCAAATCCAGAACGCTCAGCCTTTGGTTCACGATCGATCGGAGCTCGGTTTCTCCTTACCGATCGATTTCTATCTCTAACCCATTTTCTCTCCTTTCTCTCTCTAATTTTTGGTCTGAGAGTAATTTGTGTCAGTTTCTACTGAGAATGGGGGTTCTATTTATAGTAAAACCAGAGCTGGTAGTGGCGGACATGAGCCAGCAGCTGATTGGTTGGTTCCGGTGGTAAACATGCGTCGCAACACCTCTACGACACTCAGCTGCGTTCCTGGGGCGACATCTCGTGGTCTCCATGCACGGTGGCACCTTTCTGCACCTGGTGGCGAAACCCTAAAGCCTCCATGCATGGAAATATTTGGCGGCATCTGGCGACTGCATGCAATCGTTTGCGACATGCGGTCGTTATCATGCGTGGCGACACCTCCTCTTTGTCTTCTTACTTACTCCACCTGACTGCCTACTTTCTTACTGACACCTCGTGCTTGGTGGTCTGGTCGTTTTTGGCCAGAATTTCTGATTGGCCGCTCGTCGTCCAAGCAGCAGATTTTCTTCCAATGTTCGTAAAACTTCGGACCAACAACTGATCTTACCCCAGACACTAACTTAGCTTGACGGTACTAAGTTCCGTAAATAATTCTATGCACGGTTCTGGACGGTTTTAGGTTTAGTAGTCTGGTAGTCCGGGCCTCGATGTTGTAATCCGTGATAAACTCCATCCCGTTCAAACATAATTTTCCTTTCATGTAAGTCTGATCAAGGGTTCGACCATCATTGGGAATCTTTTGATAACCTCCTGGTAGTAGCCGGCTAACTCCACGTAACTTTTCCACTTTCGTCGCTTTGGTAGGTCATGGCCATTCTTATATCACCGCATTCCGCTCAAAATATGCGGTCACTCTTTGTCATGACACTTGATGTCCTGCCGCCAAATCCATATAGTTTTTCGTGGTTGATCCAATAATTCACCGATCGTGACGTCGTTTATCCCAAAATAGCCTAACGTTAAATCTTTCGTAAAGAATCAACTATCTCCCCGTAGTTGATCTACCAACTCGTCGTCGTTGATCCCGCAGTGATCAACACATGGCCTCATATCGCCGTCCTTATCCACCCACCAGGGTTTTATCTATAAACGACATGCTCGGGTAATGGCTTTGGTGCTGGGATTTTATGATAGGTGTCCTAAAAGTCTCACTACTTTTCTATCTTAATTTTTTGGGGAAAACACTTCTTCCCGGTAACCTAAGGATCTCTCACCAAAACCAACCATGTTAGGAAATACTATCCTTAACATATTTAAGCAATTAACCCATTCATGCTTAATTTAAACAAAATCAATTCAAAAACGATTTTTATTTATCATAAAACTGTTAGTTCACACATATTCACACGGGTCTTACTAACGCTGAACATACTCACAAGCGTTAGCCCGTCTATACACATAACTAGTTTATATCATAACACACACAACAAGCATATATCACACATGCATCATAGATTATAAGTTTAGTCAGAACCCAAACACACTTCGCTTCCAAGATATGATGCGGTCCCTCTAACTAACTCCTTACTTTCTACACTATCTTCCTAACCTTACGATTCGTTCGTTCTTCATATTGGATAATCACTCGATCCATGGGATGATGATGGTCGATATACCGGATCTACCGAAGATGGGGCACAAACGGTCTTCTGAAGGGACAATCGGTATCCTCGTGGCCTCTTTCCCCACAACCAAAACACTCTGACCTCGGGTAACATAGTTAGTCCGAATCCCATATTCTGACATCTGTGGTCATAGTGTCCTCGGCGTCCACAAAATCCACACAGTGGAGTGACCTCTTCCGGGCGCCGGACTATTCTTTGGGCCTTTCGTTGTCGACTACCATCTCCCACTTCCCATCTTGGCTGATTTAAGGTTGAGTACACAGGTTGAATTGTCCTTCGTACCAGGCTTCATCCAACTCTTTTCATCTTTTTAATATTTCAGGAATATCTCGGTGGACGCATAGGTCATTCAGAGTAGTTTCCGGTTGCATTTGGATACAATTTGTTTTCAAATCGTTTTGATTATTTTGGTTCCAGGTTTTTATGGGCGCCTTAAAGAATTTAGAAAACCCATTGAAATTAGTAAAAAAAATAGGTTTAAAGGATTTAAAAGATTTAAAAGACTAAAAATATGAATTATTGCATGATATTTGGTTTAGTCTGAACCGAACACAACTCGTAAAAGTGGTACGGATTGAAAAGCCTTGTATCATGGAAACGAGGTAAATAAAGTCAAAGATGGTTTGGTTCGAGCCACTGACTCCAACCAGACTGTCTCTGGCTTTCGTATGTAGCGAATTCTTCTCGTTTGGTCTGCACAGGTTTGTCCAGTCATGTTCTTATTTGATTGTTGACCGGTCAGTGGATAAACGGGAAAGAGGCGTTATAAGCTTGACCAAGTGTAACTATGAGGCATATTGAAGTGATAGTCTTTTTTAAAAAGGTTGAAGATTTTTATCCAAACTTATGGATCGCTTATCGAGTGTTATTAACGATTTCAGTTTTAGTTGCATCTGCTGAAAGAAGTTTTTCAAAGTTGAAGTTGATAAAATCTTATTTTTGTTCTAGTATGTCACAAAAGAGGTTGAATGATTTGGTTATCATGTCTATCGAAAAGTAATTGCTTAAAAATGTTGATTTTGAGCGTTTAATTAATAATTTTAGGGGAAATTTCTTAAAATGCCCCCAAAATTGATTTTAAATAAAAGTGTACCCTCGAAATTGAATCAAATGCAAAACTGCCCTTTCGGCCTTAGGAAATTACTGCGATGTCCTTACGACCAATCAAAAAAACATCAAACGCAATTACCATTATAACCTTTGACTATTTCAGACTTATATAGATGTCTGAGACGTTATACTCTAATAGAAGTCTAACACATAATTAATTAGTAAATTTAAAATTTAAAATTATAAAAAAAATTTTTGTCAAAACTTTTATATACATAAATTATATATAAACAATTTAGTAGTATATAAATTAAAATTTGATAAAATTGAGTCAAATTAAACAATGTTAGTTAAGTATGCCTTAGAACATACTTGTAATGGAACATAAAGGAATATTTACATATAACTTACATATAACCTTAGGGTTAGATTCATGGTTTAGGAAATTCACATTTGAACAAATTATATTTGCACATGTATGTTATAATGCAGATATAATTAACGAATTTGATGTGTCATAGGTGTTTTGTTTAAATATTTTTCATTGTTAAGTGATAAATACTAGATTTAGGGTTTATCAGACTTCTATAGAAGTCTGAATTTTGGGGTTTCGTAAATACTTTGAACCAAATATACCTTAAATGGTTAAAATTGACTAAAGTTTATGTAATTTTAATTTACATATGTCCAAAAGTCTCATGTTTAATTTATGTATCTGGAATTTTCCTCAAAATATTTTTAATAATTTAATAATTTAAATTTCCAACTTAGTTATCTCTCAGACTTCTCGTAGGTTAAATTATGAGAAGTCTGAGAGATAATTAAGTTGGAAATTTAAATTATAAAATTATTAAAAAGTATTTTGAGGGAAATTTCGGATACATAAATTAAACATGGGACTTTTGGACATATGTAAATTAAAATTACATAAACTTTTGTCAATTTTAACCATTTAAGGTAAATTTGGTTAAAAACACCATGTGGCTTGATCTATGCTTGACATATGAAGTTGGATGTCATATTTTCATCTATAGGGTTAGACTGAGGGTTTGTGAATTTTCATTCATATTGTTACATTTGCATATACTGGTTAGGTTGTGACTATATTAAACGAGTTTGATGTTTTTATAAGTTTTCTCTATAATATGATGGTATTTAAGTAGTAATTAGTAGATTTATGGTATATCAGACTTCCATGTTAATCTGATTCACGTACATTTTTTTTCAGACTACCGAAGAAGTCTGACTAAACTCGACCAAATACTAAACCCTACTTGGGAATTTACCCCATATATAAACGGAAGTTACCGACATTAGTTCGTAAAAGTCATTATCAAATTTCTCTCTCTAAAACGGAAACACACTCCCTCTCTAAACACTCTCTAAAAACGCTCTGAAACCCCTTAGCCGCCACCGCCGTCGTCATCTTCTTCATTCTTGTAATTATCTCTCATTTTTCGTCTCTCCTGACCGGTCCCTACACTGCCGTCGTCGTATTCTAAGCTCTTCGTTCTGCAAATGTTTGAGATCTATACAAAAGAAGTCATTTTTTTCTTTGATCTTTGTCTAGATATAAACCAAAAATTGGTTTTTATATATTTCTCGTATTAGATCCATACGGTTTTGAGTCCCAGTCATCCCCTTTTTCATATGTACTTTGTCTAGATCTGAACAAAAATAGATAGGTTTTTATATATTTCTCGTATTAGATCCATACGGTTTTTAGTCCGAGTCATCCCTTTTTCATATGTACTTTGTACTTTGTCTAGATCTGAATAAAAATAGATAGGTTTTTATATATTTCTCGTTTAAGATCCATATGGTTTTGAGTCCGAGTCATCCCCTTTTTCATATGTCTTTTTTCTAGATCTAAACCAAAAATTGGTTTTTATATATTTCTCGTTTTAGATCCATACGGTTTTGAGTCCGAGTCATCCCCTTTTTCATATGTCTTTTGTCTAGATCTGAATAAAAATTGGTTTTTATATATTTCTCATTTTTAGATCCATACGGTTTTGAGTCCGAGTTATCCCTTTTTTCATATGTCTTTTGTCTAGATCTGAACAAAAATGGATAGGTTATATGCTTGAGTTAGACTCTATTAGAAGTCTGAAATTGGATTTGTTTTTGAATTAGACTCTTTTAGAAGTCTGACTGTTAACAATTGTTTTATGGTACACAGGATGGGGCGATTCAGTCAGGTTCCAACCTCGAGTAGTAGTAGTTCATTCTCAAGTTCCACATTTCGACAACGATCCGGTTCAGGCAATGGATTCCCCAAGAAATGTTTCTGCGGTCTGGACCCTGTCATGCGAACATCCACTACTGCCGATAATCCGGGAAGAAGATTCTTTGGATGTTGTAACTGGGATGTAATTGCCTTTCTCTTCTGTTATGTAGCCAGTTTTATTTTGTTTTGACTTATTCGAGTTTATATTTAAAATTCGAAGATGATTGTATATTTAAAATGTGGTTGTATAGGATGGTGGCTACCATATAATGAAGTGGTGGGATGAGGCTATGATGGAGGAGTTTCACGAGTTAAAGCTGAGTGTGGACCAACATGGTGAGCAAATTGATTACATCTTCCTTTGTTATGCTGAAATTGAATGTGTTACCAACTTGCACGATGAGATCAAGAAAGGGCAAAAGAGATAGCTCAATTAAAGGAGCTCTTGATTGAGAGACCATCTAACCAGACAGTGCCTGGCGCCAAGTATGAGTATCTGATGGTTGCTGGTATTGTTATTATCGTCTCGGTTATCTTGAGGGCATTAGGTTTCTTGTAATATAAGTCCTATGTATCCAAGTACAGTTTTATGTATTATAAGACGAATTTCATCCAATTTCATTCATCATCCAATTTCAAATATGCGAATTGTCCTCTTTTGAAGCTAATAAATACTATATTCTCAGACTTCATATGAAGTCTGAGTAACAAATAATTTTCCTCAGACTTCATATGGAGTCTGAATCTATAATAGTTAGTTTTCAGAATTCAAATGATGTCTGAACAATAAATAATAAAACTATCATATGATTTCGGGGATATCCACTGTTGTTGACACATGTACGTGATGACACGTGGCCTCTTGCATGCCCGGGAGTTAAATTTTTTGTAAATTAAATGCGCGGTAGTTATGTAAAAAGGAGACGAAAAAAGCGCGGCAGTTACGTCTGCAGTAAAACCGTCTGATAGTGGTAAAACCGTCTCGTTTTAACTTCCCCTTATGAGACATATATAAATATGATTTTTTAACCTTTTTTTTTACAGTTTCGCAGGAAAGATAAAAAAACATGTTCTCTCTCAAGCCACTCAACCGACATCTTAAACTTTTTCTGGGTATTGTTTCCAGATCTGGTTTCTCTCTACTCCGCCGCTTACCTTTGACGGTAAGATTCATCAATTACTCCTTTCGTGCATAAACTAAGTAAAACTATTAGTAACATGTATGACTGTAGATCTCAGACTGCACATGGAGTCTGATTACAGCCTCAGACTGCATATGGAGTATGAATATCTTTCATACTTGCGTTGAGCTTTTTGTTTTTTCTATATTCCAGATCTTGTTAGGCCCCGATCTTGTTTCACTCTTCTCCTCCGTCTTCTTCCTTCGGCGGTAAGATTCATCGATTATAGTAGCCAGACGGCATATTTTTGTCAGACTAAGTTACTCAGACTAATAATGCCGTCTGGATATTCGTTATTGACTTCTTTATTTTGAACGTTGTTGCGCTAAGCTTTCAGTTTTTTGTTAAATTCCAGATCTGGTTTCTCTCTCCTCTGACTGTGACCTTCGACGGTAAGATTCATCGACTCTTCTCCTCATCTATATATTTACATAACTATAGTAGCCAGACGGCATAAGATGTTTGACTGTGTAAGGCTGACATCAAATGGCTTATGGCTAGTAGTATTCAGATTGTATGATTTGTGTGGCCCTTGTTGTTTCAGGTTTCCGTTATGGAAGATGTTGAATTCCCACAAAAGATGTTCACTGCCGGTTATGAACCGGTTCCAAATAAAAGCATACACTACTTTAGTGGAAGGAGATATCTGATAAATGATGTTAAAATAGCGCTGTTACCGGATGAATGGTAACAACTCCTCGATTCTGAATTTGGGATTTTTTTGAGATTCCATGACCTGAATTTCAAATGGTGTTCAAGGATGGTGCACTACATGCTTTGTATGCAGTTAGACTGCAAGAAGAAGTATGAGTTATGGTCTCTTCTCGGCGTTCATCCAGTTAGGTTTTCTTTGAATGAGTTTCATGCCATACCGGACTCAACTGCGACTATATTGAGAACCTCGAGTACCCTGACGTTCAATATACCGATGAGATGAAAGCAATGTGGAAGCTTCTTGGCGTGGATTTCGTTTTAGGCCCAAGTTTTTCACAACTAATGGATGCTTGTAAAAGATGTTCTGGTTGGAAACCGCAACAAAGGATATGGTTGGGCTATCTAGCCATCTATGCAACCTTCATTGAGGCTCAACACTGGACAACTTCCACAAGGGGTGACATGGCTAAGCTTCTGGTGGTTCCAGGATCACTAAAATTCTATCAATGGGGATGATTCGCCTTCATGTTTCTGATAGATTCTGTTAAGGAGGCAAACAGAAAACTTGTGGATGGAAAAAATTATCAGATCAGAGGTTTTGCTGAGGTCTTGAACATCTGGATATACTGGGCATGTCCCGCTATGGCGACAACTTATGGAGAGCCCTTTCTGGATGCCCCAGACCTACCATAGCTGGCGTACCAGGGATCACGAAGTCGAAAGAAAGTCGATGAAACCTTACGCATACAGGTATTTCTTAGACTGTTTTGAAGTCTTACTTATTTTCATATCAGAATTCGTAAGAAGTCTGATACATTTTTCCCGGTCTCGTATGATGTCTGACATTTTGATATTACAAATGCTTATATTCATTTTTCTATGTGACTTGTAATTTGCAGACCCGCGTCAACACCTTCGTTGTCAAGGAATATGATGACATGTTTCCCGAGTGGGACAACGATGATGGGTAGGAAGAAAAAGTTGAGAACATTGTGAAAGCAATGCTTGGACAGCTAGGGACTGTGCATTGGAGGTGGGGTTCTAAACACTGGAAAAGTGAAGGTGTGTTCAAGATCAAAGCTGGAGGTCATGTTAAGCTTGAGATTAAGTCTGAGAAAGTTGTGGATGAGGCTGGTGAGAAAAAGCGAAAGGTTCTGGGAGTCAAGAGGAAGTTGGTACAAGTTGTTTCTGATGATGAAGATGAGGAAGAAGAGGTGGAGGTAGTTAGTAAGAAAACTAGAGTAGGGAAGGCTGGTCCTACGAATGGGGATGTTGTTCAAATGATTGAGGGTTTGCAAAAATCATTTGAAACTCGGATTGATGTATTGGTAGATGTTTTCAACGAGGGTTTTCGTCTGATGGGTATCAGAATTGATGATCTTGCCAAGAATGTCTAGACTTTGAAGAAAGAAAGTGTTGGAGTTGAACAGAAGGAGAAAGACCAGAAGAAAGTGTTGGAAGTTTCGGTTGATCCTGATTCAATTCTCATATTGATATCAACCTAAACATGCATTAGATCTAGGTGTTCTCATTTAGAAACATATGATCTCACCTTTTTACCTGTTTGTTTGCAGCGGAATTGATGAACAGGTCAATGATCAGGGAGATACACCGAGAGATGGATCCTCCAAAGGCTCACACACGCAATCACCGGAAACTGGCTGCTAGACCACAAGGAGGCTGGCGCAGAGAGAGGAGAGAGGCGCGGCTAGGGTTGGGTTAAGGGAGAAGAGAATTGGCTTTTAGTCATTTAAAAGCCTTCTCTTTCCCTTTTGGGCTTTTGGGCCCAATCTGATTAAATTCCATTTAATCAGACCCATTAGTCTTTCTCTCTTAGTACGACAAATGCCTAGCACTTTTGTCGTACTTCTGCTAAGCCGTTCCAACATTATTTCCTGCTAGCTTAAGCGTGTGACCCATATGGGATCATACAATAAAGGCAATAAGTCCAAGACTTATAGATCATGAGCGGACTCTAGCAAGCCATCATGACCCCCAGCATTGTATGACTTATGTCTGATCACTGACATACTCTTACGTTATAGAGACAGTACAGAGATTGCTGGACACAATTCCAACAATCTCCCACTTGAACTGGAATCTCTGTATTCATAATCCCTTTCGTCTCAATATCTCGATTAGTCATAAGGCAAGATTAGTGTCATCCTTATAAAGCCTAATCTTGTTCTTCGGACTCTGATTTGATACTGACAATCCAAACGACTCGGGAAAGTCCGTTTGAGCATGGCCATGCGTTTTCCAGTATTCAAATCTCCGATTGGCCTAGAGATATTCACTCCATTTATATTGGAGGGACAAATCCCATCTTGTTCCATCACTGTAAACTACTCATTTCATGATGTACCCAAACAAGGTCCTTATAGCTATCGCAGAACGATAGCGTTAGACAATGATCAAAGTGCATCAGTCCATATGCAGTCACATGCATGCGAACTCAGGTCTAAGGACTATACTCTATAGTCGTAGTAAGAATCTCTTATGACACAGATATAAATATCCTGAAGAGTTCTTATTAGCGGGTCTTGTCCGGTCGTATGTTCCCAACATACACCTATGTACTGACTTTGATGCCGAGCATCTATGACACACTGAGACTTTGTCATAAGTCACGTACCAATCCAATCTTACACGGTTGTTGGTGTTCCAATTTCAACAACCTTCGACTAGGGACAGGATGATATAAAACATTTATCAAATATAGGATCTCATGATCAAGCTAAATGACTTCGATGACTCAAGATCAAATCATTTACTTCGATGACCTATAAAATGGTTCATATCATTTTGGAACGATTATTTCATCACAGTTAAAATAATCTTGAAATAATAATTTCATTAAAACATAAATAATAATGTTTTACAAGAACATATCAAATAACTAAAATAAAGCTCACAAAACTCCCACTCAAATTTAGATTACATTTCAATGTTTCTAATGCCTACAGCTTCAGTCAGGAACTCGAGCTTAGGCCTTGGGAGTGGCTTTGTCAACGGATCAGCGACATTATCATCTGTCGGAACTCGGCTGATCTTGACTTCCTTTCTATTAATGATGTCACGTATCAAGTGATATCTTCTTTGAACATGCTTGGATTTCTGGTGTGATCTTGGTTCCTTTGCCTGAGCTATAGCACCATTGTTGTCACAAAATAGTGCCAGAGGCTCAGCCGCATCTGGTATCACACCTAGTTCCATAATGAACTTTCGAATCCAAACAGCTTCCTTCGCTGCTTCTGAGGCGGCGATATATTCAGCTTCTGTAGTGGAATCAGCAACGGTGTCCTGCTTGGAGCTTCTCCAACTTACTGCACCGCCATTCAGACAAAAGACATAACCGGACTGTGACCGGAAATCATCTGTGTCTGTCTGGAAACTTGCGTCCGTGAATCCACTGACTTTAAGCACATCACTTCCACCGTACACTAAGAACTTATCCTTAGTATGTCTTAGATACTTCAAGATGTTCTTTACGGCAATCCAATGGTTTTCACCTGGATTTGACTGGTATCTACTCGTCATGCTCAATGCGTAAGCAACATCAGGACGAGTACAGATCATGGCATACATGACAGATCCTATTGCAGATGCATAAGGAATATTCTTCATGCGCTCAAGCTCAGCAGCCGACGTAGGGCTCTGCTTCTTGCTTAGCGTCGTGCCATGTACCATTGGCGTGAAGCCCTTCTTGGAATCTTTCATGCTGAATCTTTGTAGGACTTTGTCAATGTATGAGTCTTGACACAAGCCTATCAGCCTCTTAGGTCTATCCCGATAGATCCTAATTCCAAGAACGTATGCGGCTTCACCCATGTCTTTCATGGAAAAACAACTTCCAAGCCAGTCTTTTACAGACTTCAGCATTGGAATGTCGTTTCCGAGAAGCAGTATGTCATCAACATACAGAATAAGAAAAACGATTTTGCTCCCACTAGTTTTCTTATACACGCATTGTTCTTCTTCGTTTCTGATAAAGTCAAATTGCTTGATCGCTTCATCAAAACGAAGATTCCAGCTCCTCGATGCTTGCTTCAATCCATAAATGGATTTATGAAGTTTGCATACTTTCCCAGCATTCTTTGGATCTATGTAACCGTCAGGTTGCGTCATATACACATCCTCTTCCAGAATACCATTCAGGAAGGCGGTTTTCACGTCCATCTGCCAAATTTCATAATCATGAAAAGCTGCAGTTGCTAGTAGAATCCGAATAGATTTCATCATAGCCACCGGTGAATAGGTTTCATCGTAGTCCACACCGTGAACTTGTCTGAAACCTTTTGCCACCAACCTGGCTTTATAAATCTGGACATTTCCATCCACGTCAATCTTCTTCTTGAAGATCCATTTGCACTCGATGGCTTTTACACCAACGGGTAAGTCAACCAACGAAAATACTTGGTTGACCGACATGGAGTCCATTTCGGAATCAGTGGCCTTGCGCCACTTAGAGGAATCTGGGCCCATCATGGCTTGATTGAAGTTCGATGGTTCATCACCATCAATGATCAAAAGATCATGACAGTCAGTCACGAGGAATCCCTGATATCTCTCGGGTTCGTGACGGATCCTCCCGGATCTTCGAACTTCAGGTACTACAGGTTCAGGCTCTACAATTTCTTGTAGATCCTCCTGCTGCTCTTCCTCATTAGGTTGAGCAGTATCCTGTTCATCTTGAATTTCTTCAAGCAGTACCTTACTCCCACTGTCTTTCTTAGAGAGAAACTCTCTCTCAAGAAAGTTACAATCCCGGGCAACAAAGATCTTGTTCTCGGAACGTAGATAGAAGTAATAAGCCTTGGTTTCCCGTGGATAACCAATGAAGTAACATTTGTCAGATTTTGGTGTAAGCTTGTCTGAGATTAATCTCTTGACATAGGCTTCACAACCCCAAATTCTGAGATAAGACAGCACTGGAGCTTCTCCAGTCCATAATTCATATGGTGTCTTTGCTACTGCCTTTGATGGCGCTCTGTTTAGTGTGAACACTGCTGTTAGCAGAGCATATCCCCAAAGGGATATTGGAAGGTCTGTGTGACTCATCATAGATCGAACCATATCCAATAAGGTCCGATTTCTCCTCTCAGACACACCATTCCATTGAGGTGTTCCAGGAGGAGTGAGTTGGGATACAATCCCACACTCTCTCAGATGATCACTGAATTCTTGGCTTAAGTATTCTCCTCCTCGGTCGGACCGAAGAGCCTTAATGCTTTTGCCAAGTTGGTTCTGTACTTCATTTTGGAATTCTCTGAACTTCTCAAAAGATTCAGACTTATGTTTCATCAAGTAAACATATCCATACCTACTGAAATCATCAGTGAAGGTAATGAAGTACTGATAGTTTCCTCTTGCATTAGTGGACATTGGGCCACACACATCAGTGTGTATCAGGCCCAATAAGTCACTGGCCCTCTCGTTAGGTTTATTAAAGGGGGCCCGTGTCATTTTGCCCATCATGCAGGATTCGCATTTCTCACATGACTCAAAGTCAAATGAGCCAAGAAGTCCATTCGAATGGAGCCTCTTGATGCGTTTCTCGCTGATGTGCCCTAAACGACAATGCCATAGAAACGTTCGGTTTTCCTCATTAGGTTTAAACCGTTTTGTATTGATGTTATAAATTGGCGCGGATTGATCGAGTATGTAAAGCCCATTCGTAAGAGGGGCCGAACCATAGAACAAATTGTTGCGATTGAAGGAACATAATTTATTCTTAACTGAAAAATCATAACCTTCCAAATCCAACAAAGAAATTGAAATAATATTTCTGCTTATAGCAGGTACAAAATAACAATTATTAAGTTCTAAAATCAATCCCGAAGGTAAAGACAACAAGTAAGTTCCTACAGCTAGTGCTGAAACTTTCGCTCCATTCCCAACTCGTAGTTCCACTTGTCCTTGCTTCAGCCTTCTACTGTTGCTGAGTGCCTGCATATTAGTACAAATATGAGCCCCACAACCAGTATCCATGACCCATGAGGTATTATCAGAAGTAGTTGTATTAACTTCTATAACAAAAATACCTGATGAAGAAGTCTCGAAAGTCTTCTTCTTTAATTCCTTTAGACCTTCCTGGAATTTCTTGCAATCTCTTCTCCAATGCCCCAGTTCTTTGCAGAACCTGCACATGTCAGTAGGCCCAGCCTTGGACTTGGGCTTGGGCTTTGGCGTGTCTGAGTCCACGACTTGGACACCCTTGGCCTTTCCCTTATCCTTAGCAGAAGACTTCTTAAACCCCTTGCCCTTTTGTACCATAAGTACATTGGGGTCCTTGGCGGTTTTCTTCAAGTTGGGCTCTGCAGTCTTGAGCATTCCGTGAAGCTCAGGTAGTGTCTTACTCAAGCCATGCATGTTAAAGTTCAGAATGAACTGATCATAGCTTGCAGGTAAAGACTGCAGAATGATGTCGCAGGCAAGTTCCTGGCTGATTGGGCAGTCGAGTTTGTGAAGATGATCGAGATAACCCATCATCTTCAACACATGAGGACTCACTGCCGCATTCGCAGCCAACTTACAGTCCAAGAGGTTCTTAACTGTCTGGAACCTCTCGGTCCTAGCCTGCTCCTGAAAAAGCGATTTCAGGCTTGCCATGATCTCGATTGGAGACAATACACTTTCGAACTGCTTTTGCAGCTCTGGAGTCATTGTCACCAACATCAGGCAATAAACATCATTTTCATCTGACGAATGCTTTTCCCAAGCATTGTGCAGAGTCCTGGCAGCATTGGCAAGAGGCCTCTCGGGGAGGGGATCTCGAAGGACATAATCCTTCTTCTCCTGCTTGAGGACCAGCCTCAAGTTCCTTGACCATGTCAGGAAGTTCGTTCCAGTCAGCTTCTCCTTCTCGAGAACAGACCGGATCGAGAACGTGTTTTGTGTGCTTGTAGTAGTCATATCTGAAATATATAAATAAAAAGGTTATTAGTTATATGTTCAAAATGATTAATCTCGTATTAAAGTATAATATGATTAATCATGCATTATATTCAATAACCTAAGTTACCCTCAATAGAATATAATGATTCCAAGATCCACATATAACTAAGATCAAAGTGGGCCACTGGCCGTCACCCAACCTTAGCTTATATCGGTAAGCCCTATTTCGGCTAATTATATCCGTGATATAACTCTTGGTTGTGAATCTGGGCCCGAGGCCCAATCCACCCTGATGTCTCAAGGCCCGGGACTCCCGATGGCCTAGTCAAGAAAACCGGACTATACAGTCATGTAATCATTAATGTCTGGGACTCCCAATGACATTTATGAATCACAAACCGTCTTACCCACGCAAAAGCAGACATCCTCACACTGTAAGGCCATGAATGCAATTGAATGGGCTTTGACAGCTGACATAGCCTGGACAAGACATCCAACGCTTGATATTGTTTGAGGTCCGTAGGTTTATTAAAATCATTCCCAAAATAGAAGATTACTATTTCGGGAAACTTTCTATTTATGGAAACCTACTATTTTTAGAAACTTTCTAAAATTGGAAACTTTCTAAAACCGGAAACTTTCTAACTTTAGAAACTTCTTTAAAATCCAAAACCCGCAAATTCAGAAAATTCTATTTTAAGAAACTTTCTAATTTCAAAATTTCGGAAACTTTAATTTAAAACGACTTTATAATTTTATAAAATAGTTTTTAAATTAATCTGAAGAAAGACTCAATTAACTGGCCCAATTGTTTTAACTTCTTGGCCCGAGGCCCAAGAATTGGTCCATGTCCAAGACATGACCCAATTGTCCAATTAATTGACATAACCGGTCTGGTTCATTAAAACTGGTCTAACCAAGTTTTAATTACTACGATGACCACAATTGTCAACCGGTTATTTACTAAACCGGAATCTCTCAATTTATTTGGTCCAACCAAATCAAATTAGAAATTCCCGGTTTAGGCACTAAATCCAATATTTCTTTCGACATTGGATTTCTTATCCTGGTTTAACCAGATCTAATAAAATTATTAAAATCTGTTTATTAAACCAGAACGAAGATTTTAATTAAGTTTTGAACCGAACCATTAACCGAACCGAACCGATTGAACCGTGAAACCCTAGCTTTCGGATCAAGCAATGATCGTCCAGCCGCAAGCCGTCAACGATCCGAGATCGAGACGATGCGCAGGACAGCCGGGACAGCTCGGGACGGTTCACCGGGACGTTCGGGACGGCAGCTCGGGACGGGATGGTCGGGACGCACGGTCGCTCCACGATCGCCGAGCGATCGGGACGTGACGCGCGCGACAGCCGGGAAGCGATCGGGACGACGCGATCGATTCGATCCATCCGTCCGATCCGCATCCGACCGGTCCAATCCGACCAACCGGCCATTCCTCTCGGCCGTGATCTCTAACCGGCCAAGCCGGTCGATCACCCTTAGCCAATCAACAAAACCCGAGTCATATAGCTCGGTTTTGTGATTCAAGTGTTTGTTCAGGATTTAATTCAGTTTCTTATGTGTTTTTCTTATCAGTAATGGATTCAAAACACATCTAAACAGATTAAACAACCTAAACAATGAATCTAAACAAGAAACCTACAGAACCAATGGCTCTGATACCACTGTTGGAAGTTTCGGTTGATCCTGATTCAATTCTCATATTGATATCAACCTAAACATGCATTAGATCTAGGTGTTCTTATTTAGAAACATATGATCTCACCTTTTTACCTGTTTGTTTGCAGCGGAATTGATGAACAGGTCAATGATCAGGGAGATACACCGAGAGATGGATCCTCCAAAGGCTCACACACGCAATCACCGGAAACTGGCTGCTAGACCACAAGGAGGCTGGCGCAGAGAGAGGAGAGAGGCGCGGCTAGGGTTGGGTTAAGGGAGAAGAGAATTGGCTTTTAGTCATTTAAAAGCCTTCTCTTTCCCTTTTGGGCTTTTGGGCCCAATCTGATTAAATTCCATTTAATCAGACCCATTAGTCTTTCTCTCTTAGTACGACAAATGCCTAGCACTTTTGTCGTACTTCTGCTAAGCCGTTCCAACATTATTTCCTGCTAGCTTAAGCGTGTGACCCATATGGGATCATACAATAAAGGCAATAAGTCCAAGACTTATAGATCATGAGCGGACTCTAGCAAGCCATCATGACCCCCAGCATTGTATGACTTATGTCTGATCACTGACATACTCTTACGTTATAGAGACAGTACAGAGATTGCTGGACACAATTCCAACAGAAAGATTCTTCTGAACTGAAGGGAAATGAGAAGAAGAAAGCTGGTACTGGAGGGAAAGGAAGTGAGAAGAATAAAGAAGCAAGTATTGCAGTTGCTGGTGAGATGAAGAAGGCCGGAGTTGGTGAGGATGAAGAAGATCCAGCTGAAGATCTTCAGGAACAAGATAAAGTAATTGCTGCTGCGGTTGATGAAGAGGGAGGAAGAAAGAAAAAGGAAAGACCTCAGAGGATCCCGAGGAAAGTTGTATTGAAGGTATCCGAACCTGCACATGCTGGGAAAGCGAATCCTAAGAAAGCATCAGACAAATCCGCCATTATCTCTAAGGCCACCAAACCGACTGCAACTGATGATGGGGTTAGTCTCCAAAACCCTCAATCTCTAGATACAAATAAGGAAAAGAACGATGGGCCTAAGAGAAGTAGCAGACTTATGAAGAAATCACTTGAGGGGAAGTAGCCTTGTCTTGCTTTATGAATATCATTGATTGTAAACACATAAGCATAACCGTATTTGTTTTTCCCCCTTGGTTCTTGTATTTGCTTTGAAAATGGATTCCTGGCATTAGACTTATATTGCATTGGTTTGCTATGATTTTTAGTTGGCATTCAGCACATGTCAGACTTCTATAGATGTCTTATTTCAGACTTCGTCGATAAGTCTGAACTCAGACATCTATAGAAGTCTGACATGTGATGTATTCTAGTTACCAGACGTCTACTGCAGTCTGGTTCTTGTGTGAATTTTAGATCGAACATTATGTTTAACATGGGTAATTGTTGGTACTGGATTTCCCTCTAGGAAATCCGGCCCATTAACAGACAAGACAGAGGCCCATAATTACGAGCCCGTTCCAGAATCAAAGACAGACAAAAGAGCCGACTCCTTCGATGGGCCCAAGTGAAACAAACGCCCTGGCAAGGCCCAAACGATGCTGAAGCCGGAGACAGCCAAGCTCGAGCTCGGCAGAAGATGACGTGGAGATAGAGCAACTCGGTCTTTTCCAGTACAACTGATCCGCGTAAATCTCGGAGATCGTTACGATGACGAGGCCGAAATATCGGGACAAAGAGATCAGAGTCGAGACTATTTAAGAAGAGAAGTGGCGACCCATTAAAACAATTCCAACCTAGGCTAAGAACACTTCGATTAGATAGCTCGATTTTATACTTTGTACTCTCTTCTCGACTGTGTTTGTTCTATCTCGACGATCAATCTCAATAAAGTCTTTGATTCATTGGAAACTATACCATTTCTATATCCAAAAGTCCAAATCCACGAATACAAATTCTTAGTGTGAATCCCGGATCTCACATTTGGCGCCGACTATGGGGACATTCTATAGCCTTTCCTATCTTAAGAATCAGATCCTAGAGCCGATAGATCGAGATGAATCCCGACCAAACTGGCTCTCCCAGCGCCACACCACCGGTTGACCGCCCTCAAACGGTCGACAACGTTCCTCAGAACACTACCGGGGTAAGAAACATGGGTCAGACCGACGGCGTGTTGACGAGCTCTGCCTCAGTCTCCACGACCTCGGCACCAGCCGACTCCGTCGCTCAAACAATCGCGATGAGCCTGACTCCGACAAATGTTTTGTCAGGAACTAATGATCCGAGCAAAAACTGGGTGTGGATGAGAAATGACTCAATACCCACCCCAGGAGGGGGATCTGGAATAACCAGACCCAATTCGCCACTACCTTCTGCTCCACAGAGACAAGGGCCAAGCGATCTTGCCGAGATCCGTTCGATGTTAAGCCTGTTGATATATCGAACGAGAAACAACGAGGCAAGCGCAAAGGCCCAAGAGATCGCGAACCGTTCTCTGGCAGCGCAGCTCGAGGAACAAGAGCGGCGCCTGAACGCCCGTCTTGAAGAGCTCGCCAGTCAAAGCCAAGGGGGCAGACCAACGCGAACTCCCATAAGTCCTCCACCGTGTACCCGCTTGGACTTCTCCCAGGTAGTAACTCCTCCGGGAACGTCGGGAAATTTCGGTAATACGTCAAATAGCGGCTTCCGCCCTACAATGACCCCTATCGCGGTACCGACCCCATTTGGTTCGAGTTCAATGGTCACAGATCCAACCGGACCAAGAAACCGACCATTACCCGGGCCACCACCTTTCCCGAGTAACTCTAACATCCGACCGAGGCAACTAGGAGGTTCTGCCTTCGCCTCGAGCTCGGGACTCCTTAACGGATCAAACTCAGTTTAGTTCCGAACGCCCCAGGTCGATCAGATGAGGTCGATCCCAACGATCGATCTCCTCGACCCCATTTTTCCGGAACAAACGTCAGGTCAGGCACAAGTCCAGTTCACAATTGCAGAGGGCGACGAACACGATATGCTTAGACAATACATTGAGCAGGCTAAAGCCCAGTTCAACAGTCTGAGCTCGAAAGTTCACATGGCGACGAGCGCGGCTCCTGACATCGATTGAGTGATCGAAGAAACACAACAAACGCCGTTCACAGATCGGATTGCGTTTGCAAGAATCCGAGAGATCAAGAAAACTAAGTTTCCAGAATTCTCTGGGAAATCAGACCCGAAAGCCCACATCAGGGCATTCCGACTAGCGATGGCAAGGGTGTACCTTACCGATGAGGAGAGGGAGCCAGCCTTCTGCAGGCTCTTCGCAGAAAACCTGTCAGGCTCTGCCCTAGAATGGTTTGCCGGACTGGAAGAAAGGTCCATTGACAACTTCACCCAGTTCATGACGGCTTTCCTCAAACAATACTCCGTTTTCATCGAGGAAAAAACTACTGAGGCAGCCCTATTTGGCGTCTCCAAAAACCCGACGAAACACTTCGCTCGTACATCGACCGATTTAAGGAAATAAAATCCAAAATCGCGAACCCACGAGACGAGGTAGCTATAGAAGCACTGAGACGAGGACTATGGTTCTCAACCAGATTCCGCGAGGAAATAACAGTCCGCGAACCTCAAACGCTCGATGACGCCCTCCATCGCGCATCAGCCTTTGCTCGCCTCGAGGACGAAACCACGACCCTCAGGGAAAAACACCGGAAAGAAAGGAACCCGTCGGTCTCACAGAATTCGAACTCGAAAAAGGATTCCCATAAATCAGGGAACGTCAACGCGGTCGAGAGCCCAAAGAGCTCGAAGAAATTCTAGTTCGACAAGGAAAAATTCTGTGATTTCCACAATAAAAGAGGACACTCGACCGAGGATTGCTATACCCGAGCTAAAGCAGAGGCTCAAAAACAAGAATCCGAAAGCAAAAAAGACTCTGAAGTCGAGGAGGAAACTCTGTCCGACAAAAAGGAAAACAAACAGACATAGGAGCCAAACTCCAAAAAGCACTCTCAGAACAAACGAGAACGATCAAAAGAGCCGGAATCTCCCGAAACACTTCGTCAAGGGTCGCGGAAGCGAGTCGAGTTCATCCTCGGCGAGATTAACCTAAGCGGCACTCCAGGAGGTTTGGCGTTATCCCCGCCTCCGGCTCCTACCAAAAGTTTACGCTCAAGAATCAATCTCCCTCGTCTCTGCGGGGGGGGGGGGGGGGGGGTGTACGGGCTATACCCCCTAAACGAATCGACTTCATCTTCGGTGGCTCCAAGCTTTGACGCGACTCGGTCAATTCGATCAAAGCTCTTCAAAGAAGAGTCGAGACCGACAGAGGGGGGGAAAACCCCAATGTTGGGTCCAGACCACGAAATCGTTTTCTACGAGAGCGAGACAAATAATCTCGACAAAACACACGACGACGCCCTCCTCGTTTGTCTTGTAGTGGGAGATGTCGAACTCTCAAGAATAATGATTGACACAGGAAGTTCGGTAGATGTCCTCTTTTACGACGCGTTCAAAAAGATGGACTTCAACGACTCCGAGATTGTGGAAGAAAAGACACCACTAGTAGGTTTCGCTGGCGAAACGACATACTCGATGGGCTCTGTCTTCGCCCCAGTAATTGCTGGAGGAGTTCGGAGAATGACGGAGTTCGTCATAGTAGATCGGCCAGCTCCCTATAACGCAATCCTAGGTCAACCATGGATATACGACATGAAAGCGGTACTATCGACCTACCACCAATGCGTAAAGTTCCCGACTCCCAAAGGGATCAAAACCATTTACGGAAGTCAAAAGATTTCCGTCATTGCTACATGAACGGATACAAGCAGATCGAGAAATCCCATGCGTAGCAATTACAGAAAGAGGAGGAGCTCGCCACCATGCAGACCAAAAGGTCGAACGACCCCAGTCAAATAGGACCCCCAAAGGACCTCACGACTCAGGTCTGCATAGACGAGGCTCATCCCCGAAAGACTCGTTGGCATCGGAATCGACCTATCAAAGCCGGTTAAGAACGAACTGGTCTCTTTTCTCAAACAGAACGTCGACTCCTTCGCCTGGTCTTCAGCAGACATGAAAGGGATAAACATCGATGTAACCAGCCACGAGCTGAATGTCGACCCAACCTACAAACCGGTAAGACAGAAACGTCGAAAACTAGGTCCTGAGCGGGCCAAAGCCGTCAATGACGAGGTCGATCGGTTATTAAAAATCGGATCGATCAGAGAGGTCAAGTACACCGACTGGCTCGCGAACCCCGTGGTGGTTAAGAAAAAGAACGGAAAGTGAAGGGTCTGTGTAGACTTCACGGATCTCAACAAAGCATGTCCAAAGGACAGCTTCCCACTTCCGCACATCGACCGACTGGTCGAGGCCACCGCTGGACATCAGCTGCTATCCTTTATGGACGCGTTCTCAGGGTACAATCAAATATTGATGAACCCTGAAGACCAAGAAAAGACTTCGTTCATAACGGATCGAGGCACGTACTGCTACAAAGTCATGCCCTTCGGACTGAAAAACGCAGGAGCAACTTACCAGCGCCTCGTCAACAAGATGTTTTCGGGACTCCTAGGTAAAACCATGGAAGTCTACATCGATGATATGCTGGTAAAATCTTCCAGGTACGAGGATCACATCCCCCAACTAAAAGAATGCTTTACCATTCTTAATAAGTATGGGATGAAACTCAACCCAGCTAAATGTACCTTCGGGGTCCCTTCAGGAAAATTCCTCGGTTACTTGGTAACCGAAAGAGGGATCAAAGCGAACCCCAAACAGATCGCAACGTTCATAGAGATGAAATCTCCCAGAACAACGCGAGAAGTCCAGCGCCTAACCGGCAAAATAGCTGCTCTGAATCGCTTCATCTCAAGGTCGACTGATAAATGTCTATCCTTCTATCACTTGTTAAAAGCAAACAAAAAGTTCCTCTGGGACGAAAAGTGCGAAGAGGCATTCACTCAGCTCAAAGCCTACTTAAGCGAACCACCCATACTGGCGAAACCAGTAGAAGGAGAACCCCTTTACCTCTACCTAGCTGTCTCGACGGCAGCAGTAAGTGGAGTCCTGGTTCGCGAGGAACAAAATGAACAACGGCCGGTATATTACATCAGTAAGACCTTGATCGACGCTGAAACCAGATACCCCGCCATGGAAAAACTCGCCTTAGCGCTAGTAACATCGGCTCGGAAACTCCGACCGTACTTTCAATCGCACTCGATCATAGTGATGACCTCTCAGCAACTGAGAACCATTCTTCACAGTCCAAGCCAATCAGGTCGATTGGTCAAATGGGCTATCGAACTTAGCGAGTACGACATTGAATACAAAGCTCGAACATGCCTAAAAGCACAAGTACTGGCAGATTTCATAATCGAGCTCCCTCCGACTATAGAACTCGACCCGACTTCGGCCCAAAGATGGAAACTCTACGTCGATGGAGCTTCCTCAAGACAAGGGTCCGGAGTCGGAGTGAAATTAGTCTCCCCAACGGGTGAAGTACTAGAACAATCGTTTAGATTGGGCTTCGCCGCATCGTATAACGAGGCTGAATATGAAGCGTTAATAGCCGGGCTCAGACTCGCGATAGCCATAGGAGCCCGGGAAGTAAACGCCTTTAGCGATTCCCAACTAGTCACGAGCCAATATCATGGCGACTACGAGGCCAAAGACGAACGAATGGAAGCTTACCTACGGGTAGTCCATACATTGGCCGAACAGATCGAAGAACACGAATCCCACGAGGTGAAAACACTGCAGCCGATGCGCTAGCCGCATTAGCTTCGACATCAGATCCTAACCTCAAAAAGATCATACCAGTCGAAGGGATAGAAAAACCAAGCATCGACATAGCTCTCAAAGCTCTGTCCTTGAAAGAGGACGGGCCCGCTATGAAGGACGATGTCAAACACAAAGAGTGTCCCGGAGACACTAGTAGCGACATCATCGAGATTGATGACGATCTCGATCCTAGAAACACCGTATACGTCGCGAACGTCCCCGACGGACCAATTCAAACCGCATCCACTAGTCAGGGACCTGAGCCTAACAACGACGAAGATTGGAGAACTCCGATCATTTGATACATCACAAACGGCGAAGTTCCCGACGGCAAATGGGAAGCGCGGAAACTTAAAACACAGAGTGCGAGGTACTGTGTCACACAAGGAGAACTCTTTAAAAGGAGCCTCTCCGGACCTTACCTTAAATGCCTTGACAAAAAGCAAGCCCTAGCCGTGATTACACAAACACATGACGGATCCTGCGGAAGCCATTCTGGAGGACGAGCATTGGCCGTGCGAATCAAAAGGCAAGGCTACTATTGGCCTACAATGGCCACCGAATGTGAATCTTTCTCCAACAAGTGCGACAAATGCCAAAAGCATGCCCCAATTATCCACCAAGCGTCGGAGAAACTCTCCTCTATCTCATCACCATATCCATTCATGCGATGGGGAATGGACATCGTGGGACCGCTGGTCGCATCTGGCAAAACGAAAGCCACACACCTGCTGGTGATGACGGATTACTTCACCATGTGGATTGAAGCAGAGTCATATCAGAAAATAAAGGGCGTTCACGTTAAGGAGTTCGTCTGGCGAAACGTCGTTTGCCGACATGGACTACCCCACGAGATCGTCACCGATAACGGATCTCGGTTCATATCAAACACGTTCAAAAAGTTCTGCAGAACTTGGAACATAAAGCTGACTTACTCAACGCCACGCTACCCCTAAGGGAACGGGCTAGCAGAAGCAGCTAACAAAGCGATTATGAACGGTCTCAAGAAAAGGCTCAACGAGTGCAAAACAACCTGGAGCGACGAACTCCCAGCCGTACTCTGGGCCTACCGGACTACCCCCCGCAAATCCACTGGTGAGACTCCCTTCTCGCTAGCTTACGGAATCGAGGCGGTAGTACCAGCTGAAATTCTCGTGTCAAGCATTCGCAAGGAAGAATGCCCACGACAAGAGGAACTTAATAACAAGATGATAACTGACGAGCTCGACCTCGTCGACGAAAGAAGGAACCTCGCATTAGCTCGACTCCAGAATTACCAACAAGCCGCAGCTCGCTACTATGATCCCCGAATCAAAACTCGAAGGTTTCAAGTAGGAGAGCTCGTCTTGCGGAAAGTGTTCGACCATAAAAAGGAAGAACACGCTGGAAAATTAGGAGCGAAGTGGGAAGGTCCTTACCAGGTCACCGACGTCGTAAAGGACGGGGTCTACCGACTCAAGTTGGTAGAAACCCAGAAGCCCGAACTACGACCTTGGAACATCATCAACCTCAAAAAGTAATTCCACTAGGAATACATCAACATAATCAAACTACGAAATGGCTTGATCCCCTTAAAAAGGGTACGTAGGCAGCTCGACTTCAAGTGCAGCCGCCCCCCAAAAAACAAAGCTCACGAGCTCAACAGCTTCTGACGAAATTACACCGACTTATCTTTGTGAAATCAAAATAAGTCCCTTAATCCAATGCTTCTTTCTGTCGTAAAAGTTAAAATCATGGCAAAATACCTTGTCATAACATTCCCAAAACGAAAGACATGAAATTATCTCTTCCAAAACGAAGGATATGAAATTATCTCTTCCGAATCAAAAGATATGAAATTATCTCTTCTAAATCAAAGCGATATGAAAGTATCCCTTCCAAGCGACCTGAAATGGCCTCTCTAAAAGCTAAAGTGATATGAAATTATCTCTCCTAAAATCAAGCGATATGAAATTATCCTTTCCAAGAGACCTCAGACGGTCTCCCACAAAATCAAAGTGATATGAAATTATCCCTTCAAACAAAGCGGCCTAAAACGGTCCCTCCAAACCGAGCGAACTGAAATGATCGTCCCAAAAACAAGCGACCTAGAACGGTCCTCCCGCTTCGAACGAACTGAAATGATCGTCCCAAAAACAAGCGACCTAGAACGGTCCTCCCGCTTCGAACGAACTGAAATGATCGTCCCAAAGAAAGAGATCCAGAATGATCTCTCCAAAATAATAAAATACAATTCTTATAAACCTTGTGCGGATTAAAAGAATCGGGGGGCTACCCCACTCCTCAAGCAAAATAACGAGATCGAGAATTCAAGCATGCAACCTCTACTCACACTCCAAACCGGATCTTTGTAAGTTCACTTCAATTCGATCTCACACTTAATGCTTCTCTTTTCGATTCAGCAATTAAGCCTGAATCTTACATTACGAAGTAGTCGCACCTCAGACTATTCCTAGCAAAGAGCTTGAGCTCAAATGCAACTGACTTAAAAGTTCGCAACGAACCTTCTAAGGCAACACGACAAGTTATCTGCTCGGTTCCTCTAGAGAGGTTCGAACCACCACAATGGCCCAAATTTTATGTTAAGGCATAAAAACAACGAAATCTATGCTAAAGCATGAAAGATTTAAAAAGTCGTTCATAAAAAAAAAACAGTAAAGGATATGATGTCCTCGAGTTCGAACAAAAAGCCCCCTCGGGCAACCAAAGAAAGAAAAAATAAACCCTCTCGGGCAACAACAATAGCAGTTTTAAAACGCAGCATAAGAGGAGTCGCTGATCTGACCCTCCGCCCCGTCACCCGCCTCTCTTCTCGACCGGGAATCGACCTCGTCAGCCATCCTCGGGTCGGTTGGAGGAGCGGGCGGAGAACCCGCCATGGCCACGGAGTCCTCCGATATTTCCAGCAAGGCAAGCTTGCCAATGCTAAAGTCGGAGACCGCCGCGGCCTCCATTTCCGCTAGAGCAACTCGTTTTTGCTCAGCCAGCTTGAGCACCTCCCGGGTCATGTCCACCTCTCCAGCTGCGATCTCGGCAATGAGCTCGATGTTGGCCAAAGTCTCCTGGAGACGGATCTCGGCGCTGGACTAGATTTTCCTCTTCTCGGCTCTCTCTTTGACCCCGGCCAGAATCATCAGATACTGGCCGTGAAGCTCCTTTCGAGCCTTACGAAGCTCGACCCGGTTCGACTCTTCCGCAGTCAGAATCCGGGCCTCCGCGGCTTTAAGCTGACAAGACAGCTCCCTCTCCCTCCTCTCGAGGTGCGCGACCCTGGCCTCCGTAGCGGCATGATCCGCGACCCTCTTCTTCAAACGCTCCTCCCTGGCCAAAGCTTCCTGGAGCTCGGCATTCATCTGGGTAGCAGCCTCTCGAGCATACTCGAGCTCATAGGTCTGGGCATCCAACACCTCGGTTTCAGACCGGACCGCGTACGTGTTCACAGCCTCTACAGCCCGCACAAAAAGATGTCGGTTCAAAAAAAAAAGGGAAAGGAAGACCAAAGCAAGAATGTCTTACCTTCCCGATGACCGCCATCTTCTCATAATACGCACTGCCGAGGACCGTTTCCCCAGAAACCGCGAGCTCGGAACCGAAAGGCTTAATGCGCCTCAACAGGCGAACCACACCTTCCGGGTCGTCCGCAACCGAGCACTCCTCTCGCTCAGACCCCTCTGGACTCCTTCCCGCGTCTATTTTACGACGCTTCGGCGAAGGAGGAAGAGAACCTCCTCGACTTCGACCATCTTCCCCTTCAGACATATCCGGTCGAGAGTCGCAGAGAGCAGTACCTCCAGACTGAGGTAGAACCGCCTCTTGTTCGGCCAGAGGGAGAACCGCGTCGACAACCCCCGCAGTCGTCCCCTCCGGAACCGTCACCGGAGGGAGCGAGGTCCGAGCAGGAGGAGGAGGATAAGCCGGAGGCGGAGGAGGAGCCCGATCAAAGGCAAAGAGGAGAGCGTTACTAAGCGCACCCGCCTCCATCTTGTCGACCAGGTCGACCGGATCCTTCCCATTCCGGCGACCGCTCACTCTACGAGGCGGCACCTCGCGAGAAGAAGAATCAGCAGCCGAGCTGCCGCCCGGAAGAGATCGAGCTATAAAAAAAAAAATCAGTCGAGTCAAAACGACGACGATGAACAAAAACATTGCTAACAAAAACGACTCACTCTCTCCGACCCGCTCGGCAATACGAAGCGGAGGCTGAGAAGCTTGAGCCGGGAGAGGCCGAGAGGGTTCAGAGGGAAGCAATGGGTTTTGAGGGACCTGAGTGCGGCTCCGCGGAGCTCGCTCAGGGCCGACCCGCAGAGCGGCCTGCACACGCCCGATCGTAAAACTACCCCAATTAACATCGCCCCCTCTCAGACGAGCTAGTAAAGCCTCTGTGATCGGGTTGGTAGCAAGCGACTCCGGAGCCTCTGTGAGAAAAACCAGACCAGATAAGGGGCGGCCTAAAAAATAAAAAGAAAAAGAAAAGAAAGGCGAAAACGCTAGGACCAGAGCCTTACCGACGCCGGACGACCATCGGGACGGGATGACCGAATAGTCAAAGTCCCTGACCGAATGATGGGTTATTCTGAATAAAAAGTATCGGTCCTTCCATACATCTTTCGTCGGAACGTCCTCGAGGACCCGCCCAAAACGAGGCGAGAGATAGTAAGTCCCCCGTAACTTAGTGTTGTGCTTCACCGAGCAAACACGCATGAGTTCCTCAGGCCCGAACTCGATTCCTTCTTCGGCCGCCCTAACTCCGAGTCCGATGACATATCGGACAAAGTTTGGCGTCATCTGATGGAACGCCAGTTGAAGCTGGGCCAACACCAAAGAGATCAAGCGGGGAATAGGGAAGAAAAGCCCGCATTTCTCGAAGTAGGTGTATGAGGCGCAGCAATAACCCTCCACCGCGGTTTCCGGCGACACCGCCGGCGACGGAATCACAATTTCCACCTCCGGTGGAATCCTGCAAACCCTCCGCAACCGTTCTATTTGGTCTACAGATAGGGAAGACGGCGGATGTGGACCAAACGAGCCCGCCGCCGTGCTAACACTAGCCCCTGTCGCATCTCTGAGAGCCATAAAAAAAGACGGTGTGTCGGAACAAAGAAAGCAAAGAGCTATGGGAAGAAATTTTTCCGATAGAGAGAGAAGTAAAAAAAAAACCAGAGCAAAAGTGAGAGAAGAAGTGAAAGTGGGGAAGGAAGAAATCACCACTCGACAAAATACGAGAAAATTATAGTGGGAATCGTGCAAAATCTTAACCGCATGATTCCGAACTCGTAATAATTACGAGAAAATCGAGGTGATTTGGACTCCTCGCTCTCCCCTTAATCCGACCAAAAATATGAAATCAACGGCTGTGAGCGTGCAGAAATTAGGTCACATCATCAAAAGAACGAGCCTGAAAAGACTCTTCGCGACCTTTGAATCTCAGCCGTCGACGGTCGACCAGATTCACGGTTGGAGATGAAATTCTCAAGAAAATACACGCTATGACTGCCGACGCGCTAAAAAGCAGATCAGCTCGTCCCACGCGCCTGGCTCCGCACCATTGGATCGAAACAAGATCAACGGATAGGGCAAAAATAATCATTAGATTTGTCACATCCGAGGCACGCACCTCTTCCCAAGAACGTCCACCGCCCATTAACCTCGATCTCTCGAGTTCAATGGGCTGGGGGGCTATTGTTGGTACTGGATTTCCCTCTAGGAAATCCGGCCCATTAACAGACAAGATAGAGGCCCATAATTACGAGCCCGTTCCAGAATCAAAGACAGACAAAAGAGCCGACTCCTTCGAAGGGCCCAAGTGAAACAAACGCCCTGGCAAGGCCCAAACGATGCCGAAGCTGGAGACAACCGAGCTCGAGCTCGGCAGAAGATGACGTGGAGATAGAGCAACTCGGTCTTCGCCAGTACAACTGATCCGCGTAAATCTCGGAGATCGTTACGATGACGAGGCCGAAATATCGGGACAAAGAGATCAGAGTCGAGACTATTTAAGAAGAGAAGTGGCGACCCATTAAAACAATTCCAACCTAGGCTAAGAACACTTCGATTAGATAGCTCGATTTTATACTTTGTACTCTCTTCTCGACTGTGTTTGTCCAAATATCGACAAGCCAGGCCCAAATTGGTGCCGTCGATCCAAACCCGAGAATTCTGAGATTAATGGTCAAAGAACCATTATCTCGAGGGGGCGTATTAGGGACATAAATACCACATCGGTAGTTGGAAGGGATCTCACTTAATATATATAAGGAATATGGGCCAATCCACTTATCACCAATTGGTTTTAGGTTGGAAGCCCATAGACTTTAATAAATTGCAGTTTCTACCCCCCCCCCCCCCATTATTTTCAGATATCGGATTGCGTCTGACAAAAAGTCAAGAATCGGTCAATTTCATGTCATATTACATCAGAAGTGTGACAAAAAAAATCAAATTTGAATCAATTGCAAAACTACCCTCTTCTCATTTAGACTTCTTAACGATGTCTTTTTTTCCAAAGGATTTTCACAGACTTCTCTGGAGGTCTGGCAATTGAAAGTCAATTGCAAAACTACCCTCTCGTTGACCATATTGAATTTTACGAAAAATAGATTTAAACAGAAGTCTGAGATTACAATTCGGATCTGAAAATCGACGATATGAAAATATTCTTACCAATGTCTGATTTCCGTTTGTTTTTAGCCTCGTCGATTTCCCAGAACGTCTAATATCACCGAAAACCCCAAATCCGAGACGTGTTTTGCTGTTTTTATAAGATGATAAACTATTTCGCTACTTTTGAATCGAAAAATCTCCGAAAATCAAAGGGGAAAAGAGAAATCGGTGAGGAGAACGTCTGAGCTCAGATTCTTGAGCTTTAATGGTGGAAAAACGAGATGGATTAAACATTAACTCGTCGGCGATGGTGGGTGTCGTGATTGTTGAGCATTTATGGCAATGGCATTTTCGTGAATATCCAAAATAATTTTGGGTCCTTTTGTCTTTTGTTTAAAATATCAGACTTCATATGAACTCTGACGATGACATTCTTGTAAATAGCCAGATTAGTAAAGGGATATATTAGTGATGGAGAGAAATGAGAAGGCCGAAGACATAATCAGAGTTGACTTCAATTTCGATGACATTTTTGTAATCGTCCCTATTTTTTAACACCTTTTCCGATTTCCGGTCTCCCTATCTCTTGACAGGCTCTGGTGGCCATGTGGCACTGGCCGGTCTGGTTAGTGTTCATTTTTGTATAGTTTTCGTCAATAGAAAATTGGCCTGCTCATCGTGCAGACATATGCTAAAACGTGGACTATTCCACACTCACCATCTTCAAGTTTTGCCGAATGACACTTTGTATCAGACAAATCCGCAAAGAAATAAACTATAAACCAATTGTTTATTTACACGAAAGTGACCAATAAAATCGCCATTAAATCTTTTAAAAAAATAACACACCAAAGAATTAATAATCATGAGTTAGTAGTAGTAGTAGTGTCATATCAATATTAGTTACAAGAACACCATTCATTCCTCGTCTCTCAAGCAATTCCCTGGAAGAAGAAACTTGTACCTCTCCGCATTCTCCAATAGGTAGGCCGGAAGATGAACCGCCGAGTACGAATGCGGAATCGGACCCATTTTCCCGATGATGTCTTTAAACGTATACTCCTCCGGAATCATGTCGAACAGATCCTCTCCGGTGCATATAACTCTCTGAACCCTTTTCGGATTCAAGTAGTGGGCGAATCTCACTCTATCGTAATGACTATAAGCTTTCATTTTGAACACAAACTCACTGATCCTTCTGAAACAGAAGCTACAATGCCATCCTGAATCAGCCAAGATCTCATCCGACTGTCTGTAATGCGCGTATTTCGTTTTACCCGTCTGATATCTATGAACGGAAGCTCTCCAGCTCTTATCATCGACCGGGAACTCAAAAGAGTAGAGATAGTTCTTCAGTCTGAGATGGAGGATTTGCGGTATGTCATCGCACCAACGGAGAAGATTTATCGTGTGCCTGCTCGGGATCTCATCAACATCAGACATAATCAACAAGTCATCATCTGTAATACCCGCGATTCTTAAAAGCTGATCCAACGCAACTCTCTGATAAGCTTCTTCATAAAACGGATTCTTCTCTCCTTTCTTGAACCTTCCTCCAATAGACCCGTAAGTCAACCGTGGCTCGATGAACTTAAACTCATCATCCCTGTGGCTCGCGAAGACAAGCGGTTTCGGTAATCCGGTGAACGTCGAGTTCGACTCAAGGAGAACAAACTGAGTAACGTAAGGGTATAGTTCTTTCCACCGTATCGTGAGAAGCTCCACTTCGGTGCTGAAGAGAACAGCGTCATAGACACGACGAGGGTATTCACGGATTCCCCAGCCGTGGAGTTTACAGAGCGATTCCATGGAAGCGTTCTCGTGGTGATAATGCGGAATCTCGTGGAATGGTTTTGGAGGTGATTCCCATAAAGGTCTCAAGAAGTATGAAATCTTGAGGCCGTGAATGTATACACCAATAACACACATCGGGACGATTACTAAGAGAAATAAGATTGATTTCAAGTCCACACCACGCAAGATACAGCAGAGTCTAGAGATGCCAAAGCCTCGATCCGATTCCTGCGACATAAGAAAAAGAGAAAATGTCAATAGCTAAATCCGAAACATCCACTTGAATGTGAACAACCATCGATGATTAAGACAAACTAACAAAAATTTGAACGACATATTGTAAGATTGCTTCTACTTTTGTTCTGTTCAAACAGATAGATCAATCAAATTCAAGAGAATTGTATTCCTTATGAATCGTATCCTAAGGAATGATCAGAACCATAAAATCTATAGTTCAGAACAAGAGTAGAAGCCAAATGGGTTCCGTTTACAAATCAAGGACCACTGTCTAAAGAAGATCTTGTTTCAAGAACAAATCATAAATTCAATTTGAAGAAATGATTAAAGGGAGAAAGAAGAGAACCTGTGTGCCACCTAAATCATCGGACTTTTTAGAACAGTAGTGACCACCGTTTTCTCCCATCATCCACCACATCTTCTTCGACTTCCTCTAAACACTGAACAAGAGTACGATCTCTGCTCGCCGGAGTTAAAAGAAAGAAATAAAACTCAGAAATTGATTCGACAAGAGATAATAATAATATAAATAAACACAGCTCGATGATTTCTACCGGAGGATATAAGTAAAGGAAATAAAGAAGAATTAAAGAATGAAAGAACAAGAAACAGAGCTTTTTCTGTGTTTATGTCGTGTATGTTTCTCGGAGCTCTATAATGAAAAAGAATAGTAATAAATTGAGATGCTTTCTGAGTTTACGGTGAAGATGATTATCTTATGGCTGCCTTTTTAGCCTCGAGAAGTACGGCTAAGGGTAAATTAGTCAAAGAAGAAAGTATCAACGTTCCGATTGGTTTGGCCTTTGAGTATTAGTATCAATTTATCATCTCTCTCCACGCGTTGCGGCTTGACTGAGTCCCCCACTTACTACAACTTTTGTCGTGTCTTTTTGGTTGAGAAAGGCTACGGAATCACTTGTGCACTCTTTCTCTTCCACAAACACGTGGCTTCCACCGTAATTTTAGCTATTTTTGTTTGTTTCATATAAGTTGTTTTCATATAACTATGTACCCAATCGTAATTTATGGTTTTTTTTATGATTGGTTAAACCGTTTTTAATTATATCTTTATTAGTATTTTTAAATCAGAAAGTAAATTTCTTAATCTTTGTGCTTTTAACCAAAACTACTTACATTTTGAAACAGAGGGATTATTAAGGTTTTGAATCGTAAATGCGGTCAGGAGGTACAAAATTAATTACAGATTAAAACACTTTATTTTTTGAGCGGACACAATTTGCTGCAGACACAATCCACTGCGGACAAGATTTATTTTTTTATAAAAACGGTACACATTTGGTATGCAGTGGACTTCTTTGATTATTTTCTGTTCGCAGCGGACTTGAATAAAAATTATAAACGGTAAAAAAAAAATTTTTTAATCATTTGCAGACTAATCCACCCTAACCGCAGTTACCATTCAAAGCCTAAACTTTAACTTACAGCAGCCATACATTATAAAAGTACCGATGTCAACATTTTCTTTATAAAACAAAGCTAAGGTAGTTGAAAAAAAAACTAAGGTATTCCTAGTTTTGTTTATGAACAAAGGCTTTGGTAATCATAGTTTTTTTTTGAAACACAGTTTTTTTTAACAAGGTTTTTAGGTATTCATAGTTATAAAGCAAAATTTTCAGGATGTATACTTACTAGGTACAAAGTCCGCGATCTTATTTT
The DNA here is from genome assembly GCA_030180135.1 of Orychophragmus violaceus. Taxonomy (NCBI): domain Eukaryota; kingdom Viridiplantae; phylum Streptophyta; class Magnoliopsida; order Brassicales; family Brassicaceae; genus Orychophragmus; species Orychophragmus violaceus. The sequence continues at coordinate 33,215,872 of CM058231.1, read as the reverse complement.
GAATAAATATAATTTTAAATGTATTTTTAAAAAATAAATTTTAATATATTTGTAACTATTAAATAATTGTATATCCATAACAAGTAAGTTACGCATTTAAAAATATATTTTTATTAAACTATATTTTCATTAAACTAAGAAGTAAGTTTGAAACGGTAACAACGACACCTTCTTTTAAATTATGTAAGAAACATTTAACATTGAATACATAATTGTAAGGTCACTTCAAAAGATTTTGTTGAATAACAAATTATTCTTGATAAATTACATATATCTTATATTTTACTTCGTTATATGTATTTTTATAAATGTTAACCTCAAATAAAAAATTAATTGCATGTTGAGTAACATGTTTTGGTATGACATTTCATAAATTAATATAATTTGAAGTGGTTATTATTTTTTCATATGTGGCATCATCACATATATGTAGGATTAATGATAGTGTCATAATATTTGTAATGATTAATTATGATATTATTTCTACATACAATGAAATTAGATAATGATTATATTATACATAAAAATACTTTTTCAAGAGTATTTGACTCTTTTTAAGTTTGGATTACACCCAATTCTTTGTACAATAAAATAACCAAATTTTTGTATTCTTGTAAGCTATGTTACAAGGGAAATAAATATAATTTTGTGTTTTTCGCTTTTAATTATGATTCTCTTCTCTATTGATATGTTTCCCTACATAAACTTTTATAAGCACGCTAAATGTTGTAATGTTTGAAATTTGTTTACCAAAAATCCAATAATTGCAATGTTTAACATGAATGGTTGTAACAATTCACTTGAACCATTGCAACTATTTACTTAAGTTTCTAAATTTTTGGATTTTAAAAATAAAATTATAAATAAAGAGATATCTAAGAAAATGGATAATTAAATTGATAAGATAAATTAATACAATATAGCTTAAAATAAAAAGTTATTAATATTTAATCTAATATATAGAGCAATGTCTTACAAAGAATGGTGATTTGCAAGAATATTGCTTTGGCCACTAAAATTAAAGTACATACCCAACTGTTTGGTCAATTAGGAAACTACCATGGTCAAACAAACATTTGCGCACCAAAGACGAAATTGCCCTCCTTCTCTTGGCAGACAAGTTTTTGTCTTTATCTTCTTTATCTCAACCACCATAGTTATTGTGCATGAGAAAGTCCGACCACTTTTCAAAAAAAAAAACCCAAGTTCGACAACAAACATTGATTATATACAGATTACCTAAGCATATAGTCGATATACTATATTTAGAACAAATAATCGATTATGTGTAGATCGTTGGAAGGCAGATGGTGCTGCTCTTAAGGGGGAAATGGCGTCAAGGAGAATATGGTGTCTGGAGTTTTGTGGTGGACAAGAAAGGAAATAGCAAAGGGGTGTCGCTCAGTTCAAGGCTAACATATGACAAACTTGAAAAACTTGTGAAGGAGAAGTTGGACATAAAAGACAAAGAAAAAGTTTCTCTAACATATTAGTGGCGCATTACATGTTAATGGATGAAGGAAAAGTTGCACCTCCCGTGTCAATCCTAACCGACGACGATGTCGCATTGTTTGCCGAGATGAGAGCTGAGATAGATCAACTCAACCTCTGCGTTACCTTGGACGAGGACATTAATGAAAAGCTGTCGTTGTATATGAAAATGGAGATGGACGAGACGCAAGAAAAGAGACAGAAGATAACACAACCACATAGAATTTTCCAACGGAAGAGGAGGTTAATGGTTAGTTATTCACTTCTTTTATAGACAACTAAAATATCAGTGTAGTTGATTATATTAAAAAAAAGTCGCAGTTTTGATGTTGTTTGTCATATTCCTGGGTGTAGTGCTGGTGGGGTTCCTTAACAGAGATGGAGACAAATATATAGATGACTTTGATGGCTTAGGTGATAACGAAAATGGTAAGATATTCAATGACGTATATGAATACTTAAGCGTATACCCTTTATAATATTTAGGTAGTTGATTATCTAAACTGTTTTCATGTCAACTAATAGTTGTCTACTTTATAGATGTAGATGACGTTGATGGCTTGGGTGATAACAAAGATGGTAAGATAATCGATGACGTATCAGAATATTTAGGTAGTTCATTATCTTAATGAGTATTAATTATGTGAACTAATAGTTTTCTAATATATAGATATAGATGACTGTGGTGGCTTGGATGCAATCTGCCTTGCTTGGGACGATGTGGATAAGAAGGGTCCTGACAGTTTGGATGAGGAGTGGCATGATTTTGATGTAAATGACAATGATGAGTGTAACCATGCTGCTAATGGGAAGTCTTACGAAAGAATACTAGGGGAAACAGACTCTGGAGAAGAAATTCAGTTTGAGGTTGGTGAAAGTAGCCATACGAAGAAGGGGTTCAACTGCGCAATATATACGATTGATGGAGTCTTCACTGATAAGATAACCCTCCGGCTATGTTTGGTAGAGATGCATGCCCCTCCTGTATTTGATGAAGTTGAGAATGATGGTACGTAGACACTTATCTATGTACGATATTTAGACGAATACATATTTTATTGATCTTTTCAAGAAATTGTCTATACGACTCTATATTTTATTAATGTAAGCATGAATCGATGGTGCTTTGAGGGATATCTGATATGAGGGCGACAATATTTTTGTTGGCCGAATCTTCAGAAACAAGTTGGAATGCAAACTTAAAATGGCAATTCACACAATTAACAGGAAGTTCCACATTAAGACAAGACGTTCTACACCAACATACATGGAATTTTTGTGTGTGATCTCTACCTTTCCATGGCGTGTGTATGCTTCAATTATGGATGCTACTGGGAATTTTCATATTAAAAAGGGAAATTCACACACACATGTAGCATAGAAGATCGACGGCAGTACCACATGCAAGCAACAACGCAAGTCATAGGAGAACTGATTTAAGGAAGGTTTGGGGATGGGCGTAGGGGTCCACGTCCACAAGAAATCCAACATATAATGCATGACCAGTTCCATGTGAACATCTCGTACTGGAAGGCATGGAGATGCAAAGAGGTAGCAATGGAGAAGACATGTGGAGCAATATCATGCAGTTTTGCATTGATGTCGACATATGTAGAGAATTTTCTAAGCTCCAACCCATGAACAATTTGCAAAACTGAATACGTGGTGGAAAAATGGATTTACGAGGTTCAAATATCTTTTTATCTCGTTTGCGGCGTCAAATTCGCGACTGAAATACTTGAGACATGTTGTTCTGATCGACGGTACACATCTTTGGAGGCATGGTGGCTGCCTTCTTTGTGCAAGCGCACAAGATGAGAACTTTAAAATATACCCAATTGCTTATGGAGTAGTAGACATCGGAAATGACGCTTCTTACGAATGATTTTTCAAGTGCCTGCGAACAGTCATACCAGATGATAGAGGGGTGATGTTCATCTTAGTCAGACACTCAAGCATTTACACATGAATAAGGAAGGTAATGTATATATATGTATACCTAGATCGACTACCTAGTCGACTACATAGTTGACTGTATCGTTGGTGTTTTCAACTATATTAAATAAGTAGTTGGCTACTATCAACTGACTATTATAATTGTGCTACATTTTATGCTTCAGCTGGACACGGTGCTTGTTTGGTTCATCTATCAAGAAACGTTTCATCGCGGTTTAAGGAGAGCCGTCTTCCTTCTCTAATGGTCCGGGCGGCCAAGGCATACAATGTGTTGGAGTTTGGGCAGATTTTTGCGGAGCTCCAAAGCATAAGTCCGGAATGTGGCTAGTACTTGCTTGATGTAGGTCTACCACACTGGACAAGGGCTTACTGCATGGGTGATAGGTACAATCTCATGACCACAAACGTCGTTGAGTCACTCAATAAATATTTGGAAGAGTGTATGGATTTCCCACTTATATCAATGCTGGAAGCAATAAGGATGAGTGTAATGGATGGTTTGTGAGAAGGAGAGCGGCTCGTTCCTCCGACAACAGTGTACTTACTCCAAAGTTAAGAGAACTCCTGGACGAGAGATTATATCCAAGCACAACTATGGTGGTTTATGAATCTTCTCCCTTAAGAACTTTAAATAATAATTGTAGATAACTACTTATAAAATTATAGTAGTTGAATCCTTAAATAAAATTAGTACTCTAACTAGACATGTACTTAACAATTCGAATAATGGTAGTTAACTATTTCCCCTGTTTTAATCTAAGGTGGTTGTGATAAACCCGAATGAGATTGAGGTTAAGAACAGAAAGAAGGAAAAGTTCCTTGTCAATTTGGAAGCCAAAACATGTAGCTGCATGGAGTTCCAGATGCTGAAAATACCATGTTGCCATGCTGTCGCTGCTGTGGCATATAGCAACAGAAAATTTGATGAGCTTGTGGGAGAGGTCTGTACTACCAAGTTTAGGAAGGAACTCTACGAAGGGGTTTTCCACCATGTACCTACTCTGGCTGTTTCCGGTGAAGCAAATCCTCTTCCACCGGTTATGCACCGCCCACCTGAATGCCTGATATGTTCGAGTTTTAATCCATAGAGCTATACTGCAAGTGCACATAATGTTGGAATCCCTAGGATCCAGGGTCTAGGTGATTGAATCTAAGAACTGACCTCGTGTTTACCTGGAGATTGGCAGCGGAAATTGGAGCAGGTAAACGAGATCTAGAGCGCCTCAATCGCTACGCCTCTATCGTAGTCCACACGCACACAAGCTGGAATCCGCCGGGATGCTAGTGCCGGGAATCGGATCTCCTGTGGGTCTTATGAGTTTCTGTGTCTCTGCTTTCTCTCTGAGAAGCGACACTTACGGCTTGGGCTCAGGTCGATCGTATAAGACATTATATATCGACCTGGGATGACCTAAACCACCTGCGGATCAAACCCGGCTCGTTTAAGTCATTAATTCGAAACTTCAGTCTCGAGGCCCGATGTGCATCGATCGATGCACATACTGCATCGATCGACACACCTAATCGAAAAGCCTGCGTCGATCGACACATTGATTGCATCGATCGACACACCTCTTCAAAACTCAATTCAATGTGTATCCAATACACATTGATCGGATCATATGCCAATGATCAATCCCACACAAAGTGTATCCAGCTTGCTTAGGTGTGTGATCCTGTAGGTTCACACGATACTAGAAATGAGTTAGAACTCATTTGTCATAAGTGGTTTCTAGCAAAACATTATGACTACCTAGTATCACATGAATTGTCCGATCTCGACAATACAACTACCTTTAGAGTAAGTACAATATGATTTCAGGACATAATCCCAACAATATCCCACTTGTACTGGAATCATCTATTCCCATAATCCCTTTGTCGCTATATCTCGATATGGCATAAGGCAAGAAACTGTGTCATCCTTATTATAGCCAATATCATGTTCATCGAACTTCTGATTTATACTGATAAAACAAACGACTGACAATCACCTCGTTTGAGCACGGCCATGCATTTTCTCAGTATAAAATCTTCGATGGGCCCTAAGATATTTATCTCCCGTTATCCAGGAGGGACAAATCCCATCTTGTTCCATCCCTGTTTCTACACATACTTCATGATACGCATAAGCAATGCCATTATAGCCGCCAGTTACGGAACGACGTTTGACAAGGTCAATACGCACCAATTCATATGCTAGAAAGCATGATGAACTCAGGTCTAAGGACTATACTCTATAGTCGTAATGAGAAACTCTCATGACACAGATATAACTATCCTGTAGAGTTCTCATTAGCGAGTCATGTCCGATCATATGTTCACCAACATATATTTATGTGACTGACTGTGATAATCATATCATTGACTCCATGAAACTTAGTCTAACAGCCACCTCACATACTAGTCTCGCGCGGTTATTGGTGCCCCACTTCAATAACCTCGACTAGGGACAATCATAATTTATGTCATCTTTTACTTATAGGGTTTCATGATCAAGTCCTCAACTTGATGACCTATATGATGACCATAAAATACTTTGGGACTATTATTTAATTATCCAATAATTAAATAATACCGATGTCAGTTTTAACTTACATAAACACTACCAAAGCATGTTTATGTGAAGTTTACAACATAACTAAAATGACTCCCACTAGAATCAAGATCATCTCTTCAGATATCTTATACCTATAGCACTCAGAATAAATTCCGTGCTTAGGTTGTGGGAGAGACAACAGTGTTATTGCTTGAAACAATTTCAACAAACCACACCGCCATTCAGATGAAAGCACTATTCTACGGTCCACTGCTTGGAGCCTTTCCAACAGTTAGCACCGCTATTCAGACAAAGAGACATAACCAGGTGGGAACCGGGAATTGTCTTTGTCCGTCTGACTACTTTCAACTGGTTCGTCACTTTATCAGTTCACCACGAACCTATCCTTAGTGTTCCTCAAACACTTGAGATATTTCTGGTAACTGTTCAGTGACTATTACCGGAACATTTTTGGTGTTTTCTCGTCATGCTTTATGCGTAAGCTGCATTTAGACGAGTGCAAAATATGGCATTCATGATGGATTCTATTGCATCAGCATAAGCAATCACACTCATTAATATTAGTTCAGACAGTGTTCAAAAACACTTCTTCTTGCTAATATTGTTACTAGCTCAGTGACGAGTGCAAAAGACACTTCATCTTGCTTAGATTATTGCCATAAGACCTTTGGTATGAAGCCATTCTTGGAATCAAGCACTTTAGGACTGTCCAATACCTTATCAACGTAAGGATTTTGACACAATCCAATTAGCCTACTCAATCTAAATCAATAGATTCTAATTCCAAGAATTCACGAGGCTACTCCCATGTCCTTTTGTTTAAACTTGACTTCCGACCCAAATCTTGACAAGACTTTAGCGTCGGAACGTCGTTTATGAGATTCAAGTATGTTATCTACATACTGTGTGAGAATTGCCATTACGCTCCCACTGGTCTTCTTGTAAACGCATGGTTTCTTTTCTTTCTGATCAAGTCAAAACTTTTGACCACATTATCAGAATGTTGATTCCAACTCCAAGATGTTTGCTTTAATCCAGAAATGGATCGGTGAAGCTAACATGCATACCCAACCAATTTCGGAGTTGGGGCTCACCATCGCTTCCTTGAATTTCGCATGCTCGTCACTTTTCAATGATCAACAGATCACGACAATTGGTTACGAGAAATCACTCTCGAGTTAGTGACGGATCCTTTCGGATCTGCGAACTTCAGGCTCCACAGGTGTAGATCCTACAACATTTTGTAGATCTCACCGCTGCTCTCCCTCAACAGGTTGAGCAGCCTCCTGTGTTTATCGAATTTCTTCGATGTGTACTTTTACTCCCACTGTTCCCTTTGAAAGTACGATCTTTCTCAAAAGACACAGTTCTGGACAACAAAAGTACTAAGCCTTGGTTTCCTTAGGACAACCAGCGAGGTAGAACCCATCATATTTGGGTTCAAGTTTGTTTGTTGACTACTGTCTTACACAAACCTTGCAATCCCAATCAATCAGAAAAACAAACTTGGAAATCACCCAGTCCACATCCAATGTGGTGTTTTTACTGATTCTGATAGAAACTTATTTAGCGTAAACATAGACATTTTAGAACGTATTCTTAAATGATTATGGAAGATTCCTGTGATTCATCATTAATCGGAGCATATCTAATAAGATCCGATTCGTAATCTCAGAAACACCATTTAGGTTTTCAGGAGAAAAGAGATGTGATATGACTTCACACTCACCTAGATGATCACCCAGTTCTTGACTTAAGTATTTTCTTCCGCGATTCAATCGAGGATCTCAATACTTATGTCAAATCGGTTCAATACTTCACCTTGGAACTCCTCAAGGGATTCCTGCTCGTGTTTCATCAAATGAACACAACTATACTTATTGATGCCATCAATAAGTCAATGAAGTATTGAAGTTTTCCTTTGGCACTAATGCTTATCGGGCCACATACATCAGTATGTGTTTGGCCCAATGAGCCTCTGGCCTAAAGAAGCCTTAGTCATTTGGCCCAGCAAGCAGGATTCATGTCTCAATTGATTTACAATCAAATGAACCTGAAGCCCATAACTATGGAACTTATGAATCCGCTTCACTTTATCTGGTCAAATCGACTATGCTAAAGAAAAATCGACTTCAAGTCATCAGACTTAAACCGTTTGGTATTTATGTTATATTCTAACTCATGTTGGTTTAAGATATAAAACCCATTCTAAACGGGGTGCTACCATTAAATATTTCATTACGATCAAAAGAACAAAACTTGTCTTTTATCAAAATGAAAAACATCCAAATTCTCAAAAGAAAATGAAAGACATTTTGCATATAGCAAGTACATGGTGGCAATTACTTAATTTCAAAAACCATGTCTGAAAGGCTCCTACAAGTGGAGAATCTCTACGGCTCATGCAGCAACCATTGCTCCATACCAGACACGCAGTTCCACTTGTCCTTTCTTCAACGTTCTACTGTCGCTTAGGTCCTGCATATTTCAAAAATATCAGTACCACAACTAGTATCCAATACTAACGTAGAACTTGAATTAATAACACAATACCTGAAGAAGAAGTACCATACATCTCCTTCATCTCTTGTGAATCTTCCAAGAATTTAATGCAATCTCTCTTCCAGGAATTTAATGAACTTATCATAGCTTGATGGCAGTGACTGCAGAATGATGTCAGTGGCCAACTCTAAGCTGACAGGACATTCCAGTTTCCCTAGGTTATCAATGTAACCCATCAGTTTAATGACATGAGGACTTACTGGAGCATCCTTTGGTAGCTTGCACTCAGTGAGAGACTTCACCATCTGGAATCTCTCAACTCGTGCCAGATCCTGAAACTTCAGTTTCAGGCTGGTGATCATCTCTATTGGCGACTCCATGTTCTCGTATTGACTTTTCAAGTCCGAGCTCATGGTAGCCAACATCAGACCACGCACATCTACCACATCAATATAATGCTTATTCCAAGCATTATATGCTGCATGCGAGCGATTGGTCCCAAGCCTTTCTGGAAGAGCTTTCTCAAGGACATAGTCCTTGCTCTCCTGCTTGAGAATGAATCTCAGATTCCGATACCAATCCAGAAAGTTGGATCCATTTAACTTGTCCTTCTCATGGACGGATCGCAACGAGAAAGTAGTCATAGACATAAGCTGAAATCCAAGAAAAACAAAGATTTAGTTATGTATATGATGAGAAATCTTATTCAATAAGAAAAATCGCATTATATTCAAACAATGTTTCCTCTATGAATACAATGATCCAAGATCCATACTTCATCAAAATCTGAGTGGGCGACTCGCCATCACCCAAACTTTAGTTATCTAGGTAAGCAAATCATTGCTAATTGCACTCAGTGCAACTCTTGGTTGTGGATGAGACAAAATATGTCTAATCCACTCTGATGTCTCTGGGCCCAGAACTTCCGATAGTCCAGTCAAGTAAAACCAATCTTTTCAGTCTTGTGACAGTTGACAGTTGCACTGCAAGTCTGTTAATGACCACCTGCCTTGCTCATGCCACTGTGGATACCAAGGACTCCAAGAATATCCAACAATGAACCGAGTCATGACAGTAGACGAGATTGAGCAAGACATCGAGGTTACTTAATATTTGGTTGAGGAAACTAAACCCTGAAAGGTTAGCCAATCAATCTGTCAGGTCATGTAATTGTTGATGTTTCAGCACTGCAAATCTATCAACACAACTACCTGTCTTACTCATGCAATTGTGGACACCAAGCTCTTAGCTAGACCATCACACAACTAAATGAGTCTTGACAGTTGACCATATTGAAGCTAAGCTTTGATCAACGTTTAGGTCTAGTTTGGTTTTTGCAAATTCAAGGTTCAACAACCAGAATTTCGAGTACTGTATCGATCGACGCAGACCATGTCTGTCGATCGACACCACCAAACAAAAACCAGACTTCAATAACCGGTTAATCCAATTAACCCGGTTCATTAAACCAGTTATGTGATCGACACAACCTATGTGTGACGGTCGACATAGGCCCAAACCGAAGATAGTTTTGATAACCGGTCCAATCCAATTGAACCGACTTATCTGATCAAACTGATCTTAACGAATCGGTTTATACTAATTGGGATAATCAGTTCAATCCAATTGAACCAATTCATCCAATTTAAACCGTTTTAATCAGTTTCAACTAATTGCGATAACCGGTCCAATTCAATTAAACCGTATTATCCAATCAAACTGATCTTAACCAATCAAATCGGTTTATGCCAACTGAGATAACCAATTCAATCCAATTGAATCAATTTATCCAATTTAAACCGGTTTGATCTACCTTAACCAAACATGATAACCAGTTCAATCCAATTGAACCGATTAACCAATCGCAAGGCCTGTGTCGACCGACATTAAACCTGTGTCGATCGATACAGTAGGGTATTAGGGAACTTTAATCGAATTAAACCGACATAACCATGCGAGATAACCGGTTCAATCCAATTGAACCGACCTATCCTTTCGCACAGCATGTGTCGATCGATGCACCCAGTGTGTCGATCGACACAGTGCGATTTCTAAATCGAAACCCATTCTTTAATTAGGCGAATTCGCGGTGCATCGATCGACACAAACTTGTGTCGATCGACGCTATGCGAAAACACAATTGCTTTTGCATTTTCGCGCTGCATCGATCGATGCACCCAGTGCACCGATCGATGCTGTGCGAAAACCCTAAATCAGTTTTGTCGTTTTCGCGCTGCATCGATCGATGCTGTGCGAAAACACAGTTCTTCGTTTTCGATATTAACAAATCCGAGATTCTTATTATCAAAACGAAACCTAGCTAGCATCAATTCAATCAAAACCATTCTAATCGAATTCCAGGCTACAGATTCAATCTATTAAACCCTAAGGCTCTGATACCACTGTTGGAATCCCTAGGATCCAGGGTCTAGGTGATTGAATCTAAGAACTGACCTCGTGTTTACCTGGAGATTGGCAGCGGAAATTGGAGCAGGTAAACGAGATCTAGAGCGCCTCAATCGCTGCGCCTCTATCGTAGTCCACACGCACACAAGCTGGAATCCGTCGGGATGCTAGTGCCGGGAATCGGATCTCCTGTGGGTCTTATGAGTTTCCGTGTCTCTGCTTTCTCTCTGAGAAGCGACACTTACGGCTTGGGCTCAGGTCGATCATATAAGACATTATATATCGACCTGGGATGACCTAAACCACCTGCGGATCAAACCCGGCTCGTTTAAGTCATTAATTCGAAACTTCAGTCTCGAGGCCCGATGTGCATCGATCGATGCACATACTGCATCGATCGACACACCTAATCGAAAAGCCTGCGTCGATCGACACATTGATTGCATCGATCGACACACCTCTTCAAAACTCAATTCAATGTGTATCCAATACACATTGATCGGATCATATGCCAATGATCAATCCCACACAAAGTGTATCCAGCTTGCTTAGGTGTGTGACCCTGTAGGTTCACACGATACTAGAAATGAGTTAGAACTCATTTGTCATAAGTGGTTTCTAGCAAAACAATATGACTACCTAGTATCACATGAATTGTCCGATCTCGACAATACAACTACCTTTAGAGTAAGTACAATATGATTTCAGGACATAATCCCAACACATAAGTGATTGTAGTATGTTGAATCCACAGAGACTCTAGATTCTTGCGATAGATTGTAAAGTGTCGAGTTAAGCTAAGCAGAGCAGAGAATCAGCAGTAAACAAAGCACGAAAGTAAATCAAACGGTTTGTAAGCAGACAAGTGAAGCGTCAGGTCAAAGGAGTTCTCATAAAATCAAGAATACAAACTAATCAATCAATCAGGATCAAATTAAGAACGGTTCTAGAACTAGAATCACAGAAGTATGATAAACCAACTTTTGTTACGAATCTTAACTATGTCCAGCAACCTAGCAAACCAACTTTTGTCGCGAGTTCTACAGTTCTAAACATGAATTCCCAGGTTCCTTCGTTCACAATTTCCACAAACCAAATTTCTTTGCGAATAGAAAAATTGCTCATGTAGGTTCTTTCTAACTAATTAACCAACTGTCGTTGTGAAAATCAACCTAACATCAATAATCTGGGTAGCTAATTCACATTAAGCATTAAGATCAACCCTAGATGAAGAACTAGAAGTTATGAATCCCTATTAATTAATTAACCTAATATTCAATGAAATCCTAATGAGAATCCCTAAATCTAACTAGTAAACTACTCAGACATGCAATCATAACAATAGACATGATGAATAGAAAACTCAATATCATAAAAGAAATAAAGAAACATGGGTTCAAAATCTTCTCTCTGTCGAGTATCGGATCAGCCCTTCAAATCTCTCTAAATCTCTTTGAGTGTCAAAATAAAGCGTAGCCTAAAAAATGGCTTAAAAACCCTAATATATTAGTCTAAACACGTTTTGGGCTTTTTGTAATTATGTGAAACTTTTGGGCCAAGCTTGAAATTCTCCAAAGTCTTCATTAATCAGTGAGAAACTATTAAACCCGATCTGCGTCGACCGACACAGAAGGTGTGTCGATCGACACAAACCTCTGATGTCGCCTATGATTTCTTCTTTCTCGCATGAACTCTCCAAATAGCTCCAGAATGCGCCATAATGTCCAAATGTGCTCCAAACGTACCTAAACCTGTAAAAAACCCGAAAGGACTCCAAACACACAATAAAGACTTGATAACAAAGACATATATCATGGTCGAATACCATAAAAACAATGATATATCAACTCCCCCACACTTAGCCTTTGCTTGCCCTCAAGCAAGCAAACAAAAATGAACCTGCAGACATCAAGACCACAATGTACTTCACCCACACTTAGCAAGTGTCCTAAGTAAACTCCACAATCAAATTCAGAGCATTCAAATTCATCATACTGACTTCTTTAATCTAATAATTGCGGTCTTACCTAGGGAGTATCGATCAAATAACACATGGACTCTTACTATGTTTCATCTGACCATCATACTATCATTTTCTGGTTCCTTTCTTCTCCTTTTCCTTCCTTAGCATCTGATTTTTTTCCCTTTGGGTATAATTTTTTTTATCAGTTCCCTTCCCTTTTTATTCGGGGTACTACTTTGGAAACATTCCATGAATGCACAAGAGGGAATAGGGGTTTCTACCACTCATGTGATCACTTCGAAGCTACTAGCTTATTCACAGTTTAGTACTCTTTTTTTTACTATAAGGAAAGGGGAATGGAACTATACTTAGACAGATTTACAAGCTGTTTTAGAACTAACAAAGGAATCCAATCCAAAGTATACCAAGCCCCTAGGTGAGAAAAATTAAGTCAAGTTAAGAGCGAAGTCAGTAATGGATTCTCTGAATATGTGAAGTGATATGGGTGTCCTCAATAGGCTGGTCTGCGTTGGGTTTTCTAATAGTCATAGATCAACTGAAAACTCATCCAATGGTCATTTAGGTTCCTGCAAGTGTAGTGATCTCCTCGAAAAGTCCTAGTTTCTTACTAACTGTTTCGACTCCATAAAATAACTCAACTGACTCTAAGAAAACAGAAAAAGGTGTGTCAGTAACTACCTCCCCCACACTTAAACAAAACTGTCTGCAGTGTTGTAGAAGCTTGGGCTTAGGAGAACAAATAATCAGAATGAATAGAGTGAAAATGCAAAACACTTACATGTCGTGGATGTGCGTCGATCGATGCTCATGACTGCATCGATCTGTTGGATAGTTCAGTTGATCCTGATTCAATTCTCAAATTGATATCAACCTAAACATGCATCAGATCTAGGTGTTCTTATTTAGAAACATAACATGATCTCACCTTTTACCTGTTTGTTGCAGCGGAAGGAATAGAACAGGTCAATGATCAGGGAGATACACCAAGGGATGAATCCTCCAAAGGCTCACACACGCAATCACAGGAAACTGGCTGCTAGACCACGAGGAGAGAGGCGCCAGAGAGAGAGGAAAATCGCGGCTGGGGTATTAGGGTTGGGGGAGAAGAGACTTGGCTTTTAGTCATTAAAAGCCTTCTCTTTCCCTTTTGGGCTTTTGGGCCCAATCTGATTAAATCCCATTTAATCAGACCCATTAATCTCTCTCTTAGTACGACAAATGCCTAGCACTTTTGTCGTACTTCTGCTAAGCCGTTCCAACACATTTTCCTGTTAGCTTAGGCGTGTGACCCATATGGGATCATATAATAAAGGCAATAAGTCCAAGACTTATAGATCATGAGCGGACTCTAGCAAGCCATCATGATCCCCAGTATTATATGACTTATGTCTGATCTCGACATACTCTTACTTTCTAGAGACAATACCGAGATTACTGGACACAATTCCAACAATCTCCCACTTGTACTGGAATCTCTGTATTCATAATCCTTTTGTCTCAATATCTCGATTAGTCATAAGGCAAGATTGGTGTCATCCTTATAAAGCCTAATCTTGTTCATCGGACTCTGATTTGATACTGACAATCCAAACGACTCGGGAAAGTCCGTTTGAGCATGGCCATGCGTTTTCCAGTATTCAAATCTCCGATTGGCCTAGAGATATTCACTCCATTTATATTGGAGGGACAAATCCCATCTTGTTCCATCACTGTAAGCTACTCATTTCATGATGTACCCAAACAAGGTCCTTATAGCTATCACAGAACGATAGCGTTAGACAATGATCAAAGTACATCAGTCCATGTGCAGTCACATGCATGTGAACTCAGGTCTAAGGACTATACTCTATAGTCGTAGTAAGAATCTCTTATGACACAGATATAAATATCCTGAAGAGTTCTTATAAGCGGGTCTTGTCCGGTCGTATGTTCCCAACATACACCTATGTACTGACTTTGATGCCGTGCATCTATGACACACTGAGACTTTGTCATAAGTCACGTACCAATCCAGTCTCACACGGTTGTTGGTGTTCCAGTTTCAACAACCTTCGACTAGGGACATGATGATATAAAACATTTATCAAATATAGGATCTCATGATCAAGCTAAATGACTTCGATGACTCAAGATCAAATCATTTACTTCGATGACCTATAAAATGGTTCATATCATTTTGGAACGATTATTTCATCACAGTTAAAATAATCTTGAAATAATAATTTCATTAAAACATAAATAATGTTTTACAAGAACATATCAAATAACTAAATAAAGCTCACAAAAACTCCCACTCAAATTTAGATTACATTTCAATGTTTCTAATGCCTACAGCTTCAGTCAAGAACTCGAGCTTAGGCCTTGGGAGTGGCTTTGTCAACGGATCAGCGACATTATCATCTGTCGGAACTCGGCTGATCTTGACTTCCTTTCTATTAATGATGTCACGTATCAAGTGATATCTTCTTTGAACATGCTTGGATTTCTGGTGTGATCTTGGTTCCTTTGCCTGAGCTATAGCACCATTGTTGTCACAAAACAGTGCCAGAGGCTCAGCCGCATCTGGTATCACACCTAGTTCCATAATGAACTTTCGTATCCAAACAGCTTCCTTCGCTGCTTCCGAGGCGGCGATATATTCAGCTTCTGTAGTGGAATCAGCAACGGTGTCCTGCTTGGAGCTTCTCCAACTTACTGCACCGCCATTCAGACAAAAGACATAACCGGACTGTGACCGGAAATCATCTGTGTCTGTCTGGAAACTTGCGTCCGTGAATCCACTGACTTTAAGCACATCACTTCCACCGTACACTAAGAACTTATCCTTAGTATGTCTTAGATACTTCAAGATGTTCTTTACGGCAATCCAATGGTTTTCACCTGGATTTGACTGGTATCTACTCGTCATGCTCAATGCGTAAGCAACATCAGGACGAGTACAGATCATGGCATACATGACAGATCCTATTGCAGATGCATAAGGAATATTCTTCATGCGCTCAAGCTCAGCAGCCGACGTAGGGCTCTGCTTCTTGCTTAGCGTTGTGCCATGTACCATTGGCGTGAAGCCCTTCTTGGAATCTTTCATGCTGAATCTTTGTAGGACTTTGTCAATGTATGAGTCTTGACACAAACCTATCAGCCTCTTAGGTCTATCCCGATAGATCCTAATTCCAAGAACGTATGCGGCTTCACCCATGTCTTTCATGGAAAAACAACTTCCAAGCCAGTCCTTTACAGACTTCAGCATTGGAACGTCGTTTCCGAGAAGCAGTATGTCATCGACATACAGAATAAGAAATACAATCTTGCTCCCACTAGATTTCTTATACCCGCATTGTTCTTCTTCGTTTCTGATGAAGTCAAATTGCTTGATCGCTTCATCAAAACGAAGATTCTAGCTCCTCAATGCTTGCTTCAATCCATAAATGGATTTATGAAGCTTGCACACTTTCCCAGCATTCTTTGGATCTATGTAACCGTCAGGTTGCGTCATATACACATCCTCTTCCAGAATACCATTCAGGAAGGCGGTTTTCACGTCCATCTGCCAAATTTCATAATCATGAAAAGCTGCAGTTGCTAGTAGAATCCGAATAGATTTCATCATAGCCACTGGTGAATAGGTTTCATCGTAGTCCACACCGTGAACTTGTCTGAAACCTTTTGCCACCAACCTGGCTTTGTAAATCTGGACATTTCCATCCACGTCAATCTTCTTCTTGAAGATCCATTTGCACTCGATGGCTTTTACACCAACGGGTAAGTCAACCAACGAAAACACTTGGTTGACCGACATGGAGTCCATTTCGGAATCAGTGGCCTTGCGCCACTTAGAGGAATCTGGGCCCATCATGGCTTGATTGAAGTTCGATGGTTCATCACCATCAATGATCAAAAGATCATGACAGTCAGTCACGAGGAATCCCTGATATCTCTCGGGTTCGTGACAGATCCTCCCGGATCTTTGAACTTCAGGTACTACAGGTTCAGGCTCTACAATTTCTTGTAGATCCTCCTGCTGCTCTTCCTCATTAGGTTGAGCAGTATCCTGTTCATCTTGAATTTCTTCAAGCAGTACCTTACTCCCACTGTCTTTCTTAGAGAGAAACTCTCTCTCAAGAAAGTTACAATCCCGGGCAACAAAGATCTTGTTCTCGGAACGTAGATAGAAGTAATAAGCCTTGGTTTCCCGTGGATAACCAATGAAGTAGCATTTATCAGATTTTGGTGTAAGCTTATCTGAGATTAATCTCTTAACATAGGCTTCACAACCCCAAATTCTTAGATAAGACAGCACTGGAGCTTCTCCAGTCCATAATTCATATGGTGTCTTCGCTACTGCTTTTGATGGCGCTCTATTTAGAGTGAACACTGCTGTTAGCAGAGCATATCCCCAAAGGGATATTGGAAGGTCTGTGTGACTCATCATAGATCGAACCATATCCAATAAGGTCCGATTTCTCCTCTCAGACACACCATTCCATTGAGGTGTTCCAGGAGGAGTGAGTTGGGATACGATCCCATACTCTCTCAGATGATCACTGAATTCCTGGCTTAAGTATTCTCCTCCTCGGTCGGACCGAAAAGCCTTAATGCTTTTGCCAAGTTGGTTCTGTACTTCATTTTGGAATTCTCTGAACTTTTCAAAAGATTCAGACTTATGTTTCATCAAATAAACATATCCATACCTACTGAAATCATCAGTAAAGGTTATGAAGTACTGATAGTTTCCTCTTGCATTTGTGGACATTGGGCCACACACATCAGTGTGTATCAGGCCCAATAAGTCACTGGCCCTCTCGTTAGGTTTATTAAAGGGGGCCCGTGTCATTTTGCCCATCATGCATGATTCGCATTTCTCACATGACTCAAAGTCAAATGAGCCAAGAAGTCCATTCGAATGGAGCCTCTTGATGCGTTTCTCGCTGATGTGCCCTAAACGACAATGCCATAGAAAAGTTCGGTTTTCCTCATTAGGTTTAAACCGTTTTGTATTAATGTTATAAATTGGCGCGGATTGATCGAGTATGTAAAGCCCATTCGTAAGAGGGGCAGAACCATAGAACAAATTGTTGCGATTGAAGGAACATAATTTATTCTTAACTGAAAAATCATAACCTTCCAAATCCAACAAAGAAATTGAAATAATATTTCTGCTTATAGCAGGTACAAAATAACAATTATTCAGTTCTAAAATCAATCCCGAAGGTAAAGACAACAAGTATGTGCCTACAGCTAGTGCTGAAACTTTCGCTCCATTCCCAACTCGTAGCTCCACTTGTCCTTGCTTCAGCCTTCTACTGTTGCTGAGTGCCTGCATATTAGTACAAATATGAGCCCCACAACCAGTATCCATGACCCATGAGGTATTATCAGAAGTAGTTGTATTAACTTCTATAACAAAAATACCTGATGAAGAAGTCTCGAAAGTCTTCTTCTTCAATTCCTTTAGACCTTCCTGGAATTTCTTACAATCTCTTCTCCAATGCCCCAGTTCTTTGCAGAACCTGCACATGTCAGTAGGCCCAGCCTTGGACTTGGGCTTGGGCTTTGGCGTGTCCTTGTCCGTGACTTGGACATCCTTGGCCTTTCCCTTATCCTTAGCAGAGGATTTCTTAAACCCCTTGCCCTTCTGCACCATAAGCACATTGGGGTCCTTGGCGGTTTTCCTCAAATTGGGCTCTGCAGTCTTGAGCATTCCGTGAAGCTCAGGTAGTGTCTTACTCAAGCCATGCATGTTAAAGTTCAGGATGAACTGATCATAGCTTGCAGGTAAAGACTGCAGAATGATGTCGCAGGCAAGTTCCTGGCTGATTGGGCAGTCGAGTTTCTGAAGATGATCGAGATAACCCATCATCTTCAAGACATGAGGACTCACTGCCGCATTCGCAGCCAACTTACAGTCCAAGAGGTTCTTAACTGTCTGGAACCTCTCAGTCCTAGCCTGCTCCTGAAAAAGCGATTTCAGGCTTGCCATTATCTCGATGGGAGACAATACACTTTCGAACTGTTTTTGCAGCTCAGGAGTCATTGTCACCAACATCAGGCAATAAACATCATTTTCATCTGACGAATGCTTTTCCCAAGCATTGTGCAGAGTCCTGGCAGCATTGGCAAGAGGCCTCTCGGGGAGGGGATCTCGAAGGACATAATCCTTCTTCTCCTGCTTGAGGACCAGCCTCAAGTTCCTTGACCATGTCAGGAAGTTCGTTCCAGTCAGCTTCTCCTTCTCGAGAACAGACCGGATCGAGAATGTGTTTTGTGTGCTTGTAGTAGTCATATCTGAAATATATAAATAAAAAGGTTATTAGTTATATGTTCAAAATGATTAATCTCGTATTAAAGTATAATATGATTAATCACGCATTATATTCAATAACCTAAGTTACCCTCAATAGAATATAATGATTCCAAGATCCACATATGACTAAAATTAAAGTGGGCCACTGGCCGTCACCCAACCTTAGCTTATATCGGTAAGCCCTATATCGGCTAATTATATCCGTGATATAACTCTTGGTTGTGAATCTGGGCCCGAGGCCCAATCCACTCTGATGTCTCAAGGCCCGGGACTCCCGATGGCCTAGTCAAGAAAACCGGACTATATAGTCATGTAATCATTAATGTCTGGGACTCCCAATGACATTTATGAATCACAAACCGTCTTACCCACGCAAAAGCAGACATCCTCACACTGTAAGGCCATGAATGCAATTGAATGGGCTTTGACAGCTGACATAGCCTGGACAAGACATCCAACGCTTGATATTATTTGAGGTTCGTAGGTTTATTAAAATCATTCCCAAAATAGAAGATTACTATTTCGGGAAACTTTCTATTTATGGAAACCTACTATTTTTTTTTTTTTTGGAAACTTTCTAAAATTGGAAACTTTCTAAAAACGGAAACTTTCTAACTTTAGAAATTTCTTTAAAATCCAAAACCCGCAAATTCAGAAACTTCTATTTTAAGAAACTTTCTAATTTCAAAATTTCGGAAACTTTAATTTAAAAACGACTTTATAATTTTATAAAATAGATTTTAAATTAATCTGAAGAAAGACTCAATTAACTGGCCTAATTGTTTTAACTTCTTGGCCCGAGGCCCAAGAATTGGTCCATGTCCAAGACATGACCCAATTGTCCAATTAATTGACATAACCGGTCTGGTTCATTAAAACTGGTCTAACCAAGTTTCAATTACTACGATGACCACAATTGTCAACCGGTTATTTACTAAACCGGAATTTCTCAATTTATTTGGTCCAACCAAATCAAATTAGAAATTCCTGGTTTAGGCACTAAATCCAATATTTCTTTCGAGATTGGATTTCTTATCCCGGTTTAACCAGATTTAATAAAATTATTAAAATCTGTTTATTAAACCAGAATGATGATTTTAATTAAGTTTTGAACCGAACCGTCAAAACGAACCGGTCACGAACCATCCATGGCCGTGACCTAATCCATACGACCACAGCCGACCAGCCGCGTTCAATCCACGATCCACGGACGGCCGAGCCTCACGCGATCGGGATGCAGCTGGACGGGACGATGATCGGACGAGCTCGGGACGTGAGACGGTACGATCGCAGACGGGACGAGGCGCGACGATCCGATCGTTATCGATCGTGCGATCCTCGGCTGATCGGATCGACCACGCGACGCGATCCGTGATCCGTCCGTGCGTCGTGTCCGATCCAGTCGCCCATGAGCCGATCCCGACCCAACCGGCCATACCTCTCGGCCGTAAAACCAACCGGCCAAGCCGGTCGATCCATCTTTGGCCGATCGCAAATCTGAGTCATATAGCTCATGTTTTGCGATTTTTCTTGTGTGTTTAGAGTTCAATTATGTTTCTTAACTGTTTTATCTTATCAGTAATTGATTCAAAAACAATTCTAAACAGATTAAACAACCTAAACATGAATCTAAAACAAGAAACCTAAGAACCAATGGCTCTGATACCACTGTTGGATAGTTCAGTTGATCCTGATTCAATTCTCAAATTGATATCAACCTAAACATGCATCAGATCTAGGTGTTCTTATTTAGAAACATAACATGATCTCACCTTTTACCTGTTTGTTGCAGCGGAAGGAATAGAACAGGTCAATGATCAGGGAGATACACCAAGGGATGAATCCTCCAAAGGCTCACACACGCAATCACAGGAAACTGGCTGCTAGACCACGAGGAGAGAGGCGCCAGAGAGAGAGGAAAATCGCGGCTGGGGTATTAGGGTTGGGGGAGAAGAGACTTGGCTTTTAGTCATTAAAAGCCTTCTCTTTCCCTTTTGGGCTTTTGGGCCCAATCTGATTAAATCCCATTTAATCAGACCCATTAATCTCTCTCTTAGTACGACAAATGCCTAGCACTTTTGTCGTACTTCTGCTAAGCCGTTCCAACACATTTTCCTGTTAGCTTAGGCGTGTGACCCATATGGGATCATATAATAAAGGCAATAAGTCCAAGACTTATAGATCATGAGCGGACTCTAGCAAGCCATCATGATCCCCAGTATTATATGACTTATGTCTGATCTCGACATACTCTTACTTTCTAGAGACAATACCGAGATTACTGGACACAATTCCAACACGATCGACGCAGATCGTGAGCTAGCTGCCTCGCGGTTTTATACCAACCGTTGCCCGAACGGGCGTCGTTATGGATTGTAGTCCGGATATATTTATGGCTTGCTTGTTTTAGTGACATTCTTATTTTGAAATCGTTTTGAAGACAATCTTTGTAGAATATATGCATATTCATAGAAAGAAGTTATAAGTAATATATATATATATATATATATGTATGCAGCATATATATTAACTACTTAAAATTCTTATATAAAAAACGGGTGTGGGGGGGGGGGGGGGGGGGGGGGGAGGGGGGGGCGAAAGGTGATACAACCTCAGGACTGAGTGGAGGGTGGGTCAATCTCCCTTAGAAGAGTACATTGATACCTAAGGGAAGCATCACACACAATTTTTCCAGTCAGATGTGCGGCCATAGAGATATTCCCACGTGCGTGTAGCTCAAGCAGCATAAAAGGCCACAAGACCGCTATTACCTGCAAAAAAAACAACCATTATAAAATTTGAATATGAATAGTTGACTATTTTAATAAATAATTGATAATGTGTATACGACTATTTTGAGTTGATTGAAAAACCTGAGGCTTTTGGTGGAAAACGAGGGATGCAACGAATTATAAAGTGAATGGCTGAAGTGTGGCTCCCTTCATGTCCGAGTTGTAAGCTACCTTACGAATAAAGTGTGGTAGTGCTGAAGCTAACAGAGCAATACATTCCTTGAGCTTTTGGTCCGAAACAAAATGATTTATATTCAGTGTTGTTATCATGTGATATTGGATGATGTTATCATGTTAGAATCCAAACCAATTCACAGCCCAATCCAGTGACTGTTATCAACAAGGAAGGGCCAGTACATATTTTCAATATCACGGTACCATGTCTTCATGGATCTAACATTTTCTTCAGAACCCTTGGGAACCACAACCGGTTCCTTCTTCTGGATGATAATTATTGGGGTCGAAAACCCCCTCGACGAAAACAATAGCCGAAAACAAGATCGGATCATCGGACACAGACGAATGTCCGCTTCAGACAAACAATATTTCATACGAATAACCAAGTTATACGGAGTACCAACAACTTCACCTAAACAACTTGGCGGAAAAGTGGTTTCGACAAATACATTTCATACGAGATGGACGATACTTTGATCGGACAAACGCATCTTCCGACAGGAACTACGGATCGACGAAACATCACATACAAAGAGTGAGCTGAACTAGCTCGGAAAATTGAGCTGAACCAGCTCAAAAATCCGAGCTAAACCAGCTCGGAAAACTGAGCTGAACCAGCTCGGATATCCGAGCTAAACCTGAAACACCCCATCCCGACACTACGGCCGGAACGGCCGTTCCATTCACTAAGTAATCCGACTTGAGGTTCGTTGTCAACCTCAAGCCCATTTATTCCATACTTAGTCAAATTCGAGCTTAAGTCAATTCCATTCATCTCATTTCCATTCAATCTTAACTAAGGCAATAAAGGCAAATAGACATTTTTATTAATCAAACCAAGGTACCAATACAATGTGAGTCAATCGCATTATGCTAATAAAGTATTCGGTCCTAACAATGTCTATCTAACAACACACCACTCGTCCACCGTCTTGGTCCGCTCCTAGGATCGATCATCCTCATGATCGTCCGCATGTCCTGAAACGCAAATATTACATTAAGTATGCTTCATAAGATAATTAAACCAACAACTTAGCATTTAATCATTCTATATGAACCCATGCAACAAAGAACCCTAAACCATTCTAATTCCATTCTAAATCGGCTAAGTTTAGTAAACGGACCGCGTCACGACCATTCCGGATACACGGCCGTAGCCGCTGTCCATAATCGCACGCGTCAGTCCATGTACCGCGATCCGCGTCTCGGCAGTCCGTCAATCCGCATGTACGGATCCGAACATGCGCGATGCGCGTTTAGCCGCGTCCGACCGTATGCCGCTATCGCGTAAGGATGCCCGTCAGTACGTACCGTACGTACGTCCGTGAAGACCGTGCGGACGACCGTGTCGACAACATCGCGTACCGCGATCGCGCATCAGCCCATCCGTCCAACCGTGTAAGCGCATGCCGAGAGCCGATACCCGTCCGATGGCGCTTGTCCGTATGGACTATACGCGCATCCGGCTACCGTCCCACGCGTACTGCCGTAAGCCGATCCGCGCATGATCAGCGATCGTCCTTCGGACGTCGCGAACATCCGACTGACGACTCACGACCGTGGCACTCGTTCGGTATGAACGGTCGCGACTGTTCACCGCGAACGGACGCGTTGGTTCCGCGGACGGTTACCAACGATCCGATACCGCGGCGCATGGTCCGCGACTGGCCCGACCATCCGATAGCGGTTTACGTCATACCGCGTGTTCGCCGGTCATTTCCAGACCGTTGCGCCGGCCAGTCCATCCTGCGGTATGGTCCGGCTATCGATTCCCGATAAACCGTCCGACCATCTCATGACCCGATTGTCTTCCCAACAACCGTCCGATCATACGCATATGGACCCAACCATCCTCAGCGCCGCGACACACGGTCCGACCAATTGAACCGCGATCATGGCCTTCGGCCGATCGTTTGAAGGATCAACCAAGCCGACTCTACAACCGTGTTTCTTAACCCGGTTCTAGTTCCAAAAGAAGGAGAGGAAGAAGGGAGTAATCCGGCCACAACTTAACCGGCCAAAGGCCACGGTTTGACCCAAGGCCGAGAGAAGATAGGGACTCAGACTAACCTTTGCGGTCGTGGTGGACTTGCCCGGATCACGGCTTGTTTCTCCCGCCATCACGCTTCCTTAAGCCGCTCCAATACACCACCAAAACCCTTGAACACACGCCGACTCTCTCTCTAGAAAACCGGCCACAAACGCCTCTTTCTCTCTCTAGGTTTCACTCGGTTTTTATGGCCTTTGCCTTTAAGAAATTCTGGATTTCTTCCCTTGTGAACTTGTGTGCGAAAAATGGCCTCCAAGGCTTCTATTTATAAGCCTTAGATCGCCCCATAACCGCCCATGGCAATGGTTGCCTTTGGGACTAGCGAATGGACACAAGTCCCTTGGTGGCCATTCGCTTATGGGCGCTAAGATCAGCTAGTGACACTAGCTGATCAGCTCATTCCACACTTCACACTTCAACCGAGCTGAGCCGAGCTACCCACACTCATTCCAGCTGATTCCCGATTGATTAAGCTCCATTCCAGCTGAGCTTAACCTAATTCCGTCCATAGAACACTTCCCTTTTGGCCATCTCAGCCTTAAGTTCGTGTTTCTGGTCCTATGGACGCCCAATGGCCCGTAGGCCGGTTCGGGGATGTTACAAGTTCTCCCCCCCTTGAAATGGATTCGTCCCCGAATCCGCTCCAAGAAGTTCGTCTCTTGTAAACTCCTCAAACCACTCTGGGTAATCAGCCTTCATTCGGGCCTCGGTTTCCCAAGTGATCTCCTTAACTCCGTTGCAAATCCATTCCACCTTGACCATCTGAATTACCTTCTTCCTGGTGACTTTTTCCAGTCGATCCAGGATCCTTAAGGGTCTAGTTTCCAGCGTGAGGTTTGCCTTAAGATCTGCGGGGATCTCGGGCAAAATAACGTCTTGATCCGAGAGGCACTTGCGCAACTGCGAGACATGGAACACATTGTGAAATGCTTCCATCTCGTTGGGCAAGTCCAACTTGTAGGCCACTTTCCCGACCCTTTCCAGAATCGTGAATGGCCCCAAGTACCTCGGGTCAAGTTTCCCTCTCTTAGAAACCCTAGCCCTTCCTCTGAAGGTAATCATCTTAAGGTAAACCCGGTCCCCAACTTGGAACTCAAGGTCTTTCCTCCTCTTGTTGGCATAACTCCTTTGGCGATCTTGCGCCTCCTTCATCTTAGCCTTTAGGAATCGGATTTGCTCGGTGGTCTCGGCAATTAGGTCCGGTCCAACCACACTAGACTCCCCCACTTGTGTCCAACACAATGGGGTCTTACAAGGCCGGCCATACAATGCTTCATAAGGCGACATCCCGATGCTTGCTTGATAACTGTTGTTATAAGCAAACTCGGTCAAGGGCAAGTACTTTTCCCAAGAATCGACCCAATCCAGAACACACGCCCTTAGCATGTCTTCCAGCGTTTGTATGGTCCTCTCCGACTGCCCATCCGTCTGAGGATGGTAAGCCGTACTCATGTTCACTCTTGTTCCTAGGGCTTTTTTAAAAGCTTGCCAGAAATAAGAAGTGAACCGACCATCTCGGTCCGACACAATACTTGCTGGAATACCGTGAAGTCTTACGACCTCATCAATGTATCTCTCAGCAAGCTTGCCCACTCCATCAGTCTTCTTGATGGCCAAGAAGTGTGCAGACTTGGTCAGCCTGTCCACTACAACCCAAATCGTGTCCTTCCTTAACCGAGTCGCAGGTAGTCCTGTTACAAAGTCCATGGTGATGTGATCCCACTTCCATTCCGGAATGGGTAGACTTTGCAATAGGCCACTTGGGACTTGGTGTTCAATCTTAACCAGCTGACACGTTTGGCACTTGGACACCCATTCTGCTATGTCTCTCTTCATCCCGACCCAATGATAGTACCGTTTGAGGTCTTGGTACATCTTGGTCTGTCCAGGATGAATGGAGAACTTAGACTGATGAGCCATCCTTAAGATTTCTTCCTTAAGGACCTTCACATCGGGAACACACACCCGTCCATTCACCACAATCGTTCCATTGTTGGTAAACTGGTACTCGGTGTTGTTGTTGTTCACCGACTTGATCAGCTCTTCATCATGTTCCTGAGCCAACCGTACACGAGTCAACAGATCCGCCTGATCCGCCGCTCCAAGGCCGAGTGGCTCATTGTCCACTGACAATGCGTTCAGATGCAAGGACCTGACCAAACCGACCAAAGTCTCTGCATCTTTCTCCACGGCCACCTCGGTCCTTTTCCGACTCAAGGCGTCTGCTACCAAGTTAGCTTTTCCCGGATGGTAGGTGATGTCTAGATCGTAATCTGCCACCAACTCCATCCATCTTCTTTGCCTCAGGTTCAAGTCAGGCTGAGTGAACACATACTTCAGACTCTTATGGTCGGTGAATAGTTGCACTTTGGCTCCGTAGAGATAAGATCGCCAGATCTTTAGTGCAAATACTACAGCGGCCATTTCGAGATCATGAGTTGGGTAATTACCCTCGTGCTTCCTCAACTGCCTTGAAGCATAAGCAATCACCTTTCCTTCCTGCATCAGAACACAACCCAGACCGATCCGGGATGCATCCGTATAGACCACGTAAGGCACGTTGTCCATGGGCAGGGTCAGAATTGGCGCCTTGGTTAGCATAACCTTCAAGTCCTGGAAACTCTTCTCCGCGGCCTCCGTCCATTCGAACTTGACGTTCTTTCCGGTTAGCTTAGTCATGGCCTTGGCCATACTTGCAAAACCCTGGACGAACCGCCTGTAATAACCGGCCAAACCAAGGAAACTCCGAACCTCGGTTGCGTTCCTTGGCCGCGGCCACTCCTCAATCGACCGGATCTTCTCCGGATCGACCGCAACTCCCTTGTCAGACACGATGTGTCCAAGGAAGCCCACGCTACTCTGCCAGAAACTACACTTGCTCAACTTGGCGTAGAGCTGGTGTGTCCTCAAGGTCTCTAGTACAATCCTTAGATGTTCACGGTGTTCTTCACGGTTCTTGGAGTAGACAAGAATGTCATCAATGAAAATGATCACAAACCTATCTAACCATTCCTGGAAAACACTGTTCATCATCTTCATGAAGGCAGCTGGTGCATTTGTTAGACCAAATGGCATGACTACAAACTCGTAGTGACCATACCGGGTTCTAAACGCGGTTTTCCTCACGTCCTCAGGCGCTATCGGGATTTGATGGTAACCCGACGCCAGATCGATCTTGGAAAACACGGTTGAACCTTTTAGTTGATCCAACAGCTCGTCTATCCGAGGCAACGGGTACTTGTTCTTCACAGTGACCCGGTTTATGCCGCGGTAGTCGATGCACAGCCGGAGGCTTCCATCCTTCTTTTTGACAAAAAGAACGGGAGCGCCCCATGGAGAACTGCTTGGTCTAATAAAACCCTTGTCTAGAAGTTCTTCCAGCTGCTTCTTCAGCTCGGCCATCTCAGCCGGAGCCATTCTGTACGGAGCCTTAGACAGAGGTTTCGTCCCTGGCTCAAGTTCAATGACGAATGGATCAGACCGGTCAGGTGGTAAACCTTCTAAGGCCTAGAACACATCGTCAAAGTCCCGAACCACTGGGATCTCACCAATCTTTACTTCCGTCCCCACTTCCTTAGTGGTGATGGTGGCTAGGTATGCCTCGCATCCCTTTTCCAACATCTTCTCTGCTTGGATCGCAGAGACGACCAGACTTCCTGAAGTCGGCCTCACTCCTTGGAACGTGACCTTTCCTTCTGGTCTATCAAACTTCACCCTTCCCCGGTGACAGTCAATAGTGGCTCGGTTCTGTCCCAACCAATCCATACCCAAGATCACCTCGTGATGCTTGAGCTGGACCACCACTAGGTCAGCTGGCATACTTACGCCTCCTATGGAGACTGGTATACCACTAACTAAACCTAGCACGGGCATTACTTGCCCCCCGGCCGCATTTACAATGCCTTGGCCCACGACCTGTTCCTTCTGGAACAAGCCTTTCCCTATCATCCTAGGACTAACAAAACTATGTGTAGCCCCGGAATCAAACATAGTCAGTGTTTCTACACCTCCTGCCACAACGGTCCCTACACATTCCCACAATGCATATAAGCCCCGCTTTATTTCCCCAATATGCTATGCAGTAATTTGAAGAAATTAGGGTTCAAGTGACGTACCAGTAATCGCATCGAAGGAGCCGGCCTCTCCCGAGTCCTTCACGAGCTCGTAGATACGGGGATTAGCAGCCGTACCCTTAGTAGGTCCCGTACGGCCCTCACGACCCCGCTCCAATTTCGGAGCTCCCGACCGTCCTTCTCGGCCACTCGGACACTCCCGGGCATAGTGTCCCGGTTGTCCACAACGGAAACATGTGCGCGGTTTCTCCGTCACTTCCTTGATACCCTCAGCCTGTGGACAGCTCGCGACCTCATGGTCCTTGCTACCACACTTCACGCAGGTCCTCCTTTTCTTCCAACAGCTTCCGGAGTGTTGCTTCCCACAGGAGGTGCATTCTGCGCGGTCAGAGGATTGGTTATCAGCCCCTTGGCCCCATTTCCTCTTTAGGTCCTTCACAGGTCGGCTGGCCCCCTTGTCTTGCGACTTGGCCACCGCCTGCTTCGCCTCGACCAAATTGGCCTCGACCGTTGCGGCCCGTTCGACCAACTCCGAGACAGAATCGTAAGAACAAACCGAGCAGTGGGTCTTAAGTTCCGGACGCAAACCGCGAAGGAACCGACGGACCTGAGCTGGCTCATCCTCTACGTCCCGTCCCACAAAGCGTCTGAGACGGTCGAACTCGGCCTCATACTCCCGAACCGTCTTGTAACCTTGGACCAAACTCAAATACTTTCCTTCCATACGATACCAAGCCTCGGCCGGGAAGTACTTCCGGTTGAATTCAGTCTCAAAGTCCTCGAACGACTCGAGAAGGCCCTTGGTGCGTCTGTCCACTGACAGCCACCAATTATGCGCATCCCCTTCCAGGAAGTGGATCGCAATGTCCTTACGGTAATCCTTTGGACAACGGGTAGAACGGAAGTTCCGGACAAGCCGTGACCTCCATTCATCAGCCTCAAGTGGGTCAGCACTGCCCTTAAAGGGCTTGGTTCCCAACTTGGTGATATGGCCCAAGACGTTGAGATAGTCCACCTTACGGTCCTTCTTATGAACCGGTGACTCTATCACTACTACGTCTGGGTCGTCATCACTCGGGGCCGAAGTCTCGGGGACTTGAACCCGCGGCTCACCCTCAGCTGACTTCTGGCCAGAGATGCTCTGGTTCAAAGTCGTAAGCTGGTCCATGACCGTCTTAAGCAACGTCCACATCTGACCGATGTTCGGGACGGCTGTAAGCGGCTCACCGTCACCACCACCTGTGGCATCATCATTCTCAAGACCGGTCTCATTGTGGACCGCATGAGAAGATGACTCGCCCATCCGCTCCTCCTCATCCCTAGCCCGGACTTCCGGTTCGGAAACCCTAGTCCCGTCAGGAACGTGAGGAGCCAAAGGCTCAATGCCTGTCTGGTTAACCTCAGGACCGGTTAACCCAGGCGCAACAGGAGTGGTCTGGACCTTCGGGCCTTGGCCGGTCGCAGACACCTCCTTATCCTTATCCTTAGTCCTCTTGGACTTCTTACCAACCTGAAGATTCAGCAAGATACAATAAATATCAAGCAAGCAATCTTCAAGTCCTAATAGTTCTAATGCATTTCTACCGCAGACCTCAACCCGGACGAGTGGTGTAGCCCTTAACCCAAAGCCTAGGAAATAACTCCGCTCTGATACCAACTTGAAACACCCCATCCCGACACTACGGCCGGAACGGCCGTTCCATTCACTAAGTAATCCGACTTGAGGTTCGTTGTCAACCTCAAGCCCATTTATTCCATACTTAGTCAAATTCGAGCTTAAGTCAATTCCATTCATCTCATTTCCATTCAATCTTAACTAAGGCAATAAAGG
This sequence comes from Orychophragmus violaceus, assembly GCA_030180135.1. Classification (NCBI taxonomy): domain Eukaryota; kingdom Viridiplantae; phylum Streptophyta; class Magnoliopsida; order Brassicales; family Brassicaceae; genus Orychophragmus; species Orychophragmus violaceus. The sequence goes on along the minus strand of CM058231.1, from coordinate 33,185,746 downwards.
CAAATAGACATTTTTATTAATCAAACCAAGGTACCAATACAATGTGAGTCAATCGCATTATGCTAATAAAGTATTCGGTCCTAACAATGTCTATCTAACAACACACCACTCGTCCACCGTCTTGGTCCGCTCCTAGGATCGATCATCCTCATGATCGTCCGCATGTCCTGAAACGCAAATATTACATTAAGTATGCTTCATAAGATAATTAAACCAACAACTTAGCATTTAATCATTCTATATGAACCCATGCAACAAAGAACCCTAAACCATTCTAATTCCATTCTAAATCGGCTAAGTTTAGTAAACGGACCGCGTCACGACCATTCCGGATACACGGCCGTAGCCGCTGTCCATAATCGCACGCGTCAGTCCATGTACCGCGATCCGCGTCTCGGCAGTCCGTCAATCCGCATGTACGGATCCGAACATGCGCGATGCGCGTTTAGCCGCGTCCGACCGTATGCCGCTATCGCGTAAGGATGCCCGTCAGTACGTACCGTACGCACGTCCGTGAAGACCGTGCGGACGACCGTGTCGACAACATCGCGTACCGCGATCGCGCATCAGCCCATCCGTCCAACCGTGTAAGCGCATGCCGAGAGCCGATACCCGTCCGATGGCGCTTGTCCGTATGGACTATACGCGCATCCGGCTACCGTCCCACGCGTACTGCCGTAAGCCGATCCGCGCATGATCAGCGATCGTCCTTCGGACGTCGCGAACATCCGACTGACGACTCACGACCGTGGCACTCGTTCGGTATGAACGGTCGCGACTGTTCACCGCGAACGGACGCGTTGGTTCCGCGGACGGTTACCAACGATCCGATACCGCGGCGCATGGTCCGCGACTGGCCCGACCATCCGATAGCGGTTTACGTCATACCGCGTGTTCGCCGGTCATTTCCAGACCGTTGCGCCGGCCAGTCCATCCTGCGGTATGGTCCGGCTATCGATTCCCGATAAACCGTCCGACCATCTCATGACCCGATTGTCTTCCCAACAACCGTCCGATCATACGCATATGGACCCAACCATCCTCAGCGCCGCGACACACGGTCCGACCAATTGAACCGCGATCATGGCCTTCGGCCGATCGTTTGAAGGATCAACCAAGCCGACTCTACAACCGTGTTTCTTAACCCGGTTCTAGTTCCAAAAGAAGGAGAGGAAGAAGGGAGTAATCCGGCCACAACTTAACCGGCCAAAGGCCACGGTTTGACCCAAGGCCGAGAGAAGATAGGGACTCGGACTAACCTTTGCGGTCGTGGTGGACTTGCCCGGATCACGGCTTGTTTCTCCCGCCATCACGCTTCCTTAAGCCGCTCCAATACACCACCAAAACCCTTGAACACACGCCGACTCTCTCTCTAGAAAACCGGCCACAAACGCCTCTTTCTCTCTCTAGGTTTCACTCGGTTTTTATGGCCTTTGCCTTTAAGAAATTCTGGATTTCTTCCCTTGTGAACTTGTGTGCGAAAAATGGCCTCCAAGGCTTCTATTTATAAGCCTTAGATCGCCCCATAACCGCCCATGGCAATGGTTGCCTTTGGGACTAGCGAATGGACACAAGTCCCTTGGTGGCCATTCGCTTATGGGCGCTAAGATCAGCTAGTGACACTAGCTGATCAGCTCATTCCACACTTCACACTTCAACCGAGCTGAGCCGAGCTACCCACACTCATTCCAGCTGATTCCCGATTGATTTAAGCTCCATTCCAGCTGAGCTTAACCTAATTCCGTCCATAGAACACTTCCCTTTTGGCCATCTCAGCCTTAAGTTCGTGTTTCTGGTCCTATGGACGCCCAATGGCCCGTAGGCCGGTTCGGGGATGTTACAAAACCAGCTCGGAGAACCAAGCTGAACCAGCTCGAACATCCGAGCTAAACCAGCTCGGATCCGAATCCTTCCCTTCTCATTCCCCGATCATGATTTACCCCTCCAGAAATCCCGATCTGAATGAATCTTTCGTAAACCTCCGAGCTGGACTTTGCTTCTCTAAACTTCCCAAACGGATAATCAAACGATCACCGATATGCACAAACTCGCCGTGGTCGACCTTCGGAAATATCGGCTTGAACCTTCTTGGCCGATAAACTAAATTAACGGACCAAGTTAGAAGAAATTCGAACTTAGGCCCAAATGACCAACACTCGTATACCCGAGACTTTGGGCCGAATAAAGAAGTTCGCATACAAACGAACTCGGAGCATCTGTTCTCGGCCCACTCGGCAAATAGGTCAAGCCGCGGAAAGATAAACTCGTAGAAGTGAGAATCAAGGAATCAGAGAGATAAAGAGGAAAATCCAAGATAAAAATGTAAATCTTAACGGAAAAAGGAAGGAGATAACAACAGGAAGATTTTCGCAAATCTTGCGGAAATATTCTCGAAACCGACTTGCCGCAGTTATATAAGGAGGTGGAAGTCATATGAGAAAGGCAGAACGAAAAACCCTAGCATCTAGATTTAGAACTACGAATGGCTTGATCGCTTTCTAAGGGTACGTAGGCAGCCTTTCACAAGGTTCAACTGTAACATCTTTAACTTTTATTCCTTGTAATTCGTTTCCGATTCTTTCTATCAATAAAAATATCTTTCGGATCTCTCTTGTCGTGTTGTTTACATAGAAATTTATGTTCTCTAAAAAGTTAGCTCTACAAGTTTTGACAGTGCGAGTTTTGTTGGAACTTCGAGCTAATTCTACCAGATTCAGAATTCTCGCGAGTTCCATATAGCCTAGGATCTAGGGTCTAGTTAATTGAATCAGAGATCTGATCTCGTGTTACCTGGAGTTTGGCAGCGGAAGATGGTCAGGTAATTGAGATCTCTGAAGCGCCTCAGATGCTGCGCCTCTACTGATAGTCCACACGCACACAAGCTGGAATCGCCGGGATGCTAGTACCGGTGCTCGGATCTCCTGGGAACTGAGTTTCTTTGAGGTTTCTCTGTTTTCTCTCTGAGAAAACTGTCTGGGCGGCGCTCAAGAACACACACACCGTCGAATCTATAAAACACGTTTATATATTGACCTCGCGGTGAACCGAAACATCAGTTTCGGTTTCGCCCTTGTGTTGATCGACACACTCATTGGTGTCGATCGACACACGTCCTGTATCGACCGACGCACCCAATGGTGTCGATCGATACACGCCTTTGAAACTCAATTCGATGTGTATCTAATACACATCGATCAGACCATATGCCAATGATCAATCCCATGCAGAGTATGTCCAACTTGCTTAGGTGTGTGACCCTGTAGGTTCACACAATACTGGAAATGAGTTACAACTCATTTGTCATAAGCGGTTTCTAGCAAAACATTATGACTACCCAGTATCACATGAATTGTCCGATCTCGACAATACAACTATCTCTAGAGTGAGTACAATGTGATTTCAGGACATAGTCCCAACAATCTCCCACTTGTACTGGAATCACCTATTCCTATAATCCCTTCGTCTCTATATCTCAATATGGCATAAGGCAAGAGACTGTGTCATCCTTATTATAGCCAACATCATGTTCATCGAATTCCTGATCTATACTGATGAAACAAACGACTGACAATCACCTCGTTTGAGCACGGCCATGCATTTTCTCAGTATCAAATCTTCGATGGGCCCTGAGATATTTATCTCCCGTTAAACAGGAGGGACAAATCCCATCTTGTTCCATCCATGTTTCTACACATACTTCATGATACGTCGAAGCAATGCCGTTATAGCCGCCAGTTACGGAACGACGTTTGACAAGGTAAAAAACGCACTAATTCATATGCTAGAAAGCATGATGAACTCAGGTCTAAGGACTATACTCTATAGTCGTAATGAGAACCTCCCATGACACTGATATAATTATCCTGTGGAGTTCTCATTAAGCGGGTCATGTCCAATCATATGTTCACCAACATATATCTATGTGACTGACTGTGATAATCATATCATTGACTCCATGAAACTTAGTCCAACAGTCACCTCACATACTAGTCTCGCGCGGTTATTGGTGTCCCACTTCAATAACCTCGACTAGGTACAATCGTAATTTATGTCATCTTTTACTTATAGGGTTTCATGATCAAGTCCTCAACTTGATGACCTATATGATGACCATAAAATACTTTGGGACCATTATTTAACTATCCAATAATTAAACAATACCGATGTCAGTTTTAACTTACACAAACACTACCATAGCATGTCTATGTAAAGATTACAACATAACTAAAATAACTCCCACTAGAATCAAGATCATCTCTTCAGATATCTTATACCTACAGCAACAGAATAAATTACGTGCTTAGGTTGTGGGAGAGACTGCGGTGTCATTGCTTGAAACAATTCCAACAAACCACACCGCCATTCAGATAAAAGCACTATTCTACGGTCCACTGCTTGGAGCCTTTCCAACAGACAACACCGTCATTCAGACAAAGATACATAACCAGGTGGAAAACCGGGAATCGTCTTTGTCCGTCTAACTACTTTCAACTGGTTCATCACTTTATCAGTTCACCACGAACCTATCCTTAGTGTTTCTCAAACACTTGGGATATTTCTGGTAACTGATCAGTGAACTATTACCGGAACTTATTGGTATTTTCTCGTCATGCTTTATGCTTAAGCTGTATCTAGACGAGCACAAAATATGGCATTCATGATGGATTCTATTGCAGCAGCATTAGCAATCACACTCATTAATACTAGTTCAGCCAGTGTTCAAAAACACTCCATCTTGCTAATATTGTTACTAGCTCAGCCAGTGTCCAAGACACTTCATCTTGCTTAGATTATTGCCATAAGACCTTTGGTATGAAGCCATTCTTGGAATCAAGCGCATTAGATCTGTACAATGCCTTATCAACATAAGGATTTTGACACGATCCAATTAGCCTACTCAATCTATATCAATAGATTCCTATTCCAAGAATTCACTCGGCTACACCCATGTCTTTTGTTTAAATTTCACTTCCAACCCAAATCTTGACAAGACTTTTAGCGTCGGAACGTCGTTTGTGAGATTAAGTATGTTGTAAACATACAGCGTGAGAAATGCAGCTACGCTCCCACTAGTCTTCTTGTACACGCATAGTTTCTTTTCTTTCTGATCATGTCAAAACTTTTGACCACTTTATCAGAATGTTGATTCCAACTCCAAGACGTTTGCTTCAATCCAGAAATGGATCTGTGAAGCTAACATGCATACCCAGCCAATTTTTCGGAGTTGGGGCTCACCATCGCTTCTTTGAATTTCGCACGCTCATCACTTTTCAATGATCAACAGATCACGACAATTGGTTATGAGAAATCACTATCGAGTTAGTGACGGATCCTTTCGGTGCGAATTTCAGGCTCCACAGGTGTAGATTCTACAGCACTTTGTAAATCTCACCTCTGCTCTCCCTCAACAGGTTGAGAAGCCTCCTGTGTTTATCGAATTTCTTCGATGTGTACTTTTACTCCCACTGTTCCTTTTGAAAGTACGATCTTTCTCAAAAGACACAGTTCCGAACAACAAAACTTTGTCCTCGGATTGGTTGTAAAAGTAGCAAGCCTTGGTTTCCTTAGGACAACCAGCGAGGTAGAAATTATCAGATATGGATTCAAGTTTGTTTGTTAACTACTGTCTTACACAAACCTTGCAATCCCAATTTAATCAGAAAAACAAATTTGGAAATCACCCAGTCTACATCCAATGTGGTGTTTTTCACTGATTCTGATAGAAACTCTTTTCTGCGCAAAGACAAACATTTTAGGACATATTCTTAAATGACCATGGAAGATTCCTGTGACTCATCATTAATCGGAGCGTATCTAATAAGATCCGATTCATTCTGTTAGATGATCACCCAATTCTTGACTCAAGTATTTTCCTCCGCGATTCAATCGAGGATCTCAACACTTCTGTCAAATCGGTTCTATAGTTCATCTTGGAACTCCTCAAGGGATTCCTGCTCGTGTCTCATCAAATGAACACAACCATACTTATTGATGCCATCAACAATGTAATGAAGTACAGAAGATTTCCTTTGGCACTAATGCTCATCGGGCCTCATACATCAGTATGTGTAAGGCCCAATAAGCCTCTGGCCCGTTTCCTTTAGCTCTGCTAAAGGGGCCTTAGTCATTTGGTCCAGTGAACAGAATTCATATCTCAAATGATTAATAATCAAATGAGTCCAAAACTATGGAATTTAACTTCTGGATCCGCTTCACTTTGTGTGGTTAAACGACTATGCCAAGGAAAAGTCGAGTTCGAGTCATCAGACTTAAACCTTTAGTATTTGTGTTATATTCAATCTTACGCTGGTCTAAGATACAAAACCCATTCCAAACGGGGTGCTACCATATGATATTTCATTAAGATCTTAAGAGCAAAACTTGTCTTTTATCAAAACGAAAAACATTCAAATTCTTTACAAGAAAATGAAAGACATCTCTGCTCAAAGCAGATACATAGTAGCAATTACTTAATTTCTAAAACCAAGTATGAAAGGTTCCTACAAGTGGAGAATCTCTACGGCTCATGCAGCAACCATTGCTTCATACCAGACACGTAGTTCCACTTGTCCTTTCTTCAACGTTCTACTGTCGCTTAGGTCCTGCATATTTCAAAAATATCAGTACCACAACTAGTATCCAATACATAGTAGAACTTGAATTAATAACACAATACCTGAAGAAGAAGTACCATACATCTCCTTCATCTCTTGTGAATCTTCCAAGAATTTAATGCAATCTCTCTTCCAATGCCCTGACTCATCGCAGTAGAAGCATTTTCTAACACCAGATGGGCCTGACTTGGGCTTATAAGATGACACAGGCTTATCCTGATTCCAAATCTGGACTGCCGTGCCTCTACCCTTGCCAGCACAAGATTTCTCAAATCTTTTACCCTTTATGATGTCTTGCTCTGCTGTCCTGAGCACGCCATGCAGTTCAGTCAACGTCTTCGTCAAGCCTTTCTTGATATAGTTCTTAATGAACTTATCATAACTTGACGGCAGTGACTGCAGAATGATGTCAGTAGCCAACTCTAAGCTGACAGGACATTCCAGTTTCCCCAGGTTATCAATGTAACCCATCAGTTTAATGACATGAGGACCTACTGGAGCATCTTCTGGTAGCTTGCACCCAGTGAGAGACTTCACTATCTGGAATCTCCTAACTCGTGCCAGATCCTGAAACTTCAGTTTCAGGTTGGTGATCATCTCTATTGGCGACTCCACGTCCTCGTATTGACTCTTCAAGTCCGAGTTCATGGTAGCCAACATCAGACCACGCACATCTACCACATCAATATAATGCTTATTCCAAGCATTATATACTGCATGCGAGCGATTGGTCCCAAGCCTTTCTGGAAGAGCCTTTTCAAGGACATAGTCCTTGCTCTCCTGCTTGAGAATGAATCTCAGATTCCGATACCAATCCAGGAAGTTGGATCCATTTAACTTGTCCTTCTCAAGGACGGATCGCAACGAGAAAGTAGTCATAGACATAAGCTGAAATCCAAGAAAAACAAAGATTTAGTTATGTATATGATGAGAAATCTTACCTAATAAGAAAACTCGCATTATATTCAAATAATGTTTCCTCTATGAATATAATGATCCAAGATCCATACTTCACTAAAATCTGAGTGGACGACTCGTCATCACCCAAACTTTAGTTATCTAGGTAAGCAAATCATTGCTAATTGTACCCAGTACAACTCTTGGTCGCAGATAAGACAATCCATGTTTCATCCACTCTGACGTCTCTGGGCCTAGAACTTCTGATAGCTCAGTCAAGTAAACCAATCTCTTTAGTCTTGTGATCACTGACAGTCGCACTGCAAGTCTGTCAATGACCACCTGCCTTACCCATGTAGCAGTGGATACCAAGGACTCCAAGACTATCCAACAAACGACACGAGTTTTGACAGTAGACAAGATTGGGCAAGACATCAAGGTCACTTGATATTTAGTTGAGGAAACTAAATCCAAAAGTTTAGCTAATCAATCTCTTAGGTCATGTAATTGTTGATGTTTTGCACTGCAAATCCATCAACATAATTACCTTCCTTACTCACGTAATTGTGGACACCAAGCTCTTGGCTAGACCATCACACAACGAAATGAGTCTTGACAGTTGACCATATTGAAGCTAATCTTTGATCAAGGTTTATGTCTAGTTTGGTTTCTGCAAATTCAAGGTTCAATAACCAGAATTTCGAGCACTGTATCGATCGACGCAGACTATGTCTGTCGATCGACACCACCAAACATAACCGGACTTCAATAACCGGTTAATCTAATTAACCCGGTTCATTGAACCGGTCATATCGATCGACACAACCCGTGTGTGACGGTTGACTTAGACCTTAACCGAAGACAGTTTTGAAAACCGGTCCAATCTAATTGAACCGACTTATCAGATCAAACTGATCTTAAACCAATCGGTTTATTTTAATTGCGATACTGGTTCAATCCAATTGAATTAATTTATCCAATTTAAACCGTTTTAATCAGTTTTAACTAATTGCGATAACCGGTTTAATTCAATTGAATCGTGTTATCCAATCAAACTGATTCAACCCATCGGTTCATGCTAATTGAGATAATCAGTTCAATCCAATTGAACCAATTCATCCAATTTAAACCGATATGTTCGGTCTTAACCAAGCATGATAACCGGTCCAATCCAATTGAACCGATTAACCATTCGCAAGGTCTGTGTCGACCGACACTAACCTGTGTCGATCGACACTGGACCGAATCTGTTCTGTGTCGACCGACACTAAACCTGTGTCGATCGAAACAGAAGGATTTCGGTTTTTCTTCGCGAAAAACCCTAGCCGCCGATTCTGTCGAATTCGCCATTCTGTGTCGACCGACACACCCAGTGTGTCGATCGACACTGTGCGAAAACACATAATCCGAATTTTGTTTCAATCGATCTAACATGCTATTGATCATAAAACTATTATGAGCGAATTCAATTCTTTAGATTCAATTAAACAGACTGATTCAATGGAAAACCCTAAGGCTCTGATACCACTGTTGGAACTTCGAGCCAATTCTACCAGATTCAGAATTCTCGCGAGTTACAGATAGCCTGGGATCTAGGGTCTAGTTAATTGAATCAGGGATCTGATCTCGTGTTACCTGGAGTTTGGCAGCGGAAGATGGTCAGGTAATTGAGATCTCTGAAGCGTCTCAGATGCTGCGCCTCTACTGATAGTCCACACGCACACAAGCTGGAATCCGCCGGGATGCTAGTACCGGTGCTCGGATCTCCTGGGAACTGAGTTTCTCTGAGGTTTCTCTGTTTTCTCTCTGAGAAAACTGTCTGGGCGGCGCTCAAGAACACACACACCGTCGAATCTATAAAACACGTTTATATATTGACCTTGCGGTGAACCGAAACATCAGTTTCGGTTTCACCCTTGTGTCGATCGACACACTCATTGGTGTCGATCGACACACATCCTGTATCGACCGACGCACCCAATGGTGTCGATCGATACACGCCTTTGAAACTCAATTCGATGTGTATCTAATACACATCGATCAGACCATATGCCAATGATCAATCCCATGCAGATTATCTCCAACTTGCTTAGGTGTGTGACCCTGTAGGTTCACACAATACTGGAAATGAGTTATAACTCATTTGTCATAAGCGGTTTCTAGCAAAACATTATGACTACCCAGTATCACATGAATTGTCCGATCTCGACAATACAACTATCTCTAGAGTGAGTACAATGTGATTTCAGGACATAATCCCAACAAGTTTCGACTCTCACAGTTTGGCGCCATCTGTGGGGAAATAGAAGTTTCTTACATTTAAAAATCACCGACTAGCGCATCCAAAGAAACAGCCTCCAACAGAGACAGAACAAATCATCCAGTGGCGATCAACGCTGCAGCAGACGCAGCCGCATCACACGGCACCATGAGGGATAACGCTGCGACAGATGCAGCCGCAACTGATGCAATGACAACTGACTTAGCGCTATCCGATTTAAAAAGAGACGACAGCCGTACTGATGCAAAAACTCAATCTTAGGAGAAGGAAAATACCACGCTCACCGAGAAAGTGGAGAGAACAAAAACCATGGAGAACTCGGGCACTGATGTTCGGACCAAATAATCGTAGGTGACTCAACCTCTCAACATCTAGCGACTCAAGAGAAACCCTATGCTACATCGACCGCGATTTACAAACAAGTGAGCACCCTCCTGCGGACAGATCCAACTCAACAGATCTATGATCACTAATCCGACCAAGAAGGATTGCGACAACTATCGACGTCGAAGGAGAAAATTTCATGGGCGCGACCTCAAACAGAAAAGAATCGTAACAAGAATACGAAGATCGGATTGGAATTCGCCAAAGCCGAAGATAACATTGTGTGGTGTTCAAAGATCGTTTTCATCGTAACTCACTTTACGATCTGTCCGATTGCCAAGAAGTTTCCAAACTTCGCTTCACTTGCAGATCAATACGTGACGCCAAGAAGCCAAACGACCGATGATCGTACCAGAATCATACGGTTTGAAAAATCTGTTTTAATACGCTGCTTTACCCTCGCACCGTACTCGAGTCGAACTATCTCTAACCAATCGTCATCAATGCACCGTTGCCACACCAATAGGCCTTCCAAGTCATCCTGCTCCTTGACCGTATATATCCAAGCACATAAGACTCCTCGGAAATCCGAGCTGGACCAGCTCGGGTTTTCCGAGCTTAACCAGCTTGGGTTTTTCGAGCTGAACTAGCTCGGAAGTTTCGGGCTAAACCAGCTCAGAAATTTTGAGCAAACCAGAGCACGCAAACGCTTGCTGTATGCTCGCCAACTCGCAAAGCGTGCTCGCCAACTCGCAAAGCGTGCTCGCCAACTCGCAAAGCATGTTAGGCAACTCGCAATCATGCTCGGCATCTTGCAAAGCATGCTCGGCAACTCGCAAAGCATGCTCGGCAACTCGCAAGCATGCTCGGAAACTCGCAAAGCATGCTCGGAAACTCGCAAAGCATGCTCGGCAACTCGCAAGCATGCTCGGCAACTCGCAAAGCATGCTCGGCAACTCGCAAAGCATGCTCGGCAGCTCGCAAGCGTGCTCGACAACTCGCAAAGCATGCTCGGCAACTCGCAAGCGTGCTCGAAAACTCGCAAAGCATGCTCGGCAACTCGCAAGCATGCTCGACAACTCGCAAAGCATGCTCGGCAACTCGCAAAGCATGCTCGGCAACTCGCAAAGCATGCTCGGTAACTCGCAAGCGTGCTCGGTAACTCGCAAGCATACTCGGCAACTCGCAAGCGTGCTCGGAAACTCGCAAGCTTGCTCGGAAATCGCAAGCGTGCTCGGCAACTCGCAAGCGTGCTCGGAAACTCGCAAAGCATGCTCTGCAGCTCGCAAAGCGTGCTTGGCAACTCGCAAGCGTGCTCGGCAACTCGAAAAGCATGCTCGGCAACTCGCAAGCGTGCTCGGCAACTTGCAAAGCATGCTCGGTAACTCGCAAGCGTGCTCGGCAACTCGCAAAGCATGCTCGGAAACTCGCAAAGCATGCTTGGCAATACACGCTGGTTAATCGGCAGCTCGCACAGCTTGCTCGACAACTCACACAACATGCTCGGCAACTCGCATAATTATTTGAAAATCCGAGCTGAACCACCTTAAGTCCGAGCTAAACCAACTCGGGTTTTCGAGCTAAAAAAGAGAAAAAAGGAGAAGCTACTCGGACAATCGAGCTGGAAGGAAAGAAAAAATATATATATATATATATATATATATATATATATATATATATATATATATATATATAAGTGTATATAAAGGTATAAAAAGGGGATTTTTCCAAGCAAAAAGTTTGCGAACACAATACAAGATTTGCGAAGGACGAAAATTTCTTTGTCTCACATAAGTTTAACAATACTTGATCAAGCATGCCCGAACGTATCAGTTTGGAGAATATCTCCCGCGACGTACTAACCTATCATGAAAAGAATTACTCGGTATTTTTGCGATAATGCTGCTCGGCGTCTACGCAGTCATACTACTCGAAATATCTTAGAGTTTCCGCTCGTCAATAGTCCGAGCAGAGCAAGCCAATCTCCGAGCAAGAACCACTGAGCAGCCCCACAAGGAATATGTACAGATGACCAAAGCATACTCTGCTCAACACCCACCCACATCCGAGCCGAATCTTTGTCGAGAAAAAGCGAGGCCGAGTGAAGACTAAATCCTTTTAAGCATCAATTCTTCCAAACGGGCATACCTCCGCGATGCCTCAACTAATCGTAGATCAGTTTATCTCAACTTGCAAGATCCCTCAACTCTACTTGAGCTGACTTGGCTCCAGCTCGTCGTATCAAATCAAGGAAGGCAACATAGTAAAACTTACAACAGAGATCATACCTTCTCGGTTGATCGACGAAACAAAACAAAGCTCCAACAAAGATGAACTAACTTCACGCTCAACGGACTCGTAAGCTCTGAATCCTGCACTAGCTCATCCGTAAAGTTACATCAAGAACAAAATCGTAGATGGTTGGCTACACCATGCTCATCAAGAAACACACGAACTACGGGACGACTTGATCCCTGAAGGGGATATGGAGGCAGCCGATATCTTGATAGGTTCAGTTGTCCATCCTTTTTTAAAAAGGAGGGAGTGAGTCCGTATATATCTATACTTCCGCATCAGAATACATAAATTTTCAAAACAATTTTCGAACTCGAAAGCTTTTCGGACAAAATTTGCTAGGAACTTTCTAGCAAATCAGCTAGGAAATTCCGAGCAAATCAGCTAGGAATGTCCGAGCTAATCAAACAAGTCTGCTCGGCATTGCCAAGCAAGTCAGCTAGGAAAGTCCAAGCTAATCAAACAAATCAGCTCGAAACTTCCGAGCGAATCAGCTAGGAAAGTTCGAGCTAACAAGTCAGCTCGGAACTTCCGAGCAAATCAGCTAGGAAATTCTGAGCAAATCAGCTAGGAACTTTATTGCAAATTAGCTAGGAAAGTCCGAGCAAATCAGCTAGGAAAGTCCGAGCAAATCAGCAAGTCTGCTCGGAAACTCCGAGCTGGCCACTATCCGCGGAAATTCTGAATTGACCACTCTCCTCGGAAATTTCGAACTAACCAGCTAGGAAATTTCGAGGTAACCACTATTCTCGGAAATTCCAAAACAACCAGCTAGGAAATTCTGAACTAGGCAGCTAGGAAATTCCGAGCTGACCTCTCTCCTCAGAAATTCCGAGCTGACCTTTCTTCTCGGAAATTCTGAGCTGACCACTCTTTTCACAAATTCCTAACCAGCTAGGAAATTCCGAGCTGAGCGCTCTTCTCGGAAATTCCGTGCAAGACGCTCCTCTCAACCAAAGACAAAACTTGTCCGACAAAATTACTTGGAAACCTCAGAAGAACCACCTCGGAACTTCTGAGCAAATCAGCTGGAAAAGTCCAAGCAAATTAGCTAGGAACTTCCGAGAAAATAAGCTAGGAAAGTCCGAACGAATCAGCTAGGAACTTTATAGCAAATCCTCTAGGGAAGTCAGAGCTAATCAAACAAGTCAGCCCGACAAATCCGAGCTCACCACTCTCCGCAGAAATTCCAATCTGACCATTCTCTGCGGATATTTTGAGCTGATCATTCTCCACCGAAATTCCGAGCTGATCACTCTCCGCAGAAATTCCGAGCTGACCATTCTCCACGAAACTTCCGAGCTGACCACTCTCTGTGGAAATTCTCAGCTGATCACTTCCCACCAAAATTCTAAGCCAACCACTCGGGAAATCCGAGCTAAACGCTTGTCTCGTACAGCCGATTCATTCAAGCGACTCCGGACAGCGGATCGAGATTGGAACCACGACGCGTCCGCTCCCCGACCATACTCTTGAAGTCATCCGGTAATGAAAACAAACTCCCTTTTCTCATTTTTATTTTAATTTACTTCTCTTAGATCGAAATTAGGATACGAACTTTGAAACTTAGAATCCGCCTACTATTACGTCGTATGCATAGTTGTTAGGAATAGCTTATCTTGTCCGCTAACGGCCGCAACGGACGAACGCATACATCCTTTACGGATATTAGCCAACATGTCCTATATGGATTGAGGCTCTATACGTCCAACAAACGGATAAAAGCGCGCTATATAAATCTTAAATACCGCCAAAGTATGTTTATTATCGGCGAAGGGAACATAAGTCGAGAGGTTGACATAAGATCCCGAATACGGGTTGTTGACATGTCTTCAAATCCGCCGCACCAGTACTAGAGACGATAATAGACCCCAAAAATCCAGTATGACGCTACTCAGCACACTGGTAAAATGACGTTTTAACCAAGTATATCTTGGTTCGGTATCTTTGAAAGGTGGTCCTACGGATGCCGGCTTATTTTCAGTAAACAAAAAATGCAAGGCGAGAGTTTCGCGGAAAATCGGGATCAAAAATCCAAACCCAGTAAAATACAACACACTGGTCTTGACAACATCATTATTGAGTACACAACCGACTTGGGAATGTAAGACGGCAGACCCCCACACTAGTACTGAAGTCAACTCCTAAAAACCCAGTAAGATGCTTCCGCGCACACTGGTCTAATCGATGTCAAAACCCAGTAAGACGCTTCCGAGCATACTGGTCTAATCATTATAAGTCCACAAGAGAAAAACTTTTTGTTATTTCTCGGACTCGAAACCCTGTAAAACGCTTCCGATCACACTAGTCTAATTATTATAAGTCCACAAAAAAATATTTTGTTATTTCTCGGACTCGAAACCCAGTAAGACGCTTCCGAGCACACTGGTCTAGTCATCACAAGTCCGCAAGAGAAGGACGCTTTTCTCGGACACAATTTCGAAACCCAGTAAGACGCTTCTGAGCACACTGGTCGAATCATTAAAAGTCCGCGAGAGGAGTACGTCTCGCTATTCCTCGGACTCAATTTCGAAAACCCAGTAAGACGCTTCCGAGCACACTAGTCTCAATCATCTCAGGTTCGTAAGTAGAGTATGTCTCGCTAACCTTCAATCTTAACTCGAAACCCGGTTAGGCACTTTCAAGCACGCTGGTCTTAGTCATCACAAAGGCGAGTATATCTCGCCGACTTTCGAGCTCAAAACTTGATTCGAAATACGGCAGAATGCTTCTACGCGCGCCAGATTTAAACGAAATCCCATGAATCTAAAAACTCAGAATATGCATCTGAGTGCAATTCTCCTAAAAGCACCAAGGGTCAAATGCTAAATCACACTTTCCTTCGGGAATTATACAAAGTTGTCCGGGAAAGCCTAAGCTATACGGAGCCGATGAAGGTGATTTTCTCCCGATAAAATTTGATCGAATTTCTGCATTAACCGACCTAACGTCAACACGATAGCCCAGCTCCTTGGACATACAAATCGTCCTAGCAGTCTTGACAAACTAATCTGAAACCAAATCCTACTGACAACTCTGAGTAGACTTACTCGGAAAATCCGAGCAGACCTACCCGGAAAATCCGAGCAGATTTGCTTAGAAAATCCAAGCATGTTGCGCAGGAAATCCGAGCAGACATTCTACAGAAATTCTGAGAAGACGTGCTCGGAAATTCGAGCAGATTTACTCAGAAAATACTGAACCAGACGCGATTTCTCTCTTGGACTCATCACATTCGTAAACACGACCGGTTCACAATTTAACGCAGCTTCTCGCCTGTTTTGCTTACTCGAATACGGACGCGTCGACGAAAGACAAACAATGGATTTTCAAACATCCAACGACATGACTTAGAACTAGAGATAGCTTGATCCCTTTCTTAAGAACACGTAGGCTGCCTTTCATAAGGTTCAGATGCAACTAAAATTCTTCGCTTGAAGTAAAGTAGCATCAAGGTCATACACCGGAACGACCTATGGTTCCAAAGAAAATTTCAATAACATACGGGATTGCTCGGAAGACTTTGCACAAAAAATCAATTACGGCCGAAAGATCCAAAAGAGTCACCATGTACACGCCAACGGATGTGAGTCGATTTACTCGAAAGGCCTGAACAAATCCATCTCGAAAATGTCGTTCCAAAAAATCCGTCTAACTTGACGTACAACACGAAGGCCAAAATGCGACAAACAATTCGGACAACCCTTCGTCGCAAACGGAAGAGCGACAAAACAGAAAGGGCCGAACCAAGTCTTTCGGACAATTGCTTTCGCCTCGAATACAAAATAACCTCGCCATCATCGCACTCGATTCTGCTGAGCTGGGGGCTAACAGTTGGGGTTGAAAACCCCCTCGACGAAAACAAGATCGGATCATCGGACACAGACGAATGTCCACTTCGGACAAACAATATTTCATACGAATAACCAAGTTATACGAAGTACCGACAACTTCACCTAAACAACTTATCGGAAAGTGGTTTCGACAAATACATTTCATACGAGACAGACGACACTTTGATCGGACAAACACATCTTCCGAAAGGAACTACGGACCGACGAAACATCCAAACAGACAAAGAATGAGCTGAACCAGCTCGGAAAACTGAGCTGAACCAGCTCGGATCCGAATCCTTCCCTTCTTATTCCCCGATCATGATTTATCCCTCCGGAAATCCAGAGCTGAATGAATCTTTCGTAAACCTCCGAGCTGGACTTTGCTTTTCTAATCTTCCCAAACGGATAATCAAACGATCACCGATATGCACAAACTCGCTGTGGTCCACCTTCGGAAATATTGGCTTTAACCTTCTTGGCTGATAAACTAAATTAACGGACCAAGTTAGAAGAAATACGAACTTAGGCCCAAATGACCAACACTCGTATACCCGAGACTTTGGGCCGAATAAAGAAGTTCGTATAAAACGGACTCGGAGCGTCTGTTCTCGGCCCACTCGGAAAATAGGTCAAGCCGCGGAAAGATAAACTCAAAGAAGTGAGAATCAAGGAATCAGAGAGATAAAGAAGAAAATCCAAGATAAAAATGTAAATCTTAACGGAAAAAGGAAGGAGATAAAAACAGGAAGATTTCCGCAAATCTTGCGGAAATATTCTCGAAGCCGACTTGCCGCAGTTATATAAGGAGGTGGAAGTCATACGAAAAAGGCAGAGCGAAAGATCATAGCATCTAGATTTAGAACTATGAATGGCTTGATCCCTTTCTAAGGGTACGTAGGCAGCCTTTCACAAGGTTCAGCTGTAACATCTTTAACTTTTATTCCTTGTAATTCGTTTCCGATTATTTCTATTAATAAAAATATTTTTCGGATCTCTCTTGTCGTGTTGTTTACATAGAAATTTCTGTTCCCTAAGAAGTTAGCTCTACAAGTTTTGACAGTGCGAGTTTCGACTCTCACAATAATTTAGGCAATTTCAGTAACGAATGTCACCTCTAAATAATCATAACGCTGGTTACCAGAGCTTAAATGCTGTCTGAACAGGTTAACTACAGCGTCCACAGCCTATAAATGGTAGTAATAGTATATAGACCGTTAATTAACTATTCAATGTACAAATATCGTATGTGATTCTTACCCGAGTTGTCATCAGTGTTGTCATAGAGCCGATCTCTCCGAGGTTAGATACAAATATAATCATCTCGTTCCATGGTTGGAAAACACTAAATAATTATATAAATAGTTAGCTAGAAATAATTGAATTGTTAGGTAGTTGATTACTACATAAATGTCTAAATAGTTATATACTTACCAGGGTTTTTCCAGCGTTGATTCCAAATTCAAAATTTCATCTGGATTGGGGGATTGACACCGGTTACATATGTTGGAATTGTGTCCAGCAATCTCTGTACTGTCTCTATAACGTAAGAGTATGTCAGTGATCAGACATAAGTCATACAATGCTGGGGGTCATGATGGCTTGCTAGAGTCCGCTCATGATCTATAAGTCTTGGACTTATTGCCTTTATTGTATGATCCCATATGGGTCACACGCTTAAGCTAGCAGGAAATAATGTTGGAACGGCTTAGCAGAAGTACGACAAAAGTGCTAGGCATTTGTCGTACTAAGAGAGAAAGACTAATGGGTCTGATTAAATGGAATTTAATCAGATTGGGCCCAAAAGCCCAAAAGGGAAAGAGAAGGCTTTTAAATGACTAAAAGCCAATTCTCTTCTCCCTTAACCCAACCCTAGCCGCGCCTCTCTCCTCTCTCTGCGCCAGCCTCCTTGTGGTCTAGCAGCCAGTTTCCGGTGATTGCGTGTGTGAGCCTTTGGAGGATCCATCTCTCGGTGTATCTCCCTGATCATTGACCTGTTCATCAATTCCGCTGCAAACAAACAGGTAAAAAGGTGAGATCATATGTTTCTAAATAAGAACACCTAGATCTAATGCATGTTTAGGTTGATATCAATATGAGAATTGAATCAGGATCAACCGAAACTTCCAACAGTGGTATCAGAGCCATTGGTTCTTAGGTTTCTTGTTTTAGATTCATTGTTTAGGTTGTTTAATCTGCTTAGAATTGTTTTTGAATCAATTACTGATAAGATAAAACAGTTAAGAATCAGAATTGAACTCTAAACACACAAGAACAGATCGCAAACTGAGCTATATGACTCAGGTTTGTGATCGGCCGAGTGAAATCCGATCGGCTTGGCCGGTTGGATCGAATGGCCGAGATGTTGGCCGGCCGGATGGATCGATCCCGATCGCTTGGCGATCGTTGGAAGTGATCGACCCGAGCATCCCGATCGTGAAGCTTGGCTTGGACGATCGCGGTTTGCTCGTCCCGGCTGTCCCGCGTGATCGAGGCCGAGTGCCTTCCCGACCGTCCCACCCGAACGTCCCGGTGAACCGTCCCGGCTGTCCTGCGCATCGTCTCGATCTCGGATCGTTGACGGCTTGCGGCTGGACGATCATTGCTTGATCCGAAAGCTAGGGTTTCACGGTTCAATCGGTTCGGTTCGGTTAATGGTTCGGTTTAAAACTTGATTAAAATCATCGTTTCGGTTTAATAAACAGATTTAATAATTTTATTAAATCTGGTTAAACCGGAATAAGAAATCCAATGTCGAAAGAAATATTGGATTTAGTGCCTAAACCGGGAATTTCTAATTTGATTTGGTTGGACCAAATAAATTGAGAGATTCCGGTTTAGTAAATAACCGGTTGACAATTGTGGTCATCGTAGTAATTGAAACTTGGTTAGACCAGTTTTAATGAACCAGACCGGTTATGTCAATTAATTGGACAATTGGGTCATGTCTTGGACATGGACCAATTCTTGGGCCTCGGGCCAAGAAGTTAAAACAATTGGGCCATTAATTGAGTCATTCTTCAGATTTAAATTTAAAACTTATTTTATAAAATAAAATTATGAAATTCGATTTTAAATTTTATAAAGTTCCGAAATTTTGAAATTAGAAAGTTTCTTAAAATAGAATTTTCTGAATTTGCGGGTTTTGGATTTTAAAGAAGTTTCTAAAGTTAGAAAGTTTCCGGTTTTAGAAAGTTTCCAATTTTAGAAAGTTTCTAAAAATAGTAGGTTTCCATAAATAGAAAGTTTCCCGAAATAGTAATCTTCTATTTTGGGAATGATTTTAATAAACCTACGGACCTCAAACAATATCAAGCGTTGGATGTCTTGTCCAGGCTATGTCAGCTGTCAAAGCCCATTCAATTGCATTCATGGCCTTACAGTGTGAGGATGTCTGCTTTTGCGTGGGTAAGACGGTTTGTGATTCATAAATGTCATTGGGAGTCCCAGACATTAATGATTACATGACTGTATAGTCCGGTTTTCTTGACTAGGCCATCGGGAGTCCCGGGCCTTGAGACATCAGGGTGGATTGGGCCTCGGGCCCAGATTCACAACCAAGAGTTATATCACGGATATAATTAGCCGAAATAGGGCTTACCGATATAAGCTAAGGTTGGGTGACGGCCAGTGGCCCACTTTGATCTTAGTTATATGTGGATCTTGGAATCATTATATTCTATTGAGGGTAACTTAGGTTATTGAATATAATGCATGATTAATCATATTATACTTTAATACGAGATTAATCATTTTGAACATATAACTAATAACCTTTTTTATTTATATATTTCAGATATGACTACTACAAGCACTCAAAACACATTCTCGATCCGGTCTGTTCTCGAGAAGGAGAAGCTGACTGGAACGAACTTCCTGACATGGTCAAGGAACTTGAGGCTGGTCCTCAAGCAGGAGAAGAAGGATTATGTCCTTCGAGATCCCCTCCCCGAGAGGCCTCTTGCCAATGCTGCCAGGACTCTGCACAATGCTTGGGAAAAGCATTCGTCAGATGAAAATGATGTTTATTGCCTGATGTTGGTGACAATGACTCCAGAGCTGCAAAAGCAGTTCGAAAGTGTATTGTCTCCAATCGAGATCATGGCAAGCCTGAAATCGCTTTTTCAGGAGCAGGCTAGGACCGAGAGGTTCCAGACAGTTAAGAACCTCTTGGACTGTAAGTTGGCTGCGAATGCGGCAGTGAGTCCTCATGTGTTGAAGATGATGGGTTATCTCGATCATCTTCACAAACTCGACTGCCCAATCAGCCAGGAACTTGCCTGCGACATCATTCTGCAGTCTTTACCTGCAAGCTATGATCAGTTCATTCTGAACTTTAACATGCATGGCTTGAGTAAGACACTACCTGAGCTTCACGGAATGCTCAAGACTGCAGAGCCCAACTTGAAGAAAACCGCCAAGGACCCCAATGTACTTATGGTACAAAAGGGCAAGGGGTTTAAGAAGTCTTCTGCTAAGGATAAGGGAAAGGCCAAGGGTGTCCAAGTCGTGGACTCAGACACGCCAAAGCCCAAGCCCAAGTCCAAGGCTGGGCCTACTGACATGTGCAGGTTCTGCAAAGAACTGGGGCATTGGAGAAGAGATTGCAAGAAATTCCAGGAAGGTCTAAAGGAATTAAAGAAGAAGACTTTCGAGACTTCTTCATCAGGTATTTTTGTTATAGAAGTTAATACAACTACTTCTGATAATACCTCATGGGTCATGGATACTGGTTGTGGGGCTCATATTTGTACTAATATGCAGGCACTCAGCAACAGTAGAAGGCTGAAGCAAGGACAAGTGGAACTACGAGTTGGGAATGGAGCGAAAGTTTCAGCACTAGCTGTAGGAACTTACTTGTTGTCTTTACCTTCGGGATTGATTTTAGAACTTAATAATTGTTATTTTGTACCTGCTATAAGCAGAAATATTATTTCAATTTCTTTGTTGGATTTGGAAGGTTATGATTTTTCAGTTAAGAATAAATTATGTTCCTTCAATCGCAACAATTTGTTCTATGGTTCGGCCCCTCTTACGAATGGGCTTTACATACTCGATCAATCCGCGCCAATTTATAACATCAATACAAAACGGTTTAAACCTAATGAGGAAAACCGAACGTTTCTATGGCATTGTCGTTTAGGGCACATCAGCGAGAAACGCATCAAGAGGCTCCATTCGAATGGACTTCTTGGCTCATTTGACTTTGAGTCATGTGAGAAATGCGAATCCTGCATGATGGGCAAAATGACACGGGCCCCCTTTAATAAACCTAACGAGAGGGCCAGTTACTTATTGGGCCTGATACACACTGATGTGTGTGGCCCAATGTCCACTAATGCAAGAGGAAACTATCAGTACTTCATTACCTTCACTGATGATTTCAGTAGGTATGGATATGTTTACTTGATGAAACATAAGTCTGAATCTTTTGAGAAGTTCAGAGAATTCCAAAATGAAGTACAGAACCAACTTGGCAAAAGCATTAAGGCTCTTCGGTCCGACCGAGGAGGAGAATACTTAAGCCAAGAATTCAGTGATCATCTGAGAGAGTGTGGGATTGTATCCCAACTCACTCCTCCTGGAACACCTCAATGGAATGGTGTGTCTGAGAGGAGAAATCGGACCTTATTGGATATGGTTCGATCTATGATGAGTCACACAGACCTTCCAATATCCCTTTGGGGATATGCTCTGCTAACAGCAGTGTTCACACTAAACAGAGCGCCATCAAAGGCAGTAGCAAAGACACCATATGAATTATGGACTGGAGAAGCTCCAGTGCTGTCTTATCTCAGAATTTGGGGTTGTGAAGCCTATGTCAAGAGATTAATCTCAGACAAGCTTACACCAAAATCTGACAAATGTTACTTCATTGGTTATCCACGGGAAACCAAGGCTTATTACTTCTATCTACGTTCCGAGAACAAGATCTTTGTTGCCCGGGATTGTAACTTTCTTGAGAGAGAGTTTCTCTCTAAGAAAGACAGTGGGAGTAAGGTACTGCTTGAAGAAATTCAAGATGAACAGGATACTGCTCAACCTAATGAGGAAGAGCAGCAGGAGGATCTACAAGAAATTGTAGAGCCTGAACCTGTAGTACCTGAAGTTCGAAGATCCGGGAGGATCCGTCACGAACCCGAGAGATATCAGGGATTCCTCGTGACTGACTGTCATGATCTTTTGATCATTGATGGTGATGAACCATCGAACTTCAATCAAGCCATGATGGGCCCAGATTCCTCTAAGTGGCGCAAGGCCACTGATTCCGAAATGGACTCCATGTCGGTCAACCAAGTATTTTCGTTGGTTGACTTACCCGTTGGTGTAAAAGCCATCGAGTGCAAATGGATCTTCAAGAAGAAGATTGACGTGGATGGAAATGTCCAGATTTATAAAGCCAGGTTGGTGGCAAAAGGTTTCAGACAAGTTCACGGTGTGGACTACGATGAAACCTATTCACCGGTGGCTATGATGAAATCTATTCGGATTCTACTAGCAACTGCAGCTTTTCATGATTATGAAATTTGGCAGATGGACGTGAAAACCGCCTTCCTGAATGGTATTCTGGAAGAGGATGTGTATATGACGCAACCTGACGGTTACATAGATCCAAAGAATGCTGGGAAAGTATGCAAACTTCATAAATCCATTTATGGATTGAAGCAAGCATCGAGGAGCTGGAATCTTCGTTTTGATGAAGCGATCAAGCAATTTGACTTTATCAGAAACGAAGAAGAACAATGCGTGTATAAGAAAACTAGTGGGAGCAAAATCGTTTTTCTTATTCTGTATGTTGATGACATACTGCTTCTCGGAAACGACATTCCAATGCTGAAGTCTGTAAAAGACTGGCTTGGAAGTTGTTTTTCCATGAAAGACATGGGTGAAGCCGCATACGTTCTTGGAATTAGGATCTATCGGGATAGACCTAAGAGGCTGATAGGCTTGTGTCAAGACTCATACATTGACAAAGTCCTACAAAGATTCAGCATGAAAGATTCCAAGAAGGGCTTCACGCCAATGGTACATGGCACGACGCTAAGCAAGAAGCAGAGCCCTACGTCGGCTGCTGAGCTTGAGCGCATGAAGAATATTCCTTATGCATCTGCAATAGGATCTGTCATGTATGCCATGATCTGTACTCGTCCTGATGTTGCTTACGCATTGAGCATGACGAGTAGATACCAGTCAAATCCAGGTGAAAACCATTGGATTGCCGTAAAGAACATCTTGAAGTATCTAAGACATACTAAGGATAAGTTCTTAGTGTACGGTGGAAGTGATGTGCTTAAAGTCAGTGGATTCACGGACGCAAGTTTCCAGACAGACACAGATGATTTCCGGTCACAGTCCGGTTATGTCTTTTGTCTGAATGGCGGTGCAGTAAGTTGGAGAAGCTCCAAGCAGGACACCGTTGCTGATTCCACTACAGAAGCTGAATATATCGCCGCCTCAGAAGCAGCGAAGGAAGCTGTTTGGATTCGAAAGTTCATTATGGAACTAGGTGTGATACCAGATGCGGCTGAGCCTCTGGCACTATTTTGTGACAACAATGGTGCTATAGCTCAGGCAAAGGAACCAAGATCACACCAGAAATCCAAGCATGTTCAAAGAAGATATCACTTGATACGTGACATCATTAATAGAAAGGAAGTCAAGATCAGCCGAGTTCCGACAGATGATAATGTCGCTGATCCGTTGACAAAGCCACTCCCAAGGCCTAAGCTCGAGTTCCTGACTGAAGCTGTAGGCATTAGAAACATTGAAATGTAATCTAAATTTGAGTGGGAGTTTTGTGAGCTTTATTTTAGTTATTTGATATGTTCTTGTAAAACATTATTATTTATGTTTTAATGAAATTATTATTTCAAGATTATTTTAACTGTGATGAAATAATCGTTCCAAAATGATATGAACCATTTTATAGGTCATCGAAGTAAATGATTTGATCTTGAGTCATCGAAGTCATTTAGCTTGATCATGAGATCCTATATTTGATAAATGTTTTATATCAACCTGTCCCTAGTCGAAGGTTGTTGAAATTGGAACACCAACAACCGTGTAAGATTGGATTGGTACGTGACTTATGACAAAGTCTCAGTGTGTCATAGATGCTCGGCATCAAAGTCAGTACATAGGTGTATGTTGGGAACATACGACCGGACAAGACCCGCTAATAAGAACTCTTCAGGATATTTATATCTGTGTCATAAGAGATTCTTACTACGACTATAGAGTATAGTCCTTAGACCTGAGTTCGCATGCATGTGACTGCATATGGACTGATGCACTTTGATCATTGTCTAACGCTATCGTTCTGCGATAGCTATAAGGACCTTGTTTGGGTACATCATGAAATGAGTAGTTTACAGTGATGGAACAAGATGGGATTTGTCCCTCCAATATAAATGGAGTGAATATCTCTAGGCCAATCGGAGATTTGAATACTGGAAAACGCATGGCCATGCTCAAACGGACTTTCCCGAGTCGTTTGGATTGTCAGTATCAAATCAGAGTCCGATGAACAAGATTAGGCTTTATAAGGATGACACTAATCTTGCCTTATGACTAATCGAGATATTGAGACGAAAGGGATTATGAATACAGAGATTCCAGTTCAAGTGGGAGATTGTTGGAATTGTGTCCAGCAATCTCTGTACTGTCTCTATAACGTAAGAGTATGTCAGTGATCAGACATAAGTCATACAATGCTGGGGGTCATGATGGCTTGCTAGAGTCCGCTCATGATCTATAAGTCTTGGACTTATTGCCTTTATTGTATGATCCCATATGGGTCACACGCTTAAGCTAGCAGGAAATAATGTTGGAACGGCTTAGCAGAAGTACGACAAAAGTGCTAGGCATTTGTCGTACTAAGAGAGAAAGACTAATGGGTCTGATTAAATGGAATTTAATCAGATTGGGCCCAAAAGCCCAAAAGGGAAAGAGAAGGCTTTTAAATGACTAAAAGCCAATTCTCTTCTCCCTTAACCCAACCCTAGCCGCGCCTCTCTCCTCTCTCTGCGCCAGCCTCCTTGTGGTCTAGCAGCCAGTTTCCGGTGATTGCGTGTGTGAGCCTTTGGAGGATCCATCTCTCGGTGTATCTCCCTGATCATTGACCTGTTCATCAATTCCGCTGCAAACAAACAGGTAAAAAGGTGAGATCATATGTTTCTAAATAAGAACACCTAGATCTAATGCATGTTTAGGTTGATATCAATATGAGAATTGAATCAGGATCAACCGAAACTTCCAACAACATAGTCAGACATAATACTTGGGGAAATCTGGTTGCGGCTACGAGTTGGTTGAGGGCTTTACTTTAAGCTTATCAGCACTCGTATTCAAGTCTTATTTTAATTATTAGGTTATACCACTAGAAAAGGGGGCACGATTGCAGCTAAAAGTCCTACATAGTACGAAGCGTCAACCGATTCTTGGTCGGTCTCCTGAAAACCGGTACTAATGAGTAAAAGACATATTGTAGTTAATTAAGCAGTAGGTGGACACTTTGGTCGCTTGCCTTAATTATAGTGGGATCTTCTTCGATTTTTAGAACCTACATTTTGTATGATAAAATTGATTATTAGTAGTTGATTTAGTAGTATATGATTGTTTTTTAGAAGTTAACATCATCTTTTCAATGTTTGTGACCACGTTCGAACCTTCTTTGGTTACTTCCAACTACAATGAGTGAGGAAAACAAATGAAGAAGAAGTTATTTTTATTGTAGACAGCCATTTTAAAAGATTTAGGCATTAACATTACATTGTTTGTCTCAGTAGGTGGATCTTGGTTGATTGACTGAATAACATGATCTTTTTTCGGTTTCTTCAGTGTTAGACTCCGGAAAAAATGAATGACTTCATTTTCATGGTTCCAATTCTTATTCAATTCTGTCCTCTATCCATCCTAGATGAATGACTTCATTTTCAGAGTTAATGACTTCATTCGGTATTTGTTGTTGATTGATCTCCATTTCTAGTGGATCATCTATAATAGGAGGTGTTTGACATGTTGAAGATATGATGTATAGTCAACTATTTGTAATTTTAATATAGAAAATTGAATACTAGTAGTTAGTTATTTATTAAATGTATTTAGGATATGATACAAACCTCTTCAGTCTCAAGATGCTCTTGGTTAATTTTTAAAGCGAGGAAGCTATTATCTGGTTCGGGTCTATTTCATTCTCTTCAGCAATGCCAGCATCTTCATTGTTGCCGTCGTCAGGGGCTAGAGACTTCTCGTCATTTTTTTCCTGTTCTTTTGAAACATTGTCGTCGTCATCATTGTCGTCGTCCGAGGCTACAGACTTCTCATCATCTGAAACGGAGTGTGCTCCTTGGGGATGTCCTTCTTTGTAGTATCTAACCTCCTTTTCTTAAGTCCTATTACATCCTTTGTAACGGTGGAAGCGGAAAAATTCTTCTCAAAACCAGATCGTTGATATGCTCAGAGTTTACTTCCCTAAGTTCAACTCTATCGAAGACTCAAAAGAGTCCCCGGCAACGGCGCCAAAAATTGATACGATCAGGTTTTGACCCCTAGATCTACACTGCAAGTGCACAGACGTGAACCAGTAGTATATAGGGTATCGAATCCACATAGACTCAAGATTCTTGCGATAAATTGTAGAATGTCGAATTAAGCTAGGTGAAACAGTTGTGAAAGCAGTAAATCAGAACAGAAAAGTAAATCAAGTGGTTTGTAAGCAATCATGCAAAACGTCAGGTCAAGGGAGTTCTCAGGAAATCAGGAACATAGGCTAATCAATTAATCGGGATCTAATTAAGAACTGTTCTAGAACTAGAATCACAGAATTATAACAGACCAACTTTCGTTGCGAATATTATCTATGTCTAACAACCTAGCAAGCCAACTTTCGTTGCGAATCCTAGAGTTCTAAACAAGCATTAATCTCAGGTTCTTTCGTTCACAATTCTCCTAAGCCAAATTTCTTTGCGAATAGTCAAATTGCTCAGGTTCTTATCTTGTTAATTAATCAACTGTCGTTGCAGAAATCAACCTAACATCATAAATCTGGGTAGCTAATTCAGATCAAGCATCAAGAACAACCCTAGATGAAGAACTAGAAAGATATGAATCCCTACAGATTTATCAACCTATAATTCCATGAAATCCCTTGTGAGAATCCCTAAACCTAACTGGAGAACTACTCAGGCATGATCAATGACACAGAGATCATAATGAATAGAAAACCAAATATCATAAAACAGAAACAAGGAATATGAGTTCCAAATCTCTCTCTCTGAATAAAAATAAAACTTAAGTTTGAAAGCGTCTCTAAAATAAAATACCAAAAACCTAATTATAAAGCCTTAATCACGTCTTGGGGTCTTTTCGCAAATACTGAAACTTTCTGGAGCAAAACTGCAAATCTCCAAAGTCTTCATTAATGTGCTTGCACAGGGCTGCAACGATCGACGCTAATAGTGCAACGATTGTTGCATAGGTCGATCAGACTTGGTGAAATTAGCTCTCTCAGCTTAAGCTCCTCATTTTGCCAAAAATGCTCCAATATCTCCAATAATCCTCCAAAGGTGTATGTACCTAATAAACACCTGTAATGACTCAAAAGACACGACAAAAGACTCTAAAACACACTTATCTCGTGGCTTAAAACAGGTAAAAACCATGATATATCAATCGTAATAATCGAACCTCCTGTCTAACGACAAAGATATCCTTCATTAGCAAAAACTTTGGATCCATAATCATCTGGATAAAAGAACCAGAGGCCGAATGTAGAATATGAGATACATCAATATATGTAGTTGCATTAGAAACTGTTGATGGCTGACCCTTGTTTGAAACCAATTTTGTATGGTCCGCCGCATTTTCACCGCTACCCATTGATTTTCTAGAAAATACATCAGCACGATTTATTCCAGCAACCAAATTATCAACAAGTGGGTCCTCTTCATCATCATACCACAACAACTCGTGCTCATCGATCACATTTTCTTCATCATCGATAATTAGTTTCACAGTAACCTGTGAATATTTGCCAGTATTAGTTAACTAGTAAGTAATCAACTATATGAAATCACATATGTATTCAATCATAGTCAGTTATTTGTATCCAAATATGTTTAGGATATTACCTTGTGCGATTTGTCAAGGTCCTTGACATAAGGCATGCTGATATTGATTGCTTTCTGAGAACCAGGTCGGACAAAAGGGACGGCCACTTAGTCTTCTTCATAATCCACAACAGATTTTCCTTTGACATCCTCAGACAAAATTATGGAAGCGGCAGACAAAATAACCATTTGCAATGCATGTGTGAAACCTTGAACAGCACAAGTTGGTTAGCAAAAGTTTGACAACTTTTTTTGTACTTCTGATGCACTCCTTTGTCATGTTGAAATATTTACGTCCCCACGAATATTCTAGAAATGTGTCGACGTCTCGGACCATCATGATGTGTTCGACATTAATTTTTGCATTTTTAGATGTGGGACATAAGACTCCATCGACCAGTAGTAGACAAGCTAATTTGAATTGTTTCTTTAATAGTTAGATACATAATTATTAAAATAGCTAGATATTTTGAGATTAAGGAAAAAAACTAACTTTAACCATGTGTCGTTTTCTTTATCGGTTTTCCCAAAAGGGTGTTCATAATCCAGACATATGTTGGGTGCTGCTCTTTGCCAAAGAGTTCTTTCGTGTAATTCTGGATCTCAAAATCTTCAGTCTCATCAATCTTCGTAAATTTGGAACAATTAAGACCAGTAACAATGGTGAACTCTCTCAACAAGAAACGAATTTGTTGACCAGCAAACAAACACCATAGCTCATGGAGTTTCTTTATAACAAGCTGTCTTGACAGAAGAAAGTGAAGAAATCTGACAGAAGATGATATCTTGTTACCCGCTTCGAGCAGTTTGCCGAATTTGGAATCCATAAGCTTGGCCAAGTGATCTTCTTCTAGTACGTTTTAAATAACGTCAAGGAAATTAAGTTGGAAATAGGTGTTCAGTTTGTGGTCGCCATTAGGTTCTTACCCCAATTTGAATAGGCGGTGAGGTAACATACTTTCAGCCATAATGTACAACCTGGTAGTACATCAACTAAATTCAGAAATCAGGGAAGTTGAATATAAGATATTCATTTATATATAGTCGACTACTATAATTATACAATAAATCGAAAGGGTTATTGGGGGCAGATCTATATGGTTAAACTAATTATATAGTAGATCTAAGTATACACTAAAAATAGATGATTATATATGTGTGGAACAAACCAAAAACTGAAAAAAACAGAAGAACACGAGACAAAATGATATATTTTCTAGCGATATCAAAAGATAAGGATACAGTAAGAAAATTCGATTATTTGGGAACTATAGGATATGAGATGTTAGGGTAATGAGACCGAAACGAGTCGGAAACATAAAACTTACAGAAGAATCCAGATTTTTTTGGTGAGTCAGAAATTAGACGGAATTGAGTCGGAAAGGAGTCTGAAACGAGTAGGAAACTAGTCTGAAATGAGTCGGAAATGACATGGAACGAGTGGGAAACGAGACGGTCATGGTGGGTCGGTCGAGATAAGACGGTGAAGGCGAGTTGGTCACGATGAGATGGTTTTTGGATTGTAAAAAAAAAAAAAAAACATTTGTGTGTTAAAATGGAAGGTATCCAAGCTTTAAAACGGTGGATTAGAGGAGGGAGTTAAAGCAAAAAGTAAGAACGGTTTCCAAAAGATTATCAGAATATAATTAAAAAATAAAACTGAATTTGTATTAGGCAGTTTTTGATGGTATAGTGCTGAGGAGAAAAAAAAAAGAGTGCTGAGGAGAAAAATGTAAATTTATTTAATAAACGATAACTAACTGTTGGAGTTAATTCATGGGAAAATTAATAAAGCTGTATATAAAATATGAATTGTCGTATATTCTACAACCTATTATTGAACAAGAATTGTCATAAGTACATATGATAGTCATTTGAAAATTAAGGAATGATTACGTCGTCGATGGGAATAACACAAATGGTCTTAAATATAAATACTTAAAGCTAAGATAATATTCCAAATACGAATTGTAAACATATAAGTTGATAGATTAAAAGTAGTTTACTATGAATAGGAAAACACTGTGGAGACTCCTGATTTACCCCGATTCGCTGTTGGCTAGGGTAATGAAAGGACGATATTATCGACACTCCAACCCAATGTTGGTATCTAAATCAAATAATCCCTCCTTTGGATGGCGCAGCATACTCGCAGCCAAGCCAATAATTGAGGCTGGATTACGGAAGAGGATTGGGAATGGCCATACCACGTCAGTATGGAATGACTGCTGGCTGCCGTTGGAAAAAGCGAGACCGCCAAAGAGTATTCTCCCTGTCCGAGATAACGATCTGAGAGTACATCACCTGCTGGACCCTGAGACAAATGAATGGAACTTTCAATTTATACAAGAGATCATTCAAGGAGATGACATTCCTCACATCCTGGATATTAAGTTGAGTAGGACAAACAGAAAAGATACCTTCAGTTGGGATTGTACTCCATCCGGAAATTATACTGTCAAAGTTGGATATTTCGTCGCAAGGGAGCAAAGACTATCGTTAAAACCTCAACAGATGCTGGAACCGAGCATGACAGCTTTAAAGAAGCAAGTATGGAAACTTAAGACATCTAGACGTATTAAGCACTTCTTATGGCAGAGTGTTTCTGGGTATATTCCGACAGCATCAAAACTGGCTGATCGTCATTGTAGCACGGATAGACGGTGTCAAAGATGCGGTGCAGATGAGGAGACCATAAACCACATCCTCTTCGACTGTCCCCCGGCTTTGCAATGCTGGGCCTTATCGCCTATTCCATCATGTCCGGGGAGATTCCCGAGTAATACGATGCACCAGAATATAGATCACCTTCTCTGGAGAGCAAAGGAATATGGAGCACCTGATAATGCGATCGAAGTCTTTCCATGGGTGGCTTGGCACATATGGAAGGCACGTAACGGGAAAATATTTAATGGCATAGATGAATCGCCGGAAAAGACGTTACAAAAAGCAGTGAATGAGGCAAGAATCTGGAAATTGGCTCAGTTAAATGCTGATACTATGGATGCTTTTGACGATGCGACCCGACCTGGTTCGATGGAGCAGGAAGATCCGATAGCTGTGGATCACGCTTTCTGTTGCAAGATTGACGCGTCATGGACACACAAAGAGCAGTACTCAGGCATGGGTTTTGTAGTCATGAATCAGTCAAGAACAACCCTCATTGGAATGCAAGGTCAGAAAGGATATCAATCAGCTTTCCACGCGGAATTTGCTGCTCTTCGCTGGGCAATGGAGGAACTTATAAATCGGAATATAGTGGAGATACGATTCGAATCGGACTGCGAAAGGCTGGTTAAGACAATCAACAAAGGGGAGTTTTGGCCTTCTCTAGCTTCGGAGATGGATGATTTTGAGTATTTAAGAGATAAATTTACTTCTTTTGATGTAAAATTCGTAGCTAGAACTTTGAATATCCATGCTGATCGCCTTGCTAAAGGTGCGAGAGCAAGAGATAAACTCTTTGCTTATGTTTCTGTTGACGAACCGGTGTGGTTAGCTTTTGATGCTAACCTATCAAACCGAGGCTAATAAATTCCTTTTGATGTCAAAAAAAAAAAAAAGAATAGGAAAACACAGACGAAGCCTTCAAGAGCTGGTTGAGTATGGCCAAACATGGTCTTGTTGAGTGAAATTTTGTGAAAATATATGTGCCTCCGCCTTCCAAAAACAATTATCACACGATCCCAGCCTTTTGAATGGTAAATACCATGGACAATTAGGAATACAATTGCATTCCTTAATGCTTCAGAGATCTATTAGGCCTTTCATTTCTGTGAATCATTGACGATTTTCATAATTCCATAGTCTTGTGATTCCCTTCGACAACTTCTTATTGGTTCACGAAAAAACTCCCTTGAAATTTCCCAAAAAAATGGATTGGTAGGATGAATGTTCTACTAAGAAAAGCATTTTCATAGTTCGCCAAATCATATCCTTTCTTTGATGGTTGTCTAATAAGAGAAAGACCTTCTTCTTTTTCCCCCCGGTTCAAACAGTATGTTCATACCTCTTAAGAACATAGCAAACGGATTCCCTAGTTGTAGACACAACTCCTTTAAATCTTCATCCTCTTGATTAGGCCAACCATATAGTTGCATAGTCCACAAGTTTTGTTCCTGGTAGTACCATTTTTCCTCCATAATTTTCCTAAACCTGTGACACGCCCTTTTTGTTCTTCTAAAATCTCAATGACTAAATTCATCCACCTTCAAGAGTATTTTGTGAAGGAATTCGTGTGGAAGAGATGATATTTAAGGTTGTTTTTGTCTTTTTTTTCCTGCAAAACATAGATCTTCTTGTATGTTTTAAAGAAAGAAGAAGTTTTTTTAAAACCCATTTTCGGTGGTTTGAAAAAGATGACCCTTTATTTCTATTGTAAACTGCCTTTTATTTTAATAGAAGTATAAGCGACAGTCCATTTGACAGGTGCCTTTTCACCCTATGTGTAGCATTATTGAATATGTAACTAAGTATGATTATTAAATATCCAACTACTTTTTCCATCAAAAGACCACTTACAAGGTTATAAAGTACTTAAACACAAATATAAATAACACGAATAATCTTAAATATAAATAACTGAAGATAACACATAAACCCAAGATAATATTCCAATACGAATTCTAAAGACAAAACAGATAAGTAGAAGGACTAAAATAGTAGACTATGGATAGGGAAACACACAGACGACAACCATCACATCTCCATCCTAAAGAGTTGGTAGTGAGTGAAAAGGTAGCATTTGGGACACATTGAATGAGTGATTTAAGTAACATTCAGGGAAATCACCGACAACACTTGGAAGCTTATAACGTAGATTGCCAGTTCTGAACATTGTCATTGTGTCGAAAACCTGTTGAGGTAGCTGTTCCATGTACTGCATTCGGGTAGTCCACAGAGGAATATTATCTAAGATCTTCTCTGCATCCTCATAATAACCAAATGTGGTATATAGTAAGGCATTCATGAATGTAGCCTCGTCAAGTCCACCTTCTAAGGAAGTTAAGAAGAAAGGAAAAGAACTGTAAATGTCGCCATCAATAAGCAATACATTTAAACCGGATACATAGTTGGCTTGCGGATTCTTTGACTCAACAGCTAAATAGAAAGTCAGGGTATTGGTCCATCATTTCAAGGAAATGAAAAACAAAATCTTGAAGGTTGAGTACATGCATTACTGATGGTTCTTTCAAGGGCCGGTTTAGAAGTTTGGACGCACACCCTAGACCGCAAGCATCCTTTGTAGATGAAGCTCCAACTAAAGCGAGTATCTTAGGGAATAATTCCTTTATATCTTCAAGAGATGGTGGAGCCATGAACAACTTGATATAAGAAACATAACATTTATCAAATCAGAGATGGAACAAATGTTATAGATACCATAGTTGCATCCAAGAAAAACAAAACTGCAAATAAAAAAAAGAGAGAAACTGGCCTGGGAGATGTGAGTAAGGAGACTAAAGATGAGAGAGATTGACGATATTTTAATCGAAATGAGAGTGAATGAAAGAAATGAGATAGTGGAGTAAATACTAAAGAAAAAGTTAAGACTGGTGTGGACCCTTTTATTCTGCATTTTGCAGACTAAAAAGATTTTATAGACATCCAGAACAATAATATCGCAAATAGTGTATTTAGTCGTATACTTAGGATTGTCGAAAATCGAATTTAAGCATTGGACAAGTCTAAGAGCATGTTTATTGGGGGGGTTCTTAGGGGTTCTTAGGGAGGAGTTCTTAGGAAAATATTAATATTAAATTAGAAAATAGGAGAGAGAAAGGGGGAGGTTCTAGAGAGAAGTTCTTAGTTAAGAACCTTTGGAGGGAGGGATTCGCCACGTGGCGCAACCCCATTGGTTACTTCTTTTTTTTTGATTTTTTTTTCTCCAACTAAAAAAAAAAAACAATAAAATAATAACTTAAGAACCCCCAAAGGGGTTCACCAATAATCTTGCTCTAAACAGCTTATCCTAAAAGCAATTTAAACAACATTAAACATAAGTTTACTAACAAAAAGTGGTCACATCAATTCCAAAAACGAGCAACATATCCAAAAACGAGCAACATATCATAGATAGAAATTGTTTGAAATAGCAAAATACATAGAAAGCCTAGTTGCGCTCACTTGAACCATATGACTTTGAAGCAATAAACACAAAGAATGCAGCAACAGCAATCTTCATATCAATTCGTAGTGTAACACCTCCAATCTCCTGAATTATCTTCTCCAACTTTTCAATTTTCTCTTCAGTCACTTTCTGAAATTCCTTCATGTGCCTTTTAGTTGTCATCCATAACAGCCTTAGAGTCACCAATTGTGAAAAGTCCATTTTCATTGCTAATTCCACAAAATCATTCTTCAAGTTACTCAGATCCTCTGTTAGCGCCTCGTCACACCATTTCAAAACATAGCAACCTCCATCAAAATTATTCGGGAATGTGTAGAACCTTCGTCAGAACGTGAAGTGTCGATTATGACCGCATGACCGCATAAACAAACTCAGGGAATTCCGTTTGCCATATCAAAATCTTCAGCTAATCGCAACCTCAGGCTTTCATGGGAGTCTGATAACGACGGATGGTTGTAACTGTAACGGCCCATGGGTACTTAAAAATGGAACGCTAATGGGGTATTTTAAAAATGTATTCAACTGCTTACAGAGAGAAACAGACTCGTGAATTAGGGTTTGAGATTTAACCTAATTAAGAACAAGAGTATCATTTTTATGTGTATTTAAAATGGGAAAATAAACAGATCTGTAATGGATGAAAATCGATATCTGCTAAATCGCATACACAATGATTTCAAAAGTTCTACTATGACTCTGATAATGAAAGTCGAACAGATAGGAGCGAGCTTACCTGAGTTTGGGAGAATCGTTAAATGGAATAGTTACGTTAGAAAGAAGCGAGCTTTTCACTGGCGCAAGATTTTTTCCGGCTGAAATTAAATCCCGGATAGAAAGAGAGACTGAGGGAGATAAATAGGTTTGAGGTAGGAGATAAAGGGGGTGAGAGAGAGACGATATATCCCAAAAATCCTGTGCCGGTAGGTTGGTCTGGTAATTTCTCACAGGGACAAAAAGCCACTTTCCAGAAAATGAATTACAGTTTCCAATGCTGCCAGTTTTGCCAATTTCTCTACAAAGAAAACAATAAAAATTAGTTGATATATCTCGGTACGTTAATTCAGAATATTTTTTTTTTTTATATAATCTTGGTATTTTCTTTAATTTTATAAGACTTATGAATTGTTATCATGCTACCAAATTTTGATTAGGCTTTAATTAGTTAATCAAATAGTTATATTAAATGTATAGACTCAATATATATACCCCTCAATTTTATTTGAATTTTAACTTAAAGTGCACATGCATATCAAAAAAAATATTTATTGTTTCATGCTTGTCTTGATAATGATTGTTTACACCTAACTTTGATCACATCTTTTGTTAGATTTGGATTGGCTATCAACATTTTCTTTTGACCGTATATAACTTTCTGCTCATCATCATTTGGTATAGAAGAAAGAATGTTATAATATATATATATATATATATATATATATATATATATATATATATATATATATATATATATATATATATATATATATATTGAGAAAATTGTTTAAAATGTCCCACAATTCAATTTTAAAGATAAAACTATCCTTCAATTTGAAAGAAATACAGAATTACCACTTCGGGGTAGAGAAGTTATAGTTAACCATTATAACATTTTCATTGTGTTAGATTTCTATAGAGGTGTGATGTTTTAGAATCTAATAGAAGTCTAAATGACTTCCTTATATCAAAATTCTATAAGAAATTGGATACATATTTAATTAATAAATTTAAATTTAAAAATAATCAAAAATATTTTGTTAAAAATTTTATATAAAGAAATTAAATATAAAATTTTTGTGGTATATAAATTAAAAATTTGTAAAGCTGAATCAAACTAAACAATGTTAGTTAAATTATGTATTTACCCGAAAAACTTCAAATTTCTCGATGAATTCTAAAACAGATTAAATTAGTAAAATTTGATGGATGTTTTGGTGTTAATCCTGATTCAGTTCTTCAGATTAAACAGTCCTAAACATGTGGATCTAGGTTCTCTTGAATAGAAACTTTATGGATCTCACCTTTTACCTGTTTATGCAGCGGAAAGAGAGAACATGTCAGAGATCAGAGAGCCACCAAGTGATAACTCCTCCAGAGGTTCACACACGCACACCGTCAGGAAGAGAGGCTGCTAGACCAAGCTGTGGGAGGCGCAGAGAGAGAGAGGAAAATCGCAGGGGGCTAGGGTTAGGAGGAAAAATCAGACTTAAGTTTTAATTATAAAACTTGTCTATTTCCTTTTGGGCTTTTGGGCCCAAATACCAATCTGATTAAATCCCTTGGATTTAATCAGACCCATTAATCTCTCTCTAAGTACGACAAATGCCTGGCACTTTTACCGTACTTCTGCTAAGCCGTTCCAACACATTTTCCTGTTAGCTTAGGCGTGTGACCCATATGGGATCATATAATAAAGGCAATAAGTCCAAGACTTATAGATCATGAGCGGACTCTAGCAAGCCATCATGACCCCCAGTATTATATGACTTATGTCTGATCATTGACATACTCTTACTTTCTAGAGACAGTACCGAGATTACTGGACACAATTCCAACAATCTCCCACTTGTACTGGAATCTCTGTATTCATAATCCTTTTGTCTCAATATCTCGATTAGTCATAAGGCAAGATTAGTGTCATCCTTATAAAGCCTAATCTTGTTCATCGGACTCTGATTTGATACTGACAATCCAAACGACTCGGGACAGTCCGTTTGAGCATGGCCATGCATTTTCCAGTATTCAAATCTCCGATTGGCCTAGAGATATTCACTCCATTTATATTGGAGGGACAAATTCCGTCTTGTTCCATCACTGTAAACTACTCATTTCATGATGTACCCAAACAAGGTCCTTATAACTATCGCAGAACGACAGCGTTAGACAATGATCAAAGTGCATCAGTCCATGTGCAGTCACATGCATGCGAACTCAGGTCTAAGGACTATACTCTATAGTCGTAGTGAGAATCTCTTATGACACAGATATAAATATCCTGAAGAGTTCTCATAATCGGGTCTTGTCCGGTCGTATGTTCCCAACATACACCTATGTATTGACTTTGATGCCGCGCATCTATGACACACTGAGACTTTGTCATAAGTCACATATCAATCTAGTCTCACGCGGTTGTTGGTGTTCCAATTTCAACAACCTTTGACTAGGGACAGGATGATATAATCCATCTATCAAATATAGGGTCTCATGATCAAGCTAAATGACTTTGATGACTCAAGATCAAGTCACTTACTTCGATGACCTGTAAAATGGTTCATATCATTTTGGAACGATTATTTCATCACAGTTAAAATAATCTTGAAATAATAATTTCATTAAACATAAAATGTTTTACAAGAACATATCAAATAACTAAATAAAGCCCTCAAACTCCCACTCAAATTTAGATTACATTTCAATGTCTCTAATGCCTACAGCTTCAGTCAGAAACTCGAGCTTAGGCCTTGGGAGTGGCTTTGTCAACGGATCAGCGACGTTATCATCTGTCTGAACTCGGCTGATCTTGACTTCCTTTCTATTAATGATGTCACGTATCAAGTGAAATCTTCTTAGAACATGC
Source organism: Orychophragmus violaceus (assembly GCA_030180135.1). Taxonomy (NCBI): domain Eukaryota; kingdom Viridiplantae; phylum Streptophyta; class Magnoliopsida; order Brassicales; family Brassicaceae; genus Orychophragmus; species Orychophragmus violaceus. The sequence goes on along the minus strand of CM058231.1, from coordinate 33,147,688 downwards.
TTGGATTTCTGGTGTGATCTTGGTTCCTTTGCCTGAGCTATAGCACCATTGTTGTCACAAAACAGTGCCAGAGGCTCAGCCGCATCTGGTATCACACCTAGTTCAATAATGAACTTTCGTATCCAACCAGCTTCCTTCGCAGCTTCTGAGGCGGCGATATATTCAGCTTCTGTAGTGGAATCAGCAACGGTGTCTTGCTTGGAGCTTCTCCAACTGATTGCACCGCCATTCAGACAAAAGATATAACCGGACTGTGACCGGAAATCATCTTGGTCTGTCTGGAAACTTGCGTCCGTGAATCCACTGACTTTAAGCACATCACTTCCACCGTATACCAAGAACTTATCCTTAGTATGTCTTAGATACTTCAAGATATTCTTAACGGCAATCCAATGGTTTTCACCTGGATTTGACTGGTATCTACTCGTCATGCTCAATGCATAAGCAACATCAGGACGAGTACAGATCATGGCATACATGACAGATCCTATTGCAGATGCATAAGGAATATTCTTCATGCGCTCAAGCTCAGCAGCCGTCGTAGGGCTCTGCTTCTTGCTTAGCGTTGTGCCATGTACCATTGGCGTGAAGCCCTTCTTGGAATCTTTCATGCTGAATCTTTGTAGGACTTTGTCAATGTATGAATCTTGACACAAGCCTATCAGCCTTCTAGATCTATCCCGGTAGATCCTGATTCCAAGAACGTATGCGGCTTCACCCATGTCTTTCATGGAAAAACAACTTCCAAGCCAGTCCTTTACAGACTTCAGCATTGGAACGTCGTTTCCGAGAAGCAGTATGTCATCGACATACAGAATAAGAAATACTATCTTGCTCCCACTAGTTTTCTTATACACGCATTGTTCTTCTTCGTTTCTGATGAAGTCAAATTGCTTGATTGCTTCATCAAAACGAAGATTCCAGCTCCTCGATGCTTGCTTCAATCCATAAATGGATTTATGAAGCTTGCATACTTTCCCAGCATTCTTTGGATCTATGTAACCGTCAGGTTGCGTCATATACACATCCTCTTCCAGAATACCATTCAGGAAGGCGGTTTTCACGTCCATCTGCCAAATTTCATAATCATGAAAAGCTGCAGTTGCTAGTAGAATCCGAATAGATTTCATCATAGCCACTGGTGAATAAGTTTCATCGTAATCCACACCGTGAACTTGTCCGAAACCTTTTGCCACCAACCTGGCTTTATAAATCTGGACATTTCCATCCACGTCAATCTTCTTCTTGAAGATCCATTTGCACTCGATGGCTTTTACACCAGCGGGTAAGTCAACCAATGAAAACACTTGGTTGACCGACATGGAGTCCATTTCGGAATCAGTGGCCTTGCGCCACTTCGAGGAATCTGGGCCCATCATGGCTTGATTGAAGTTCGATGGTTCATCACCATCAATGATCAAAAGATCATGACAGTTAGTCACGAGGAATCCTTGATATCTCTCGGGTTCGTGACGGATCCTCCCGGATCTTCGAACTTCAGGTACTACAGGTTCAGGCTCTACAATTTCTTGTAGGTCCTCCTGCTGCTCTTCCTCATTAGGTTGAGCAGTATCCTGTTCATCTTGAATTTCTTCAAGCAGTACCTTACTCCCACTGTCTTTCTTAGAGAGAAACTCCCTCTCAAGAAAGTTACAATCCCGGGCAACAAAGATCTTGTTCTCGGAACGTAGATAGAAGTAATAAGCCTTGGTTTCCTTTGGATAACCAATGAAGTAGCATTTATCAGACTTTGGTGTAAGCTTGTCTGAGATTAATCTCTTGACATAGGCTTCACAACCCCAAATTCTTAGATAAGACAGCACTGGAGCCACTCCAGTCCATAATTCATATGGTGTCTTTGCTACTGCTTTCGATGGCGCTCTATTTTGAGTGAACACTGCTGTTAGCAGAGCATATCCCCAAAGGGATATTGGAAGGTCTGTGTGACTCATCATAGATCGAACCATATCCAATAAGGTCCGATTTCTCCTCTCAGACACACCATTCCATTGAGGTGTTCCGGGAGGAGTGAGTTGGGATACGATCCCACACTCTCTTAGATGATCACTGAATTCTTGGCTTAAGTATTCTCCTCCTCGGTCGGACCGAAGAGCCTTAATGCTTTTGCCAAGTTGGTTCTGTACTTCATTTTGGAATTCTCTGAACTTCTCAAAAGATTCAGACTTATGTTTCATCAAATAAACATATCCATACCTACTGAAATCATCAGTAAAGGTAATGAAGTACTGATAGTTTCCTCTTGCATTTGTGGACATTGGGCCACACACGTCAGTGTGTATCAGGCCCAATAAGTCACTGGCCCTCTCGTTAGGTTTATTAAAGGGGGCCCGTGTCATTTTGCCCATCATGCAGGATTCGCATTTCTCACATGACTCAAAGTCAAATGAGCCAAGAAGTCCATTCGAATGGAGCCTCTTGATGCGTTTCTCGCTAATGTGCCCTAAACGACAATGCCATAGAAACGTTCGGTTCTCCTCATTAGGTTTGAACCGTTTGGTATTAATGTTATAAATTGGCGCGGATTGATCGAGTATGTAAAGCCCATTCGTAAGAGGGGCAGAACCATAGAACAAATTGTTGCGATTGAAGGAACATAATTTATTCTTAACTGAAAAATCATAACCTTCCAAATCCAACAAAGAAATTGAAATAATATTTCTGCTTATAGCAGGTACAAAATAACAATTATTGAGTTCTAAAATCAATCCCGAAGGTAAAGACAACAAGTATGTGCCTACAGCTAGTGCTGGAACTTTCGCTCCATTCCCAACTCGTAGCTCCACTTGTCCTTGCTTCAGCCTTCTACTGTTGCTGAGTGCCTGCATATTAGTACAAATATGAGCCCCACAACCAGTATCCATAACCCATGAGGTATTATCAGAAGTAGTTGTATTAACTTCTATAACAAAAATACCTGTCGAAGAAGTCTCGAGAGTCTTCTTCTTCAATTCCTTTAGACCTTCTTGGAATTTCTTACATTCTCTCCTCCAATGCCCTGGTTCTTTACAGAACCTGCATATGTCAGTTGGCCCAGCCTTGGACTTGGGCTTGGGCTTTGGCGTGTCCTTGTCCGCGACTTGGACAGCCTTGGCCTTTCCCTTATCCTTAGCAGAGGATTTCTTAAACCCCTTGCCCTTTTGCACCATAAGCACATTGGGGTCCTTGGCGGTTTTCCTCAAGTTGGGCTCTGCAGTCTTGAGCATTCCGTGAAGCTCAGGCAATGTCTTACTCAAGCCATGCATGTTAAAGTTCAGAATGAACTGATCATAGCTTGCAGGTAATGACTGCAGAATGATGTCGCAAGCAAGTTCCTGGCTGATAGGGCAGTCGAGTTTCTGAAGATGATCGAGATAACCCATCATCTTCAAGACATGAGGACTCACTGCCGCATTTGCAGCCAACTTACAGTCTAAGAGGTTCTTAACAGTCTGAAACCTCTCAGTCCTTGCTTGCTCCTGAAAAAGCGATTTCAGGCTTGCCATTATCTCAATTGGTGACAACACACTCTCGAACTGCATTTGCAGCTCAGCAGTCATTGTCGCCAACATAAGGCAATACACATCATTTTCATCTGACGAATGCTTTTCCCAAGCATTATGCAGAGTCCTGGCAGCATTGTTAGCAGGCCTCTCGGGGAGAGGATCACGAAGGACATAATCCTTCTTCTCCTGCTTGAGGACCAGCCTCAAGTTCCTTGACCACGTCAGGAAGTTCGTTCCAGTCAGCTTCTCCTTCTCGAGAACAGACCGGATTGAGAATGTGTTTTGTGTGCTTGTAGTAGTCATAGCTGAAATATATAAGATAAAAAGGTTATTAGTTAATATGTTCAATATGATTAATCTCGTATTAAATTTAATATGATTAATCACGCATTATATTCAATAACATAAGTTACCCTCAATAGAATATAATGATTCCAAGATCCACATATAACTAAGATTAAAGTGGGACACTGGCCATCACCCAATCTTAGCTTATATCGGTAAGCCCTATGTCGGCTAATTATATCCGTGATATAACTCTTGGTTGTGAATCTGGGCCCGAGGCCCAATCCACTCTGATGTCTCAAGGCCCGGGACTCCCGATGGCCTAGTCAAGAAAACCAGACTATACAGTCATGTAATCATTAATGTCTGGGACTCCCAATGACATTTATGAATCACAAACCGTCTTATCCACGCAAAAGTAGACACCCTCACACTGTAAGGCCATGAATACAATTGAATGGGCTTCGACAGCTGACATAGCCTGGACAAGACATCCAACGCTTGATATTATTTGAGGTTCGTAGGTTTATTAAAATTTCATCCCAAAATAGAAGATTACTATTTTGGGAAACTTTCCATTTTTGGAAACCTACTATTTTTGGAAACTTTCTAAAATTGGAAACTTTCTAAAACCGGAAACTTTCTAACTTTAGAAATTTCTTAAAATCCAAAACATGCAAATCTAGAAACTTCTATTTTAGGAAACTTTCTAATTTCAAAATTTCGGAAACTTTAATTTAAAATCAATTTATATTACTTTATAAAATAAATTTTAAATTAATCTGAAGAAAAGACTCAAATAATTGGCCCAATTGTTTTAACTTCTTGGCCCGAGGCCCAAGAATTGGTCCATGTCCAAGACATGACCCAATTGCCCAATTAAATGACATAACCGGTCTGGTTCATTAAAATTGGTCTAACCAAATTTTAATTACTACGATGACCACAATTGTCAACCGGTTATTTACTAAACCGGATTTTCTCAATTTATTTGGTCCAACCAAATCAAATTAGAAAATCCTGGTTTAGGCACAAAATCCAATATTTCGACTTTGGATTTCTTATCCCGGTTTAACCAGAATTTAATAAAATTATTAAATCTGTTTAAACCGAGACGTTTAATTTTAATCAAATTTTAAACCGAACCGTTAACCGAACCGAAACATCACACGCCAAAACCCTAACCGGTCGAGAAACAATCGTCCAGCCACAAGCCATCATGCTTCCGCGGCGGACGAATGGTCGGGACGGTTGGGCCGCGTGATCGGGACGGGAAAGGCGGGACGGGACGATGCCGAGACGATCGCGGGACGAGTGATCGGGACGGCAGGCGACGATCGGGACGAGCCGGACGAGATGCGATCGGGACGAGATGCGATCGATCCCATCGATCAGCCCATCTCTCGCGATCGGACGCATGACGTGCGCCTCACGGTCGTCCGGTCCAGCTGCCGCGATCGGATGATCACGCGACACGATCCTTTAGCGATCGGTCCGTGCATCATCAAACCGACGCATACCAAATCATATAGTTTGGTCATGCGATTTTCTTTAGTTTGTTTAGGTTTCAATTCCTTGTTGCTTAAGTGATTTCTCTTATCAGTAGATTGATTCAAAACACTTTTAAACAAGAAAAACAATCCTAAACATGAATCTAAACAAGAAAAACCAGAACCAATAGCTCTGATACCACTGATGGATGTTTTGGTGTTAATCCTGATTCAGTTCTTCAGATTAAACAATCCTAAACATGTGGATCTAGGTTCTCTTGAATAGAAACTTTATGGATCTCACCTTTTACCTGTTTATACAGCGGAAAGAGAGAACAGGTCAGAGATCAGAGAGCCACCAAGTGATAACTCCTCCAGAGGTTCACACACGCACACCGTCAGGAAGAGAGGCTGCTAGACCAAGCTGTGGGAGGCGCAGAGAGAGAGAGGAAAATCGCAGGGGGGCTAGGGTTAGGAGGAAAAATCAGACTTAAGTTTTAATTATAAAACTTGTCTATTTCCTTTTGGGCTTTTGGGCCCAAATACCAATCTGATTAAATCCCTTGGATTTAATCAGACCCATTAATCTCTCTCTAAGTACGACAAATGCCTGGCACTTTTACCGTACTTCTGCTAAGCCGTTCCAACACATTTTCCTGTTGGCTTAGGCGTGTGACCCATATGGGATCATATAATAAAGGCAATAAGTCCAAGACTTATAGATCATGAGCGGACTCTAGCAAGCCATCATGACCCCCAGTATTATATGACTTATGTCTGATCATTGACATACTCTTACTTTCTAGAGACAGTACCGAGATTACTGGACACAATTCCAACAAAATTATTATGTTTAAAAATAATTATCTATACCTTTAAATGTGAAGTAATTTTGGGTGATTGCTGACGTGTCGTCACGAGAGGGCTCTAGAGGCGGATAATGATGACGTGGAAGTGTGACATGGCAAAACCAAAAATAAACAATTGGGTTTGGAGTTCGACTTAATCACAAGAATGCAATCGGTCACTTTAAATCTAATTAATTAATTCATTTTCTTAAAAAATCATAATATCTTATTGAATATCTTATTAGTTCGAGTTTAAAAAAGATATTCTATGGCATATACCTAGCTTTCTAAAGAAGCTTGTAAAATCCTATATAAAGAGAGCTTGTGGTGGCTTAGAAACACAATCGTCTGCTTCTTCCAAAAATTTAAGAAGTTCTCTATATCATTTGTTTTTCTCATTAACCGTGTAAGTTTTATTTACGGATCATCAAAACTTTGGTCAAATGATCCGTTGTCATCTTTATTGCTTTCTTCTACTTGCCGGTTTTCAAAAGATTTCTATGTTTTTGGTGTTTTGGTTTTGTTTTGTTCGTTTGGTCTCATAAAAGAAGAGCTTTGGTTATCTCGAGTTTTGTGAAAGATATTGAGTAAAATATTTCTGGTCGAATCCATAAGTTCGAAATGTCCGAATAAAAGTTGTTGCCACGATATCCGATTGATCCTATGAGTCCCGATAGTCCGAACCTCCATGTCCACTTTTGTTTTATTTTTTGGTATAGACTGGTTACACTGGTTTATGGAGGGTTGATCCATCTTCTTTTTGTATTTCTCATACATTTTGATGTTGGCTAATAAAATCGGTTTTTTTTTTTTTTTCTTTTGCGTATTATGATTTGCTAGAAAAAAATATTGGATCATGGTTTTAGTTTTTTTATCAAGTGATTTGTATTATGAGTTTGTTGGCTTATTGGTTTGTTGGCTAATAAAAATAACAGAATAATCTATTTTTACTAAAATCACAATCCAAACTAAAGTTATACCTAATATATTGGTTTGTTGGCTAATAAAAATCCCATTAGGAGCATTCAATATTTTATTATTTATTTAATTTATTTTAAACAATTTTTATATTTAGCCGGATTTGATTTTCAGATACCCATATATTTAAAGAAGAATATACTAATATGTGTTAGCTTTTACTAGAAAATATTCAATATTCCTTTAAAATGCCAGTAGATAAGGAAATATATATTTTTAACTTGCTGGCTACACAAATATCTTATTTAATTCGATTAAAAAGTATTTTAGAGAATATTCTAATCTTTCAAATAGAAGATTTCTATAGCAGTTGGAGTTCAATTTATTTAGGGAATGTAATCATCTCGAGTATTATTCATTTATTTAATTCATTTTCTAAAATATGCACAATATCTTTTCGAATATCTTATTAATTCGAATTTTATAATAAAATAATTTAATGAATATTTTCTAAAAATATATTTCGGAAATCTAACAAAGTTTAAATTTATTATTAAGATTTGAATATATTCTTTGTTTATTGATTTTTATTTGCATATAATACTTCATTTTAAATTAACTAAACATTTGAATTTATTTTAAAAAGTGGGAAAAATCAGGATAAACATGCCTCTTATCACCATAAACATGATTCAATCGTAATGTTCCTTATGTCATTACGAGGAAGACAAATAAAAATCCCATTAGAAGCATTCAAAATGTTTATCTACTTTATTTTAAGCAATTTTTATATTGAGCCGGATTTGATTTTCAAATACCCATATATTTAAAGAAGATTATACTAATATTTTTAACATTTACCAGAAGATATTCAATATTCCTTTAAAATGTCAGTAGATTAGGAAATATATATTTTTAACTTATTTGTTACACAAATATTTTATTTGATTCGATTTTAAAAAATATTCTAGAGTATATTCTAATTTTTCAATAGTAGATTTTTGTAAATTAGTTCAATCCTAAATATTGATCCCTATAAATAAAGCTTCTATCACGCTCATTTAACACCAGCATTTCGATTTACACTATTATATCGAAATTAACATGGTTTTAATTTGTATTATGTTATTAATGATGGAACAAAACTATATCCTAAATTAACATGGTTTTAACATGGTACTATTTCTATTCAATCAAAATATATTATAGAGCATATTCAAATATTTAAACAGAAGATTGTTATTATCAAATGGAATATTTTAAATATATATCGTTAAAATAATAATGTTTTAAATTAAAAATATTCTTTGATCAAAACTAAATATCCTATAATTTCTAAAATAAAATATTAGAAGTAAATCTTTCTAAATTAAATGACAATAAGGTTCAATTATATTTTTATTAAATTAATATGCTCTAATAAGTCTTCCTACGAGGTCCAGTTCAGTTTAAACGAACACAATTAATCTCGATTTTTGTTATCGAACAATCAAATGTGTCATTTAGTATATCTTCGCATCTTATATGCAATTAATTGTGTTCGTTTAATAAGTTATGCTCAGATTTAACAGTCGAAATGGTTACATGTTTTTCAGAAAGATTTAATGTACATAGAACTAAATAGTATTGTTGGCTTTATACGTTACAGCTATATCTTAGAAATCACATATACATAAATTGTGTTCGTTTAATAAGTTATGCTCAGATTTAACAGTCGAAATGGTTACATGTTTTTCAGAAAGATTTAATGTACATAGAACTAAATAGTATTGTTGGCTTTATACGTTACAGCTATATCTTAGAAATCACATATACATAAAGATTGTATAGAATTCATATGATTTGTTCATACTTTTGATTGAAACCAAGCTATACGTATAATTCGCATTTTATGCATATTAGTGTAGGTCAAACGAACAAAAACCTATACACTATATAAGGGGATAATTTTTTAATTAACCGTTTCTTTTTAAGCTTCTATATTGCAACTCTATTATATAAACGAGTCTAAATTGTCTTAAATATAAACATGACTAAACAAGCCTGTCTATTTTAACATTTGTAAATAAGCCCAAATACAATTAGCAAAATCCAAAAAAAAAAATAAATATTTTACTAAATATTTTTTGTAAAAAGAAAAAATGATTTAAATAGCTAGAAAATATTGGATTCAATCAGAGTAAAAATGTGTAAAGAAATATATAATTTAAATATTGTGTATTAAATTTTTAAAATAAAAATTTATAAACACATCTACACGAATTTAAATAGGTATATATGTTATTTCTGACGGGTTTAAACGGGTGAGTCTAAATACGTCTTAAATATAAAAAGTTTAAGCGGAGCGGGGCTGTCTGTGTTTAACATTTCTATGTAAATGTGACAAATCAAAGTTTCGCAAAATTCGAGATTTCTCCTATAGAAAGCTTTTTAAGAAGAAATACACATAAATTAACTAAATAATAAAAAACAATTATTAATTTTAAACTCAACAAACGTGTTATATATTTTAAATTATTTTTGATAAGAAGTGTTCCAAATGACACAAAAGATATAAAAATATACAAAATGATGTTAATTATTGCTAAATGTCAAAAATGCAACTGTCTTGAAACATAATGTTTGTAGAGGAGTTAGCGAATAAGCATGTTAACATCTAAAATTATAAATTATAATTTTAAAACTGATCTGACCATCGAACCAGACTGAATTCCGGGTCACAAGGTCATTGGGTCAACCGATGATCGACTGTAGGTCATAAATAAATGAGATTTTATATATAATTATGTATATACATAAATATATTGCTGAGATTATTCAATCTTTTTAATAATAATTTATTATAATATTTTAATTATTATAAAATATATTTTCAGTAGTGATCAAGTAATAATACACCATTTTCATTATTGTAACTATGACCTAAATTGTTAAGAAAATATATAGAAAATTTTAACCACATCAACAACTTAAAAACATGCATCAAAAAATCAATCGTCAACAATTTAAAAAAAGAAAATAATTTTCATATATCCGTAATTTTAGAAAAAAGAGAGAGAATAAATTAATTTTTCTTAAACAATAGTAATAACGAGTAAAATATCAATGATGAAAGTAAAATAAAGACGGATCACAATTAAATATTTTATTAATACTAATGGAGATGTCACTTTCACTAGGAATTTTAATAATATTTTAACTAATATAACCTTATATTTTATAGTAATCATACATATTTAAAAGATTAAAAAGTTTAGTAACCGGGTTAATCGGTTCGACCGGTTCATCGAGTCATAAATAAACCGCGGGTTTAAGGGTTTATGGGTTTATAACTTAACGATTTTTGCATATGACCCGACCTGCGATGTCTAGCAGGTCTCCGGGTTTACTGGTCCGACCACGGGTCTGGGTCGGATTTCAAAACAAATTTTTTAATTAACAATAGTTTTATCAACAAATTCATGCCGCAAATCCGTGTATAATCGTTTTTTTCACGCGGAACACATTCATTGGTGGAAGAAGAGACGCCTTAAATGAGTCTCAAAAATTCTTAATATACATATATGAAACCAAAAATATGTCCAAAACGTAATGAATGTTTATCTACGCCTGTTAATTTTCCATATATACATTGCTATAATGTCTTTTCTTATGTGTATATAATTATGATTTTATGCAGCTGAATGTAATAATTCTAATATGCATATAAAACATAATAAAATCTCATCCCTTCTCGACCAAAAATAAAATTCACGTATTGTCTTGCTACTAAGCGAAAAATACACATAAATTAACTAACAAATAGAATAATGCCCGCACATACGTTTTCGTATGCTATAATGTTTTCGTATGAATATATAGTTATTATTTTATGCATTCGATCCGAGCTTAATAATTAGGATATGCGTATGAAACTATGAATTAAATCTTACACTATCACGTTATATACAAAAACTTACATCACGTTTTATCTTGACATGAAATCGATAAATACATCTAAGTGTATAAATAGCAGAATAATGCCCGCACATCCGTGCGGGTCGATCACCTAGTACAAAATTAAATATAGACGATTCTGAAGTATATAAATTAAATTTCGTAAAATTGAATCAAACTAAGAATATATAAGGTATAGGAGGTTCTAAACCTCAAAACATATGGAACATTTATATAATTTTAAGATTAGATTTACGGTTTACCAAATTTACATTTGAAATTTTAAATTTGCACATATGTGTGTTAATGTGCATATATTTAACGAAATCGATGTTTCATATATGTTTTGTTTAAATATTTTTACTTATAAGTGACAAATATTAGATTTAGTGTTTCTCAAACTTCATAGCGAAGTGAATTTTGGGGTTGATCTGACTTCCGAGAGAAGTCTGTGACGTACTTAAGTTGGAGAAAATAAATAAATTTGAACCAAATTTACCTTCATTGGTTAAATTTTACTAAAATTGATGTAATTTTAATTTATATATGTACAAAATGCTTATGTGTAATTTATATATCAAAAATATCAAATTATTTTTTATTTATAATTTTTAAATTTAATTTTTCATCTTAAATACTTCTCAAACTTCTAAGTTGAAATTTTAAATTTTTATAAATTATAAAAAATAAATTGATACAAATTTTTGATACATAATTTACACATAAGCATTTTTGAAGTATATAAATAAAATTACATAAATTTTAGTCAAAATTAACCATTGAAGGTAAATTTGGTTCTAAACACCATGTAGTTTGATCTATGTTTGGCATATTAGGTTGAATATCATGTTTTTATCTGTAGGGTTAAATTGAGAGTGTGAAATTTTCATTCATAATGTTACATTTACATATACTGGTTAGTTTGTGACTATGTTAAACGAGTTTGATGTTTGTTATAAGTTTTCTATATAATATGATGGTATTTAAGTAGTAATTATTAGATTTAGGGTTTCTCAGACTTCAAGGTAAATCTGGTTCAAGTACATGGTTTATCAGATTTCTCTGAGAAGTCCGGTTAAATATGAAATAAGTTACCCTACTTAGAAATTTACCCCCATATATAAACGAAAGTTACCAAACCGAATTTGTAAAAGACATTATCAACTTTCTCTCTCTAAAACGGAAAGACTCTCTCTCTCTCTCTAAACATTCTCAAAACTCTCTCCAAAACCCTCGTCGCCACCGACACCGTCGTCGTCATCTTCTTCATTTTGGTAAATACCTATCCTTTTTCTTGTCTCCTTACCAGTCCCTCCACCGTCGTCGTCATCTTCTAATCTACTTGTTCTGTAAAATTTTAGATATATACGAAAGAAATCATTTTATATGTTCTTTGTTTAGATCTAAACAAAATGATGGGCTTTTATTTTTTTCTCATTTTAGATCTATACGAAAAAGTCATTTTTCCTATGTTATTTCTTAGATCTAAATAAAAAGATGTATTTTTTATTTTTCTCGTTTTAGAACTAAACAGAAGACGTCATTATTTATGTTTCATTTGCTTAGATGTAAGCAAAACGATGGATTTTTAAAGATGATTTTTTTACTTTTCCTGTCTAGATCTAAACGGTAATTCTTAATCTGAATCTTTTGTCAAAAAAAAAAAATCTAGGTATACTATGGATTTTGATGCTTGGTTGGAGACTTCTTTGCTACTCCTAAACTAGACTTTATTGAATGTCTGTGATACACTCTAGAAGCATATTGAAATTAGACTTAGACTCAACTAGAAATCTGAAATTAAACTTGTTCTCGAATTAGACTTTATTAGAAGTCTAAAATTAGACTCGTTTTAAATTTCACAATTGTTTTATGGTACACAGGATGAGGTGATTCAGTCACCTTCCAACGTCGAATAGTTCCTACTCAAGTATGAGTTCCACAACTCGACATCGATCCGGATCATCCCATGGATTCCCCAAGAAATTATTTTGCGGACAGGACCTTGTCATGCGAACATCCTCTAGTGCCAATAATCCGGGAAGAAGATTCTTTGGATGTCGTAACTTTGTTGTAATGGCCTTTCTCTGCTATGTGGGTATTATTTTTTATTCGAGCTTATATTTTAGAATCCGGATATGACTGTATATTTGAAATGTGGTTGTATAGGATGGTGGCTACCATATAATGAAGTGATGGGATGAGGCTATGATGGAGATTTTTCACGAGTTAAAATCTGTCTGTGGACCAACATGGTGACCAAATTGATCACATCTTTGTTTCTTATGATGAAAATGAGTATGTTACCACGTTCCACTATAATCTCCAGATATCGCATGCTGGAATAGCCCAATTAAAGGAGTTGTTGATTGAGAAGCCAATGTGGGAGATAAAGTGTGGCGTAAAGTTGAAGATTTGATGTTCGCTAGTGCTATTATTATCGTCATGATCATCTATATTTTTGTTGGTTTCTTGTAATATGTTAGATCTATGTTAGAAGGGTCTATATTTTTTGTATGTGTAATTTTGTAACCAATTACAATTTTATGTATTGTAAGAAAATTGTCCATTTTAAGGTCCTAAAATACTTGGTCGTCAGACTGCATATAAAGTCTGAAAATACTATGTTGTCACTGCATTGAAGTTTGAAAAATACTCTGTTGTCAAACTGCATATGAAGTCTGGAATTACAAAATTATTGTACTTTCACAAGTAAAATATGTGCGGCAGTTAAAATTGTCCGACTGCATATGAAGTCTGAAAATACTTTGTTGTCACTCCATTTGAAGTCTGAAAAATACATTTTTTGTCAGGCTACATATGAAGTCTGAAATTACAAAAAAAAATTTGTAACCTCCCCAGTTAAAATGTGTAGCAGTTATTTTATTTTTTTGTAAATTGGTGTAAAAGGGAAACGAAAAATGTGTGGCAGAACCGTCGTGGTAAAACCCTCATTTTTAACTGCCGCTTATGACCCACATATAAAGAGATTTTTTATCCCATCATTTTTTTACAGTTATCAAAGAAAAAAAAACTGATTCTCTCTCAAAGTCACTGAACCGACATCTTCAACTTGTTCGTCGCCGCCACCGGATTTCGTCGTTTACACTGTGTCATGTGTCCTTTGACGGTAAGATTCATCGACTCTTCTCTTCGCCTCGAACTTTCACCTCGTCGTTACTGCTTTCTTGAACTTGCGCTGAGATTTTATCTCTTTGAATTCCAAATTTGGTTTCTCTCTCCTCGGCCATTGTCACCGGATGTGGCCGTAAATTTTATATATTGTAAGTTTGACTCGTCTGTATACTTAGTATAACTAATGTTAGTACTCAGACTATAAATGGTGTTTGACTATTAGTAATTAGACTGCAAATGGAGTCTGGCTATTAGTACTCAAACTGCAAATGGTGTTTAACTATTAGTAATCAGTCCGCCAATGGAGTCTGCCTATTAGTACTCAGACTGCAAATGGTGTATGTCTCTTAGTATTCAGACTGGAAATGGAGTCTGATTATGAGTTATCAGACTGCATATTCATTTTGACCATGATTTGGGTGGTTGTTGTTGCAGGTTTTCATAATGGCAGAGCATGAATTCCCACAAAGGATGTTCACACCCATTTATGAGCCTATTTCGGATAAAAGCATACACTACTTCAGCAGTAGGAGATATCAGATTGATGATCTTAAAGTAGCGTTGTTGCTGGCAGAATGGCAAGAGCTCCTCAACTCAGACTTTGTGATTTTTTTTGAGATTCCATGACCTGAACTTCAAATGGTGTTCAAAGATGGTGCACTACATGCTCTCTTTGCAGCTAGATTTCATGAAGAAGTATGCAATATGGTCTCTTGTAGGCGTTCATCCAGCTAGGTTTTCCCTGAATGAATTTCAACACATAACCTAACTCAATTGCGACTATGTTGAGAATTTTGAGTACCATGAAGTTGAGTAGACATACCAGATGAGAGCAATGTGGGAGCTTCTTGGGGTGAATTTAGAGTCAGGCCCAAGTTATTCACAATTACATGAAGGTTGTATTAGATGTGGTGGTTGGGAACCGTAATATCTGATTTGGTTGGGCTATCTAGCCATCTATGTAACCTTCATTGAGGCTCAACACTGGACAACTGCCTCAAGGGCTGACATTGCTAAGCTATTGTTGGTTCCAGGAGTGTTACAATCATATCCATGGGGAAGATTGGCCTGTAAATTTCTGATAGAATCTGTCAAGGATGCAAACAAAAAACTCGTAGATGACAAAAAGTATCAGATTGAAGGTTTTGCTAAGGTGTTGAACATTTGGATATATTGGGTATGTCCCGCGATGGTTACAACTTATGGAGAGCCCTTACCAAATTACTCAACCACACCATTGATGGTGTACCAAGGATCAAGGAGTCAAGGAGTCAGAAGAGAGTCGACGATACCTTGCGAAAACAGGTATTTTCGTGAGCCTCCCTTTTTATTAGACTTGATTTGAAGTCTGACGTATTGTATCCAGACTGAATATGAAGTCTGACGTTGTGTACCCAGACTGAATGAAGTCAGACGTTGTGTACCAGACTGAATTTGAAGTCTGGCGTATTGTACCCAGACTGAATATGATGTATGGCAGTCTGGTATTGTGATTTTCTAAATGCTTATATTCATATTGCTATATGACTTGTATTTACAGGCCCACATGAACAACTTCATTCCCAAGGATTTTGATGGCATATTCCCCGAGTGGAACAATGATTATGAAGATGATGATAAAGTTGTGAACATTGTGAAAGCAATGCTCGGACAGCTTGGGACTACACCTTGGAGGTAAGGTTCTAAAAACTTGAAAAATGAAGGTATGTTCAGGATTGTCAATGCTGTCGGTCCTGTTAAGCTTGAGGTTATTAAGTATGAGGATGCGGAGGCTGAGGTGGGTCCGAATGAAGGAAAGGGATTGGGAGTTAAGAGGAACTTAATGCATTTGTTGGATGATTATGGGGATGAGGAAGGAAAGGTTGAGATCGTTAAGAAGAGAGCTAAATCAGGCAGGGCAGCTCCGACGCATGGTGATGTTGTTCAAATTATTGAGGGTTTGAAACAATCATTTTATATTAGGATGAATTCATTGGCATATGTTTTTAATGAAGGTTTTCGTCCGATGGGAGTCAAGATGGATGATCTTGGAAAGGATATTAAGAAGTTGAAGGGAGAAAAAACCAAGGATGGTGATGAGAAGAAGAAAATGTTACATGTGAGAAGAATGAGAAGAATGAAAATGTTGCTATTGGAGGGAAGGGAGATGAGAAGAAGATTTCTGCTAGTGGTGCAGTTGGTGATGTGAAGAAGTATGGATGTGATGATGATGAAGATGAAGACACTGTAGATCTTGAAGATGAAGATGAAGTGACTACTGCTGCTGGTGATGACGAGGAAGGAAAAAAAGAAAAGGGAAAAGGTGTAGGATTAGTTTAGTTGATTAATCCTGATTTAGTTCATCAGATTAATAGTCCTAAACATGGATCTAGGTTCTCTTGTAATAGAAACATTATGATCTCACCTTTTACCTGTTTGTTGCAGCGGAAGGAATGGAACAGGTCAGAGATCAGGGAGATACACCAAGGGATGAATCCTCCAAAGGCTCACACACGCAATCACAGGAAACTGGCTGCTAGACCACGAAGAGAGAGGCGCAGAGGGAGAGGAAAATCGCGGCTAGATATTAGGGTTAGGGAGAAAAGACTTGGCTTTTAGTTTATAAAAGCCTTCTTTTCCCCTTTTGGGCTTTTGGGCCCAAAACACCAATCTGATTAAATCTCATTTAATCAGACCCATTAATCTTTCTCTCTTAGTACGACAAATGCCTAGCACTTTTGTCGTACTTCTGCTAAGCCGTTCCAACATTATTTCCTGCTAGCTTAAGCGTGTGACCCATATGGGATCATACAATAAAGGCAATAAGTCCAAGACTTATAGATCATGAGCGGACTCTAGCAAGCCATCATGACCCCCAGTATTGTATGACTTATGTCTGATCACTGACATACTCTTACGTTATAGAGACAGTACAGAGATTGCTGGACACAATTCCAACAATCTCCCACTTGAACTGGAATCTCTGTATTCATAATCCCTTTCGTCTCAATATCTCGATTAGTCATAAGGCAAGATTAGTGTCATCCTTATAAAGCCTAATCTTGTTCATCGGACTCTGATTTGATACTGACAATCCAAACGACTCGGGAAAGTCCGTTTGAGCATGGCCATGCGTTTTCCAGTATTCAAATCTCCGATTGGCCTAGAGATATTCACTCCATTTATATTGGAGGGACAAATCCCATCTTGTTCCATCACTGTAAACTACTTATTTCATGATGTACCCAAACAAGGTCCTTATAACTATCGCAGAACGATAGCGTTAGACAATGATCAAAGTGCATCAGTCCATGTGCAGTCACATGCATGCGAACTCAGGTCTAAGGACTATACTCTATAGTCGTAGTAAGAATCTCTTATGACACAGATATAAATATCCTGAAGAGTTCTTATAAGCGGGTCTTGTCCGGTCGTATGTTCCCCAACATACACCTATGTACTGACTTTGATGCCGCGCATCTATGACACACTAAGACTTTGTCATAAGTCACGTACCAATCCAGTCTCACACGGTTGTTGGTGTTCCAATTTGAACAACCTTCGACTAGGGACAGGATGATATAAACCATCTATCAAATATAGGGTCTTATGACCAAGCTAAATGACTTTGATGACTCAAGATCAAGTCATTTACTTCGATGACCTATAAAATGGTTCATTTCATTTTGGAACGATTATTTCATCACAGTTAAAATAATCTTGAAATAATAATTTCATTAAACATCATTATATGTTTTACAAGAACATATCAATAACTAAATAAAGCCCTTTACTAACTCCCACTGAAATTAAGACTACATCTTAATTTCACTTATCCTACAGCAACAGTCCACGACTCGTGCTTAGGCTCAAGGAGTGGCTTCGTTAATAGATTAGCAACGTTCTCATTCGTTGAAACTTGCTGATCTACTTAACATCTCTGTCATTTATCTTACGGAATAGGTTATTCCACTAAGTGTTTGGATCTTTGATGTGCAGCTAGTCTCATCTAAGCTGGGAATCACATCAAGTTCAGTGATGAACTATTCTTTCCAAACAACCTCTTTCGCCGCTTCCCAAGCTGCGAATCATTCAGTTTAAGTCATGGAGTCAGCAACAGTGCCGTGCACCGCCAGACAGACACAAGACATATCCGGACTGTGACCGGAAATCATCTTTGTCTGTTGGAAACTTGCCTTTCAGACTCTATCGACTTGTAGCACCTCACTTTCTTCTTTACCTAAAGAACTTATCCTTAGTATTCTTCAAATACTTTAGAATATTCTTTACGGCAATCCAGTGATTCTATGCTGGATTTGACTGGTCCTTACTTGTTTTGCTTAACATTAAAGCAATATCAAAACAAATACGTGTCATGGCATACATGATAGATCCAATTGCCGTCGCATATGAATCCTATCCATGCATTCAAGCTCAGCAGTTATCGTAGGACACTGCTTCTTGCTTAACGTATTGCCATGTGACATTGGCTTAAAAACCCTTCTTGGAGTGCTGAAAACGTGTAGGACTTTGTCAATTTAAGAATCCTGACTTTGTCCTACCAGCTCTTCTGGATCTCTATCTTTAGATCCAGAATCCAAGACTTTCGTGGCTTTACCCATGTCAATCACTAAACCAACTCCCAAGCCAGTCCTTTACCGACTATAGCATTGGGACGTTGTTTCCGAGAATCAGTATGTCATCGACATACATTTTGAGAAATGCAATATCGCTCCCACTAATCTATTAGTAAACGCTCAGTTCCATTTCGTTCCTGTTCAAGTCAAAACCTTGACTACTTCAACAGAACGAAGATTCCAACTCCGATATGTTTGCTTCCATCCATGAATGGATCGATGAAGCCAACTTACACAAAATGTAATTCTTCGGAGTCCGGGCTCACTTCTTTGAATTTCGCAGATTTGTCGTTTTCAATGATCATCAGATCATTCGAACTTACAATGATCATCAGGTTCAACTAATGACGAGAATTCACTCTCGGATTAGCGACTGACTCATTCATATCTCCGAACTTCAGGCTCCACGGGTGTAGATTCTACAGAAAACTGTAAATCCATCCGTTGCTCTCCCTCAACAGGTTGAGCAGCCTCCTGTATATCTCGAATTACTTCGAGTTATATTTTTACTCCCACTGTTCTTCTTGGAAAGTAACTTCCTTCTTAGAAAACAGAATGGTCGTAAAAATACGGAGCCTTGGTTTCCCTAAGAAAACTTCGAGTTATGCTTTTACTCCCACTGTTCTTCTTGGAAAATAACTTCCCTTCTTAGAAAACAGATTGGACGTAAAAGTAACAAGCCTTAGTTTCTCTAGGACAACCAGCGAAGTAGCACAACTACAAATACTCAGTAAAGACAAATTTGGATCGATTCCAATCCACATTAACGTGGTGTCTTTCAACCGATATTTGTGGAACTATTTTAGCGTAAACTTAGATATTTCTAGAGCGTTATTCTTAAAATATCATGGAAGATTTGTGTGAATCATCTTTAATCATTTCTAATAAGATCTGATTCTTTCTCTTAGAAACACCTCAAGGTTTTCAGGAGAAATGAGCTGTGAAACGATTTTACACTCATTCAGATGATCACACAATCAATGACTTAAGTATTCTCACTCGTGATTTCATCCAGAGTCTTAATACTTTTGTCATTCAGATCCTATACTTCATTCTGGAACTCTTTCGACCATGTCAAAGAATTCCGACTTGTGTCTCATCAAATGAACACAGTCACACTCACTGAAGTAATCAGTAGAGACAATGAAGTACAGGAGATTTTTCTCTGGCATTACTGCTCATTGGGCCACATACATGAGCATGTTCCAGGTCCAATAAGCCTTTGGGCTTTTCTCTAGCTCGGCTAAGATAGGCCCTTTATCTTTTGGTCTAGTAAACAGAATTCAAGTCTCATAGGATATTTTATCAAATGAGCCCAACAGTCCATGACTATGGGATTTCTGAATCCGACTTACTCTATGTGACCAAGACTTTTATGCCAAGAAAAATCAGGTTTAATTCATCAGATTTAAACCATTCGGTGTTTATGTTATATTTAAGCACTCTTTGGTTTAAGATATAAAACCCATTCCATGAATAGGGTGCCACAATTAATATTTCATTAAGATCAAAAGAACAAAACTTGTCTTTTATCAAAACGAAAAACATTCAAATTCTTACAAGAAAATGAAAAACAACTCTGCTTAAAGCAGGTACATTGTAGCAATTACTTAATATAAAACCAAGCCTCGAAGGCATCTACAAGTGAAAAACCCTATGACTGAGGCAGCATCCATAGCTCCTTCCAGACATGCAGTTCCACTTGCCCTTCCTTCAACGTTCTACTGTTGCTTAGGCTCTGCATATTACAACAAATATCAGTGCCACAACCAGTATCCAATACCTGCAAGGTAGAACTTGAAGTAATAACATGAATACCTGAGGAAGTAGTCTGATACATCAACTTCAACTCCTCATCGTCTTCCATGAATTTTATGCAATCTCTCTTCCAATGCCCTGTCTCTTTACAGTAGCAGCACTTACCAACGTAAGAGGTATCTGACTTGGGCTCGGAAGACACACGCTTGCCATGATTCAAAATCTGGACAACTTTGTCTTCACCCTTGTCAATACTAGGTTTAATAAACCTACCCTTCACGTTTGGCTCAACCGTTTTGAGCATATCATGCAGTTCAGTCAACGTCTTCGTTAAGCCTTTCTTGATATAGTTCCTTACGAACTTATCATAGCTTGACGGCAGTGACTGCAGAATGATCTCAGTTGCCAATTCATGGCTAACTGGATAATCCAGTTTCCTCAGGTTATCAATATAACCTATCATTTTACTGACATGAGGACTCACTGGATGATCATTCGGTAGCTTGCAGCTAGTGAGAGACTTAACCAACTGGTATCTCTCCACTCGTATCTGCTCCTGAAATTTCAATTTCAGGCTGCTGATCATCTCTATTGTCGACTCCATATTCTCATATTGCTCCCGCAAGTCAGAGTCCATGGTAGCCAATATCAGACCACGCACATCTACCGAATCATTATAATGCTTATTCCAAGCATCATATACTGCATGAGAAGCATTGGACCCGATCCTCACGGGGAGAGCTCTCTCAAGGACATAGTCCTTTCTCTCCTGTCTGAGGACTAGCCTCAGGTTCCGCGACCAAGTCAAGAAATTTGATCCGTTCAGCTTGTCCTTCTCAAGAACAGACCGGATCGAGAAAGTGTTTTGATTGTTTGTGCTAGTCATAACTGAAATATAAGATAAAAGGATTTTAGTTAATATGTTCAATATGATTAATCTCGTATTAAATTTAATATGATTAATCACGCATTATATTCAATAACATAAGTTACCCTCAATAGAATATAATGATTCCAAGATCCACATATAACTAAGATTAAAGTGGGCCACTGGCCGTCACCCAATCTTAGCTTATATCGGTAAGCCCTATATCGGCTAATTATATCCGTGATATAACTCTTGGTTGTGAATCTGGGCCCGAGGCCCAATCCACTCTGATGTCTCAAGGCCCGGGACTCCCGATGGCCCAGTCAAGAAAACCGGACTATACAGTCATGTAATCATTAATGTCTGGGACTCCCAATGACATTTATGAATCACAAACCGTCTTACCCACGCAAAAGCAGACACCCTCACACTGTAAGGCCATGAATACAATTGAATGGGCTTCGACAGCTGACATAGCCTGGACAAGACATCCAACGCTTGATATTGTTTGAGGTTCGTAGGTTTATTAAAATTCATTCCCAAAATAGAAGATTACTATTTCGGGAAACTTTCTATTTTGGAAACCTACTATTTTTGGAAACTTTCTAAAATTGGAAACTTTCTAAAAACGGAAACTTTCTAACTTTAGAAATTTCTTTAAAATCCAAAACCCGCAAATTCAGAAACTTCTATTTTAAGAAACTTTCTAATTTCAAAATTTCGGAAACTTTAATTTAAAATCGACTTTATAAATTTTATAAAATCAAATTTAAATTTGATCTGAAGAAAGACTCAAATAATTGGCCCAATTGTTTTAACTTCTTGGCCCGAGGCCCAAGAATTGGTCCATGTCCAAGACATGACCCAATTGTCCAATTAATTGACATAACCGGTCTGGTTCATTAAAATTGGTCTAACCAAATTTTAATTACTACGATGACCACAATTGTCAACCGGTTATTTACTAAACCGGAATTTCTCAATTTATTTGGTCCAACCAAATCAAATTAGAAATTCCTGGTTTAGGCACTAAATCCAATATTTTTTTCGACATTGGATTTCTTATTCCGGTTTAACCAGATTTAATAAAATTATTAAATCTGTTTATTAAACCAGAACGATGATTTTAATTAAGTTTTGAACCGAACCGTATTGGTCACGAAACGAACCGAATTGGTCTCGGCCGTGACCTAGCTACCCCATCTTTCTCGACCAGCCGCTCGTGATGATCCGAGATCAAGACGGCGTGGATGACGGGACGGGACAGGGACGGTGCACGGGACGCGGACGAGTTGCTCGGACGGACGCTCCACGATCGCCGAGCGATCGGGACGCGACGCACGCGACCGGGACGCGATCGAGACGAGCGATCGGATGCGACGCGACGATCGATCGCGATCGATCATACGATCCGATCCGATCCATTCGACCATCCGACCCGCGATCCCGTCCGTCCGACCGGTCCAACTCACGGCCGTGATAACCAACCGGCCAAGCCGGTCGATATCTTCCTTGGCCGATCGACAAACCCGAGTCATATAGCTCGGTTTTGTGATCCAATTAATGTGTTTAGAGTTCAATTCTGATTCTTAAGTGTTTTTCTTATCAGTAGTTGATTCAGAACACTTCTAAACAGATTAAACAACCTAAACATGAATCTAAGACAAGAAATCCTAAGAACCAATGGCTCTGATACCACTGTAGGATTAGTTTAGTTGATTAATCCTGATTTAGTTCATCAGATTAATAGTCCTAAACATGGATCTAGGTTCTCTTGTAATAGAAACATTATGATCTCACCTTTTACCTGTTTGTTGCAGCGGAAGGAATGGAACAGGTCAGAGATCAGGGAGATACACCAAGGGATGAATCCTCCAAAGGCTCACACACGCAATCACAGGAAACTGGCTGCTAGACCACGAAGAGAGAGGCGCAGAGGGAGAGGAAAATCGCGGCTAGATATTAGGGTTAGGGAGAAAAGACTTGGCTTTTAGTTTATAAAAGCCTTCTTTTCCCCTTTTGGGCTTTTGGGCCCAAAACACCAATCTGATTAAATCTCATTTAATCAGACCCATTAATCTTTCTCTCTTAGTACGACAAATGCCTAGCACTTTTGTCGTACTTCTGCTAAGCCGTTCCAACATTATTTCCTGCTAGCTTAAGCGTGTGACCCATATGGGATCATACAATAAAGGCAATAAGTCCAAGACTTATAGATCATGAGCGGACTCTAGCAAGCCATCATGACCCCCAGTATTGTATGACTTATGTCTGATCACTGACATACTCTTACGTTATAGAGACAGTACAGAGATTGCTGGACACAATTCCAACAAAAGGATCCATGGAAAGCGAAGGCTACCAAGAAAGTGATACTGAATATGAAGAAAGGGGAGCATGTTGTTGATACCGAAGCTGAAGCTGCAGGGAGAGGGCATGCAAGGGAAGCATTGGCTGCAGACAATCATGTTGTTTCGTCTAAGGCCAACATACAATTTGCAGCTGATGATGGGGTTAGTCTCCAAAACCCTCATACTCTGAATGAGAATAAGGAAAAGAAATATGAAGTTAAGAGAAGTAGACCTTTTTAGAAGTATGAAGATTGTTGTTTGTAAAAACATGAACATAACTGCATTGTTTTCCCCTTCTTTGTGTTTTCTCTGAATATGGATTTTTGGTAGTAGTCTTATATTGTAGTCTGACGGTGGTATGATTTTAAACCAGCACAGTTTCTCTCAGACTTCCGTTACAGTCTGATGGTGATGGATTTTCATCCTTATACTTCTATTGCAGTCTAACGCTGATGTGATTTTTAAATAAGACTTATATATTTAACATGAGTTGTCAAATTGTATATGCAGAGTAGTGTCGGGGGCAGTGTTCCGGGTATTTTAATCGTTGAACAAATGGATACATGCATAGACTTCGATGCTGCTAGGAGGTTGAAACAAGACACTAAGTAGGCGGCAGCTGAAGCGTATATTCAAGCGAAGACAAAATATTTTAAACAGAAAGAGAAGGAGAAGACTCCGGTTAAACCTGTTGTCCAAACACATATTACACAGAGATGTGATCCTTGTGTTGCTCTAACCTAATTGCAAGTGAAGGAACTTAATGATTATAACATAAGACAACCGCATGCCTTAACACTCTACCTAGCCGAGTAAGTTGTATAATTAATCTCTTAACTTGATGTCTAAAAAGCGTATTCTAATTTTTAGGGGTTATCTGAAGAAGACAGTGAACACATCACTCCAATGGTATTATAATCTGCCCCAAGGAATGGTTTCATGACACGGTCAGTATATCAGACTCCCTTTTTAGTGTGATTATGATGGAGTTCTGGTATTAGACTTCTATTGCAGTCTGACGTGATGGGTCTGACTTCTACAGGGGTCTGTTATTAGACTTCCGTTGCAGTCAGACTTCATTTTCTAAATCTCCTAACACATTGTAGGCTGAATGCAGCAAAAACATGTCGTGATTAATCTGTTGAGGCTTCGACAACACAATCATTCAGAATGGTTCAGGAGTGAGAGGTTGTGCTTCATTGACACACTCCTTGGTTCATTGTGGCGTCAACAATATCCAGATTTTATTAAAAGCGGTACATATGATAATAGTTCTGCCAGAACTAGAAGGCTACCTCATGGTGTTTGGGATTACCATAATGGTCATCTACCCTTATTCTGCAAATCAAAGAAGAATTGGGGCTGGAAATTGATCATATCTACACTGCATTGCAAATTTGAGAAAATCATTGGGTAAAAATTAAAATTTCTATCTCGGATAAGCACATAATAGTTTGGTACAGCATCCTTTGACCGAGAACTGATGAGTTGGTAGGAGCGGCAATGACACCAATCTGTGAGATGTTTCCTTATGTGTTGTACATATTGGTCCCAACTGATGATAGGTGGTATTATCCCTTGGATCAATACACCTACACAAGTTTTAGGAGAGAAGATCTTCCCCAAAACAAGAAACCATGTGATTGTGGAGTGTACTACTTGAAATTCATTTAGTTCCATTCACTTGGAATAGTGTTTTCAAAGTATCTTTGTGATAATAACATCAAGCAAATCGGGGACAGGCTGGCTTATGATATATTGACTGAACTCAGGCAAACATGTGAAGAGAAACGTATTGAGAATGATTTCCTAGACATCTACGATGGGTCTACGATAGGGAAATGGAGTTCTCCGATCTCTTTTGGATTCTCGAAAACAATGGATTCTTGCATATATTTATCTTTTGTAGATGTAAGAAAAACTCATCCATCTTTTTCCTTAGTTCTGCGAGAAGTTTTTGTGTCATGCCAATTGTGATGTTCTAGGGTGTTGGGCGTATATGTAGGGTATTTTGGCATATGTAGGGTATTTGGGTGTTATGTAACAAACACATGAATTATATTAATTATGTTTTTGTGCTACTACGCTTGATGAAACATAACCCAAACAATTGATACAACAAGTTTTTAGACACAAACACAAAAAGCTGAAAAATGACTCGAAAACGAAATATTGTCCTAAAATTACTCTATTTGACTTCTCAAAAACATCCAGTACTCCATTAGAATTCAATATCAGATTTCTCAAATACATCCATTACTCCATCAGACTTCTATAAAACCCTAAAAGATATCAGACTTCCACAAGTTCTAATCAGCCTCAGGTTTGGTCTTCTGGACAATTAGGTTGTTTGTGGTCTGGTTATTTCCACGGTTTATTGCCCTTCGTCTTGGCAGTTTCTAGCCAATATTTCCACCTAGACTTCTTCTGTCTTCCCGTCTTCCGCCTCTATTCCGGCGGAGGGACACATACAGTTTCATGATCAGGTTTTTGATAGTACAATTCTTTGGTAGGATGATGTCTGGGTACGCAGCGAACAAATAGTCCCTTTCGTAAGATGGGCATACAAGCGTAGAAATGTGTAGCTCAAGTTCCGGTGCAGCGAAAATGGCTTGTGAGCAAATTATCTTTTCGTAATCCCAAACACCAAATTCACACTTTCGACGTTCCAAATCGAAAACTCAATCCCTATATCCTCCCTTAACAATGAATTGATACCCAGCTACGCGTTCCACCGTAATCATATCCTCAAAATATTCACGAATATCAATAAAATATTCAACTCCTCGGCTAAATGTTATTGTGAGACTCATTGCATCTAGACGCCTTTTACAAAACCACGTCCCTAGCTTCTGTTTTATGAACTCCAAAAGGAAATCTATGGGATATCCTTTTGCCTTCTTAACTGCGGAGTTTATAGATTCGGCAATGTTGCTCTTCTTTATATACCTTTCTCCAACAAAGTGAACGTGGTTAACACAAGTAAGAACTATAAAATATTAAGAAAACACTATTGTCAGACTTCACACATAGTCTGATAAATAATCAGACTGCAGGCGAAGTCTGACTAGAAAATCAGATTGCACACGAAATCTAACTAATAATTAGACTGCATATAAAGTCTGAATATATATTTGACTTGTTTGGAGTGTACATGTCTCCGCCGAAATGAACGCGTGACCATAGACTCACATCCGCCTCCTCCAAGTAACTAGCAAGGTCAAAATTTACCGCTCGTAAGAGTCCTTATCGGTTAAATCGTACATCGTATATGCGTACGCCGCGTTTTTCACCAAGTAAAAAAGATGTTTTCCCATGAACTTGGTGACTATGTTATTTTGTAGATAGTAATAGCATATCCCTCGTTGTGCCCAGGGAAAAACCGTTTCACACACATTATTGATGGAGTCGTGCCTATCCGAGACTATAACCAAAGGATATTGGTCTGAAATGCATTATTTCATCTTGGTGAAAAACCACTCCCACGAGGCATCATTTTCATAGTCTACAATTCTGAAAGCCAACAGAAATATTTGAAAATTTTCGTCTTGTGCGGCCGCCACTAGCATAACACCGCCATACTTTTCGTAAGATGAGTACCATCCACTACAATGACTCTTTTAAGAAACGTTAACCCATGTATGGAAGCTCCAAATTCTATAAATAGATATTTAAATATTCTTCTCATCTAGTTCAAGAGCAGTTATGTTCCCGGGTTGGTTTGCTTGATTCCATGCAATAAAGAAGGCAGTCTCTCGTACCCATCTTCCGCTAATCCTCTCACCAACCTTTGAGCATGTAACAATGCTTTGTATGCGGTTGTGCAGCTCATCTTAATCCCAAACTGATTTCTCATTGAAGCTTTGACATGCTTTGGTGTAATCTGTTCAATTATACCAAAGCATTCTATAAACAACCAGCCAATATACTGCAGAGTATAACGTTTACGATTAGACATCCGGTCCGCCACTGAACATGTATAGATTTTTAAATAGATAATCACCCAAAACTTGTTTGGTTCGTTCTTCACAGCCGCTGGAAGCTTCCACTTGCATCCTTCCATACAACATTTAGGAATAAAACGTTTCTTATTAGACTTCTCTATTCTGAATGTGTATTTCCTCATTATCGCCGTCAAACGCATCTCTGATATTATGTCTTTCTTGCTATCAAACTGCATATGAAGACTGAAATTACAAAATTATTGTACATTCACAAGTAAAATATGTGCGGCAGTTAAAATTGTCTGACTGCATTTGAAATCTGAAAAATACTTTGTTGTCACTGCATTTGAAGTCTGAAAAATACATTTTTGTAAGGCTACATATGAAGTCTGAAATTACAAAAAAAATTGTAACCTCCCCAGTTAAAATGTGCAGCAATTAATTTTTTTTTGTAAATTTGTGTAAAAGGGAAACGAAAAATGTTTGGCAGAACCGTCGTGGTAAAACCATCATTTTTAACTGCCGCTTAGGACCCACATATAATTCGAGAAAACACAACCCTCGAACGTATATATTCACATTTAAAATACCTTCATCATTAAACAATATCAAGAGAATAATCCGTAAATACTTTGAAACTATTTTCTTGGGATTGATGTTGTGGTTAAGTCTTTTATGTTTTTATGGGTGTAATATCTGGTTTTAAGGTAGGATATATTCGTTAGAAAGAACAAAAAAGTAAGATGTGAAGAGAAAAAAGAAAAGAAAAAATGATGTGGTTAAATGAATATAATAAAAAATTCAAAGACTTCTGTTCTGAAAAATACATGATTGATATCTTAAACAATAATTGAGATTCATAAAAGAAGAACAAAATAGAAAACATAAACTTCCATGCTGCTAGGAGGTTGAAACAAGACACTAAGTAGGCAGCAGCTGAAGCGTATATTCAAGCGAAGGCAAAATATTTTAAACAGAAAGAGAAGGAGAAGACTCCGGTTAAACCTGTTGTCCAAACGCATATTACACAGAGATGTGATCCTTGTGTTGCTCTAACCTAATTGCAAGTGAAGGAACTTAATGATTATAATTAACATAAAAAACCGCATGCCTTAACACTCTACCTAGCCGAGTAAGTTGTATAATTAATCTCTTAACTTGATGTCTAAAAAGCGTATTCTAATTTTTAGGGGTTATCTGAAGAAGACAGTGAACACATCACTCCAATGGTATTATGATCTGCGCACCCCCAAGGAATGGTTGAATGACACGGTCAATATATCAGACTCCCTTTTTAGTGTGATTATGATGGAGTTCTGGTATTAGACTTCTATTGCAGTCTGACGTGATGGGTCTGACTTCTACAGGGGTCTGTTATTAGACTTTCGTTGCAGTCAGACTTCATTTTCTAAATCTCCTAACACATTCTAGGCTGAATGCAGCAAAAACATGTCGTGATTAATCTGTTGAGGCTTCGCCAACACAATCATTCAGAATGGTTCAGGAGTGAGAGGTTGTGCTTCATTGACACACTCCTTGGTTCATTGTGGCGTCAACAATATCCAGATTTTATTAAAAGCGGTACATATGATAATAGTTCTGCCAGAACTAGAAGGCTACCTCATGGTGTTTGGGATTACCATACTGATCCTTGTGTTGCTCTAACCTAATTGCAAGTGAAGGAACTTAATGATTATAACATAAAAAAACTGCATGCCTTAACACTCTACCTAGCCGAGTAAGTTGTATAATTAATCTCTTAACTTGATGTCTAAAAAGCGTATTCTAATTTTTAGGGGTTATCTGAAGAAGAGAGTGAACACATCACTCCAATGGTATTATGATCTACGCACCCCCAAGGAATGGTTGAATGACACGGTCAGTATATCAGACTCCCTTTTTAGTGTGACTATGATGGAGTTCTGGTATTAGACTTCTATTGCAGTCTGACGTGATGGGTCTGACTTCTACAAGGGTATGTTATTAGACTTCCGTTGCAGTCAGACTTCATTTTCTAAATCTCCTAACACATTCTAGGCTGAATGCAGCAAAAACATGTCGTGATTAATCTGTTGAGGCTTCGACAACACAATCATTCAGAATGGTTCAGGAGTGAGAGGTTGTGCTTCATTGACACACTCCTTGGTTCATTGTGGCGTCAACAATATCCAAGTTTTATTAAAAGCGGTACATATGATAATAGTTCTGCTAGAACTAGAAGGCTACCTCATGGTGTTTGGGATTACCATACTGGTCATCTACCCTTATTTTGCAAATCAAAGAAGACTTGGGGCTGGAAATTGATCATATCTGCACTGCATTGCAAATTTGAGGAAATTATTGGGTAAAAATTATGATTTCTATCTCGGATAAGCACATAACAGTTTGGGACAGCATCCTTGGACCGGGAACTGATGAGTTGGTAGGAGCGGCAATGGCACCAATCTGTGAAATGTTTCCTTATGTGGTTTACATATTGGTCCCAGCTGATGATAGGTGGTATTATCCCTTGACTGAATAGTGTTTCCAAAGTATCTTTGTGATAATAACATCAAGCAAATCGGGAACATGTTGACTTATGATATATTGACTGAACTCAGGCAAACATATGAAGAGAAACATATCGAGAATAATTTCCTAGACATCTACGATGGGTCTACGATAGGGAAATGGAGTTCTCCGATCTCTTTTGTATTCCCGAAAACAATGGATTCTTGCATATATTTATCTTTTGTAGATGTAAGAAAAACGCATTCATCTTTTTCCTTACTTCTGCAAGAAGTTTTAGTGTCATGCCAATTGTGATGTTGTAGGGTGTTGGGCATATATGTAGGGTATTTGGGTGTTATGTAACAAACACATGAATTATATTAATTATTTTTATGTGCTACTACGCTTGATGAAACATAACCCAAACAATTGAGACAACAAGTTTTTAGACACAAACACCAAAAGCTGAAAAACGACTTAGAAACGAAATATTGTCCTAAAATTACTCCATCAGACTTCTTAAAAACATCTAATACTCCATTATAATTTAATATGAGACTTCTCAAATACATCCACTACTCCATCAGACTTCTATAAAACCCTAAAACATATCAGACTTCCATAAGTTCTAATCAGCCTCAGGTTTGGTCTTCAGGACAATTAGGTTGTTTGTGGCCTGGTTGTTTGTAATTTGAACAACTATATTGCTTGTGTAGTTTCCACGGTTTATTGCCCTTCGCCTTGGCAGTTTCTAGCCAATATTGCCACCTAGACTTATTTTGTCTTCCCGTCTTCCGCCTCTCTTCCGGCGGAGACACGTTTAGTGTCAGGATCAGGTTTTTGATAGTACAATTCTTTGGTAGGATGATGTGTGGGTACACAGCAAACAAATAGTCCCTTTCGTAAGATGGGCATACAAGCATAGAAATGTGTAGCTCAAGTTCCGGTGCAGCGAAAATGGCATGTGAGCAAGGTATCTTTTCGTAATCCCAAACACCAAATTCACACTTTCGATATTCAAAATCGACAACACAATCCATATATCCTCCCTTAACAATGAATCGATACCCATCTACGCGTTCCACCGTCATCATATCCTCAAACTATTCACGAATAGCAATAAAATATTCAATTCCTCGGCTAAATGTTATTGTGAGACTCATTGCATCTAGCCGCCTCTTACAAAATCACGTCCCTAGCTTCTCTTGTATGAACTCCAAAAGGAAATCTATTGGATATCCTTTTGCCTTCTTAACTGCGAGTTTATAGATTCGGCAATGTTGCACTTCTTTATATACCTTTCTCCAACAAAGTGAACGCGGTTAACACAAGTAAGAACTATAAAATATTAAGAAAAAAACACAATTGTCAGTCTTCACACGTAGTCTGATAAATAATCAGACTGCAGGCGAAGTTTGACTAGAAAATCAGGTTGCACACGAAGTCTGACTAATAATTAGATTGCACATAAAGTCTGAATAGATATCTGACTTGTTTGGATTGTACATGTCTCTGTCGAAATGAACCATATACTCACATCCGCCTCCTCCAAGTAATTAGCAAGGTCAGAATTTACCGCTCGTAAGAGTCCTTATGTGTTAAATCTTACATCGTATATGCGTACACCGCGTTTTTCACCAAGTAAAAAAGATGTTTTCCCCTGAACTTGGTGACTTCGTTATTTTGTAGATAATAATAGAATATCCCTTGTTGTGCCCAAGGAAAAACCGTTTCACAAGCATTCTTGATGGAGTCGTGCCTATCCGACACTATAACCAAAGGATATTGGTCTGAAATGCATTATTTTATCTTGGCGAAAAACCACTCCCACGAGGCATCATTCTCAGAGTCTACAATTCTGAAAGCCAACAGAAATATTTGAAATTTTTTGTCTTGTGCGGCCGCCACTAGCATAACACCGCCATACTTTTTCATAAGATGAGTACCATCCACTACAATGACTCTTATAAGAAACGTTAACCCATGTATGGAAGCTCCAAATTCTATAAATAGATATTTAAATATATTCGTCTCATCTAGTTAAAGAGCAGTTATGTTCCCGGGTTGGTTTGCTTGATTCCATGCAATAAAGAAGGCAGTCTCTCATACCCATCTTCCGATGATCCTCTCACCAACCTTTGAGCATGTAACAATGCTTTGTATGCGGCTGTGTAGATCATCTCAATCCCAAATTGCTTTCTCATTGATGCTTTGACATGCTTTGGTGTAATTTGTTCAATTATACCAAAGCATTCTATAAACAACCAACCAATATACTGCAGAGTATAACGTTTACGATTAGACTTCCGGTCCGCCACTGAACATGTATAGATTTTTAAATAGATCATCACCCAAAACTTGTTTGGTTCGTTCTTCACAGCCGCTAGAAGCTTCGACTTGCATCCTTCCATACAACATTTAGCAACAAAACGTTTCTTGTTAGACTTCTCTATTCTAAATGTGCATTTCCTTATTATCGCCGTCAAACGCATCTCTGATATTAGGTCTTTCTTGCTATCAAACTGCATATGAAGTCTGAAATTACAAAATTATTGTACTTTCACAAGTAAAATATGTGCGGCAGTTAAAATTGTCTGACTGCATATGAAGTCTGAAAAATACTTTGTTGTCACTACATTTGAAGTCTGAAAAAAACATTTTTGTCAGCTAGCTACATATGAAGTCTGAAATTACAAAAAAAAATTGTAACCTCCCCAGTTAAAATGTGCAGCAGTTTAATTTTTTTTTTTGTAAATTTGTGTAAAAGGAAAACGAAAATGTGTGGCAGAACCGTCGTGGTAAAACCGTCATTTTTAGATGCCGCTTAGGACCCACATATAATTCGAGAAAACACAACCTCGAACGTATATATTCATATTTTTATTATTAATAAAAAATACCTTCATCATTAAACAATATCAAGAGAATAATCCGTAAAGACTTTGAAACTATTTACTTGGGATTGATGTTGTGGTTAAGTCTTTTATGTTTTTATGGGTGTAAAATCTGGTTTTATGGTAGGATATATTCGTTAGAAAGAACAAAAAAGTAAGATGTGAAGAGAAAAAAATTTAAAAGAAGAACAAAATAGAAAACCAAATAACTTGTGTTAAAAAAAAAATAGATGAAAGATGTTTTAAACAATATATAGAATTTTAAATGTTGTGATTAAAAGACAAAAAAAAAAGATATGACTGTAAAATAAAAAGATGCATCTTTTAGCGAAAATAAAAATTATATACGAAAAAGTACAAAGAGATTAATCTAGAAAGACAGGACCGTTCATTAGTATTTTTAGATTGTTATTATTAATTGATATGTTTGAAGTTTTTGATTCTATAGGTAAGTTACCTTTTCACAAGAAAAAGGTAAATTCTGAAAATAATTTTTTTTTTTTTTTTTTTTAAATTCTGAAAAAAAGGAAGCCATACCCTCTTGCCGAACTGAGAAGGGACAATTTTTGGTGGTGAGCTGAGCTCCCCTTGTTAGCTCGACCCGTTGAAGATTTGAACAAAGGAGGCGACAAGGCCCATCGCGGCCCATAAAGGAACAAAGCCAAAGATATATTTCGTAGTGACTCTGAGACAATTGAAGAAGGCAACAAGTGACCACCAAACAGTGCCGAACAATAAGATCAACGCCATGATGACCTATCGTCGACCTGCTCTGCCCACAATTCAAGGAAGTTGTATGATGTCACCCATCGTAAGCCATAGAGGACATGTAACATAGGACATTCCGTAGCCGAACGACGATCTCCAGAAATAAAAGAAGAGTGCCACTATAAATACGAAGACCTCCACATTAATGAAGGCGTATTGAATTCTGAAGTAAAAGTAGAAACATATATTTCTTAGAAAAAAACTATCAGCTTTCTATCCTATCCAAGTGACAGAAAAAAACAAATTTCCTTTTACATTTTGTACTAGAGGTTATCCCACCCTATGCACAGATTTTTTTAATTCAAATTTGTTTTAATAATCCTATTTTTATTTGTGTATTAACTGTATTTTTGTTTTCTAACTTTGTTTTGTTACTTTTAAAAATCTTAGTTGTTTGCTATAAATATTTACTTTTTCTGTTAGGCTTAATTTTATTTACCGCAAATATTCAACATATATTTCGTGGGAAATCGGCATATTCCTATCTCA
This sequence comes from Orychophragmus violaceus, assembly GCA_030180135.1. Lineage (NCBI taxonomy): Eukaryota > Viridiplantae > Streptophyta > Magnoliopsida > Brassicales > Brassicaceae > Orychophragmus > Orychophragmus violaceus. The sequence continues at coordinate 33,113,395 of CM058231.1, read as the reverse complement.
ACATATCTACACGGTCCCAATCAATACATGAATTTTTGATCTGTGCGAAATCATACATCAATTTAATTTTAGTTTAAATTTCATATATTTACTACAAAAATTAGGTCAATTCATTCATTGATCATGTCTCCTTTAGTCAACCGTTAATAAATAATTATGTGGCCGTTACAGAGTATTATGTGTAAATTTTGAAATATTAGGTGGCAATCTAGTCACATAATTAAAAAAATAACTTAATATTAAACAAACGACGTCGTTTTATAATTAAAAAAAATATTAACGAAATCACAAAACCTTGAAAATCTCCTACCCTTCTCACTTGAATCCCTAAATTCTCAGCCGTTGATTTCGTTCATTTGTAAATTTCACTTCTTCTTTGTAGAGAAAGTATTTCACAGTGATGATCTTCTCATTCCATTGAACCGAAATATATACAAGTCATACAACTAGGGCTTTGTACAAGTATGTAATAACTGCTAATTGATTGTACACAATAATTGAAAACTTAATTGACTCAATCAAAGATATAATCAAGGGATATGATTATATCCTTAATACGTCCCCTCAAGATGGAGGTTGTTGACAAACTCCAATCTTGTGTTTGAACTGTGTGAATGTGATTCGGGCAGAGGTTTCGTCAACGTGTCTGCAAGTTGATCTTTCGTCGAGACATGATCCACACGTAATGCACCTGTTTGAATTTGATTCCTGACAAAATGATAATCTAATGCTATATGCTTCATCCGTGAGTGGAAAACCGGATTGGCACACAAATACGTTGCACCAACATTATCACAATAAATAACTGGACCCTTTGTAAGCATTCTACCAAGCTCTTGAAGTAAAGAAGAGATCCAGCTAACCTCAGCTGCCGTGTTGGCAACAGACCGATACTCAGCTTCAGTTGAGGAGCGAGCCACGCCCCGTTGTTTCTTTGATGACCATGACAGCGTATGGGGACCAAGATAACAAATGTATCCATTAGTTGAAACAAAATCACCCGAATCGCCGGCCCAATCTGCATCAGAGTATGCGTGTAAGACCATAGAGTTACCACGCTTGAGAAAAATTCCATGGTCTGGCGAATGATCAGATGTTGGCGAATGCATGAATTGTGAAAGTCTGTTGATGGAGTAAGACAAATCTGGACCAGTGAATGCCAAATATTGCAAGCTTCCAACAATTGTCCCGAATTCAGCAGGATCAGAGAGCTTGGTTCCCGAGTTTAATGATAGCTTTGGTGTAGTAGCCATCGGCGCCGAAACAGGCTTAGCGTGGAGCATATTGGTCTTTGTAAGAATATCCAAAACATACCGCCTTTGACACAAATGAAGTCCACCATTAGTCCGTGTAGCTTCAACGCCCATAAAATAATGTAGGTCTTCATGGTCCTTGAAAGAAAACCGTGAAGCAAGTGCAGATAACGTTTGTGTAATGAGAGCATTGTCATTTCCTGTGACGAGAATATCGTCCACATAGATGAGCATGTAGACAACCGACCTATGTTGACGAAGTATAAAAAGAGATGAATCTGCCACAAAGTTAAAAAAACCAACAACCAGTAGGTAGGATCGGAGTTCGATATACCACGCCCGTGGGGCCTGTTTAAGACCATAGACAGCCTTACGCAGACGACAAACATAATCCGGATTATCTGAATCAACAAAACCTGGAGGCTGGATCATATAAACTTCTTCTTTAAGAGTACCTTGGAGAAAAGCGTTGTTGACATCCAACTGTCGAATGGGCCAGGAACGATCAACCGCAATACCAAGTACAAGTCGAATTGTCGTTGTTTTGATGACTGGGCTGAACGTTTGCTCATAGTCCAGGCCTGGTCGTTGATTATAGCCCTTGGCGACCAAGAGCGCTTTGTATCGATTGACTGTACCATCAAGATTATATTTCGTGGTGAACACCCAGCGACAACCAACAAGTGTAGTGGACGAGGACGGTCTTGGAACGAGATCCCAAGTGTGATTGAGGAGTTGTGCATTGATTTCAGAGACCATATCCTTATGATACCGTTCATCCTTTAACGCTTGATTAGCAGTGCGAGGTTCAGAATCAAGGCTGGTAGCGAGAGCATACTTGGGATTAGGTTTGACAATCCCATCTTTGGCTCGAGTGGACATCTTGTGTCTGTTATCGGGGTTGATCGGAACTGGTGGTGCTGGCGGAGGGTGAGAAGACAACGTTTTTCCAATTTCTGAGTTGGTGGTTTGATTTTCAGTGTTGGTTTGGTTTAGGGAGGATGTGGTATAAGTTTCTGTTTGGTTTGCTGGTTCAAGAGAATTTGGTTGGTTTATTTGAGAGGCTGGGTTTGTTTGATTTGGTTGGTCAGAGAGGATAAGGGTTTGCGAGTGAGAAGAAGAGATAGAGGGTAAATTTGTTTGTGATTCATTTTGGGCTGGTAGTGTTTGGATAGGATGGTTAGGGAGCTGGGCCGTGGGTTGCGGCCCATTTTCTTGTGGAGCAGTGGGCTCAGAATTTTGAGAGGGAGAAGAAGAAAGAGATGAGGAATAAGACGATACCTGAGCTGTTGGTGGTGGAGCAGCTGGAGGAAGAAGATTTGCTGAGTCGCGATGAAGGTCCGAAGAAGGCCCGAAGCAGTGTAAATGGCGGAGCTTGAACTGATGAATACCTCAACCAATTGTAGTCAGCTGCTGTTTCTTGATCAGATTGGCGATGTTCATGTCTGGTCGAGAAAGGAAAATTATGTTCATCAAATTGAACATGGCGTGAGACATACAGACGACGAGAAGGGACATGATAGCATAGATAGGAACTCTGAGATGTAGAATATCCCAGAAACACACAGAGAGATGAGCGATCTTCAAGTTTGTGTCGGTTGTAAGGTCTCAGCCATGGGAAGCAAGCACACCCAAAAACCCGTAATTTATCATAGTTCGGGTCTTGTCCAAACTGTTTCTGATATGGTGATTGCATTTACAGAAATGGTGTAGGCATTCTATTGATAAGATAGATTGCGGTTTGGAATGCAAATGGCCAATAGGTATTAGGAATAGAGGCTTTCGATAGCAGTGACATACCCATCTCAACAACATGTCGATGCTTGCGTTCGGAGATACCGTTGTGCTCCGGTGTATGTGGCGGCGAAGTGAGATGAGCAATTCCATGGGTTGACAGGAATTCTCTCAAGGCTATGAACTCTCCTCCGTTGTCTGTATAAAAGGTACCAATCCGTGTCTGAAAATGATTCTCAACAAGGTTCTTGAAGGCAATAAAAGTGGGTTTGACTTGCGATTTTTGTCGTAGTGGATATAACCAAGAATATCGAGTAAAATGATCGCCAATGACCAGATATTATTTGAAATTTTCTGTGGACAAAATTGGAGAAGTCCACACATCAGAGAAGAGATATTGCAAAGGATGAGAAGATGTAATCGTAGAGTATGAAAATGGGAGTTTATGTGATTTATTGATCAAACAATCATGACAAGAGAGAGATGTTTGAGGAGAAGAAGAAACAGGAAGCTTAAAACTTGAAAAAATATTTTTCAAAGTAGAGAATGAAGGGTGGCCCAAGCGAAGATGCCATGAAGAAAGAGACGTTTTGGGTGATGGAGATGCGAACATGGTAGTGATAGAGGATGACATCGGCCATTCATAGAGATCATTTTTAGTGCTGCCGCGGAACAATGGGACCCCTGTTTTCAGATCCTTCACCTGAAAGGAAGATTGGAAGAATTCCACATACACACGGTTAGTATTACACAAACGATACACAAAGATTAAATTTTTGTGTAACGTTGGAACACATAAAACATTGCGCAATGGTAAGGTACGAGTATTTGTGAGAAGAGAAGATGAACCAATATGAGTGATTGGAATGGTGGAGCCATCGGCGATCATGACGTCGTCACGTCCATGATATGGCTGGTGTAATGACAGGTTCTGCAGGTCTGAAGTTAAGTGATGAGTAGCACCACTGTCGAGCAACCAATTGTTTGTCTGATTAGAGGTACCCGTAGCGAGATTAGCCCTTGGATTTCTTGGTGTAAAAGGACTAACCAACTGTTGTGATGCAGCCTGAAATCCCTGTAGCTGAGAGCACCTTCTCGCGCTATGACCATGTATCCTGCAAATCTCACACCTTCCTTGATGTGGACGAGAGCCACGGTAGTCAGACTTGGTCTGTGTCGGAGAAGATTGCCACTGATAGTTGTTGCTTTGTTGATTCTGCCACTGAGTATTGTTGTTGTTGCTAGACCGATAGTTGTTGTTGGAGTTGCGATAGTTATTATTCTTGGTCTGAGCAACATTCGCAGTCACAGGGGTGGGTAAAAGTGCAGTATTGTCAGCCGCAGTAAAGAGTTTTGCTTCATGATTTAGGAGCCTTTCGTGAAGTTCAGTAATAGAAGGAGGAGTGTCATGGCCAGCCACATGATCCACCACCGTCTTGTATTCTTCCGGGAGTCCGTCTAGGATCATCTCGATCTGGTCCTCGTGGTCATATGGCTTGCCTAGAATCGCAAGTTGATCCAGGCGTGTGGTAACTCCCTGTACATAGACATCAATTGTTTTGCTTTCCTTCTTCCAATGTTTGAGCTGATTCTTGAGTTGTAGGATATGGCCTCTGCTAGGCTTAGCATATGTAGATGCAAGGATCTCTCAAACTTCAGCAGACGTCGTTGCACGAGAAACAAGCGGTTGTAAGGGAGTCGTCATGGTGCCAATTAAAGTACTGAAGATCAGTTTTCTTGTCGCTTCCACAAGACAAAACTGGGATTTTCGGTCGTGAGATCATCAGTGGTGACAGTGGATGGTGGAGGCTGCGTGGATCCATCGAGGTATCCTGACAGTGCGTATCCGTCAAGAAGAAAGTGGACCTAGAGTTTCCACATCAAGTAATTCATGGATGAGAGCTTAGTGACATTTGTCATATTGATAGTGAGCAGAGTTTTGTTGTTGACGGCAGTGGTGTCGATCACCATTGTTGGAATTGAGCCATTGATGGTATTCATGTTTCAGAGTAAAAAGGAGAAAAAGAGAGCGAAAGAGAATGGAGAGGGCGAGTAAGAAAAAGAAATGGAAAATCAGAGATTTTAGGATCGTATTGCTCTTGATACCATGTAGAGAAAGTATTTCACAGTGATGATCTTTTCATTCCATTGAACCGAAATATATACAAGTCATACAACTAGGGCTTTGTACAAGTATGTAATAACTGCTAATTGATTGTACACAATAATTGAAAACTTAATTGACTCAATCAAATATTCTATACTGTTTACCTTCACTGGGTTCGCAGCCGGTAGCTGCCGAAGTTTGTCAATTCTTCTTCGCCGGTGAATTTGGGACATTTTTCAGCGGAGATTTACTCTCTCGGAGTTTGGGTTGTTGCTTTCTACTGCGCTCAATTGGACCCCATAAAATTTCTAGGGGTTTCACTGGAAACGAGCCGGATCAAAATTGATCTATCACTAAATTCAATTTTCAGTTATCTTGGTGGGATAATGTGTTCAATTATTCTCTTTATTGAAAAATCATCTAATTTGTTTTGTACTTATTGGTAATTGAGTCCTTATTTTTTATCCTCTCTTTGCGTTGATAGGTGTCAAAGTAAGAATTTTCGTGGAAAATAAATTGATCTTTGTTTCTCAGAAGGAGGCGTGTTGCCTTGGTTTTGATTCAAGAATAGTTCTCAGTGTTATATTGGGTGAAACTGTAAGAGAGTTTGAATATGAGCAATGGAATTGGGGAAGCTGGAAATAAGAGAAGAGAATCGCATTGGGTAGAGAAGAGGGTAACTCTTTCGACATTGTTCAGGCACTAGAAGATTTGGGATCTGGTTGACTAATGGAGACATAGTCAATGAATGAATTGACCTAATTTTTTGTAGTAAATGTATGAAATTTAAACTAAAAATAAATTGATGTAGTATTTCACACAGATCAAAATTCATGCATTGATTGAGACTGTGTAGATATGTTGAGGTAGGAATAGGCCGATTTTCCTATATTTCGTTATGTCGAACTCAAAACCGGTGGACTTAAATATTTATAAAATTATGATAATGTTTATATTTTTATAAATCTGAAAGTATATATTCATTAAATATAATATTAATGCAAATTAATTTATGTTAGTGTTGTTTAGTTTTAGAAAAAAATTATGTCAAAAATTGCCCCTTAATTTTTGGAGTTTGAGTTATCTTTAACATTTTTGTCAGAAAATATTTTTAAGTAAATTTAAGAAATTTGTTTATATATATGTTTGCATATTCTTTTTGCTATAAATAATAGTGAACACGTTTCTTCAAAACTAGAACTATATACTCACTATTACGTTAGAAGATCTGGTTCGTTGACTTAAACACATTAATTTTTTAAAACTTGAAAAATGTTTTTTTTTTTGTCATTAATTCTTCGAGGACGAAGTCCCATTGAATCTCGTACAAATCTGCACTGGTACGATAGGAGAAGATAACTCAGCTAGCCTCTGTCGCTTTTCCTTATTTGTAGTATGTAAGATATAAAAGACTGAACAAAAAAAAAGAGTAATTAGAGCTTCTTCCAAAGCTTGCAAGTTTGAGATCATCCGAGCGAGGCACTCTTTACCAAAAAGTGCGTTCACCACTTGCGTTACCTTTTACTTCCATATATAAAAGCCGCTTAGTCTCTCTTATTCCTTCACCGAACTCAAATCAACATTAAAATCTCATCACACTCTTGTGGCTCTTTTTTTATCTCTCTTTAGGCATCTTCATTCCTTTCATCTCTCTCCAGACAACCAAAAAAAGAGAGACTAAGCTTTAGCCTCGTGATGAGATCAGAAGAGGCTCAACCATAAAATGAAGAATGTATGCAGAAAAATAATCTCCATCTCCACCTAACACAAACCTTCTGCGAGAGAGGCATAGCATTCTGTTTTGATTATCACTGAGATAAATTACTGGAAGGTATTCAACCTGTTTAATTCCAAAAATAAGTGAAATTCTAAAACACAGAATGTAATCAACTAACTAAGATTAATCGATATGAACATTGGCTGCCTCCATGAAATTTGTGAAACTGGGTGAACGTTCTAAACATGAGCATCAACAAAGGAATATGTCCCCTGAAAGTCTCATAAACATCAGGTAGGGATATTTTAGCTTTTAGAAGAAAGTAGATAGTTTGTAAAACAAACTAAAGACACGAAAGAGTCGCCAAAATTGATAAAATGTACATGGGGATACCAGACTACTACAGGTTGAATCGGGTAACCTGGGAGGAAAGCGCCGAGCTGGAAGGAAATAAGAACTATCCCATTGGTCATGGGTCCTTCTGGGAATAACAGCAGACATGATATATATCGCAAGAAGCTTTCTCTGTGTTTACATCCTTGAAAGCACATTGCTTATCAAATACTAAAAACCCATTTGAATCCTTTTCAACCACAAATGGTGTATGGACCAATTTCTTTGCTAAAGTTACTCGATCTAAAAAAATAATTCAGATATCAATAACATGCCACATAGCCTCTATACCTTTTTTTTGTTGGGTAAGCTTCACGGTTTGAAGTAAAAAGGAAATATTCTAATAAATTGTTTAGGAGATTTTCAAATTAGGAATAGGAGTACCTATTTCCTTTTCTCATAGGTTTAGGAAGGAGTCTAAAACCTATATAAATAAGAGGTTATGGAGAGATGTTCCATAAGACTCATAAGACTCAATAAGAAAATTAAGGTTGTTGAGTTGTGACAATCTTAAGAGAGATTTAGTTTTGAGAGAGTTTCTAAATCTAATAAAGAAAAGTTGTTCTTTATATACATTGAGTTTTCTCACATTTGGTATCAGAGCGTTTTGGTGAGATCCTGATCAAGAGAGGTCTGATTAAACCCTAACCTCAAGAGCCTAGTTGAATCAATCAAGGAGGATTTGATTCATCTTGGTGTAACACAACAAAGGAGTCGTTGTGTAACACAACAAAGGAGTTGTTGTGTAGAGAGCTTTTGAAATCATCTTAAGAAGAAGACGATCTCGAAGGAAGCCGGAGGAAGACTCGCACGTGATCGAAGAGAGAGATCGTGAAGTAGTTCTTCGTTCATCTTGAGCAAGGAAGATCAAGAAGGAGCCGATCGCTGTAAGCCATGGAGGGAGAACGAGCGGTTAAAGGATTAGAGAGAGGAGTCTCAATCCAATGTCCTATGTTGACCAACACGAATTACACAGTGTGGTCGATGAGGATGAAGGTTCTATTGCGAATTCACAAGGTGTGGGAAACCGTAGAAACAGACAAAGGTGATGATGATAAGAAGGATATAGCAATAGCGTTGCTATTCCAATCCATTCCGGAGTCGATGATCTTACAGGTGGGAGAGCAAGAATCACCTAAAGACATCTGGGAGGCTATCAAAGCTCGTCATCTAGGAGCTGATCGAGTCAAGGAGGCGCGACTTCAAACCCTAATGGCAGAGTTTGATAGATTGAAGATGAAGGAATCAGATACAATCGATAATTTCGCGGGGAAGCTATCGGAAATATCGACAAAAGCCACTGCCCTAGGTGAACCTATTGAGGAACCGAAGCTGGTGAAGAAGTTCTTAAATAGTTTGCCTAGAAGCAAATATATTCAGATTATAGCTTCTCTAGAGCAAGTCCTAGACCTAAATACCACAGGTTTTGAGGATATAGTAGGGAGGTTAAAGGCTTATGAAGATCGAGTGGGTGAAGAAGAGACACAATCTGAAACACAAGGGATGTTGTTGTTTAGCTCAGATCCGAGTTATGGAGGGAGCAGAGGAAGAGGACGAAGCAGGGGAGGTGGATATAACTCAAGAGGGAGAGGAAGAGGATGTGTTACACAACAAGAAGGTTCGTCTAACACAGAAGGACATACGAAAGAGAAGAAGGATCTTTCAGAGATCATCTGCTTCAGATGTGACAAGTATGGCCATTATGCATCTAGCTGCCCTGATAGGTCCCAAGAGACTCAAGAAGCAAATAAAGTTTAGACAGAAGTAGCTGATCAATCACTTTATATGCATGAGATTGTGTTTCTGAATGAAGAAAGTATCATACCTAAGAAGTATGAATCTGAGAATGGAGAAGAAGGTCTATGGTACTTAGACAATGGAGCAAGTAATCACATGACAGGTAACAAGCATTACTTCTCTGAACTTAATGAAAACATCAAAGGAAAGGTGAAGTTTGGAGATGATTCTTGCATAGAAATAGGTGGGAAGGGATCCATCTTATTTCAAAGCAAAACAGAGGAACAAAAGCTTGTTACAGACATCTATTACATTCCTGAATTAAAGAGTAACATCTTAAGTTTAGGACAGGCCACAGAAGCTGGTTGTGATGTCAGAATGAGGATGAATTACTTGACTCTACATGATCCAATGGGAAGACTAATAGCTAAAGTCATAAGGTCTCAAAACTGACTTTATAAGACTAGTCTTAAGATTGGGAAACCTATATGTTTGCAAGCCAAATTGGATAAAGGGAATTGGAGGTTGCAGGCGAGATCGGGTCACACAACAAGAAGGGTTGTGGTAAGCAGAGATGTCAGCTTTGATGAGGAAGCATGCTGGAACTGGAATGAAACAAAGAGAGATTCGAGTATGAGTCCAGGGATGTTTCATATGAGATGGGGAACTGTTGTAGATGCAGGAGAGGGTCCTGTAGTAGTCACGCACGAACAAGAAACAGAGCATGAAAGGAACGATGCTTTGGACGATCATGGGTTCAACAATCACGAGCAAGGTGACGTTGAACAAGGGAATGATCTTGTTCAAGACAACGATGACCATGATGAAGTAGAGGAAGAACTTCGTCAAGAACAACTCTAAGGAGATCTACAAGAACAGTGAGTAGACCCAGTTACCTCAATCAAGCTTCAATGGAGAGCGAGATGATGCTACTCTCAATTAACAAGGCGCAAAGGAATTGGAACACTAAGTTAGATCGGATTCTAAAGGAGATGAGATTCGAGAGATACACAAAGGAATCTTCTGTGTATCGCAGAGAAGATGGAATTGAGCTTAAGCAAGAAGGCCATGCTCAAACAATCCTAAAAGAAGCCGGATTAGAAGGATGTAATCCAACGCAAATTCCTATGGAAGACGGATTAGAAAGATATAATCTAACGCAGAGTCCAAGGAAGTCACATGGAGAGGTGATTAAGCAGATACTAAAGTATCTAAGAGGAACTGTTAGTTATGGTCTGAAGTGCAGGCGTAACACAGCCAAAAGGCTTGTGGGATACAGTGATAGTAGCCACAACATTGATGTAGAGCATGTTCCAGGAGTGGAACAAAAGGCAGATATCTTGACAAAGGCGTTGTCAAGAATCAAATTCAAAGAGATGAGAAGTCTCATAGGAGTTCAAAACCTATCTAAGCTTGAGTTGAAGCTTAAGAGGGAGATTGTTGGGTAAGCTTCAAGGTTTGAAGTAAAAAGGAAATATTCTAATAAGTTGTTTAGGAGATTGTCCAATTAGGAATATGAGTTACCTATTTCCTTTTCTCATAGGTTTAGGAAGGAGTCTAAAACCTATATAAATAAGAGGTTATGGAGAGATGTTCCATAAGACTCATAAGACTCAATAAGAGAATTAAGGTTGTTGAGTTGTGACAATCTTAAGAGAGATTTAGTTTTGAGAGAGTTTCTAAATCTAATAAAGAAAAGTTGTTCTTTATACATTGAGTTTTCTCACATTTTTCATGCAAGACACTCCTCCTTGATGCTTGTGAGTATCTATTACATATATGAACTAGAAATTTAAAAAAAAAAGGTTGAAAGAAGGAAACGAAATCTTTAGCATAAACGCTTAAACCGACATGTGCTGACAATATTTTGCTAAAAAAATACTTATAATATGCGTGCTAGCTGCCTACCTGTATTTCCCTGATAATAGTTCCACAAATGGAAGTGTATCATGTGAGTCCGATGCAACAATGGTCGGTTGCAATTCATAGAAGTAGAAGATTGGTTCAATATAAGAGACGTGGCTTAATACAATGATCGGAGCAATTTCCTGCGAGCAGGTTTCCCTTTCTGTCGTATCCACTGATAACTGCAGGAGGAAAGAAGATTATGAAAACACTGGAACGTTTATAGCTATAACCAACATCAACAAACTATCTAACACCTTTTAAAACCATGCTGGGAAGATGAGAACTTGTTGTAAAGCAAATGCAGGTCGAAAGTAACACAACCCGTGAGTCTGTGTAAGACGAGTTAAGTGTTGGGTCAAGTTGCTTTTGGGACCACAAGAGGAGCCTCTCCAATTTGTCCTCTTGTGTGTTAGGTTAGTGGTGTCTCCACTATAAAAGGAAGCCCTAGGCGTGAGAGAGAGGGGGAGCCACACATAGAGCCGCAATGTAGCTAGATGGGTGAGAGAAGCCATTGTTGAAGGCATAAACCTTTAGCAATTTCTCAAGTATACATAGAGGGTTACACAGAGAGTGAGTTCATGAGTGTATGATGAGTGAATCACTTGTATTTGTGTATCTATGTATGTTCTTCTAGTGGATTCCGAGCAGAGAGTCTCGGAGAGATGTAGCGACCCTCGTTAATGGGCGTGAACTCCTAAAATTGTGTGTGTGCTCCCTCCTTCTTTCGTTCTTCATTTATATTTCTCTGCAACTTTCGGGTGTTACACAGAATGACGCACTGTGTTACTCTGTTTCTGGTTTTGACATCAAACTACTTCTATCTTGGGTGTGGAGAGTCATGCTCTTGGTTAAAGGTGACGCCTTTAGAGCCTCTGATTTCTCTACAAGTGGTATCAGAGCGTTGGTCCTTTGGTCAGTGGTTCTCTCAAGTCAAGGACCATGTTTTATCAAGAAGAGAAGTGGAAGGTTTTAAGGTCATGGGCTGTGTTTTTGCAGTGGAAGCTGATGGCTTATGAGGAGTTTCTAGGCCTGGGAGAAGCTTTGAGGATGGTTGAGATTTCGGTATAGAAAGTCTCAGATACATAAGAAACAGAGGAGGAAAGTGAGAAAGAAGAATTTGATCTAAAGGAAACTAGATCTAGAGGAAGAAGGAGAGTGAAGAGAAGTGAAAAGGTTGGATCTTTGGTGCATCCAAGTTCTTCTCTTTGGCGAGCTGGTTGTGGAGAGACAAGTTTATGTCTCAAGAGAAGCAACAAGGCAGTAGCTCGTGGTCAATGGTGCATAAGAGAGGAAGAAGCCATAAGACTCTTTCTTGGTTAAGCATCATGGTGATTCTCGGTGTTGAGGATGGAGACAAGAGTGTCTCAAGCTGAAAGACAGGGTTTTGTCTTGGTAATCAGCACGTATCTGAGGAGAAGGAGTTATAAGACTCGTTCTGGTGTCTCAGGAACATCTCAATCACAACATCTCAAAGGTTAAGAAGAACCAAGAAGCTTCAGGTGTTCTGTTGCACGTGCTTGGTGTCTGTGCAACTACAGGGTTTTTGGGAAAGTTGCAGTTTTTGTGACACAACAGGGTTTTCTACGCAACAACAGGGAAGCTTCAGTAAGATGTTATCTCAGCTTGGTACAAGATCAGGTTAGATCTTAGGTGGAGTAACAGAAGGTTCTTGAGAAGCTTAAGCAGTTGAGAATGTGGTTAGCTCAGGTTATGGTTAGTAACTGAGTGTGATAGGGAGATGTGATCAAGGTGTACCTTCAGGATGATTCATGGTAGAAGAGTGAATCAAGTGAGGTGATTTCATGGGTCATGAGATCAGGTTACCTCTGAGGTACATGATTGTGAAAAATTGTGAGAAGGCTGATCACTCACGGGTTGATGTTGTGCAAGCACAAGAAGAAATCAGAGATAGAAGCAAGAGGCATATGATTGAAGATGGATGTTCTTGATCAGTGCTAAGAAGCCGGTTGAAGGTTGGTGTAAGCTGAAGGTCTTTCACAAGAATCAGCTGGGTGTGATTCTGTAACACACGAGTTCAGGTTGTGTGACTCAAGGGTGTTATCAGAATCCGAACATCAACTTCAAGACTCAAGTTCAGGGAAACTTCAAATTCTGATTCCGCTGCAGTCACAAGGTGTTTGTGATGCTCTGAAGGGAAGTCTCAAGATTGCTGCTCAAGTTCTGCATTGGTTTGGAATTGGAAGCTGGTTGGAACACCAAGGTTCTGCGCGGGTTTTGCAAAGAGTTTGGCCGGGATTCTGTGTTGGGTTTTCTCAGGTCACACAGAGGTTCAATCAGTGGTAAGACAGCTGCAGGTGGTGTTTAAGATTTGTTGTTTTCCAGCCCTGTATCTCACAGAAATTCAGGGAACTAGGGGACGCCTTAAAGCCTTGGATTTGGTGGGTGGTTTATGACAGTAAGAGTATCAGTAAGGGTATTCTGGGTTCAGTCTAAAGGGTGGTTGCAGAACGGTTATGGAGCAGGTCAAAGTTTCTGTCTGGTCGAGGACAGAAACATGTCTGATGGTTTGAGTGACTTCGGGGAGTCTTGGAAGGGGTTTCTGCTGCAGGTTCTATCTCAGGGTTTGTTCATGTGGGTAGCTGGTAGTTCTTGGTAACATGAGAGCCAGGAGGTGGCTTGTCATTAGAGAACGTGGAGCTACAAGGTTGTTTCAGATGGATGCAATGATGGTGTTTTCTGTTGCAGTCTGAAATGTTCTTCTGTGTAAGCAGAAGGGGAAACACTCAACTGAAGGATCTTTTGGTGTTAATCCTGATTCAATTCATCAGATTAATATATCCTAAACATGCCAGATCTAGGTTCTCTTGCTAGAAACTTAATGGATCTCACCTGTTACCTTTTTATGCAGCGGAATATGAAGAACAGGTCAGAGATCAGCAGAGCCACCAAGTGATAACTCCTCCAGAGGTTCACACACGCACACCAAGCAGGAAGAAGGCTGCTAGACCGAGCTGAGGAGGCCGCAGGAGAGAGAGAGAGTGGCGCAGGGGATTAGGGTTGGAAGGAGACTCAGACTTAAGTTTTAATTATAAAACTTGTCTATTTCCTTTTGGGCTTTTGGGCCCAAATACCAATCTGATTAAATCCCTTGGATTTAATCAGACCCATTAATCTCTCTCTAAGTACGACAAATGCCTGGCACTTTTACCGTACTTCTGCTAAGCCGTTCCTACACATTTTCATGTTAGCTTAGGCGTGTGACCCATATGGGATCATATAATAAAGGCAATAAGTCCAAGACTTATAGATCATGAGCGGACTCTAGCAAGCCATCATGACCCCCAGTATTATATGACTTATGTCTGATCATTGACATACTCTTACTTTCTAGAGACAGTACCGAGATTACTGGACACAATTCCAACAATCTCCCACTTGTACTGGAATCTCTGTATTCATAATCCTTTTGTCTCAATATCTCGATTAGTCATAAGGCAAGATTAGTGTCATCCTTATAAAGCCTAATCTTGTTCATCGGACTCTGATTCGATACTGACAATCCAAACGACTCGGGACAGTCCGTTTGAGCATGGCCATGCATTTTCCAGTATTCAAATCTCCGATTGGCCTAGAGATATTCACTCCATTTATATTGGAGGGACAAATTCCGTCTTGTTCCATCACTGTAAACTACTCATTTCATGATGTACCCAAACAAGGTCCTTATAACTATCGCAGAACGACAGCGTTAGACAATGATCAAAGTGCATCAGTCCATGTGCAGTCACATGCATGCGAACTCAGGTCTAAGGACTATACTCTATAGTCGTAGTGAGAATCTCTTATGACACAGATATAAATATCCTGAAGAGTTGTCATAATCGGGTCTTGTCCGGTCGTATGTTCCCAACATACACCTATGTATTGACTTTGATGCCGCGCATCTATGACACACTGAGACTTTGTCATAAGTCACATATCAATCTAGTCTCACGCGGTTGTTGGTGTTCCAATTTCAACAACCTTTGACTAGGGACAAGATGATATAATCCATCTATCAAATATAGGGTCTCATGATCAAGCTAAATGACTTTGATGACTCAAGATCAAGTCACTTACTTCGATGACCTGTAAAATGGTTCATATCATTTTGGAACGATTATTTCATCACAGTTAAAATAATCTTGAAATAATAATTTCATTAAACATAAAATGTTTTACAAGAACATATCAAATAACTAAATAAAGCCCTCAAACTCCCACTCAAATTTAGATTACATTTCAATGTCTCTAATGCCTACAGCTTCAGTCAGAAACTCGAGCTTAGGCCTTGGGAGTGGCTTTGTCAACGGATCAGCGACGTTATCATCTGTCTGAACTCGGCTGATCTTGACTTCCTTTCTATTAATGATGTCACGTATCAAGTGAAATCTTCTTAGAACATGCTTGGATTTCTGATGTGATCTTGGTTCCTTTGCCTGAGCTATAGCACCATTGTTGTCACAAAACAGTGCCAGAGGCTCAGCCGCATTTGGTATCACACCCAGTTCAATAATGAACTTTCGTATCCAAACAGCTTCCTTCGCAGCTTCCGAAGCGGCGATATATTCAGCTTCTGTAGTGGAATCAGCAACGGTGTCTTGCTTGGAGCTTCTCCAACTGATTGCACCGCCATTCAGACAAAAGATATAACCGGACTGTGACCGGAAATCATCTTGGTCTGTCTGGAAACTTGCGTCCGTGAATCCACTGACTTTAAGCACATCACTTCCACCGTACACCAAGAACTTATCCTTAGTATGTCTTAGATACTTCAAGATATTCTTTACGGCAATCCAGTGGCTTTCACCTGGATTTGACTGGTATCTACTCGTCATGCTCAATGCATAAGCAACATCAGGACGAGTACAGATCATGGCATACATGACAGATCCTATTGCAGATGCATAAGGAATATTCTTCATGCGCTCAAGCTCAGCAGCCGTCGTAGGGCTCTGCTTCTTGCTTAGCGTTGTGCCATGTACCATTGGCGTGAAGCCCTTCTTGGAATCTTTCATGCTGAATCTTTGTAGGACTTTGTCAATGTATGAATCTTGACACAAGCCTATCAGCCTTCTAGATCTATCCCGGTAGATCCTGATTCCAAGAATGTATGCGGCTTCACCCATGTCTTTCATGGAAAAACAACTTCCAAGCCAGTCCTTTACAGACTTCAGCATTGGAACGTCGTTTCCGAGAAGCAGTATGTCATCGACATACAGAATAAGAAATACTATCTTGCTCCCACTAGTTTTCTTATACACGCATTGTTCTTCTTCGTTTCTGATGAAGTCAAATTGCTTGATCGCTTCATCAAAACGAAGATTCCAGCTCCTCGATGCTTGCTTCAATCCATAAATGGATTTATGAAGCTTGCATACTTTCCCAGCATTCTTTGGATCTATGTAACCGTCAGGTTGTGTCATATACACATCCTCTTCCAGAATACCATTCAGGAAGGCGGTTTTCACGTCCATCTGCCAAATTTCATAATCATGAAAAGCTGCAGTTGCTAGTAGAATCCGAATAGATTTCATCATAGCCATTGGGGAATAGGTTTCATCGTAATCCACACCGTGAACTTGTCTGAAACCTTTGGCCACCAACCTGGCTTTATAAATCTGGACATTACCATCCACGTCAATCTTCTTCTTGAAGATCCATTTGCACTCGATGGCTTTTACGCCAGCGGGTAAGTCAACCAACGAAAATACTTGGTTGACTGACATGGAGTCCATTTCGGAATCAGTGGCCTTGGGCCACTTAGAGGAATCTGGGCCCATCATGGCTTGATTGAAGTTCGATGGTTCATCACCATCAATGATCAGAAGATCATGACAGTCAGTCACGAGGAATCCTTGATATCTCTCGGGTTCGTGACGGATCCTCCCGGATCTTCGAACTTCAGGTACTACAGGTTCAGGCTCTACAATTTCTTGTAGGTCCTCCTGCTGCTCTTCCTCATTAGGTTGAGTAGTATCCTGTTCATCTTGAATTTCTTCAAGCAGTACCTTACTCCCACTGTCTTTCTTAGAGAGAAACTCTCTCTCAAGAAAGTTACAATCCCGGGCAACAAAGATCTTGTTCTCGGAACGTAGATAGAAGTAATAAGCCTTGGTTTCCTTCGGATAACCAATGAAGTAGCATTTATCAGACTTTGGTGTAAGCTTGTCTGAGATTAATCTCTTGACATAGGCTTCACAACCCCAAATTCTAAGATAAGACAGCACTGGAGCTACTCCAGTCCATAATTCATATCGTGTCTTTGCTACTGCTTTTGATGGCGCTCTATTTAGAGTGAACACTGCTGTTAGCAGAGCATATCCCCAAAGGGATATTGGAAGGTCTGTGTGACTCATCATAGATCGAACCATATCCAATAAGGTCCGATTTCTCCTCTCAGACACACCATTCCATTGAGGTGTTCCAGGAGGAGTGAGTTGGGACACGATCCCACACTCTCTTAGATGATCACTGAATTCTTGGCTTAAGTATTCTCCTCCTCGGTCGGACCGAAGAGCCTTAATGCTTTTGCCAAGTTGGTTCTGTACTTCATTTTGGAATTCTCTGAACTTCTCAAAAGATTCAGACTTATGTTTCATTAAATAAACATATCCATACCTACTGAAATCATCAGTGAAGGTAATGAAGTACTGATAGTTTCCTCTTGCATTTGTGGACATTGGGCCACACACATCAGTGTGTATCAGGCCCAATAAGTCACTGGCCCTCTCGTTAGGTTTATTAAAGGGGGCCCGCGTCATTTTGCCCATCATGCAGGATTCGCATTTCTCACATGACTCAAAGTCAAAAGAGCCAAGAAGTCCATTCGTATGGAGTCTCTTAATGCGTTTCTCGCTGATGTGCCCTAAACGACAATGCCATAGAAACGTTTGGTTCTCCTCATTAGGTTTGAACCGTTTGGTATTAATGTTATAAATTGGCGCGGATTGATCGAGTATGTAAAGCCCATTCGTAAGAGGGGCAGAACCATAGAACAAATTGTTGCGATTGAAGGAACATAATTTATTCTTAACTGAAAAATCATAACCTTCCAAATCCAACAAAGAAATTGAAATAATATTCCTGCTTATAGCAGGTACAAAATAACAATTATTGAGTTCTAAAATCAATCCCGAAGGTAAAGACAACAAGTATGTGCCTACAGCTAGTGCAGGAACTTTCGCTCCATTCCCAACTCGTAGCTCCACTTGTCCTTGCTTCAGCCTTCTACTGTTGCTGAGTGCCTGCATATTAGTACAAATATGAGCCCCACAACCAGTATCCATAACCCATGAGGTATTATCAGAAGTAGTTGTATTAACTTCTATAACAAAAATACCTGATGAAGAAGTCTCCAGAGTCTTCTTCTTTAATTCCTTTAGACCTTCCAGGAATTTCTTACATTCTCTCCTCCAATGCCCTGGTTCTTTACAGAACCTGCATATGTCAGTTGGCCCAGCCTTGGACTTGGGCTTGGGCTTTGGCGTGTCCTTGTCCGCGACTTGGACAGCCTTGGCCTTTCCCTTATCCTTAGCAGAGGATTTCTTAAACCCCTTGCCCTTTTGCACCATAAGCACATTGGGGTCCTTGGCGGTTTTCCTCAAGTTGGGCTCTGCAGTCTTGAGCATTCCGTGAAGCTCAGGCAATGTCTTACTCAAGCCATGCATATTAAAGTTCAGAATGAACTGATCATAGCTTGCAGGTAAAGACTGCAGAACGATGTCGCAGGCAAGTTCCTGGCTGATAGGGCAGTCGAGTTTCTGAAGATGATCGAGATAACCCATCATCTTCAAGACATGAGGACTCACTGCCGCATTTTCAGCCAACTTACAGTCTAAGAGGTTCTTAACTGTCTGAAACCTCTCAGTCCTTGCTTGCTCCTGAAAAAGCGATTTCAGGCTTGCCATTATCTCGATGGGTGACAACACACTCTCGAACTGCATTTGCAGCTCAGCAGTCATTGTCGCCAACATCAGACAATAAACATCATTTTCATCTGACGAATGCTTTTCCCAAGCATTATGCAGAGTCCTGGCGGCATTGTTAGGAGGCCTCTCGGGGAGGGGATCACGAAGGACATAATCCTTCTTCTCCTGCTTGAGGACCAGCCTCAAGTTCCTTGACCACGTCAGGAAGTTCGTTCCAGTCAGCTTCTCCTTCTCGAGAACAGACCGGATTGAGAATGTGTTTTGAGTGCTTGTAGTAGTCATAGCTGAAATATATATAAGATAAAAAGGTTATTAGTTAATATGTTCAATATGATTAATCTTGTATTATACTCAATATGATTAATCACGCATTATATTCAATAACATAAGTTACCCTCAATAGAATATAATGATTCCAAGATCCACATATAACTAAGATCAAAGTGGGCCACTGGCCATCACCCAACCTTAGCTTATATCGGTAAGCCCTATGTCGGCTAATTATATCCGTGATATAACTCTTGGTTGTGAATCTGGGCCCGAGGCCCAATCCACTCTGATGTCTCAAGGCCCGGGACTCCCGATGGCCCAGTCAAGAAAACCAGACTATACAGTCATGTAATCATTAATGTCTGGGACTCCCAATGACATTTATGAATCACAAACCGTCTTATCCACGCAAAAGTAGACACCCTCACACTGTAAGGCCATGAATACAATTGAATGGGCTTCGACAGCTGACATAGCCTGGACAAGACATCCAACGCTTGATATTATTTGAGGTTCGTAGGTTTATTAAAATTTCATCCCAAAATAGAAGATTACTATTTTGGGAAACTTTCCATTTTTGGAAACCTACTAATTTTGGAAACTTTCTAAAATTGGAAACTTTCTAAAACCGGAAACTTTCTAACTTTAGAAATTTCTTAAAATCCAAAACATGCAAATCTAGAAACTTCTATTTTAAGAAACTTTCTAATTTCAAAATTTCGGAAACTTTAATTTAAAATCGATTTATAATTTTATAAAATAAATTTTAAATTAAATCTGAAGAAAGACTCAAATAATTGGCCCAATTGTTTTAACTTCTTGGCCCGAGGCCCAAGAATTGGTCCATGTCCAAGACATAACCCAATTGCCCAATTAAATGACATAACCGGTCTGGTTCATTAAAATTGGTCTTAACCAAAATTAATTACTACGATGACCACAATTGTCAACCGGTTATTTACTAAACCGGATTTTCTCAATTTATTTGGTCCAACCAAATCAAATTAGAAAACCACTGGTTTAGGCACTAAATCCAATAATTATTTCGACATTGGATTTCTTATCCCGGTTTAACCAGAACTTAATAAATTTATTAAGTCTGTTTATTAAACCGTGACGTTTTGATTTTAATCAAGTTTTAAACCGAACCGTCAAACGAACCGAACCGGCCCATTAGGTCACGAACCGATCACGGCTTCACGTGATCGATCAACAATCGCGCAGCCGCAAGCCGAGATCGGGACGGGACGGGACGATGGTCGGCACGAGTGATCGGGACGGGATGGTCGGGTCGTTGGCTTCACGCGATCGCCGAGCGATCGGGACAGCAACACACGCGAGCGGGACGATGGCTTCACGCGATCGCAGCTCGGTCCATCCACGCACGATCATCACTCGTCGGGACAGGACGGGACACGATCGCCGTGTGATCCACTCGGCCGATCGATCCATGTCTCGCGATCGGATGATCACGTGACTCGATCCTAAAGCGATCGGTCCGTGCATCATCAAACCGACGCATACCAAATCATATAGTTTGGTTTGCGATTTTCATTAGTTTGTTTAGGTTTCAGTTCTTGTTTCTTAAGTGTTTTGCTCTTATCAGTAGATTGATTCAAAAACACCTCTTTAAACAATCCTAAACTTGATTCTAAACAAGAAAAACCACAGAACCAATAGCTCTGATACCACTGAAGGATCTTTTGGTGTTAATCCTGATTCAATTCATCAGATTAATAGATCCTAAACATGCCAGATCTAGGTTCTCTTGCTAGAAACTTAATGGATCTCACCTGTTACCTTTTTATGCAGCGGAATATGAAGAACAGGTCAGAGATCAGCAGAGCCACCAAGTGATAACTCCTCCAGAGGTTCACACACGCACACCAAGCAGGAAGAAGGCTGCTAGACCGAGCTGAGGAGGCCGCAGGAGAGAGAGAGAGTGGCGCAGGGGATTAGGGTTGGAAGGAGACTCAGACTTAAGTTTTAATTATAAAACTTGTCTAGTTCCTTTTGGGCTTTTGGGCCCAAATACCAATCTGATTAAATCCCTTGGATTTAATCAGACCCATTAATCTCTCTCTAAGTACGACAAATGCCTGGCACTTTTACCGTACTTCTGCTAAGCCGTTCCTACACATTTTCCTGTTAGCTTAGGCGTGTGACCCATATGGGATCATATAATAAAGGCAATAAGTCCAAGACTTATAGATCATGAGCGGACTCTAGCAAGCCATCATGACCCCCAGTATTATATGACTTATGTCTGATCATTGACATACTCTTACTTTCTAGAGACAGTACCGAGATTACTGGACACAATTCCAACATCAACTTCATTGCTAGTTTAAAAGGAAATGCAGTGAAGGTTGTGCTCTTGTGAGCTAGAGTGTTTGGGTCTTGTTAAGAAGTATAAGCTCTTAACAAGATGACAGTAGCAAGATTCAGGTTTCGCACAGGTTTGTGTTCTATGCAACACAGGGAGATTGTGCAGGTTTTGAATCTTAAAGAACCAAGTGTTCTTGTCTCAGGTGGAGCAAGGTTTTCTCAGAGGACATCTTGTATTGGTTCAGATCTTCACAAGGAAGCATCTGATGGTCTAGTAGCTGAAGGCATTGGAGACATCATTGGAGGGTTATTCCACGATGTCATTATGCAAAGGGATACTACAATCTGGTATCGATAGTCTTCCTAGCAAGAGGAGTTAGGCGGCGTGTCCTGTTGTTCAACAGCGGTACCGGAAAAGGATTGGATGTATGTTGGCTACAAGAGGGTACAAGATTTCTGGTGTATGGGATGAAGGCATGGTTTGGTGGTGTATCAGCTTAAGTTGTGCATTATCAAAACATGGAGAATGCTCTAAGGAAGGAGACGGTGCTACTGGAAAGGAGAAGTGTTCTTGATGATTTTTCTGGATTGCAAATGGATCAGTTGAGGTGGTTGCACAGAGAAAGGGGATGTGTTACAGGTTTTAGCACACTTTCTGAAGCAGGAAGCCATGGTTACTCAGTCTGATCTATAAGAACTTGGGAGTGAATCAGGATACAGTGGAGATAGTTCTGACTCTGAAAGGTGAAGCTGAGGTTACAGAGGCACGGTAGATCCGAGTGGTAATGGTTCTAGGTGGAGTATCCGGGTGGAGCTATTCTTGGAGGTTGTCTCAGGTGGTTAGCTGAAAAGGGAAGAGTTAAAGGGAAGCATATCTCAGGGTTGTATCAGATTCATGGATGTTCGGTATGCAAAGGAAATGGGAAGTCAAGAACATGTGGTATCAACAGGTGTTCAGCTGAACAGGGAATAATCTGTGTAACAGACAGTTTACAGATTTGTGAAGCTGATTGTTGGTATGGTTTCTGGAGAATGGTTGCGGGTATTCTGAAGGTTTTCAGAGAAGGCACGGGTTGGCTGAGATGGAGTCATTGGAGTGGTTCAGTAGGTCTTACTGAAGGGAGACAAGTGCAAGTGATGCATGGTTTTGTCTCAAGGTTGTTCACTTCAAGGATGTGACAGTGTTGTGTATCAAGTCTGATAAACAACACATCTCAAGCTGGTGTTAGCAACAGAGGAGGAGTCCTAGAGAGGATGCAAATGCAGAGAAGCAAACTGCATTTGGGAGACTAACTCAGGAGTGTGAGTTGTCTTGGCTGCACAAGTGAGGAGTTTATGTAAGTATCTTCTCATGGAACGACTATTGCAGGTCATTCAGGTGAAGTATCTTCAGGTATCAGGTGATGATAAGAAGATCAAGACATTGGTTTAAGTCTGGGTATTGAATGAAGCAAGGGTTCAAGTCGTTTAGTGGAGCTTGCACAGAAGCAAGTGTTGTGCAGGGTGCTGTTACAGCAGGAATCACATCACAGGTTCAAGTGTTGATGTGTAAGCTGTTCAGGGACGTGTCTCAGGGACATCAGAAGGTTTTTTCTGATAGGAGACGTGTCAAAGGTTGCTGGTAGTTGGTTCAAGCTGCTGGTGTGTTCTGTTTGAGCAAGATGGTTGAGCATGGTTATGCTCTGGGTTTTCTTGTGTTAGACAGGATGTTGTGGTGAATCTCAGATGGTATAAGCTGTTGTGGGGTTTATCTCAGGTTGAATCAAAGGAGCTTCAAGTTAGAGGCTGATATGATTCATGATTTCTGCATAAGATTTCAGGGAATTTTATTCAAGACTCAGTGCACATGAGGAGAATCAAATGGTCGACAAGGGAAATCTGGATTTTGCAGAGGTGTCTCAGTCACTGCAACAGGTCTGTGGAATGGACAGAAGCCACAGAGGATACTGTGTGATTGGAGAAGTCATAAGTGGTGAAGCTTATGGGAATTTCTGTTGTGTTAACAAGCTGGAGGTGTTTCAACTTGTTAATGGATTTTGTTGAGCGGTTACATCAGGCATTCAAGTGTTGAATGCATCAGGGAGTGTCACAGAAGAGTTGAGCTAGATACATGTTTGTATTGAAGCTGGTTTTCACAACTCAGTGATCTGAAGATGCGCTGATGGCTCAGGTTCAGTTCGTGTGTAAGCACAGCTGAGGTGCATTGCACGGTATGTGAAATGCAGGATGATGCAGCAGATTCAAGGTGCTTAATCTGCAGGGTATCATGGCTGAGTAAGGATACTCAGGAACCGAGACTGGAATCCGGGAACTAGAAGAAGGAACTCTCTCTCAAGGGTGTGCAGGTTGCTTGGGATGATCAACATGTTCTCAGGTGGAGATTTGTGAAGATGAGAACTTGTTGTCAAGCAAATGCAGGTCGAAAGTAACACAACCTGTGAGTCTGTGTAAGACGAGTTAAGGGTTGAGTCAAGTTGCTTTTGGGACCACAAGAGGAGCCTCTCCAATTTGTCCTCTTGTGTGTTAGGTTAGTGGTGTCTCCACTATAAAAGGAAGCCCTAGGCGTGAGAGAGAGGGGGAGCCACACATAGAGCCGCAATGTAGCTAGATGGGTGAGAGAAGCCATTGTTGAAGGCATAAACCTTTAGCAATTTCTCAAGTATACATAGAGGGTTACACAGAGAGTGAGTTCATGAGTGTATGATGAGTGAATCACTTGGATTTGTGTATCTATGTATGTTCTTCTAGTGGATTCCGAGCAGAGAGTCTCGGGGAGATGTAGCGACCCTCGTTAATGGGCGTCAACTCCTAAAATTGTGTGTGTGCTCCCTCCTTCTTTCGTTCTTCATTTATATTTCTCTGCAACTTTCGGATGTTACACATATTGACGCACTGTGTTACTCTGTTTCTGGTTTTGACATCAAACTACTTCTATCTTGGGTGTGGAGAGTCATGCTCTTGGTTAAAGGTGACGCCTTTAGAGCCTCTGATTTCTCTGATTTCTTTACCAAAAGATCTTCAATTTCGCTTCTGATTTGAGCAGTGTATAAGGTCTTGTTCATCATCCTGGGAGTCGATGATTGGAGTGATGGAGAAGAAGGGAAAAAAAGGAATTCAATATATGTGTTACACAGAGATCTCAAATCCCCCATAGATTGATGAGAGGGCGATGAATAAAGGCTGTATCTAATCATCGTAGATTTTGGAATTGGAAAACTTGTTTGGAAACTGAAGTGGAGATTATGGCTTTGAATGGTAATTTGGTCAAGGTGGATTAGTTCGCGAGCGATCAAGACCGATTTTGTTTACCATTCACAATAATTGGTTTACAATAGTGCAAAAAGAAAAAAGTAAAAGCAGTCCGCTGCGGACTAAGTACGGACTAGTTTTCTTTTATGAACAAATAAGTGTGGTACGCAGCGGACTATTGTCCATCCCAAAAATGGAGTGGTTTGGTCTGCACTTAAATTAGTCCACTGTGACCGCAGTTACCATTCGAACCCTAAGATATGGAATCAATTTATAATTAAGTTAATTAGTCGGTGTTAAAAAATTAGAGACCCTGGAGCTATGGGAGATGCGAAGAGTCTGAAACTGAACATGTTCTGGCTGGGAGATTTATTTGAAGCGTTTTCCATGAGTAGGAGGAGAAGAAGAGACACTTGCACTTGCTTTTTGGAACAACATGGGTTTAATTTGGGCCGAAAGATTGATATTTTTTTCAACAAATACGTTATCCGAAGCTTATATTCAAAGCTGACGTGGCATAATGGTAGAGTAAGTTTTTTTGCTGAGGTGGACACCCTTTGAAGCCTCAAACACCTTTTATTTTCAATCTCATTTGTCTTTTTTATCCCGACCTCGGTTGTACCCCGATCTTATCATATAATAAAATATATCGTACGCACGCCAATATTCCCGATATATTGTCTCGCCGAGCTACTGCCTCATTCATACGAAAATTCTTTGGACACCACGTCGCCACGTCAGCTCTTTCAATCACTAGAATACTCTTAATGAAGCTTCCCTTCAACACCGACATTTCTCAAACCTTTTTGCAGAAAGCTTCTTTCGATGCAGAGTGAATCTACCTTAGATGAAGTAGATTTAAGCTCATCACGAGGTTGAGTAACATTGCTTTAGAGAGATGCCTTGTCTACGTCAAGGGAGGATAGATGTGCTTGCAGCTTGGAGACCTCTTATTCCCGCGCAGAACGAGGATGATATCTTGAATCCATTGGTCTTAATCCAAGTTGGATTCCTCTAAAAGAGTCACTACGATGAAGAAAACCTGAAGTATCAAAAAGCAAACGTAAAGTAGGTCTTTCAAATAAAAGAAAAACGGAACAATAGGCGGTTACTGTTAAATCAACGTCATCAATGTATCTAACAAGACCATCATCATAAAAGGAATCTAGGTTCAGAGGATCAATGCCACTTGTAAACTGTCTAGGAATGCAAGCCGACGATTCTCGACTTCGTTCGAGATTGGAGCATAATTCAGTCCACTTGTCAGACGAAAGAGGAAGAGCAAAAACTTTCAAGTGAGGAGAATCCACCACTGTGAGTTCCCAACCAGAAGACCGCTCGTAGTCGTCAATTGTGAGATCGAAGATTCACACAAAGGAATTTGTATTCGTGGATTTAGACTTTGTATGTAAAATGGTATATGTTTTCCTATGAATCAAAGATATATATTAAGATTGAATGTCGAGATCGAATTAACACAGTCGGAAGAGAGAGTTAAAAGAGGTTTGAGCTATCTAGTCGAAGTTTCCTTAATTAGGGTTGGAATGCTCTGAATGGATCTCCACTTCTCATTAAATAGCCTCGAGACCTTGATCTACCAGTTTCGATTCTTCGGCCTTTTAGCACGATCTCCTATTTTTGCGGAAGTTGTTCTGATTGGCGATGACCTGGTCATTCTTTCTTGACATCCTCTGTCATCGAGATTGATCATCCTATACCTTGGGCCGCTTGGGTCTATGTAATCCCATAATCGTATTGGGTTTTTGGCAACGGTCGGACTTATCTACTAGTTAGTGAGCTGATCTTGCGATCGTGGGCCTATAAGCTTTTATGCTTTATGGGCCGGATTTCCTATAGGGAAATACATTACCAACAATAGCCCCCAGCCCCATTAATTCGACGAGTCGAGGTTAATGGGCGGTGGACATTCTTGGGATAATGTGCGCGTGCCTCGGGCGTCGAAGCCCTTATGATTACTTTTACCCTGACCGTAGATTTTGTTTTGATCGACCAGACGAGATAGGGCGCGTGGATCGATTCGATCTATTTGTAGTGCGTCGACGGCTATGGAGTGTAAATAATCAAAAAACATTTTATCCACCGTCGATCTGGTCGACTGTTAACAGTTAAGATCTTAAGATTTCGATAATACTCGTAACCGTCGATTTTAAATCAATGGTTGAGATTGCGAGAACGCGAAAGATCTCCGATATCTCGATCTCTTTACGAATGATAACAATCATTTCGAATTTGAAATCATACGGTTGAGATCTTAGGACGTGAAAGATCCCATCGATCTCGAGGGAGAGCAGGCATGAGTTGGCTTTAAATGGAAGTTACCTTGCACGATTCCCACTACTGCTCGCACTACAAATCGGCAAGGTAGCTTCTTTTATCTCATTTTATACTTTTGTTTCTCGCTCTAGTTTCTTCTTTTACTTTTTTCGAAGCTTTCTCTTTCTAGAACTTCTTTCTCTCTACTCTCTTTTTTGCAATTCCGACATCGAATCTTATGGCCTCGAGAGAAGCAATGGTGGTGAGCACTTCTCAGCCGGCGGTGCAGTTCGGCTCGCACCCTAGATCTTTCCTGAATCCGGGGCATCTTCAGAGGCTGAGAACGAAGTATCGGATTCCAGACGGAGTCGAGATGGTGATTCCACTTTCCACGGAATCGCCAAAAAACGTCAGGGAGGGCTACTGCTGCGCCTCCTACATTTACTTTGATAAGTGTGGGCTCTTCTTCCCAATCCCTCGCCTTTTATCCTGGGTCCTAGCCCATATACAACTGGAGTTTCCTCAAATGACCCCGAACTTTGTTCGGTATGTCATAGGGCTCAGGGTCAGAGCCGCCGAGGAAGGGATCGAATTTGGAGCGGAGGAGCTCATGAGAGTTTGTTCCGTCAAACATAATTCCCAGGCTCCGGGGACATATTACATATCCCCTCGTTTTGGGAAGGTTCTTGAGGAGACCCCCAGAAGAGATATCAGGCGGGACCGATATTTCTTTTTCAAGATCAACAACTACTCGGTCGGAGGCTTTGATTTCTCCATCATACCGACACGATGGGCCACCGGCGTTGGTTAGGAATTAGGGTTTCAAATTCCCGTCTGGATTATAAGAAGTTTGATTGTTACTAACCCCTTCTTTTTGTTTTGCAGAGGCTCCCGAATCACTTACTCTGAATCAGATTACACAAAGACTGATAGCTCGTCTTCGGAGGGTGGATATCCTCTAGGCCAATTTTACGACAGAGAGCACTCGAGCTGCTCTAGACCCCGAGGTTCGACGTCCTGCACAGAATCAGCCTCGGCTTCCCCAAGGTGCGTCTTCTAGACGAACTCCGCCTCAGATTCCTCCAACTTGAATTGTTCAAGCTCTGTTGCGCATAGTCGAGTTGACCGGAGAAAGTGGGTAGTAGCTCGTCTTTTTATATATTTTTTTTGTTGACTAATGTCATTATGTTTTTGTATCATAGTGATCCGAATCGATCTTTTTGCAGATCAAGCCATCTCCGATAATAGTTCTACTGCAAGCACTCCTCCGCACGAGAAGATGTCTCGCTGAACAAGCAGCCGTCGGAATGGAAACGATCCTGTTGACCTGGCGAGCAAGATGAAAGCCGGCGATCTGAGCAACACCATCCTTTTCGCTCTCAGCCGGAGTCCTCTTCCTCCTCCGGCTGGTTCTCCTCCTCTTCCGGCTCAAGCCTTTGTTCCTTCGGCTCTTGAGTCCGAAGGAGTTGCTCCGGAGGGCGAGATCTCGCCCCCTCCATTGACCGGTCAGGAGATCGTCCCAGCTCGCTCTCGGGAATTGGTCATGCACAATTATCATTCGAACGGTTCTAGGGGGTCGGATGGTCGGAGCGGCGGCGAATCTCGTCTTTCTACTCCAAAGCGTCAGAGAACTGACACGGAGGCGACCTCTCAGAGGTCGGTTTAGGACGTCGAGTCGAGACCAGCCTCCTCTGGATCGACGGGGTCCTTTAACTGGCGCTTCAGGCATCAGAAGGAGTTCCCAATTGATGACGATCCGAAAGGCGTGGCTTATCTTCTCAGGCATTTCAAGCCTGCCAGCGTTCAACTCTCGGATGTCGGGGATATGGTGTTCGGAGAGGCCTACACTGAGATGATGGCAGCCATCGGAAAGGTAAAAGTTTTGTTCTTTTTCCTTTTGAGGCTCGAAGCTTTTACTTTTGTTTTTAACTTAGTATATTTTTTGTTGCGCAGTCTTTGGAGGCTACGAACAGGTTCGTGGCCAAGACTGAACACGAGATGCGCGACATCCCGCAGGCTAGCAAGCTCGAAGCCGTTAAGAGGGCGGTGAGCGACCTGAACACCGGCCTACAGGAGTCCTTGGCCAAGGAAGAAGAGCTGGAGAAGAAGGTGTCTGAGTTCACTGGTATGGAGGATCGCTTGATGCAGCTCGAGAACCAGGAGGAGGACCTTAAGGTGAAGCTTAATGTGGCCATAAATCGGACCCTGTCCGCTGAGGAAGCGAGCCGGACTGCGGCTGCGCAAGCCTCTCAAGATCGGGCTGATCTGGAGAAGGTTCTCGTTATGAGCACCAAATTCAATAATGAGAAAAACTGATATTATAAGCAACAATATTACAAATTATAATGATTAAAACATGATGAAAATAATCAAAATATGAACCCAACTACCGTAAGTTGATTGAAGAAGAACCGGAAGGTGAGTAGAGTCAAGAAAAATATCTCTCTCCTTAATTCTTTAAACACCCGTAGTGCTCCGGTTTGATACGCTCAAGAATTCCAGGATAAAACTACTCTATTCTCTGCTTCGATGCACTCAAGAACAAAGCTAACGAACCAAAAATCTGTGTTGTACTCTCAGACACTAAAAAACATGGAGAAGAAGAAGAGAGGAGATTGTATGGTAATGAGAATATAAAGAAGAGGAGTCAAGGCTTGTTTAAATAGCCACACAAGCTTTCAACCTAAAAAATCAAAACAACTTATGAGAATTGATTCTCATAATTATGTGTAATTGATTCACACAATAAGTGTGTTTGATTTTTGTAACGTTAAAGGCTTTATTATAAGAGATATTTGTTGACTAAATCAACAATGTATTCATAATATATTAAGACCAAAAATTAATAATATTTGGGTCTACAATACATTACACAAAGCCTCAAGCATTAAAGCCCGAGCCCATATCTCCTTTAGTCTCCAAGTTGTCCATTCGGACTTCAATTTCTCATTCAACCGAACTTTGTTTTTATCGTTCTTATACACCACCTTATAGTGGACGCAGCAACGATTCTATCGTGCCCAAGAACTAGCCATTCCGATGAACGTCTTCACCGGAAATCTTACCGGAATATGGTCGTAAGCCATTTCCATAAAAACGAGTTCTAACACTCGTGGGGCGTGATTTTGATGTTAAGGTCGCGGTCCATGAGACGAAGAAGGAGCTGAACGGCCAGTACTTGGAGATCCTTAAGGGGGTCAAAGAGAAGAGCGAAGGGCAGAAGGTTGAGACCAGCGCCGAGATCCGCCTTCAGGAGGCCTTGGAAAACATTGAGATCATCGCCGAGCTAGCTTCCGGCAAACTGGACCTGACTCAGGAGGTACTGAAGCTGGCCGAGAAGAAACAGGTGGCGATGGAAGAGATAAACGCGGTGGCGGTGTCTGATTTCAGCATCAGCAAGCTTAATCTGCCGGCGATATCCGATGACTCGGTGATTCTGGCGAATCCACCAATGCAGGCCGCTCCTCACCTTGATCAGTAGTACACACTTAGGAGTAAGTGAAACAAAGCTGGTTAAGTTATGGCTTACTTGAAGAACATGTTGAATGTTCTTGATAAGCATCGGATCCGGAGGCTTCTCCTTGATGTTCTCCTTTCCTCTTATGCCTTGATCAGTCTGAACACTTAGTGTAAGGACTATTTCTGAGCTTCTCTTCACATTTTCTTCTCCCTTGTACTTTATAACTGTAGAGATGCTCATTGGAAAGAACAAGTGCATTATATCTATTCTTGGAGTAGTAAAAACGGATTGTATGACACTTGTACTTACATTGTCAGCCTGTGAGCTAGTGATCATTAGATGTTCGTCTTCTTTCCTGACCAACAAGACATGTTTCTCTGGTCTTTGATCTTCCCTACTGACTTTGGTTTGCTCATGTCCTTTACTGCTCAGTATTAGGGAATATTGTCCCATATCGGAAGTTGGAAAGGATCTCACACAATATATAAGTGATATGGGCCACTCCACTTATCACCAATTGGTTTTAGGTTGGAAGCCCATAGAACTTAATATGGTATCAGAGCCCGATCCATGCAGTCCAACCCGATCCGACCCAAAGTTGGTCCATTCATCGACAAACCATGCCCAAATTGGTGCCGTCGATCCAAGCCCGAGCATTCCGAGATTAATGGCCAAATGACCATTATGTCGAGGGGGCGTATTAGGGAATATTGTCCCATATCGGAAGCTGGAAAGGATCTCACACAATATATAAGTGATATGAGCCACTCCACTTATCACCAATTGGTTTTAGGTTGGAAGCCCATAGAACTTAATACTCAGTTCTTCTTTCCCTGTTTCAAATCCTCTTGACAAAGACAAATGCATGACACTAGAATTGGGAAATAACAAATCAGAATGAGCTAAACTATCACTGGTTTTAGCTGAATTAGTTTCATGTCCTAGTGATGTTTCTTTCAATAATCTCTTAAGGGGACAATTTACAGCAAAATGACCTCTCTTATGACATCTATAGCATGTCTGAACTTTGATATTCACAAAGTTAGAAGACTTACCTTTACTTGGCGTGTCTTGCAGCTTAGGTAGAGTGTTGGAGCTGGATGCAATTTTCTTGGGAGAACCTCTTGATTCTTCTAGGTTCATAAAGGCTTTATGACTCTGCTTCAGCTCGGTTTTCTTCTCCTTTAGTTGCAGCATCTCTTTTATCTTTTGCCACTGCTCTTGTATGCTTGGAGGTTCTGGTGGGAGTGTGGAGGTTGGCCTTTGCTGATCCATTTTTGCATGAGCAGTCTTCTTAGCTTCTGCTGGACTTGTCCAAGTATTTGCAAACACTTTCTTGGGCTCAGGACAGTAAGCACTCTTAGGCATGGAAGTAGACTGCAAAACTGGTGAAACCTTCACTCTTCTTAGGTTCTGGTGGGAGTGTGGAGGTTGGCCTTTGCTGATCCATTTTTGCGTGAGCAGTCTTCTTAGCTTCTGCTGGACTTGTCCAAGTATTTGCAAACACTTTCTTGGGCTCAGGACAGTAAGCACTCTTAGGCATGGAAGTAGACTGCAAAACTGGTGAAACCTTCACTCTTCTTGGTGTTGTTTGGCATTGGGGTTTTGAAATGACTTTCTTGTGTGTCTGGTGCTTCTTCGCAAACTCTCTGTACATCCTTGCTTTAAGGTCTCCCCAATCTAGTACTGGCTTGTTGTAGAAGCTTGGAGTACACTCTCTTAGCCACCACTTATATGCTTCTCCGGTGAGTGCGTCAACAGCATATGATAACTTCTCCTCCTTAGGAATATTGTTGGATTTCAACCACTGCTTCATGTTGGTCTCCCACTGGAGATAATCTTCAGGGTTTTGGCTACAACCTGAAAATATTAGGGAACCTATTGTCCTGGTGGTTGGCTGCCTTGTGCTTGCTTGTTGTGCTGTAGCTTTCCTTGTATCAGTGAGCTGACGTTGAGCTGGTACATGGTATGAAGTAACTCCATGGTTCTGGAATGCACTCTTGTGTCTAGGTGGGTGGTACTCTCCATACATGCCTGCTTCTGAATCTTCACTCTCCTCATTGATTTCCATGCACGGCTGACTCCAAGATGAGGTTGTAGTGTGCAGCTCCTTGTGTTGCGACTCAAGTTCACCGCATGAATCACCATCTGACTCATCTACATACTCAGTGGCTTTATAGCAATCTCCCGGCCATGATGGAGGGTCATAATCTGCCTCCTCATCTGGACAGATTAGGCTCTCTACTACTTCACTCCCATTGTCTCCATATGTGTCTTCTTCTTCAGGCATAAATTGTTCTTCTTGCTCCCAATTGTCTTCTTCTTCCATTGCTTAATACCTGAAATTCAAGTTAAGAATAGCTGTATCAATGTATACCACGAATTCAATATGGAAACAAGTGAGAATTCTTTGCAAAAATAGAAAAACCAAACTTTGAAACTTTCCTTTAATTATCACACACGATTTTGGTCTTTAACAAATATGGAAAAAAATTTATATGTAATCAACCTTTTAAAGACTCTCTTATTCTTTTATTTTTTTTGAAACAAACTAAGAACAAAAAAGTAGAAATAAAAAGAAACACAAACAAACTTTTTTTTTTTGATTTTAAAATGACAAAATGAACTAATATGGAAATAACACTTTTCTATGATTTGCTAATGTAAAAATCGGATCAAAACAATAAGAACTCTTCTTCTCCTTTTTATTTTTGGTTTTATGAAAACAACTAAGAACAAAATCGACAGAAACAAAAGACATTGACACTTTTTTTTTATGAATGCAAGAATAAGAACTAAAACAAAAGAACACAAAACAAATTTTTTTTCTTCTTTGATTTAAGATGCAAAGAAAGAAAACAGAATTGAAAACAGAAACACAATTTTTATGGGTTTTCGATTTGAAAGAAATGAAACAACAAAAACTTAAAGAGATAAAGGTTGGATTGATACAACCTGAGGGGTAGGAGCTTTTGATGCTCTGATACCAGATGATGTAGCCTCAGAATCACACTGATGCCAAACCACTTGATGATCAGATGATCTCAAGCCAAAACGATGCTGAAGATGGTGTTGAAGGTAGAGATGGTGATGATGGTAGGGATTGACTCACTCAATCAATTGTATGGATAGAGATATGAATCACTCAGCACTCTAGACCACATATTCTATAATACTAGATGAATCACTCAAATAGACTAAAGAACAAACACAAAGAAATCACAAACTTTGTGGAAGAAAACTGAATCGAAATTCTATTGCTTTTAGATTGATCAAGGGTGAATAATACAAAGGGTCTAATGGAGCTTATATAATTCTCTTACAACGTTCATAAACTTCTAAATAAGAAAAGAAATCAAAAACAAACAATAAACTAGCCGTTGGGGTCATTAAGAGAGAATCAACCAAAATAGGAAGATATGATGTGATCTTTGAATCTGGACGGTTTGAGGGGATAAGTGAGCTTCTCTGGAACATCTTGTATATAGTATATGACGTCCAACACACAGAAGCTAAAGGAATAGAGCCGTTGGAAGCTTTTGGCAAGAAATGAGAAGTTTGCGCTTGTGTCCATATATGGAAGGTTGGTCCATAAGCTCATGTGATTGATCCTGTGCATTTTGGTGATGCTAAGGACGTCTTATATTGCTTCTGGCTGATGGTTATTGCCTCCTGGTTTCCAAATCTTGGTTTGATAATGTGCAAACCAATTGGTCTTCATAGTTTCCATAAATAGCTCCGGTTGAGTTGGTTTATGTTCCAATAGGATCCGCCTGATCCTGTGTGGGCTGGTGCTTCTGAGAGTGTTGTAGAGTGCTTCTAGAAGTGATAATAAGTCTCCTGGTCGCCATGTTCGAGTTTGGCAATATTTGAACTCATGATCTTCCAAATAAGGCAAATGTAGCATCTCCTGATTTGAAAGTTGAATATCTTTCAAACCATTACTCCTTTTGGTTTGGATCCAATTCTCCTTGGTCCTCTGATGAGATGGGAATCCAGAACAATTGAATTTGTTGATTGGTTCCTCCTGGATTGGTCGGAGTGCTTCATTTTCTGACTGTTGGTCTCCATCGGGTCTGTTTGCGCTAACTGACGTAGTGGTTGAGTTAGTCAGTGTGTTGACTGACGTAGTGACTGACGTAGTGGTTGAGCTAGCGATTGAGTCAGCGAGCGTCTGGTCTAGTCTGGTTCTGATGACCGCATCACATAAGTCCCCCACCGTGTACACGCTTGGACTTCTCCCAGGTAGTAACTCCACCGGGAACGTCGGGGAATTTCACCAGTACGTCGAATAGCGGCTTTCGCCATATAATGACGCCCATCGCGACTCCGACCCCATTCGGTTCGAATTCAGCGATCACAGATCCAACCGGGTCGGGAAATCGACCATTACCCCGGCCACCACCTTTCCCGAGTAGTTCGAATATCCGGCCGAGGCAACTAGGAGGCTCTGCTTTCACCTCGAGCACAGGACCCGTTAACGGGTCAAATACGGTACAGTTCCGAACACCGCAGGTCGACCAGACAGGATCGTTTTCAGCAATCGATCTCCTCGACCCCACTTTTCCTGGAAAAATGTCCAATCAAGCACAAGCCCAGTTCGCACCTACGACGGGTGATGAACACGATATGCTTAGACAGTATATTGAACAAGCTAAGGCTCAGTTCGTCAGTCTGCGCTCCAAAGTTCACATGGCGATAAGCGCGGCTCCTGACATTGATCGAGTGATCGAGGAAACGCGACAAACGCCATTCACAGACAGGATCGCCTTCGCGAGAATCCGAGAAATCAAGAAAACTAAATTTCCGGAATTCTTTGGGAAGTCGGACCCCAAAGCCCATATCAGGACATTCCGACTAGCTATGGCAAGGGTATACCTTACCGACGAGGAGAGAGAGCCGTCTTTCTGCAGGCTCTTCGCCGAAAACCTATCGGGCTCCGCCCTAGAATGGTTTGCCGGACTGGAAGAAAGGTCCATTGACAACTTCACCCAGTTCATGACGGCTTTCCTCAAGCAATACTCCGTCTTTATCGAGGAAAAGACTACTGAGGCAGCTCTAATTGGCGTCTCCCAAAAACCAGACGAATCGCTTCGCTCGTACATCGACCGATTTAAGGAAATAAAATCCAAAATCGCAAACCCACGAGACGAAGTAGCTATAGAAGCGCTGCGACGTGGATTATGGTATTCAACCAGATTCCGCGAGGAAATAACACTCCGCGAACCTCAAACACTCGATGACGCCCTTCATCGCGCATCGGCCGTCGCTCGCTTCGAGGACGAAACCACGACCCTCAGATAAAAGCACCAAAAAGAAAAGAACCCTTTGGGCTCGCAGAACTCGAACTCGAAAAAGGATTCCCGTAAATCAGGGAACGTCAATGCGGTCAAGAGCCCGAAGAGCTCGAAGAAATTCGAGTTCGACAAGGAAAAATTGTGTGAATTTCACAAGAAAAGAGGACACTCGACCGAAGATTGCTATACTCGTGCTAAAGCCGAGGCTCAAAAGCGAGAGTCTGAAAGCAAACAAGATTCCAAAGTCGAGGAGGAAACTCCGTCCGACAAAAAGGAAAGTAAACAGACCAAAGAGTCAAACACCAAGGGGCCTTCTCAAAATAAACGAGAACGGACAAAGGAGCCAGAATCTCCCAAAACACTTCCGCAGGGGTCGCGGAAGCGAGTTGAATTTATTATCGGTGAGCTCAGACTGAGCGGCACCCCGGAAGGTTCGGCGTTACCCCCACCTCCGACTCCCGTTAAGAGTTTACGCTCACGAATCAATCTCCCTCGTCTCTGCGAGGGTGGGGGTGTACGGGCTATACCCCTAAACGAATCGACTTCATCTTCGGTGGCTCCAAGCTTTGCCGAGACTCGGTCAATTTAATCAAAGCTCTTCAACGAAGAGTCGAAACTGACAAAAGGGGGAAAATCCAAATGATAGGTCCAGGCCACGAGATCACTTTCCACGAGAGCGAGACAAGCAATCTCGACAAACCACACGACGACGCCCTCCTCGTTTGTCTAGTAGTGGGAGATATCGAACTCTCAAGAATAATGATCGACACAGGAAGTTCGGTGGATGTCCTCTTTTACGATGCGTTCAAAAAGATGGACTTCAACGACTCCGAGATCGTGGAAGAAAAGACACCACTAGTAGGGTTCGCTGGCGAAAGAACTTACTTGATGGGCTCTGTCTTCGCCTCGGTAATAGTTGGAGGAGTCTGAAGAATGACATAATTCGTCATAGTGGATCGACCAGCTCCCTATAACGCTATTCTAGGTCGACCATGGATATATGACATGGAAGCAGTACCATCGACCTACCATCAATGCGTAAAATTCCCAACTCCTAAAGGGGTAAAAACCGTGTACGGAAGTCAAAAGATTTCCCGCCATTGCTACATGAATGGATACAAGCAGATTGAGAAATCCCCTGCGTAGCAATTACAGAAAGAGGATGAGCTCGCCACCATGCAGACCAAAAGGTCGAATGACCCGAGTGAAATTGGACCCCCAAAGGACCTCACGACCCAAGTCTGCATAGACGATGCTCATCCCGAAAGACTCGTTGGCATTGGAATCGACCTATCAGAGCCAGTCAAAAACGAACTGATCTCTTTCCTTAAACAAAACGTCGACTCCTTTGCCTGGTCTTCAGCAGACATGAGAGGGATCAACATCGACGTTACCAGCCACGAGCTGAATGTCGACCCGACCTACAAACCGGTAAGACAGAAACGTCGAAAACTAGGTCTGGAACGAGCTCAAGCCGTCAATGACGAGGTCGATCATTGTTAAAAATCGGATCGATCAGAGAGGTCAAATACCCCGACTGGCTTGCGAACCCTGTAGTGGTTAAGAAAAAGAACGGGAAGTGGAGAGTCTGCGTATATTTCATAGATCTCAACAAAGCGTGTTCGAAGGACAGCTTCCCACTCCCACACATCGACCGGCTGGTCGAAGCCACCGCCGGACACCGGCTACTATCCTTCATGGACGCTTTCTCGGGGTACAATCAAATATTAATGAACCCCGATGACCAAGAAAAGACTTCGTTCATAACTGATCGAGGCACGTACTGCTACAAAGTCATGCCCTTCGGACTAAAAAACGCAGGAGCGACTTACCAACGCCTCGTCAACAAGATGCTTTCAGGACTCCTAGGCAAAACTATGGAAGTCTACATCGACGATATGCTGGTCAAATCTTCCAGGTATGAGGATCACATCCCACAACTAAAAGAATGTTTTATCATTCTCAATAAATACGGGATGAAACTCAACCCAGCAAAGTGTACCTTCGGGGTCCCCTCAGGAGAATTCCTAGGTTACCTAGTAACCGAAAGAGGGATCAAAGCAAACCCCAAACAGATCGCAACGTTCATAGAGATGAAATCTCCCAGAACAACGCGAGAAGTCCAGCGCCTGACTGGCAAAATAGCTACCCTGAACCGTTTCATCTCGAGGTCGACTGATAAATGTCTGCCCTTCTATCACTTGCTCAAAGCGAACAAAAAGTTTTTATGGGACGAAAAGTGCGAAGAAGCGTTCACTCAGCTCAAAGCTTACTTAAGCGAACCACCCATACTGGCGAAACCAGTAGAAGGGGAACCCCTCTACCTCTACCTAGCTGTCTCGACGGCAGCGGTAAGTGGAGTCCTGGTTCGCGAAGAACAGAACGAGCAACGGCCGGTGTATTACATCAGTAAGACCTTAATCGACGCTGAAACCAGATACCCCGCCATGGAAAAACTCACCTTAGCGCTAGTGACATCAGCTCGGAAACTCTGATCATACTTTCAATCGCACTCGGTCATAGTAATGACCTCTCAGCCACTGAGAACCATCCTTCACAGTCCAAGCCAGTCTGGTCGACTGGTCAAATGGGCTATCGAGCTTAGCGAGTATGACATAGAATATAAAGCTCGACGTGCCTAAAAGCACAAGTACTGGCAGATTTCATAATCAAGCTCCCTCCTACCGTTGAACTCGACCCGACCTCTGCCAAAAAATGGAAACTCTACGTTGATGGAGCTTCCTCAAGGCAAGGATCTGGAGTCGGAGTAAAACTGGTCTACCCTACCGGCGAAGTATTAGAGCAGTCTTTCAGACTGGGCTTCGCCGCATCAAATAATGAAACAGAATATGAAGCGTTAATAGCCGGGCTCAGACTAGCAATAGCGATAGGAGACAGAGAAGTAGACGCGTTCAGCGATTCCCAATTGGTCACGAGACAATATCATGGCGACTACGAGGCCAAGGACGAGCGTATGGAAGCATACCTACAGGTAGTCCATACGCTCACCAAACAGATCAAATTCTTTGATCTAACACGGATCCCGCGGGGGGAAAACACCGCAGCCTATGCCCTAGCCGCATTAGCGTCGACATCAGATCCTAACCTTAAAAGGATCATACCTGTCGAAGGGATCGAGACACCAAGAATCGACATAGCCCTAAAAGCTCTGTCCTTGAAAGAGGACGAGCCTGCCATAAAGGACGATTTTGAGCACCAAAAATGTCTTGGCAACACCAGTCGCGACATCATCGAAATTGATGATGATCCTGATCCGAGAAATGCCGTGTACGTCGTGAACGTCCCCGACGGACCAATCCAAGCCGCGTCCACCAGTCAAGGACCGGAGCCCGACAATGACGAAGATTGGAGAACTCCGATCATTCGATACATTACAAACGGCGAAGCTCCGGACGACAAATGGGAGGCACGGAAACTCAAGGTACAAAGTGCAAGGTACTGCGTCACACAAGGAGAGCTCTTTAAAAGGAGTCTCTCCGGACCTTACCTCAAATGCCTCGACAAAAGGCAAGCCCTAGTCTTGATCACACAGGCCCACGATGGGTCCTGCGGAAGTCATTCCGGAGGATGAGCCCTGGCCGTACGAATCAAAAGGAAAGGCTATTTCTGGAAAACAATGGCCGCCGAATGTGAGTCCTTCTCCAACAAATGCGATAAGTGCCAAAAGCACGCCCCGATTATACACCAAGCATCAGAGAAACTCTCCTCTATCTCATCGCCATGCCCATTCATGCGATGGGGAACAGACATCGTGGGGCCCCTAGTCGCATCCGGCAAAAAGAAAGCCACACACTTATTGGTAATGACAGACTACTTCACCAAATGGATTGAAGCAGAGTCATACCAAAAGGTCAAAGACATTCACGTTAAGGAGTTCGTCTGGCGAAACATCGTTTGCCGGCACTGACTACCCCACGATATCGTCACTGATAACAGTCCCCAGTTCATATCAAATGCCTGCAGAACGTAGAACATAAAGCTGACTTACTCAACGCCACGCTATCCCCAAGGGAATGGGATGGCGGAAGCGGCTAACAAGGCAATCATGAATAGCCTCAAGAAAAGACTCAATGAGTGTAAAATGAGCTGGAGTGACGAGCTCCCAGCCGTACTCTGGCTACCGGACTACCCCCCGCAAACCCACCGGCGAGACCCTCTTCTCGCTGGCTTACGGGATCGAGGTGGTAGTACCAGCCGAAATCCTCGTGTCAAGCATCCGCAAAGAAGAATGACCACGACAAGAGGAACTCAATAGCAAGATGATAACTGACGAGCTCGATCTCGTCGACGAAAGGAGGAACCTCGCACTAGCTCGAATCCAGAACTACCAACAAGCCGCAGCTCGTTACTACGATTCCAAGATCAAAACTCGAAGGTTTCAAGTAGGAGAACTCGTCTTACGGAAAGTGTTCGACCATAAAAAGGAAAAACACTCTGGAAAGCTAGGAGCAAAGTGGGAAGGTCCTTACCAGGTCACCGACGTTGTAAAGGACGGGGTCCACCGACTCAAGTTCGGGTACTCTTTCGGGTTCGGTTCGGGTCTTTCGGGTATTCAGGTTTTCGGGTCTAGACATATAATACCCATTCGGGTATTTTAGAATTTCGGTTCGGTTCCATTCGGGTTCGGTTCGGTTCCATTCGGGTTCGGTTCGGGTTCAGGTACCCGAAAAACATAAAACTAAAATAAAAATTACTTATATTTAAATAAAAATTTGTCAAATATGACAAATATAACATAATCCTTCATATATTTTTGTTTATTTTTGATAATTTATTTATTTTAGTCTAAAAATAACCAATATATTTAAGTTTATAATTGTAAATTTGGATAATTTTGTTATATTAAGTCTAACTATAATTAATATTTTAGGTATATAATTGTAATTCAGATATTTCGGGTACCCATTCGGTTCTCGGTTCGGTTCGGGTTCGGGTTCGGTTCTTTGGATATAGGAGTTTAAGACCCCGTTCAGGTATTTTGTCGGTTCGGGTTCGGGTTCGGTTCTACTTTTTCGGTTCGGATTCTGTTCGGTATTTCGGATCCGGGTATTTTGCCCAGGCCTAGGATGATGTATCTCCGAAAGCTTAGCTCGAGTTATCTTGTTTAATATATTCGAACTTGGTTTGATCACCCCTTAGGGAAAAGAGGATAAGCAACCTGCTTGTGGGAATGCCTTGAGAGCTCGATGCTTGGTGTGGTCGATGTTGCATATGGGGATAGGTGCCCCCCCCCCCCCCAGTTCTTCTAGTATGTGTAAGTTAGAAGAATTTTCAGAGTTAGGGAGTTTCATATTCGAACTTTACGAGTGTTTGGCTCGTTTAGGTCGCTTTGAAAGAATCATTTCGGATCACTTGTTTTTGAAGGGACCATTTCAGGTCGCCTGATTTGCAGAGATCATTTCAGACCGCTTGGATTTGAGGAAATCATTTCAGATTACATGTTTTTGAAGGGAACATTTCAGATCGCCTGATTTGCAGAGATCGTTTCAGATCGCTTGGATTTGAAGGAATCATTTCAGATTACCTGGTTTTGAAGGGACCATTTTAGATCGCCTGATTTGAACTGATCATTTCAGATCGCTTGGATTTGAGGGAATCATTCCAGATTACCTATTTGTGAAGAGACCATTTCAGGTCACTTAAAAGAGATCATTTCAGATCGCTTGACAAAACAGAAAGAAAACAGCGAATTTTATTAAAGTAATTTTAACTTTACAAAGATAACAAAAGATCAATCTCAAATGATAATAAAGATAAGCTTATTTGGCCTTTCTCAAGATTGTAGAGCTCGATAAGGGTTTTGTTTAGGGAGGGCGGCTGCGCTCGAGGTCGAGCTGCCTACGTACCCTTTTGAGGGGGATCAAGCCATTTAGTAGTTCGATTATGGGGTTTATCTTCAGTGAAAATACTTTTTGAGGTTGATGATATTTCAGGGTCGTAGTTCAGGTTTCTGGGTTTTTACCGACTTTAGTTGGTAGACTCCGTCCTTAACGACATCGGTGACCTGGTAGGGACCTTCCCACTTCGGCCCTAACTTCCCAGCGTGCTCTTCCTTTTTATGGTCGAACACTTTCCGTAAGACGAGCTCTCCTACTTGAAACCTTCGGGTTTTAATCCTGGAGTCATAGTAGCGAGCTGCTGCTTGTTGGTAGTTCTGGATACGGGCTAATGCGAGGTTTCTCCTTTCGTCGACGAGATC
Organism: Orychophragmus violaceus; assembly: GCA_030180135.1. Taxonomy (NCBI): domain Eukaryota; kingdom Viridiplantae; phylum Streptophyta; class Magnoliopsida; order Brassicales; family Brassicaceae; genus Orychophragmus; species Orychophragmus violaceus. The sequence continues at coordinate 33,071,517 of CM058231.1, read as the reverse complement.
AAGCTCGTCAGTTATCATCTGGTTGTTAATTCCTCTTGCTGCGGGTGCTCTTTTTGGCGAATTCTGGACACGAGGATCTCTTCAGGTACTACCGCCTTGATATTGTAAGCCAGCGAGAAGGGAGTCTCACCGGTTGATTTGCGAGGTGTAGTCCGACAGTCCCAGAGTACGGTTGGCAGTTCATCGCTCCAGCTCGATTTGCACTCGTCGAGCCTTTTCTTGAGGTTGTTTATAATCGATTTGTTGGCTGCCTCCGCCAGACGGTTCCCTTGGGGGTAACGGGGCGTTGAGTAAGTCAACTTGATGTTCCAAGTTCTACAGAACGTTTAGAAAGTGTTCGATATGAATTGGGTTCTGTTATCGGTGACGATCTCGTGGGGTAGTCCATGGCGGAAAATAATGTTATGCTAGATGAATTCCTTTTACGTGAGCGTCTTTGATTTGTTGATATGACTTTGCTTTGATCCACTTGGTGAACTAGTCTATCATGACCAATAGTGCATAGCTTTCTTTTTGCCCGATGCGACCAAGGGTCCAACGATATCCATTCTCCATCGCATGAACGGGTAGGGCGATGAGATCGAAGAGAGTTTCTCCGATGGTTGGTGGATGATCGGGGCGTGTCTTTGGCACTTGTCACATTTATTGGAAAAAGACTCGCATTCAGCGGCCATGGTCGGCCAGAAGAAGCCTTGTTTTTTGATCTGTATGGCTAGAGCTCGTCCTCTGGAATGACTTCCAGAGGATCCCTCACGAGCCTGTGTGATCACGGTTCGAGCCTGCTTGCCATCGAGGCATTTGAGGTATGGTCTAGAGAGACTCCTTTTGAAGAGTTCTCCTTTTGTGACGCAGTACCTCACACTTTGTGCTTTGAGTTTTCTTGCTTCCCATTTATCGTTAGGGACCTCGCCAGTGCGGCGAGGGCAGCGACTGCGGTGTTCTCTCCTCGTGGGATTCGTGTTAGATCGAAGAACTCATCTGATTTGCGAGGTTGTGAACCACTCGTAAGTATGCTTCCATGCGTTCGTATTTGGCCTCGTAGTCGCCGTGGTACTGGCTCGTGACCAACTGAGAATCGCTGAAAGTGTCTACTTCCCGAGCTCCTATCGCTATTGCTAGCGTGAGCCCGCCTATCAACGCTTCATATTCTGCTTCATTGTTTGATGCGGCGAAGCCTGGCCTGAAAGACTGTTACAGTACTTCTCCCATAGGGGATACCAGTTTTACCATGACTCCTGACCCTTGACTTGATGAGGCACCGTCAACGTGGAGTTTCCACCTCTTCGTGGAGGCCGGGTCGAGGTCGATTATAGGTGGGAGTTCAATTATGAAATCGTTCAATACTTGTGCTTTTAAGAATGTTAGAGTTTTAAACTCGATGTCGTATTCGCTGAGTTCGATAGCCCATTTAACCCGTCGACCTGATTGGCTTAGACTGTGGAGGATAGTCCTTAGTGGTTGGGAGGTCATGACAATGATTGAGTGCGACTGGAAGTATGGTAGCGCGAGCTTTTGAGCTGATGTGACCAATGCTAGCGCGAGTTTTTCCATAGCGGGGTACCTCGTTTCAGCATTGATTAGAGTCTTGCTGATGTAATATACTGGTCGTTGGTCGTTTTGCTCTCGTGAACCAAGACTCCGCTTACTTGTGCCGTATAGACAGCTAAGTAGAGGTAGAGGGGTTCCCCTTCTACAGGTTTTGTCAGTATCGGCGGTTCTCTTAGATACGTTTTGAGCTGGGTGAATGCCTCTTCGCACTTCTCATCCCAAAGGATTTTTTGACATTTGTCACTCGATCTCGATATGAAGCGATTCAGAGCAGCTATTTTGCTAGTCAAACGCTGGACTTCTCGCGTTGTCTTAGGAGATTGCATCTCTAAGAACGTCGCGATCTGTTTGGGGTTTGCTTCGATCCCTCTTTCGGTTACCAAGTAACCCATGAATTCTCCCGATGGGACCCTGAATGTGCACTTCACTGGATTGAGTTTCATCTTGTATTTGTTGTGAATGATGAAGCATTATTTTAGTTAAGGGATGCGGTCCCCGCTCCTGGAAGATTTGACCAGCATATCATCGATGTAGACTTCCATGGTTTTGCCCAGTAGGCCTGAGAACATCTTGTTGACGAGGCGCTGGTAGGTCGCTCTTGCGTTCTTCAGTGCAAAAGGTATGACTTTGTAGCAGAATGTGCCTCGATCGGTTATAAACGAAGTCTTTTCTTGGTCCTCGGGGTTCATCAGTATCTGATTATACCCAGAGAAGGCATGCATAAAGGACATCAGTTGGTGACCAGCGGTGGCTTCGACCAATCGGTTGATGTGTGGGAGCGGAAAATTGTCTTTTGGACATGCCTTGTTGAGGTCTGTAAAGTCGACGCAGACTCTCCATTTCCCATTCTTTTTCTTGACCACTACGGGATTCGCGAGCCAGTCGGGGTATTTAACCTCTCTGATCGATCCAATTTTTAGCAGGCGATCGACCTCGTCGTTGACGGCTTGGGCTCGCTCTGGGCAAATTTTACGACGCTTTTGCCTGACAGGTTTATAGGTCGTGTAAAAATTTAGCTCGTGACTAGTTACATCAATATTGATTCCTTTCATGTCCGCTGAAGACCAGGCAAAGGATTCAACATTCTCTTTGAGAAAAGAGATCAGCTCGTTTTTAACTGACTCCGATAGATCGATTCCGATGCCGATAAGTATTTCGGGATGAGCGTTGTCTATGCAAACATGAGTTGTGAGGTCATTTGGGGGTCCTTTTTGACTAGGTTCGTTCGACCTTTTAGTTCGCATTTTGGCGAGCTCCTCCTCTTTCTGTAATTTCTATGCGTGGGATTTTTCAATCTGTTTGTACCCATTCATGTAGCAATTTCTGGAAGTCTTTTGGCTTCCATAAACAGTTTTTACCCCTTTCGGAGTTGGGAATTTCACGCACAGGTGGTAGGTCGAGGGTATGGCTTTCATATCGTATATCCAGGGCCGACCTAGAATGGCATTATAGGGAGCTGGTCGATCTACCACGATGAACTGTGTCATTCTTCGAACACCTCCAGCTATTACTGGGGCGAAGACGGAGCCCATTGAGTATGTTGTTTCGCCAGCAAACCCTACTAGGGGTGTCTGTCATTCGACTATCTTAGAGTCTTCGAACTCCATATTTTTGAATGTGTCGTAGAAAAGAATGTCTACCGAACTTCCTGTGTCAATCATTATTCTTGAGAGTTCGACATCCCGACTACTAAGCACATGAGGAGCGCGTCGTCATGTGGCTTGATCGAGTCGAGGCATAGCTTAGAGCCACCGAAGATGAAGTCAACTTGTTTAGGGGGTATAGCTCGTACACTGAGTTCGCCAAGGATGACCTCGACTCGTTTTCGTGATCCCTGAGGGAGAGCTTCGGGAAACCCTAACTCCTTAGATCGTTCTCGCTTATTCTGAGAAGGCTTCTTTGTATTCGACACCTTGGTCGATTTGGTTTCCTTTTTGTCAGAGGGAGTTTCCTCCTCGACTTTGGATTCTTGGTTTTTTTCGGATTCTTGTTTTTGGGCTTCTAATTTGGCTCGAGTATAACACTTTTCTGTCGAATGACCTCGAATTTTCTCGAGCTCTTCGGGCTCTCGACCGCGTTAATGGTCCCGGATTTACGAGAATCCTTTTTGGTGTTCGAGTATTGTGAGCCCGATTGGTTCTTTTCTTTTCGGTGTTTCTCTACGAGGGCCGTAGTTTCATCCTCGAGGCGAGCGAAAGCCGACGCCCGATGGAGGGCATCATCGAGTGTGAGCAGTTCACGGACCGTTATTTCTTGGCGGAATTTGGTTGAGTACCACAGTCCGCATCTTAGTGCCTCTATCGCCACTTCATCATTTGGGTTCGCGATTTTGGATTTTATATCCTTGAATTGGTCGATGTATGAACGAAGTGTTTCGTCGGGTCGTTGAGATATGCCAAATAGGGCTGCTTCCGTTGTTTTGACCTCGAGAAAGACAGAATACTGTTTGAGGAATGCCGTCATAAAGTGGGTGAAGTTATCGATGGATTTCTCCTCCAAACCGGCGAACCATTCTAGGGCTGAGCCCGATAGGTTTTCAGCGAAGAGTATGCAGAAAGCAGGCTCTCTTTCCTTGTCAGTCAGATATACCCTAGACATTGCTAGTCTGAATGCTCTGATGCGGGCTTTGGGGTCCAATTTTCCCGAGAATTCTGGGAATTTTATTTTCTTGATCTCAAGGATCCTTGCGAAAGCGATTCGATCCTTAAACGGCATTTGGTGAGTTTCTTCGATCACTCGATCGATGTAAGGTGCCGCGCTTGTGGCCATATGAACTTTCGAGCTTAGGCTCATGAACTAGGCGTTGGCTTGCTCAATATATTGCCTTAGCATATCGTGTTCGTCACGCGCTATAGATGCGTACTATGTTTGCGGTTGAGTTGATAGTTGCCAGGAAAAATCGGGTCGATTAGATGGATTCTCGGAATCGTTCTTGTCTGGTCAACTCGAAGCGTCTGGAATTGCATCGGACTTGATCCGGTGGGATATCCAGAACTCGAAGAAAAAGCTTAGCGTCCGAGCTGCCTCGGCTTAATGCCGAAATTATTCGGCTAGGGAGCTGGTCCGGGTAGTTGCCAATTTCCCGATCCGCTTGGATCTGTGACCATGGAGCTCGAACTTAATGGATTCGGCGTTTCTGTAGGGGTCGTCGTAGGGCGAAAGTCGCTATTCAATGTGCCAGCGATGTATCCCGACGTTCCAGGGGTGTTATCGCCTGAGAGACGTCCAGGCGCATCCGGGTGGAGGACTTATGGGAGGTCATTGATCATATACTGATCGATCTCCTTGGTTTTGGCTAGCCAGCTCTTCGAAATGGGCGTTAATGCGCCGTTCTTGTTCAGCGAGCTACGTGGCTAGGGCACGATTGGCATTTTCTTGGGCCCGGGCGGTAGCCTCGTTACTTCTCGTTCGACTTACCAATAGGTTTAGCATTGAACGGATCTCAGCGAGGTCGTCCGGACTTTGTCGCGGAGGCGCAGAAGGCTGCTGTGGATTGGATCTAAGCGTTCCAGATCCTCCTCCTGGTGCTGAGGCAGATGTTGAATCGCTCCTCATCCAGACCCAGTTTCTGCTTGGGTCATTGGATCCAGACAGAACATTTATCGGAGTCTGGCCCATCGCGATTGATTGAGCGACCGAGCTGGTTCGTGCCGAAGTCCTGGAGACAGAGACTGAGCTTGTCAACATGGCATCAATCTGACCCATGATACTTACCCCGGCGGTGTTCTGAGGAACGCTGCCGACCATCTGCTGGTGGTCGACTGGTGGAGTGGCGTTGGGAGAGCGAGATTGGTCGGGATTCATCTCGATCTATCGAACCTTAGATCTGATTCTTAAGATAGGAAAAGCTACAGATTGTCCCCACAGTCAGCGCCAAATGTGAGATCGAAGATTCACACCAAGGAATTTGTATTCGTGTATGTAAAATGGTATAGATTTTCCTATGATTCAAAGATATATATTAAGATCGAATGTCGAGATCGAATTAACACAGTCGGAAGAGAGAGTAAAAAGATGTTAGAGCTATCTAGTCGAAGTGTCCTTGATTAGGGTTGGAATTCTCTGAATGGATCTTCACTTCTCCTTAAATAGCCTCGAGTCCTCGATCTCCCAGTTCCGATTCTTCGGCATTTCGTTAGCAACAATCTCCTATTTTTGTGGAAGTCGTTCTGACTGGCAACGACCTGGTCATTCTTTCTTGACATCCTCTGTCATCCAGCTCGATCTCGACCATCTTATGCCTTGGGCCGCTTGGGTCTATTGATAGGTGTATAGTTTTCCCTATTATACTGCAAGTGCACAGTTAATGTAATCGTAGTATATAAGGTATCGAATCCCACGAGGACTCTCAGTCACACAATAGATTAATAGCAGTTCAGATTAAATTAAGCGAAGCAGATGTGAAAACAGTAACAAAATAGCAAAGTAAATCAAGTGAGTTTGTGAGCAAGAAGGCGAAGCGTTAGGTTTCAGGAGTTCTCAGGGAATCAGGAACGCAAGCAATCAATCTATCTAGATCCAATCAATAACTATTCTAGAACTCAAACACTGATATAGAATTAACCAAATTCCTTTGCGATAATTCTCTAAGTCTAAGTGCAGCAAACCAAACTTCCGTTTGCGAGAACTAACAGATTAAACTAGCATTGATTCCAAGTTTGATATGTTCACAATCAACCTGAACCAAACTTCCGTTTGCGAGCAGTTTAATTGCTTATCTAAGTTCTTTCTAGTTAAATTAACCAACTTCCGTTGAATTAATCAACCTAACATCATAACTCTGATTAGCTACTTCAGATTAAGCATTAAGAACAACTTAGATAAAGAACTAGCAGGTATGAATCTCTACAGATTAATTAAACTATAATTCTCTGAAATCCTTAATGAGAATCCTTCAACCTAACAGGTGATCTACTCAGACATATTCATCGGGACAGAAGATATCATAAGTAGAAAACCAAATATCATAAAATCAAATAAGAACTGGGGTTCAAAATCAAGTCTCTTTCGAGAACAAAACCAGCCCCTGAAATCTCCTAAGAGAATAAAACTTAGTTATGAAGCATAGCCTAAACAATGGCTCAAAAACTCTATTTATAACCTAAAACACGTTTTGGGGCTTCTTTGTAAATATCAGGAACTTCTGGGCAGAATTGAAATGTTTATCATTCTTCATCAAATCGTCGTTTGGCCCATCTCGCTGGTGCATCGATCGATGCTAGGCATGCAACGATCGACACCTTTCTCTGTTTCGGACAGTGAACTCTATCTCTCGGCCAAATACTCCAATTAGCTCCAGAAAGTGCCTAAATCACCAAATATGCTCCAAATGTGCTTGTACCTAATAAACACCTGAAAAGACTCTAAAACATAGTAAAAGACTCGATAAATAACACATATACCATGGTTAAAATTCCTAAAATCCATGGTATATCATCTATGTCATCCCATAATCGTATTGGGATTTGGGCCACGGTCGGACTTATCTGCTAGTTATTGAGCTGATCTTGCGATCATGGGCCTCTAAGCTTTTATGCTTTATGGGCCGGATTTCCCAGAGGAAAATCCAGTACCAACATCAATGGCATAACTTAGAAGAACAGGAGCGTTAGCGGACTCTTGCTCCTCACCCGGAAAACTATGAAAAGAAGGAACAACGACCATGACTGTTCTTGACTTGTTTTCAGCAGAGTTAGGAAGATTATTTTGAGAAGCAGTCTTCAGAGCAGATTCATCTCGGGAAAAGGCAGTTACAGATGCAGCCGCATTTTGAGGATCCTCGTCAGGTTGATCCTCGCCCTCATTCGAGTATCCCACAAGATAAAGCAATACATATACTTTAGGTACCAAAGCAGCATATAAAGTACCGCGTCTCTTGGATTTCTTCCTGGAGGTTTTCTCGAGGAAGATGAAGTCTCCACAGAAACTGAAGTGGAAGAGTGATCTAAGAACATAAACAACAACCTCTTTTCCTTAAAAAGGATAAAGGAATTCAAGGGAAAGCGTTTACTTTTCTTTCTTTTGCTTTGAGGTATCTTCCACATAATACGAAAGATCTACAAAAACGAGATTCTGCAGTTTTTCGCCAAAATGAGATTCTGAGTTTTTCCATCAAAAACGTGTTTTCCGCCAAAAACCTGATTCAGTGTTTTCCCGTCAAAAACTTGATTTCGTGTTTTCCCGCTAAAAACGTGATTCTGCGTTTTCTCGCCAAAAACGTGATTCCGCGTTTTTCCCGCCAAAAACGTGATTCCGTGTTTTCCCGTCAAAAATGAGATTTTTCGTTTTTTCGTCAAAAATGATTTTTCGTTTTTCCGTCAAAAACAAGATTCCGCTTTTCCTGCCATAAAATGAGATTATGTGTGTTTCCGCCAAAAATTAATTCTGTGATTTTCGAGCAAGAAGTGAAATCAACCTTATTTCTATTTTTATATTTTTAGTTAAATAAATTAGTAGGTTATTTTATTATTTAATATTAATTTAAATATTATTTTTTTAAAAATATATCAAAGGTCCAAAACATAAATGGGTTAATTGGATCAAAATATTTATCATCAAAATTTATAAGGTAACTTATTTAAAACCAATAAAGAAATTTGTGATAAATGAATTTAAATGGACATTTATTTTAACATATACCTATTAAACCCCATCAAACAAAAGCCCAGATTAACATCCCTAACAAAGAATAGAACACAGTAGTTAGTGGTTGTGTGATCTCATAATTTATTTAGTAACTCATGTTCAAACCTTAAATATTTAAAAAAACAACATTTGTGGAAGCACCGTAGTCTAGTGGTCAAGTGGTTAAAGCTCTATACTGGCAAGTACCGGGTTCGAATCCCCGAAGGCGCAAGTTTTACAAAATTAATGGAAACTTGCTTATAAGGAAGTTTTCAAAGCAAGTGGAACTGTTGATCGTGAGCAAACAAGTGCTCAAAACGATCGATTGAGGGAGCCGATCATTTTGACTTAGAGGGAAAACAAGTCAAGCATCGCAAACAAACATGAATTGAAAGAAAAACTGGGAAGATGTCAACCCCGTCGTTTTTGTCCAGCATGACAAAAGAGGAATTGAGTCAATATCAACCCAAGCTTTGTCCACCCTAAAAAGAGGTATGGCTGCCACCAATTATCATTTTTTGGAGATTAGACCATCAATAACCCTCCTCGGTGCTTTATTGGAATAAAGGAACGACCTTATATGTTTTTTTTTTTTTTTTTTTTTTGGAAAAGACCTTATATGTTTTGACCTCTTCATTTCACCAAATCTGTAGAAGTTACATATATGAAAAACGCCATGAACCTAAGAAGTTAATGAATGACATTGGGCGACAATTGGGAGAGGCAGAGACCAGCGTCAGAGAGATATTCAAACAAAATTCTTGAAATAGGAAATTGAAGTTCGCACTTAAGAAGTAGGACTCGTAGGCGCAGCAAAAACATGGGGGAACTTCCTCAAGGTTCTCACTAGTCTGGGGAAGCACGATCTCATTCTTCTTGAATATCACATTCTGGGCAAAAAGCAGCAAGCCAGTCGTCTTACAACGTAGATTGCAGCCATGTGCATTAGAATTTAGGCGCCATTGACAAAGATTGACAATTGCATGATGCTTTAACTTTTAAACCAGCACTTTAACAAAACATTTAGGGGAATTGCTAATTCTAGGCCCTTGATTAATTTCTTTTTAGAGTAGATACATTTTGTAAAAAATACAAAATGGGTCTTTGGAGGGGTAGGAAATTGCACTGAACATCTTTATGATGAAAAAATAAAATGTAAATATAATTAGGGCAAATCGCAAAAATGACACAAAAACATGTATTGTCACAAATATAGTAACAAGGAAAAAAAATCATAAAATAGCACAAAAACTTGTTTTGTCACTAAATTAGCCCTAACCCTTAATCTTAAATACTAAATTCTAAACCCTAAATACTAAACCCTAAACTTTAAATAATAAACCCTAAAACCTAAATACTAAACCCTAAATCATAAATAATAAACCCTAAACCCTAAATAATTAATCCAAATCCTAAATTATATAATGCTATAAAAGTCTTTGTAATTAAAATAATGCTAAAAATGTGAATTATTTCCTTTGGTGCTATATTTATGATAAAATATGTTTTTGTGCTATTTTATGCATTTTCTCATATAATTACTGTATTAACTTTTAATAAATCTACTAATTATCTTGAAATATACAAGGAAGACTTTAAATAGAAGTCTAACAAGATGACTTCACAAAGAAGTCTACATTTTCGTTACATCTTAAATTTTAATTATAAAATTTATAAAAAAATAAATTTATCAACACTTTTTGAATAATTAAAATACAGCCAATTGTCATCTAAAAAATAAAATTTGATACAAAATAAGTTATATTTAACAAACATGTCTAACTAGTAAATTCTAGGTGCTGAAGAAGAAATCTACGGTAGAAGTCTTCCATATAAGTTTGTGGTAGAAGTCTACTTTTTTAAATCAGACCTAAAATGAAATTAGCGGGGTTTTTTTTTTTAAAAAAGAAGTCTACCATTGAAGTTCACTGGAGAAGTCTTCTCCTGAAGTCAGTTGAAACTGATTTTTAACATAGAAAATTTACCCTCTATATAAAGAAGTGAGGGTAAGTGTTTTTTATTCTAGTAAAAGAAAAAAGAAAATCTCTAATCTTTCTCTCTTAAAATCTCTCCTCGCCGTGAGCCTCGTCTGTCGTTGTCGCATGTGTTTTGTGGTATTATTCTTCTTCACTTTTTTTTTTCTAATACATGATTCTTGTTTCTTAACTTTTCCTGATTCTTGTTTAATAATATATAGATATGGGGAGATACACCTACAGTCTACTGTCAAGTAGCTCCATGAGGAGTTTGTGGAGTTAAGGATTGCCCGAAGTGAACTCTGCTATGCGTACTAAATTTGGGATTCCTGACAGATATTTTTACGGGTTGGTGACTGTGATGAAAACATCCACCACCGACAATAATCTGTGTAAACTATTTTTGGATGCAAGACTCTTGTCGTGTTGTTTGTTTACGGTTGTGGTAAGTGTCTTTTAAATATAAAAAATTATAGAATATCATTGTATAGGATAGTAACCACCATTTATTTAAATGGTGGGATGGAGCTATTATGGAGAAATTTCAAGAGCTTAGATGTGCTTTTAAAAACCAGGGAGACTGCATTTGTGTTCTTGAAGATAGTGATTTTCATGCAGCTCAAAATCGAATTGAGGTTGAGATAGTTCAACTAAAGGAGACAATTCAGTAACAATGATTTGGAGGCGTGGAGTTGAAAACAGTGGTTTTAGTCGTTGTAATCCTCTTAAGCGTGATAACCCCCCCCCCCCCCTTGTTTTTACCATTTAAAATTATAGATTAGTGGTCGGATTTTATTATGACATTGTGATTTTGTTTCTTGAAAGTGTATAATTATATGTATCGGTCGGATTTGAATCTTATTTTGGAACCATAATTCTTAATTTCAGTGATTTGCTTGTTTGTTTGATGTAAACTTCTTAAGAAGACTTATAGTGTTGACTTCCTATCGAAGTCTACAAATGGAAATTGTAATGTTTTTGATTAAAGAAAAATTTAAACAAGATTTTGATCGTACCAAATTGAGTTAACCAATAATTTAAATCGTTAGAATCTTTAAAGGTAGACTTCACATGGTCTACTTTTAAAATTAACCTAACTAAATGAGCGGAAAAAAAATAATTGGGCGGAAACCGGTATTCTTACCAGACCAATTTGAGTGGGAATTGATATTTTATTGTACCGGTTTAGGCGGGAAATTTTGTTTTGGTAGACTTCTAGTGGAGACATCTTGACAAGACTTCTAAAAGATGCCCACCTAGTTCTAAAACCGTACAATAAATTTCAAATCTAATTAAATCGTATAGTAAATTTAATCTAAACTGATGATAACCGTCACTATACCAATTTTTTAACCTATCTATATAAAGTTTTTTTAACCCTTTACTTAAACCTAATTAGTATTTCCCCTCATCTCTCTCTCAAATCTCTCCCTCTGGGCACCACATCTATGCTCTCTCTCTCTCTCTCTCTCTCTCTCTCTCTCTCTCTCTCTCTCTCTCTCTCTCTCTCTCTCTCTCTCTCTCTCTCTCTCTCTCTCTCTCTCTCTCTCTCTCGTCATTGTCGCCTCTCTAGTCAGCGTCGTCGTGCCCTCAACTTCCCCGTAGCATCTTCAATCTCGCCATCGCTCTCTCTATCACCCTCGCCTTTCCTTTCTCTTTCCGTCGCCATCGCTCTCTCTCTCTCTCTCTCTCTGTCGCCTCCATCACCGTCAGTAACCTTTCTTGCTCTGTTTATCTCTTTTTATTCGGACTATTGAAATGATTTGAAATTAACCTTACACTGCTTGTTGTTTTCCCCATCTCTATCGGCCTCGTCGTCTCGGTCACTCGATATTTGTGCCTCGCCGTCTCACTCAATTTCCGTGCCTCGCCGTCTTGCTAGATTTCCGTGCCTTGCCGTTTCAGTCGCGGTCTCGTGCCTTCGTCGGCATCAGAGATTTTTAACTCCTTAACTTTTGTTGATAAATCGGATTCTCCTCCGCCGTATAGAGTAAAACTCTCGTTTTTTTAATTTTAATTGGTTACACTTATTGGTTAAACTTATCTCGTAGAGTAATATGGGAGACTTAGATCATAGACATATATTGTAGACTTATATGGTAGATGATAACTAGGATTTTGCAATCCTTTGAGGTACCAATTCTTCAAGCTTATCGATGTAGCTTTGAGATATCGAACCTTTTTGGGACGGATAAGACCAATAAGCAAGTACTAAACCTCTAGAGTCAAATTAAACAATTTAGTTTTGTTTCTAACAATCCTAACAATAATTAATTCAAAAAGAAGTAAACAAGAAGCAAATAAACAAGTGGATTCTTAACAATCAATGACAAGGATAAGGCCTAAAGGTTAAGGTCAACGGATAGGTGACTCGGGATGATCAAGGATCCTAATTCAAACTTCATGGAAGCTAACCTCCTAGCATGGAACACAACAAGTTGATTAGTTTAATCTCTTTACTTAATCCTAATCCAAGAACAAATTCTCATTTGTGAATTAAAATCAAGCAAGCAATCAAACAAGTTCCAAACAGCCAACAATCACTCTAAACATACATTTTCATGTGCTAGAATTTGAAAGTTCTATCAAAGCTAGAAACTGGAATTTCATCGAACACATGGTGAACAAAAAATCTTAAGCATTCTAATCATCTTGATCAAGGCTAATTAGACATTAAACATACTTTGACAGATGAGATTTTAAACAATCAAGCACTAGAAATCCATTGATCACCCCTCATCAACCTAATCCTACCTAACCCATAAGCCCTATGGAGAACTACTCACTAATCATCATATGAACAACAAAATCCATAGGGATAGTGTTGATCATTAGAGATTAGAGATTTTGAGGAAGATTAAGAAAAGAAATCACCAAAAAGTACTTAGATTAATCAAAGAAATCAAACTTGTTCTTACAAAATGTTTAGAACATAAAATAAAGCTTAAGAAACAATAGAAAATAGGTTTTTGGATTAAATAGTCAATATGGTGCGAACCGGGTCAACCCGGAACAAACCGGGTGTTGACCCGGATCCAAGGCAGTTTCTAGGGTCTGTATCGGCCAGCCAGTCGATATGCTGGTCGATATGGACTGTCTGAATTTAATCTGAGAGTCTGTATCGGCCAGCCATTCGATATGCTGGTCGATATGGGCTCTCGGATTTTCTGGCCAGGAAGCGTATCGGTCTGCTCAGTCGATATGCCGGTCGATATGAATCTGTCTGCTTTTTTGCAGACTGTGTTGAGATGCATCCAGTAAATCAGGCATAACTCTTTCCATATAGCTCCGAATGTCTTCAAACCACCTCCATTAGAAAGCTAACTCAATTTCCCATGATTTTTATTCAGAAACCCAGAGATAAAAGTCAACGTAATATCTTCATATGACTCAATCTTTCAAGCTCATCGGTTTGGTCTTTCATCACCATTTCACTTGCAATCACTCCTTTGGCCTCCAAACTCTTCCAAACATCCTTAGCAACTCCAAGAACCTACAGAACATAGGAAACACTCCAAATGAAAGCCTAGAATGCCTAAACCTAGATCTAGATAATCCTATACTCTAAACACACCAATGACCAAAGAAATGAAGCTAAAGGAGACTAAAAAGAAGTAAAACATGATCCTAACAATAGCCTAAATGCATGAAAATACAAATATATCAATTCCCCCAAACTTAAACCTTGCTTTTCCACAAGCAAGCATAAGACTATCAAAGCAAGTTGGGAGAAAGGTTTGAAGGCGGGAGCTCATATCCAAAGACAAAACTGAGATCAACAAGTTCCAATTCGAGTCAACGTCACCAAGATGCAACCAAGTTGGGCTTACTCCAAAAATTTAGCCACGCTCATCAAGACAAAACTCTTAGCTCAATTCTCAACCTAGACAAGCATTCCTATCAACTAACTCTTTAACATTCATTAGGTTTTCAAGTGGATCTTACTCAATGCAAGGTGATCAAACTCATTTGGCAAAGGGACAAGGTTTTGAGATTAAAGTGGTCTCAATCAAAAGAGGGGTTTATTCCAAAAGCATGAAGGTTCTCTCATAAAGAAGTGAATGAGCTATAGTAAAATGCTAAGAGTTAGAGGCAATTGGTGCATACTAGGTTGATTTCCATCTACCCATGCCCCAATTACTTCTTCTCCTAATCTAGCCCACCTAAATGGATACTACCCTTGACCAAGGCTATTTTTGCCCCATCCCCTTTTCTCAATCAGACACTTTCCAATCAAACTCCCCAAGGATCAATAAAGATTTTTCAAAACAGTGGCAAATCTTTTCTTTTTAACTTACCTCAAATCTTTTTTAGCAATGGTCTCTTTTCTTTCTTTAAGGTGAGCCTTTGGCTTCTTTTCATTTCAAAATATGAGACACTTTTCTTTTCTTTAAACACATAAGAGCTTTTCTTCTTTTAAAACACTTTGCCAACAAACATAAGATCCCAACCAAAATCCCTTTCATTCTTCCCTTTCTTTACTCTCTTCTTCCATTCCCAATTCCTCCCCCAAACTTGGATTCTAGCCCATTGCAAAGCTAAAGGTGTTGAGCCTGCACTATATGGAAATTTCCCCTAGTCGCCTCATACTCAACACTTTTTACCTAGCTCATTCAAGAAAATAGGCCTAACTCTCAACAAGAGTGTTTATGGTTTGAAAGAAGGGTGACGAAAGGTATGGAGTCTATTCAAGCAGGCGAGAGTGGTAAAAGGGATAAGAATGCTTGAATATTTTCAGAGTATCCATGAGTTTAACACACAAAGCATGAGCAAGATAATTAGATGTCATCATTAAAGTTCTCACTTAGGTAGAGCTAGTGTCAATTCAAAGCCTATTTCAGTTTCAAACCAAGTTTCAAAGCAAGCAATCCGAGCATGGTTCGTCTTAACTTTCTAGCCTTTCTTGAATTGCAATCTTAGGACAATCAACTAGCTCAAACAACTAGCATAAAGAACACGTCATCACTCAATCAGTCTTACAAGGAATTTCAATCATTGCTCCCTATGCATGCGTCCTATATGATGCAACTAGACTCGATCCTATGATGCAAG
Source organism: Orychophragmus violaceus (assembly GCA_030180135.1). Lineage (NCBI taxonomy): Eukaryota > Viridiplantae > Streptophyta > Magnoliopsida > Brassicales > Brassicaceae > Orychophragmus > Orychophragmus violaceus. Next base: position 33,056,317 of record CM058231.1, on the reverse strand, counting down.
TGCAACTACATGCTTTCTTTTTGAAATTTTTTTGAAATTTTTTGAAATTGTTTTGGTTTTTTCTATGCCATAAATGAAATGCATGAGACTCAAGTGATAGAAAAGAAAAATAAGATCAAAAGAAACGTGATTAGCAACTGGTCTCTCCCCCAAACTTAAATCACACAGTCCCTTGTGTGAAAGAAGCAAGGAAGAAAAACCGGGAAAACAAACAAATGCAAGAAAAGAAAAGAGGCAAAATATTTACAAAGGTTGGAGTGTTACTTGGAGAGTGGAATGGAGAGGAGGAATGGGAGGTGGAGGCATCTTTGATTTGGCATGAGACTTCCCCAATATTAGACCATTGCATTGGCTTCTCATCCTTAGATGTAGTATTGAAGTCCCTTGCTCAATCCCAAAACTCATTCCCTTCTTCTTTGCATTTATCCCAAAGCTCCTCAAAAAGATAGACATGGGAATTCCTCCCAAGTGAGCTTGTTTTGAATCACTAAGCTTGACTATCCCTTCACTCTTTTTGGTTAGGGGTGTGGCATGAGTTTGTATCACTGGGATCATACTCATCGTAGAACCGCCCCCTAAACTCCTTCATCCTTATCTCCTCAAAAGGGATCTTCCATGGATCATGAAAGCTTGGTGATATGGTGGAGACTATATGAAGGTAGTTGTGAAAGGCTTGAGCCATTGGATATCCATCTTCTTCATCCTCCTTGAAGGATTTTTCATTGGGACCATCTTGTTTCTCCATAGGAATTCCTCCAATTGGCTTTTGCATGGGATTTGGTTGCTTTGGCACTTCTTCCATGATTGAGAGCTCATATTGTGTGCTCTCTTCCTTGATCTCCTTGCACTTAAAAACCAACCCATATTTATAGGGCTCTTCCTCATCTCTCACAACTTCTCTTACTCCTTCATTATTGCTATTGGTTGAATGACCCATGAATGTCTCTTCATCATCCTCTTCTTCATACCCAATCACAAGATCTTCACCAACAGTGCAACCAAGGAGCATTTCAAATTCCTTGATAGTCTCTTCAGCTTCTTTCAAGAACTTATCTTGGACTTGAGCATTCTCCTCATGTGTTGGCTCAACAATACTTGCATCTTGAGGCAGATGAGCAAAATCATTGTTGATCATCCTTAAGCTCTCATTGTACCTCTCTTGTCCTTCCAATGCCATTCTTGCCAATTTGAGAAGCTCTTCACCACATGATTCGGAGGAGTAAGATGCTTCATGCTCATGCTCCATGCTCCAAGATTGGTATCCATCACCATATCCATATTGGTACTCATGAGAAGAATACTCATTTGGAAGATCACCTTGATAAGTGGATGTGCTTTCAAAACCATGATGGCTTGTAGGGTCCCAAGCCATCTCTCTTTCTTGATCTTCTAGCATAGCCCTCAACATTAAAGCTATCTCTGAAGCCATGATCTCTTCCTTATGATTGTACCTTGCAAAAAGAACAAACACTTGAAAGAGAGTTAATAACCAAGACTTGAACCAAATAGGAATAAAAAACGAATTGATATATCCAGAATCCCAAAATGGCAACGGCGCCAAATTGATAACTAGGATTTTGCAATCCTTTGAGGTACCAATTCCTCAAGCTTATTGATGTAGCTTTGAGGTATCGAACCTTTTTGGGACGGATAAGACCAATAAGCAAGTACTAAACCTCTAGAGTCAAATCAAACAATTTAGTTTTGTTTCTAACAATCCTAACAATAACTAATTCAAAAAGAAGTAAACAAGAAGCAAATAAACAAGTGGATTCTTAACAATAAATGACAAGGATAAGGCCTAAAGGTTAAGGTCAACGGATAGGTGACTCGGGATGATCAAATATCCTAATTCAAACTTCATGGAAGCTAACCTCCTAGCATGGAACACAACAAGTTGATTAGTTTAATCTCTTAATACTAATCTCTTTACTTAATCCTAATCCAAGAACAAATTCTCATTTGTGAATTAAAATCAAGCAAGCAATCAAACAAGTTCCAAACAGCCAACAATCACTCTAAACATACATTTTCATGTGCTAGAATGTGAAAGTTCTATCAAAGCTAGAAAATGGAATTTCATCGAACACATGGTGAACAAGAAATCTTAAGCATTCTAATCAACTTGATCAAGGCTAATTAGACATTAAACACACTTTGACAGATGAGATTTTAAACAATCAAGCACTAGAAATCCATTGATCACCCCTCATCATCCTAATCCTACCTAACCCATAAGCCCTATGGAGAACTACTCACTAATCATCATATGAACAACAAAATCCATAGGGATAGTGTTGATCATTAGAGATTAGAGATTTTGAGGAAGATTAAGAAAAGAAATCACCAAAAAGTACTTAGATTAATCAAAGAAATCAAACTTGTTCTTACAAAATGTTTAAAACATAAAATAAAGCTTAAGAAACAATAGAAAATAGGTTTTTGGATTAAATAAACAATATGGTGCGAACCGGGTCAACCCGGAACAAACCGGGTGTTGACCCGGATCCAAGGAAGTTTCTGGGGTCTGTATCGGCCAGCCAGTCGATATGCTGGTCGATATGGGCTCTCGGATTTTCTGGCCAGGAAGCGTATCTGTCTGCTCGGTCGATATGTCGGTCGATATGAGTCTGTCTGCTTTTTTGCAGACTGTGTTGAGATGCATCCAGTAAATCAGGCATAACTCTTTCCACATAGCTCCGAATGACTTCAAACCACCTCCATTAGAAAGCTAACTCAATATCCCATGATTTTTATTCAGAAACCCAGAGCTAAAAGTCAACGTAATATCTTCATATGACTCAATCTTTCAAGCTCATCGGTTTGGTCTTTCATCACCATTTCACTTGCAATCACTCCTTTGGCCTCCGAACTCTTCCAAACATCCTTTGCAACTCCAAGAACCTACAGAACATAGGAAACACTCCAAATGCAAGCCTAGAATGCCTAAACCTAGATCTAGATGATCCTATACTCTAAACACACCAATGACCAAAGAAATGAAGCTAAAGGAAACTAAAAAGAAGTAAAACATGATCCTAACAATAGCCTAAATGCATGAAAATACAAATATATCAGTAGACTTCTGAAGAAGACTTATATAGTAAACATCTTGAGAAGACTTCTATTAATGTCTACTTTCCGTGGTGCACGATGTATATTCTTATATTTCCAAGGAGACTTTTCAAAAAAGGTGATGAGCCCGAACCGGTAAAGAGCATCCATTACTACAACAACAACAATAAAATATTGTTCACTGCTTTTTTCGAAGTACTTAAATAGAATGAATGGGAAGAGATTGGAACTCCAGGCTTGGAGTATTTCTCAAGTTCAAAAGGATGGATTTTGGTTAGGCGTCTCAGTTAGTGCATTATATCCCCATATTTGGATTAGTCTGTAAGAAGAAGTATGAGATTTGGAGCTTGGTTGGTGTAAACCCTCCGAGTTTTTCATTGAATGAGTTTGAACAGATCACAAGACTTAATTGTGCCAATGTGGAGCGGCTTGAAGAACCTGATGTTGAAGTTACAAAAGAGATGCAAGAATATTGGGAGAAGATGGGAGTGCCTATAGAGAGGGGGCCTAGTATTGAAGACCTTATTATTTCTTGTTCGTACGCCGTTTATTGGTCAAGGGATGAAAGGATGCGATTGGGATACTTGGTTTTCTATGATGGTATTGTTGAATCAAGGGAATCTTCCACACCCATATGTACTAACATGACTAGGCTAGTCATGGATTTGGTGGCATTTTAGAGCTACCCGTGGGGAAGAGTCATATTCAAAAACCGGTTTGCGTCTGTTAAAGAGTAGGATTTGACGAAGGCTTACACAATTGATAGATTTGTTGAGGTTCTCCAAATTTTGGTGTACATTGCAATGTTTGACTACTTAGCAAGCTATGGAGAGAACATGGTGGCTAACATAACTCCACCTCTGCTTTCTTACAAGGGGACAAGAGGACGGAAAAATGTTAAAGAGACCATGTTGAAACACGTATTCTAAATAAGAAGAATAAGATTTTAATTTTTCTATTGTTATATTGTCTTCTGTTATTTTAACATTTACTGGTTTTTTTGTAGATCCATTTCTACAGCTTCGTTGTGAAGGAAAGGGAACAACTATTCCCAGTTTGGGATGACGAAGTAGAATATGAGAACGTGGAGAACATTGTCAAGGCAATGTTTAGAGAGTTTGGGCATGGTCCATGGAAATGGAACAAAACCAATTGGGATGTTAAAGGTGTCTTGGTATCAAACAATGTGAATTCGGAGTGTTCAGAGGACAAGAAACAAAGCAAGGGGATAGAAGAGGGAAGCCGAAATAATTCTTGAGCGGGACCTTCTTCTTTTGATGATGGTGGCATGAGCATTAAGGAGGCCATGAAGACATAGATTCAAATTTTTTGCCTTCCTATTAATATGAAGGCAGGGTTTATTGCTTGTGATCGGAATTTCAGAGACTCAATCTCAAGGGCGAAGGCTTGGAGACGGTTGTAGGGAACCTGAAAGATGCACATACCAACCAAGAGCTTGTCAAGTCAAATGAAATGGCAGCATAAGACGCTCAGAAGGAGGAGCTCAAGCCTGGTCCGGTTAGTAGTGAACCCTCTATAGAAACTGCTAAAAAGAGTCTTGCCCAAGTACCTGTTAGAAAATATCGAAGAAAACGTGTCATAAAAAAAAAAGGTTTTGGTTTTTGAAATAACATCATGTTGTTGCTTTAAATTTCCTGGTTGTTGGTGTGCGTTATCCATTGTTGTTTCGAATGTTTGGATTTGGTTGTCTTTGTTATATGGGATTTAAACTAAGTAATAAAGATATTCTACCTTAGTATTTTTTTCCATATCTTCACATTCTCATTGTATATGGTTATTAAATTTCATAAAACAGGTTTCTATGAGTGAGAGCGTCAATTGCAGCAAAGGTCATAGTGTTGTCTATGTTGGAAAAAGACAACCAACAAAAGAGGACAAAGAGGCTCTTTTGAAAAAACAGGAACTTACGCTGTCTGAAGCTGTGGAACTTGCACAGGCAAAGAGTGATAGGATTAAAAGGCTAACTCCAACCCAAGTTTCCCCTTTTGTAGGAAAAAAACTGCAAAGGTAATATTGTCTATTCCCACGCAAAACAAGCCTGGCTATGATCCCTTCGCCACCGTTCGGAAGCAAAAGGTGAACCTTTCCTTGATTGGCTAAAAAGTCTTCTGTAAGTCTTCCCGAACCTTTATCTTCTTTCCAAATTCTCATTATATTATGTGTTATAAATAAACCCAATGTTTAACCAATTAGAAATTCTCATTTTCAGTGACTGGAAGTTAAAGGAAAATTCAAAAGGTTCCTTGAGCAAGTAGTTTTGGATTCTGCGAACTCCAAAGGAGTGGCTTATAGACACGGTAAAGACTTCTGGCCTAGACTTCTTTGGTAGACTTCTATACGATGTCTACTGTACTTTTATATTGTTATAAAAAGCCAAACTAATATGACTTGTGGGTCAATGCAACATATGAATGTTGTGACTAATCTACTGAGACTCTGGTACCATAAGCATCCGGAGTGATTCAAGTCTGAGAGAATATGCTTCCTCGATGCCATTTTTACGATGATGTGGACAACAAAGTAAAAGGAGTTTCTTGACTCCCCACCGATTGACGATGCTTCAGGTAAATTGCTACCGGTGGGTTCTTATGATTACTTTTCGGGTGAGTCGCTAGGTTACTACAGGATGAACAAGACATGGAGGATTGTAGTGGATGACTTTTACACGCCCTGGAATGTAACCCAAATTCCTTGGGTAGCTTTGTGGTTATCCATCCCAAAAAAGCTGATCGTTATACGGGATTGCCTCTACATTGTCTTTTCTGATGCATCCATTGTTACGACAATTGAGCCTATTGCAGTCATGCTACCCTATCTGCTTAGTTTGGTAGCTGTTAACGGCAAAGAACTATACAGTTTTGACCCTTTCACATATGAGCAGATTAAACATAAAAGTGTGCCTCGGAACAACCAGCAAGGTGATTGTGGTGTTTTTTGCATGAAGTACATCGAATGTCATGCACTTGGCATGACATTTCCATCTACTTTGTGTGACAAAAATGTAAAACCTATAAGGAAAAAGCTTTGTGTAAACATTTTGGACGAGTGCGAGTACCGTGGACAAGAAGCACGCACATGGGCGGGATTACGTGTATGAAGGAACATGATGATATGGTGTGTGTGTTTGTTTTTATGTTTATTGAACATTGTTATGGTTGTGTATGTTTTTGTTGTAACCTATTGACGCTGTCATTATTTTGCACTTGTGATAAGTTAGTACGTTTTTTGTTGTAGCCTATCAACTTAAAACATGTTTGGTAATATTACAGGATTTTAGCTTTCATTTAAAAAAAAAAAAAGCTTTCATGTTCAAATACATTTATTACTAGTAGACTTCCATAAACACATATGAAACCCAAAAAATACAAATTCCACAACTTTAAAGAAACCTAAGTGACAAGAAACAACTTTGAAGAAACACAAGTGACTAGAAACAGATTTAAAGAAGCATAATGACTAGGAACACTTTCAAGAGGCATAAGTGACTAGAAACAACTATGGTAGTCTTCTCATTGAGACTTACTCTGCTTACTTCTATGGTAGACTTTTTCGTGAATGTCTTTATTTTCACGATTGTAACCATCACCGTCATTGAAAACCTAAGTAAAATAAATTGAAGAAGTCACAAGAAACAAAGATCAAAACACAGAAGCCAAAAACAACAAAACTTACACAACGATTACATGTATGTCCAGGTTTCTTGGTCCACCTCTAACCAAGAAACACCAACAATTTATGCGTTCAACAGTCATGTTATCTGCATATTGAGCATGTATTTCCAACCAATATTTAACCACAACTTTGGGTTGTTGTCAGACTTAAGGCATCTTCTGGCCTTTTATAAAACCACCTTCCTAGTTTCTCTCTTATAAACTTCAAAATGGAGATATGGAAAAACCTCTGGCTTGCTTAGGCACTGAGCTAATGGATTCTGCAATGTTGCTCGTCTTTATGTTGTATCTATCTCCCGGGAAGTGAACTCGTGACCACAACTTTGGATCCACATTCTCAAGGTATGTTGAAAGGTCAGTATTTGCATGGCAAATTGCATCCATGTATCGGTTATAGTTGAACAGCGTATGTGCATACGCAGCGCCTTTGACCAAGTACATTAGTTTCTTCCCATGAAATTTTGTCTTTATATTTTTTTGTAGATGATAATAACATATCCCTTGTGTTATCCAAGGTATAACTTTGGCACATGCATTCTCTATGGAAGAATGTTGATAAGAAATTGTAACCATAGGTTACTGATCTGAAAACATCTGTGCAAGTTGGTGAAAACCATTCCCATGAAGCATCACACTCCAAATCTACAATTCCAAATGCTAGTGAAAATATATGAAATTTATCATCTTGTCCGGATGCTACTAGCATAACACCTTCATACTTTTCGGTTAGATGAGTCCCATCAACCACAATAACTCTCCTCGGATAATGAAAACCGGCTATCAAAGCTCCCAAAGATATGAAAAGAAATTTTAATTGGTTATTCAAACCACGTACAAGTTCAGTGATACTTTCGGGGTTGGCTTCCAGAAATTGATGCAAATAAAAAGGTAACCTTTGATATCCATCTTCTGGTGTATATATCAAGTATTGAGTATATATCAGGACCCGATAAGCTAAGGTATAATCAATATGCATACCAAACATCACCCTCATTGAATTTTTGATATGCTTTGACACAATTCCATTTGTTATTCCCACGCGTTCTATAAATAGCTTTGCAATATATTATGGAGTAGCATGTATTCATCTTGTTATATTTGTCACCCAAAATGTGTTTGGTTCATTCTTCACATCAGCTATAACCCTACATGCACATCCTTTCACATAAACTTTTGAAACAGATAGAGTCTTCCTAGACTTATGTATTTTGAATGTGAACATTAACATGACTGCCGTTAATCGCAACTCTGATATAAGCTCTTTCTTGCTATCAAAATGCTTGTTGACATAGATGTTTTCTGGCCAATTAGTCTTAGGGCGTAATACATGACCACCACAAATGTCAAAATGAGAGTCTTGTTCATCATCATCTTCATCTTTTACTTTTTCATACTCACTGTAATCTACATTTCTGTCATCAAACTCACCCACAAATTTCACATTTGCATAACCATCGGCCTCTACATCATCCTACTCATCATCCTCATCATCATCAGCCATCGGTTCTTCTACATCCTCTTCTTCATCAGACTCTTCATCCGCCTCTGAATCATCTTCTTCATCACCCTCAATGTCATTTGCAACAGAATTCACATGATCCATGCTCCGACTTGAAACGCAAAGGCATACAAAATTAATCTTTCTCAACTCGATCAAGCTCCAAACTTTTCTATCGTTTATGACATATGTAGAAGGGGTATTAGGAGGTTTTTGTTGAAGAATCAGATCTGGTAATGAATATGATACCTCAATAACATCGGTTTCCTTGTTCATACCATATTCATCATGTGTCATTTCAACAAGCATACAATGTGTACAACCATCTCTCAAGATGAACTTTCTACTTCCTTTGAGATTTCCCACCTCAAAATGCCATGAAAGGATTTTCAACACCCATTTCCCATAAACATCCACCAATTGAGTCATTCCCTGTAAAATAGAACATGAAACACATAAGAGTTCAAAATGTAAATATAGATAAAATCATAAAATAAATTAAAGCTAAACTATAACAAATAATATTATAAAACTTATACATAAATTCCAACAATATCTAGCCCACATGTCAAAAATATGGAAAAAACATATTCATAAAAGTACTAAAATGCATTTTTGAAAATTAAATTAAATAGTAGACTTCTCCATGAAGTCTACTATTAATGAGCTAATTTCTCAATTTCACTAGAAAAAATAATTCATGCATTTGTATGTGGAATAAACATGTCAAACTCAATCACAAGCAAGTATATTACCTAACACTACAAGAAAACATCATTTTTGTGACTGCACTCTTAGTCGGAGAATGGTCGTTAAACGCGGTTATACGACTAAATATGGTAGTTATAAATCCATAGTCGTTAAATTCTATAGTCGTAAACATAGTCGGAAAGTTATGACTACATTTGCGACTAACAGCACTAGCTGTATCTTAGACGTAGTGTAATCGCAATATAAAGGGACTAACTTATTAGGTATCATATGAACAGGCTTGAGAAAAACCTTGTATAGCTTCCTCGATTTCTCGATAAAAAGAAATATGACCAATTGTGGTTCGAATATATATATAATGTTTCTTTTTTACACTTCTTACTATTAGATAGTGTGCATAAATCTCATGATAGTTACCAAAAGATTCATAGTGAGCTTCGATAGGAACTTCTTTTGAAGCAATAACCCGTTGATCTATTTGCCACCGCAGCCACAAAGGACTATCTAGATTGATTCTTGCCGATAAGCTCAAATTGCATCATAGGAATTGCAAAAAGGGTTCTTTTATATACTTATAGTTTGTTTCGTAAATTCTTTCATTTGGATAGTTTTTTCAATTACATGGATTATATCTGTTTGCACAAATACCTCGACGAGTGCCGATCGTTAATACAAGTCCAATCAGCATATCTTGAGTCGGTACAGAAATGGGATCTCCAATAGCTGGAGATAAGAGATTCATATGAGAAAACATAAGTAAACGAGCCTCCGCTAGAGCCTCTAAACATAAAGGCACATGAACAGACATTTGATCCCCATCAAAGTCTGCATTGAACCCCTTACAAACTAATGGATGTAAACAAATAGTGCGTCCTTCCACTAAAATGGGTTGGAATGACTGTATGCCTAATCTATGTAGAGTAGGTGCTCTATTCAGTAATACGGGATGCCCCTGCATAACTTCTTGAAGGATTTCCTAGACAATCGGCTTTTTCAAGAATTTGACTCTTAGCAACTCCTATGTTCGAAGCCAGATATTGTCGAATTAGACCACGAATTAGAAATGTCTGGAAGAGCTCTATTGCTATTTCGCGAGGCAATCCACAGCGATGTAATGAAAGTGAGGGTCCAACGACAATCACCGAACGCCCCTAATAATCGACCCGTTTGCTAAGCAGAGTCTCGCGAAATCTTCCCTCTTTGCCTTCAATTACATCTGAAAATCACTTGTAAACCTTATTATGACCATCCCTCATGGGTTGTCCACGGATTCGATCATCAAGAAGTGTATCCACGGCTTCTTGTACCAATTTTTCGTTACATATTACTAATTCCCCTGGTGTAGATCTACATGTTGTTAATAAATCGGTAAGAGTATTGTTCCGATAGACAACTCTTCTATAGAGTTCATTAATATCTGAAATCATTAGTTTACCCCCTTCTATCTGAATGATGGGTCTCAACTCAGGAGGAAGAACCGGTAAGAGACATAAAACCATCCATTCCAGTTCCATATTTGTTCGAATAAAATGCTTAGCTAATTCCATACGTCTAACTAAAAAATCTTTTCTTCTTACAATTTTTCGATCTTCCCATTCATTCCCGTGGGACCTTCTTCTCCTAATTGTTTCAATTCTACCAACGAATTTTCTATAATAATTCGCAAATCTAAATCGGCTAATTGTTCTCGGATAGCACCCGCCCCAGTAGAAATTTCTCGATTTCGAAATATCACTACAAGAAATATGGGTATCAATAGCACCACGAAAACACTATCATATGTCTATGATAGCGTTTCCATAAACGCTATGTTTGCCGCTGCCATCTTAGGTCTGCCATCTACTATAGCAGTAATTTGAGATGCTATCTTATACTTGTCTACGATAGCGCTAAATTTGATGTGCTTATATAGTTTTCAGTAGCATTGGTTTATCGCCATTTTATAAATTAATGCAGCATATTATTCGTGTAATAATACATATTTTGGTGGCAGTATTTTAGAGTTGTATTATACTTTATATTAGCGTTTTATAGTTGTTATATTATTATTTATCATAGCCAATCTTTATGGTTATTGTATATTTTATGAACACTTTTATTTTTTGCTATGTTTAATATTAATGAGAGCTATTAAAATTTTATTATATAGTATTATTTTAAATTATTTATGAATTATTATTTAAAAATCAATTAAATTTTTATAAAAAATAATTATATTTAAAATTTGATATTTTTATTAATAACTTAAAACATGTTTTACACAAACATAATAAAAATACATATCAAGAAGTTGCTTCCACTTGGTATATTCCATCCTCGGCATGTTGATCCTTTTGCATCACTTAGTCGGATTGCAGCCGAGAGAGTCCCACCAGTGGCAATGAGATCATCTGTGATGATAGCACGCTCACCAGGCTCTACCGCACCTACATGCATCTCTATCTTATATGTTCCATACTCCAATGAATACTCCTCTCTGAGATACCTTCCCTGTCAATAGCCATTCTTTTAGTGTCTAAATTGACTTAAAAACACCTTTCTCGGAATTGGTCAAGATAACAATTTAGTCCATCGATATATAACAAAAACAAACAACCACTTAGGCTACTGAAAGTTACTAAAAAGATATATGAACTACCAAACGAGTAGAAGATATAGCTAGCTAAAAGTCACTTTGCTCAAGTCCACGACAATATAAAGATTGTAAACTTGATGCAAGAAGCCATTCAAATAAACAACTTGTCATGTTATCTATCGACTATATTTGAAGTAACTCAATGTAAAAATAGCAAACCACTAGAGGAAAGAATAACATACCAGGCAACTTCTTGGGCTTCCTCATGGGAACAAATTTTGCACCAATAGCCAACGGAATAGGAGGGCCAAATATGAAACCTCTAGCTTCAACACCTGCCCTTACTGTATACCCATTCAAGACAAATCAGAGTACCTGGGTTATACCACCTACTAAGACCACCTACAAGAAATGTTTGTTCCATTAAATCACTCAGAAAAGCCATACATATCCTCTAGAAGATAATTTTCCCTATTAGACAAGCACTTAATCTCATCAGCCAAACTAAAAAAATCCATGAAAGAGCACACATACAAAACCCTTTAGACTAAACCAAGAGACTTAAAGTTTCTGCTGAAATTTAAACCACAGTCGTTAAAGGAAGAGCACACATACAAAACCCTTCAGGCTCACTTTTATACCTATCTACGAAACACAAGCCAAATACCCAATTACTTACAATTATCAACTGACGTTGAGGGCTCCCTGTCATGAAATTCCCAACTGTGTAACCCTAGTTTCTACTCTAACAAACATTATGAAATCCCCAACTGTGTAACCTCGTTTCAACTCAAGATTGAAGCAAAAATGAAAAGATCAGATAATTCCACCAAATTAAAAAATAAACATTACACTCATCGGAATCTTTAAGCTTTGATTAATACTATCATTGAAACCAAAAGGCATCGATCAACATAAAATTTATCAGACTCGATCAACATAAGAGAGCATGTGGAAAATGAAATCAGTGAAGAAACAAATCTCACCCTAACACTCTCTAGCACATTAACAATATCATAGATTCGATCCAACTCTCAACTCCTGGAGAGAGAGAAAAAACAAACAAACTCCAATCAGATATTAATCCAAACTAAGAATCTGCTAGTACTACACAAACATAATGATTGAAATCATTTCTTCTAAATCAAAATAATGACCCTGGGATAGGGATTCACTCCACATAACGAAGAATTGAGGAACCAAGTAACTGAGAAACAAGTAGATACAACCTTCCAAATTAGCAAAAGGGTTCGACCGACCGACCACCTCGCCCTCGACCTCTTCCTCTTCCTCCAGCAACAGGCGCAACTCTTGGTTTCTTTTCTCTTCAGCCGGTCATCGGAGGATCGATTTAGGGTTTAATTGTGGGAATTTTTTTTTTTGATTTTGAGATATAAGGATAGATGACGAGGGAAGAAATAGCTAGAGGTAGTGAAACAAGTCGAAGAAATGGAGGAATAAGAAGAGTCTGGCAAAACCGGTCATCGGAGAATCCATAGCTTGCGAAGAGATAGGAGAAATAAGAAACAGGTCGAAGAAATGAAAAAGTCTGATACTTAGAACTTTTTTAGGAAATTAGGGGTTTGGAGAAGAGAAGACAAAAATTTGCCGGGATAACCAAAACAATTGGGCTCTAAAATCAAAAAATTTAGCACAAATTGGCTCTGAAACACAATTTTTTATTTTTCCTTTCAAAAAGTTTATTCATTTATTATCTCTTTTAGAAAGCTAAATACTTTCTTTATATTATTAATGAAAAATTATTCTTATATGTTTCTAATTTTTTCTTTTCCAGTTTTATGTTTCTAAATTTATTCTTGAATTTTTTTATAAATATTAATTTTTTATTATATTATTTGATGTTTAAATTTTTAGTGTTTATTATTATGAGTCTAGAAGTTTATGGTTTAGGGTTGTGTTTAGGGTATAGAGTTAAGGTTAAATTTGTTATACTTGAATTTTTTTATAGTGTTAAATTTTGCTATATTACTTGCTATATTATTTTATGTTTGTGGTGTAAATCTTATCCATTTATAGTTTTAAAGATTATAAATTTTATGTTTAAGGCTTGAGTTTAAAGTTTGAAAATATTATACCCTAAAAAATCCAAATCCTATACCCTAACTAATCAAAAACTCAAACCATACATCCAAAACTAATTAAAGACTCAAACTCTATATCCTAAATTAATCAAAGACTCTAATCAAAACTCTTAATTTTTATAGTTATTGCAGTTATTTTTATACATTATGTTATTAAAAATTGTCATAAATTATAATGTTATGAAATAATAAATTTTCATATCTTATACTTAGTTAGAAAACTACAACTAAATTAGTTGTATTTCATTACCCTAAGCCCTATTTATACCATAAAACCTCCAATACCCTAACCTCTAAATCAAATGTTTATGAGACATTTACTTTTATATTATATAAAAATTTTATATAACTAATACTAACCCTAAACCTTAATCACTAACCCCCAATATCTTAAATCATATAAAGACTTTAACATTCATATTAGTTGAACTTGTAATATATGTAATAATTGTTTTGTGTTTATACTTTATTATAAACTACAAGAAATAGTATTACCCTAAACCCTATTTATACCCTAAAACAATGTAATTATAAATAAAAAGAAATAAATTGCAATATCCTAAATTTTCCAAACTAATCTACAAATCAAATATCATAATCTCTCCAATACCCTAACCTCTAAACATACACTAAAATAAAATCAAGGTTTTGTATGTTTCTATCATCTTTTATTTCAAAAGTTGGTATGTTTAATAATTTTATGGTATTTTTCCTATATTAAATGACAAATTGAAAAATTAAGTTTAAGTGTGAATCTAAACCTTATATTCCAATACCCTAAACCTAAACTCCAAACCCTAAACTTATACTATAATGTCCTAAACTCTCAATAAATTATTTCAAAACTTCTAATTTTTTTTTAAATATATATATTTTATAAATTATACATATGATACAATAATTCACTGATAATTGATAATTTTTTTTTATAAAAAACTGAATTTCAAACCTTAAACCCTTATATGTAATACTAAAAAAACTTAGTAACTCCTGTTTGGATTATATTTTTAAATTTTTTTCCAATTGACTTTTAGTAGACATTTTAGTATTTTATAAATTATGTTATATTTTCCAATTTACGTTTAGCTTGCAAACAAAATTTTTGAACCAGAGAATAATGTGTTCATGAGATATCAAAGCAGTTGTAGTTGAATATGGTTAAGTATATGAACTCTGTAGCCAAGATTACAAGACGGACAAGGATAGTTCTCGAGCAAGCTTCTTGATATTTCACCATTGAAACTAAACTGAACTGATCACAGAATAACGCAAACACAGCTTTTATCGCCATTATATCTGATCTGGTCTTCTTTACTGCAAATAAAATGGGGAATCAGACAAATGCCAGTCAGCAAGGAACCAAAGAAGCTGCAACAGATTAAAAGACACAAAAGCATCATACTAACCTGGACTTGAATTCACGGATCTCAGCAAGTTCTTTCCCCATCAAATCCACCCACTGTACCTTCTTCTTCTCCCTTCTTCCCACAAATCGCCTTCTTGAGACTGCTTCTCAGGATCTCCCCATGACTTTGACCTTGCTCTTCTTCTTGTTTCTCCTTTACGGCACAATCTTTTTCCTTTTCCTCTATAGCAGTATCTCCTTCTCTAACATTATTCCCTGCCACCATTCTTGTGATAATCACAGGCTTGTTGTCAATCATGATCTTACCATGATCTTAGACTTGTACGCACTTAAGAAGAAATGTCTGCAACCTTGTACAAGAGGTTTAACACCTTCTTCTGCACCAATCAACAAACACATATAAGTAAAAGGATACAAGGCTTACAAAATAAAATCTTGGAGGCTTTGGTGAGACGATCTCCACTCTCACCCACAAAGATGTTAAGCACCTGTATAACTTAAACTGATCTCTCAACACACCTGAGTAGGAAAGACTTTCTCAATAACCCTTACTACTCAAAGCTTTGACAATCTCCGGAGATATTCCAAGCTAAGATATCGCGAGCCCATCACCACTACCGCTACCAATACTCTTCGAATCTCCAATTCCTCTGTCGCTAGTCTCAGATATCGCAAGATTTGTAACCATGATGAAACCATTCATTCCGCAGTTTGTAAGCTTCGTCCATTCCCTGTGTTACCAAATGATGAACTACAGTGCTGGCTTGATGGCGATCCAAGTTTACACAGATTCTACATGGACATATTACAAGGTCACCATCTCCTAACGCCGCAGCTACAGCATTAACAAAGCTCCGGGCACCTCTCTCATATGCAGGATCAGCTCTATATTGCAACAGTAGACCAACAACAACCCTTATCATCCTCTGAACACCTATCTAAACACCACCTATACATGTATACTATATACCTGCGAAGATGAACCCATGCCTTGTCCAGCATTATATGTCTAAACCTTATTAAAAGGTTATACAGGTTTGTTAAACTCAACCATAAGCACTCAAACAAAAACACAACAACAACATCTTAATCACATTGAAATAACAATCACAGAGAATATTCATGCTAACACAAGAACAAGCAGATTCATCACAACTCAAAGTAAAACAAAAATAATCACAAATACACAACAGTCAAAACAAAATTCTAGTAGTCCTAAACAATATTAACACTAAGACGTAAGTAGATGAGACACTCACTGTAAAAGCTCCGTGAATGAGTACTGTTATGAGTTTCCTTTCCTTTGAGACGAATAATTCTTCACCTGAAAACGAAGAACTTAGTACAATTAGATTTCAAATCTGAAGATTAAAAAAGGGTTCGAACAGATCTAACCCCAATATCCTAACATTGAATCTTACCTCTAGAAAAGGATTGAAGACAATGATTCTCTGGATTATCTTCGTTCTATATTCTCTTCGTTATCACTTGCATTAAGCCAAATACAAAGTCAGTGACCATCAAAAGAAGTAAAAATGCGAACCTAGTGAAGCAATTGATGAGATTCTTACCTTCGACTTTCGTCGACCTGAAGAGTGACGACTGAAACAGAAGACCTAAACCCTAATCTTAGACCCAGCTCGAAGGTTATAGATTAAGACTGAAATCACGGCCGTCGAAGATAGAGATTATCGATGGCAATAAGTTTCGTGGCCGGAAAACTGAGTTTAGTGATGATGGGATTGTCGGAGAAACCGAAGGAAAGAGGGTTTTTTCCTGCCAAACTCTGTGTTTTTTTTTGTTCGCTAAAGCTAAATGAACAAAGGCGCTAAAATCAGTCTTTTTTTACTAAGTCTTGGCGCCTATAGAAAGATAGCAGAAATTGGGCTCCAAAACCCGATTTTGGTTTCCCGCTTATTAAAAATATGGCTTAGCACTAATTTTATGCTGTAATAGAGTACCCAAACCTGCATGCCCTCTATAATAGCAGTTTCCAAATTCGTGCTATCCTCATGTGCTATCAATACCCGTTTTTCTTGTAGTGTATATCAAAACCTTGAGTAGTAAAAAAAAGTGGGATGCTGTATTTCCAGGATTGAATTTCATATTCAAATGAACCTCGTAATCGTAAGAAATTAGGTTTTTTAGTTATGGACTAGCAAAATAAAAATTGGGATAGGGTCCATTATATGATCTCCCCCCTCAAAACTGGACATGAAAGTTTCCTCTCATCCGGCTCAAGTAGTTATATCAAATAAAGATAAAGAAAGAGGTCTTGCTTTCAAATTCATTTAATTCTTCTTTGATTTACATTTAGATTCTTTAGTGTATTCAAAATTACGACATAAAAAATGTAAAATTCTTGAGTAGTCTACTTCCCTTCGAATGCCGGAATACTTTTTACCTTAAGTGAAAGGAATGCCTTAGAATTCATACGGGATTTATTTGTCTATGTATTGTTCCATTCGATCTTTTAGGTCTTGCGTGACCTCAATGGTTATGTCACAATATTCTTAAAGCTTATATGCGATGTATAGACTTCTGCAATCATGACATATTTGTTTACTTCAATAAATATAAAAAACCAAATTTCATATCTTTTAGAAAGATAAGAGAATGCTTAATTCGACAAAAAGGTCTTCTTTTTACCAGGTACGACTATCAATTTGATTTTTTTTTTTTTACTGAATTGATCATAGACCAATCGCCCTTTTTATTTGGGAGTATTGAATACACCCACAAGTCTGAGCTTCATGTTTCTCCTTTCAAGAGACATGTCAGATCGAGGGCATCCCAAATTGATTGAAGGGGATGAGAGTTTATCATTCTTAAAAATCAAAATTTCGATCAAATCACACATCGCAGTATACTAGGCCTTCTAATTCTTTAAGAGGTTTATCTAAAAGATTCGCAATATAACTAGGAAGACGTTTAAAATACCATACATGAGTTACATGACATGTCAGTTTTATGTATCCCATTTGATATCTTCGTATTCGAGAATCAACAAATTCAACTCCACATTGTTCACAAAATTTAGGGTCTTCTTTTTCATCTCCGATCACTCGATAATTTCCACAAGCGCAAATTCCACTCTTTATAGGTCCAAAAATCGTTTCACAAAATAATCCTTCTTTTCTAGTTTATTGGTTTTGTAATGAAAAGTATAGGGTTTTGTCACCTCTCCAACTATCTCTCCATTAGGTATTTTTTTAGTGGCCCAAGCACTTATTTGCTGAGGAGAAACTAATCCAATTCGGAGTTGTTGATGTTTATACCGATCGATCATATAAGAAACTTTGTGATTCATTCCGATTAAACTTTCTTCCTATTAATCTGGAAATTTTTCTCAGATACAAGGAAATGATTCAGTTCCGGAGCCAAAGATCGTAGTTCTCAAACAAGTAATCGAAAAGATTCTGGAGCATCTTCTGGTTTAGGTGTTGTTCCTCCAATGATAGTGGTACCAAGTACTTCTTGGCGAGCTCTAATATGAACGGATACATTGTTAAAAAGTCAATGTGTCGATTCCGACCCCCCCCCCCCCCTCGTTTTTTTAGAGAAGGCTTTTCTTTCTAACTTAATAAAGAAAGGGCTTGCTCCCCTTTTAAAAGTAAAAGAAAAATAAGTTTTGGCCCCTTTTATTAGATATTATAATCTTATAATAAAATAATAAAACAATTGATTAGGCCTGCGAGACTAACTTGATTCATTGATTTTTTATTTCATCGAGATTCAGTTGAAATGGCGATGGTTTTTTCTTGTTCCTGAATGGGCTTTTTCCTTTTTTATTCCATTTTTTAGGTTTATGCTCTACTCCGAGTAAATGTAAAAATTTGCCCGATTTTGATTTGCACATATAGGACAAATGAACAAAATACCGCGTCTTTTTTTTACTACTCCTTTTTTTTCAATTCATTTCTTTCACATGTCTTCTGTCAAATAGTCAACAAATTTTTAATTATCCTATTTGATTTGATCAACAGTTTTAAATCACCCTGTTTCATTTTTTTGTATTTTTAATAGAATTTTTATCATAATTTTTCATATCATATTAAGTAGTAATTATAAAAATATTATATATTAAATATCAATTGGGGTTTTCCTAAACGGAGCCTGGATACTTAATTTTATTAGTCCGATCATGTAAACCATAAATTTTTGATAATCTAATATCTATCTAAATACTCCCTGGATTTAATTCCACTTTATTTTTTCGCTTCGCGTTACAAATTTTTGATAATTCAACCAATCTTTTTGGGCGAAACAGAGGATATCGTGATCGAGGGAGAAAACGGGGAAATCCCATATAACCCAATATATCTGACAAGTCGCACTATATGTCAACCCAAGAGGTATCTCCTTCTCCAGGACTTCGAAAATGTACTTTTGGAACGCCAATAGGCATGAAATGAAAAAAAAAAAAAAAGAGAATGAAGTTCTCTATTTCACTTTGATGTGGAAACGTAAGACTGGGGTTTCATTTTTTTAATAATAATATCTTTTTCCTACTTTATTAATATTAATCATATTTAAATTAATCATATTTAATACATAAGGTGAATAAGATAAAATGAAATATAAAATAAAAGTAAAGTAAGAAAGAATTAATAAAAATTAAAGGAAACTTTTTACGAACGGGCTTATGAATGATGAACAACAATAGCTATATTGGTTTATATAAAATCGGATTCACCCCCATTGCGTATTGGTACTTATCGGATATAGAATAGATCTGCTTCCCTTTTTTCCAATGAATCGAATTGTTCCATTATTACTAAAAGAATAGAACAAATATTAATCATTTCTCCGAAATAATTACCTAAAAAGGGGGGTCCATAACATAGTTTTTTCCAATGCAATAAAGTTACATAGTGTCTATTTTTCATTGATAAAGGGGTATTTCCATGGGTTTGCCTTGGTATTGTGTTCATACTGTTGTATTGAATGATCCCGGTCGTTTGCTTTCGGTTCATATAAGGCATACTGCTCTGGTTGCTAGTTGGGTCGGTTCCATGGCTCTATATGAATTAGTAGTTTTTGATCCCTCCGACCCTGTTCTTGATCCAATGTGGAGACAGGGTAAGTTCTTTATACCTTTCATGACTCATTTAGGAATAACCAATTCATGGGGCGTTTGGAATATTACAGGGGGGACTATAACGAATCCGGGTCTTTGGAGTTACGAAGGGGTAGGCGGAGCACATATCGTGTTTTCTGGTTTGTGCTTCTTGGCAGCTATTTGGCATTGGGTATATTGGGATCTAGAAATTTTTTGTGATGAACGTACAGGAAAACCTTCTTTGGATTTGCCCAAGATTTTTGGAATTCATTTATTTCTTCCAGGAGTTGCTTGCTTTAAGTTTGGCGCATTTCATGTAACCGTTTTTATTTTATGGAACATACATACCAATATTCATGGATCATCCCTTTCATTACACTTCCAGTCCCCATTTTACTAGGAGTTGGGCTTCTACTTTTTCCGACAGCAACAAAAAACCTTCGACGTATGTGGACTTTTCTGAGTATTTTTTGTTAAGTATAGGTATGATCTTTTCACTCTATCTATATATTCAACAATTTTTTCTAAGTTGCATTCATTAAAATGTATAGTCTTGGACCAAAAATAATGAATTTTCTTTTGAGTTCGGTTACTTTGTTGATCCACTTACTTATATTATGTCAAAATTAATTACAACTGTTGGAATTTTAGTGATAATTATATGTCTCATGATCAAGGATATCTGAGGTTTTTTGCTTATATGGGTTTTTTAAATACTTCAATGTTAGGATTAGTTACTAGTTCTAATTTGATCCAGGTTTATTTTTTGGAATTAGTTGGAATGTGTTCATATTTATTAATAGGTTTTTTTGGTTCACACGACCTATTGCAGCGAATGCCTGTCAAAAAGCTTTTGTAACTAATCGTGTAGGGAATTTTGGTTTATTATTAGGAATTTTAGGTCTTTATTGGATAATTGGGAGTTTCAAATTTCAGGATTTGTTCGAAATATTGAATAATTTAATTTTTAAAAATAGAGTAAATCTCTTATTCCATAGTTTGTGTGCATTTCTATTATTTGTGGGTCCTATTGCTAAATCTGCACAATTTCCTCTTCATGTATGGTTCCCTGATGCCATGGAGGGCCCTACTCCTATTTCAGCTCTTATACATGCTGCTACTAGGCCAGGGCGTTTGGGTATCCGTTCGGGTTCGGTTCGGGTCTTTCGGGTTTTTGGGTTTTCAGGTCTAGGCATATAAAACTCATTCAGGTATTTTATAATTTCGGTTCGGTTCGGTTCCATCGGATTCGGTTTGGATCCGGGTACCCAGAAAATCATAAAACAAAAATAAATTTTAGTTAATTTGAACAAAAAATTGTTAAATTTAGACAAATATAGCAAGAAATTTTGTATATTTCGTTTATTTTTGGATATTTTAGCTATTTTGGTCTAAAACTAACCAATATATTTGTGTTTGTAATTATATTTTTGTATAATTTTTTATATTAAGTCTAAATATAAATAATATTTTTGATATATAATTGTAGTTTGGATATTTTGGGTACCCATTCGGTTCTCGGTTCGGGTCGGGTTCGGTTCCGGTTCTTCGGGTATAGATGTTTAGGATCCATTCGGGTATTTCGCCGGTTCGGGTTCTGGTTCGGTTCCTCTTTTTCGGTTCGGGTACGGTTCGGTATTTTGGTTCCGGGTTTTTTGCCCAGGCCTAGCTGCTACTATGGTAGCGGCGGGAATTTTTCTTGTAGCTAGTCTACTTCCTCTTTTTATAGTTATCCCTTCTATAATGTATATAATATCTTTGATAGGTATAATAATCGTACTCTTAGGAGCTACTTTAGCTCTTGATCAAAAAGATATTAAGAGAGGTTTAGCCTATTCTACAATGTCTCAACTGGGTTATATAATGTTAGCTCTAGGTATGGGGTCTTATCGATCTGCTTTATTTCATTTGATTACTCATTCAGTCATGCTTATTTGAAAGCTTTGTTGTTTTTAGGATCTGGATACGCTGATGGTAAATATTATGAAACTACTTTGTGTGTAGTGCGAATTATTGACGACATTTTGTTCACTTTTTCGTAAAGATAAGAATTTGGATTAATTCAATTTACGATTTGGTAATTGGTGATACCATTATTTGAATGGTACAAGACATTTTCTTCAATATAACATTGATAACTTATAATACTTATGTGTAGCAAATGTAAACGATCTACATACGCAAACTCCAGCATTAACGAGTTGCCAAATCATAACGCAAAAAATTAACAAGTGAAAGAGATAGTGAACACCTATGAAGCATATGGTGTTGTAATTTTACAATGAGCTTCCTTCAGTTGCTCTTGGTGGACCACAAATGCTGAAAAGTGTATGTGCTGTTTGCGCTTGCCCATTAATAGATTTTTTTACTCCACAAGGATTTACCCGTCCATCTTTCTCAGCG
The DNA here is from genome assembly GCA_030180135.1 of Orychophragmus violaceus. Classification (NCBI taxonomy): domain Eukaryota; kingdom Viridiplantae; phylum Streptophyta; class Magnoliopsida; order Brassicales; family Brassicaceae; genus Orychophragmus; species Orychophragmus violaceus. Next base: position 33,033,833 of record CM058231.1, on the reverse strand, counting down.
GCTTGTGATAATTAAAGACAGTGAGGCTAAAAACACTTAAATAAAGAACATAAGACGAATTTATAAACAAGGATTGTTAAAAATGTCACTTTCACTGAGAAAATATATAGTTATATTCATCTGTTGAGATCTCCCGAGGTCGCAGTGCTTCTGCAGTCCTTTGGAGTGTTGACCATGTCTTTCATCCATCGTTGACAGATATCCTCGAAAAAATGTTTACGAAGAAAGTTATGGATGGTTTGGTAATGTCTAAAATGATAAAAACACTATCTTGTAAACGCTCATACAATCAAACTTAACAAAACACAGAGGGTAGTTAAACAGAGACATCAAACTCAATTGCTTGCTAACTATAAGATTAACATCCTAACCATCAGACTCTAATTCATCAAACACTCATTAAAAACAAAACAACCAATTATCCAGGATGTGGAGACCATATTGAAGCTGAAAGAGGAATATACCAGTCGTTTACAACCTGTAGAACCAAAATTAATTGTTCTAACACAAGCAAACGACAAGAAAATCATAAGCAAACCAACAACCAGACTCAGAAGCAATCCCGTTTCAAAAGTGAAGCAAAACAGAAGCAAACTAAACGGTTTAACACACACCCTAACGTCATATCTTACATGTAGCTATAAGCCTTGTATCACAGAGGGTTTCTTGATTGAGAGATTCAAAGAAGAATTTGAGAGGGTCGATAGGGTTTCGGCCAAAGTTAGCGTTGAAATTGAGAGCCTCGAATAAGAGATTGAAAGAAGAGATATTAGTTTGAGGTGGGTGGCCATAGAAGAGGATTTGGAGAGAGATTAGCGAGATGATTCAAAGGAGATTTCGGAAAAGGGGAAGAACATAATAAAATCAGGGTTTATCGTAACTGAGGAATTCTCGACACTTTGTCGAAAATTATTGGGTGTAGGCGGGTGATTGAAATGTTTTGGTTATCAATTTGGGTTTTGGTTTCCCATAATTTTTTTTGGAATATTTTTTGAATTTTTACCCACTGTACGAGAAACGTAGTCGTAATATATTCTTTTTTTATTGTCTCCAAATTTAAATTCATACTTATCTATATTATTTTTTGTCACAAACATTTTTTCACAATCCATGTTTATAAAGACTCTAAAATACTTATCTATTAAAAAAGCTTCTTGCCGGTTTTGAAACTCTAAAATTAAAAATAGTACATAGAAAATTTTAAGAAATAGTTTTGGGACTTGAATGTTAAAGCAAAGATGAAACTTTAGATTTTGAGGTTTTAAGGTTTCATTTGGAGAACATACATAAAACATGGCATTTTGGTAATGTCCCCATATATGTATCATACAAAAATGCAATTGTATGGTGCTAAGGAAAGGGAAATATATATAAAATGAGTAGAATCCGTAGGATATATCCCATAGAGGATTATCCTAGGATATTCTCTAATTACTGTAACATGAGCATATAATATCCTACACAATCTATTAAACATAGCATTTCTGAATTATCTTAATCAAACATATATAGCGAGATGAATTGGTTGGTGTGCAATATTGTTATCGGTTTTATGATGGTATGAAAACTTAAATTCTGATTTTGTGAACTTTCTGCATACCTAATTTATTGTTTGCATATATATGTACTATCATGCTAAGGGAATTTGATAATATCGGTTGTGATGAACATTTAATATTCTTCTTTTCTTCTGGTCTTTCGTTTAGGGTTTAGAGCTTAGAGTTTAGGGTTTAGAATTTAAGGTTTATGGTTTAATGTTTGGGTTTAGAGTTTAGGTATAGGGTTTAATATTTACTTTATTTAGGGTTTAGGATTTAATGTTTGGGTTTATGGTTTAATGATTGGGTTTAGGGTTTAGTGTTTAGGATTTAGGATTTAATATTTGGGGTTTAGGGTTTAATGATTGGGTTTAGGGCATCTCCATCCAAGCACCTCACTTTGAAGGGAGGAAATCCTAAAAATTAGGATTTGAGGGTGGATTTCTTCAACCATAAACCCTCAAAAAAATCTTTACAAATTTGGTCATTTTCATTTTAGCCCTTGATATTGACAAAAATTATTAATAATTATAAAAATTCTCACAAACACATATGAACACATACATTTAATATATTATACAATACACAATATTACATAATAAAAGATAATATAGATTACATATATAATAATAACACACAGAAACACAAATTTTACAATGTTATATATAAAATACTGAATTTACTGATCCATTATTTCCATAATGCTCTCACATATGCTCAATCAACGCATTCTCAAGTGATAAGATATTACTAACATGCAAATTTAGAACCTGTCGATGATAAGATAAAGACCAACTAAGAAATAAAAAGAAGTTTTGAGGTTTTGATAATGAAAACTCAAATTTAAGGTTTCACTATTTAAATTTCAAAATTTAGGATTTGAGGGTTATTTGGAATGGCAAAAACCTCAAATTTTGCAGATTCGAGGGTTAGTTGGCGATGCCCTTGACTGTTTAGAATTTAGGGTTTAGGGTTTCGTATTTAGGGTTTAGGGTTACTCCTTCTATTGTGGTCAAATGTATGATATGTGTTAAATGGTATAATTAATAACCAAGTTTACGTTAATCCGGTTAATAGTTAAGTTTTTAATTTATTTGAGTATTTCACTGTTTTAAGTGTTACTTTTCGGATGCAATAACGCTGAACCGTTAAACAAAATACTAGAAAATTATGTTTACAGGAAAACATCTAATGTGAAATTAGCAAAACATACATATATACAACATCACTGATTACAGCGAAATTGGTACAAGTTGTTTGCTATCATTTTGCAGAAGAAAGCGGTCTGCATAATCCAGAAATATTGGTCGCAAACGACGTTTTCCATTGGCCACCCAGAGCACCACGGGTGGTATTTAGAAAATCGGCAGATGCGCACACGATCAATATCGTTTTCGTTACTTTTCGCTGTGAATCAATCAGGAATCAATCTTCCCCACACACCATGGTCGAGATGAGGTAGTATTCTTCATAGTTGTGTTGCATGTTCTTGAGTAAATTCATATCTACCAAAGATTTTATCATCTTTGTCTTCCCTGAAGAATTTGCGTATGATACCATTCGTATAGTTGCTTAAGATGCATTCATCTTTTGCATCAGCCATTATGTGTGCGAGTCCTTCATATCTCTTGTTATCGAAGAAGAAATCTGAGTAGGATGGTTGATGTGTTGCCTGCGTCGTAACAACTTTCATTGAATTTTCTCCAGTCAAAACCCAGAGCCCAAACATAGTATTCCATCTCTATTAGATTAACATATTTGAAGAACTCATGTGCTTCCGTCTTCTCCTTCAAGGCTTTGCAAGCTAACTTTGAATGATGGAGATCTTGCATGTTCCGTTCGCAAATACGGGCGAGTATCTTCGTTATCACATCATCAGGCAACGCTAGAAGGTTGAATGGGTTGATTGCTTTCCGTTTTCTTGTTACTGAACGGGTTTCGTAGCTGGTCGTATCGTCGCCATGGCCAGTACGCATAAGGCATATGCATATTGTTGTAGTTTGGGTTAATGAATCGGTGGCTTCAAGATATTAAGAAGGGGTGTTAATTAATCCTTAATTTGATTAAATGAGTTTCTTCTTCTTTATAACCTTACATAAAGACACGACCATTCATTTTTCCCACACAAATAATTAATAAAATAATGAACCGAAAAATCTACTTAACTTTAATAACCTAGATTATTGTGTATTTGGCAGTTCCCTAGATAATCAATTGTTCACTAAATGTCGGTTGCGAGTGTGCTGAAAGGTGAATGTAGACCTTATATGTTAAGTAGTAACTATTAACATACTTTATGTCAGATCTTGTTAACATAGTGGCTGATGTCAAAAATTCGCAAAATATGTTTACAAGAGAGACCTCATTTTTGAGGTTTAATAATACTTTTAAATAACTATAAAACATGTACTAAAATATTACAAAAATATTACTTCATAAAATGTTACACTAAAATATTAAATTACACCAAATAGTGATAAAAAATTACAAATTAGAATCTGAATTTATGTTCAATAAAATTCAAATCATTCAATAAAATATATGTTCGTTATACTCTCAAATATGATTAACCAATGCATTTCGAAGTGATAAATGAGTTTATATTTTTTTATCTTAAGATTACAAAATAAAAAATGTTGAAATTGGACAATTTCATAAAATATATAATTATTTAAGTTTTTGAGGTTTTTTTAGGAGATGCTCTAATTGGTGGTTGATATTGATAGCTATGAACTATATGTCATGCAAGACCAAGGATGTTGTTGGTTCTTTAAATGATGTCATGCAAGATTTATTTACATGAACCGTAAGATCTTTAAGCATCTAATTCATGAGTTACAAGTGTGAGGGTAAGTGTCAAACATTAGTTCTTTAATATGCCATGTATAACACTTTAGTTCATGACTAAGTCATTAAAAACGATAATACTAAACCATTATGTGTACGGGGAATCAAACAGTTATTTTACATTTAATCGATAACAAAGTTAATGTACGTGTAATCTTATAAGGCCCGCCAAATCCAAAACATTTACCGCGCCTAAATTACCATAACCCGCCAATACCCTAACCATTATAACCTCTCTCAAATTCAGAGAGTCTCTCAAATTTATTTCGTCTTCCATTTATTTCTCTCTACAAAAAATTATTGCAAAAAAACAATGGCTCAACGGCAATACAAATTCCTTTCGAAGATCAACAAGCGACGACGAAATGGAGTTTGAGTTTGAAGGTTCTACGGTCTTGAATGTTTCAAGGGATCTTCACCAGCAAGTATAACTTCCATTTATTTCATGTAGAATATACTTAGAATATCACAAAGCTGATTTGTAGTAAATATTGACTGAAACGAGTCATTGGATTGTGTGGTCAATGGCGATCTTGTTGTTAGGTTGGTGAGGGCATGGGGCAAAATTCTGAATGGGATATTGTTCTGCTTATTCAAGTGCTTTAATATCGTCAAACACATTGGTGGTATGATGAAATTTCAAACCTTTTTGTAAATTTGTTCCAGTTACTGTAGAATGAAAAATAATTAAAATTTCTTTGTTGGTTAAGGTTGGTGAGGTTTGAGGCTATTCAGCGAGCTTCTAAGATATGCTTTGATGTGTATAAAGTTGAAGAGTTCCGTGATTTTTTCAAGAGGTATTATTTATCTAACACCTCATAATCATATACTATAGATGTTTATATTTTTTGGGATCTTATGTGTTATTGTTTTAATATAATTTTTTCCTTTATGTACCCTACGCCTCTCCTATGTTAAGAATGATGGGTGTGGTTTTTTGGATTTGCGAAATGAAGAACATACTTATGGTTTATGAATATATGTTAAATTTGTATTTATAACCTGAACTTTGTTTATGTTTTTTTTTTGTTTAACAACATGGTTTTCTTTAGTAATTTAGTGTTTTTAATTGTATTGCATGATATCCAAATATTGTAAAAATAATAAATCATGACCATAGTATTTAATAACATAAATAGTTTGGGAAAAATATACTAATAATGATGTAATTGGTACTTATGATACTTTAAAAATTGTTCAATGATATTAAACTTGAAAATATTATGCACGATTATAAATAAAAATTTTAATATTTTAGAAATTCCGCGCATCTACCCGGCACCTAAACCAAATAAACTTCATTTAAATTGCTATTTAGTTTTACAAAATGTATTTGTTTCCATTTGTTATAACTTAAACATTAAAGATTCAAACATTGCCGATATATATTAAGTTTTTAAAACAAACATAAAGCAGATCACGCGATCCTGTAACCAAAAAAAGATAAAAGTTTAAAAAGGTCTACTAAAACAGAAACATGATTTAGAAGATGAAATGTGACATAAGATCTTCTTCAGGATATTGCTCGGGTACCGGATTTGGAAAGCTACAAAGACAGAAATTCATGTACTACTTCAAGATATATAACAGCATAACAAATAAATGAGTTAAAATAATTTTATGAACACAACATGTTGAGGAATCGAACAAAGTCAGGATTCTCAGTTTGATCATAGATAATTTTTGAAAGCTCTTCTACTCCTTTAAGCCAAGTATAACCTAAGTTATAACAACCAAGAACAAACTTCATAAACATTGAATACAATGGAGAAATTGCTATACGAGTCAATCCTAAACCTAAACATTTGATACACAATACAATAATTTCATCTAATTACCGATTCAATTTCAATGCCTACCCGATTCTCGTCTTATGTAGAAGCATCTAAGAATTACAAAGACATGTTTATCTGCATCCTTTCAAAACATTTTGATTAATTCTTCACCATCTTTCTCAATCAATAAACACTGAAGACTCTGGAAGCTAGTAAAAAAAAAAAAATTCCTAACTATTATTAGAGACAAACTACAAAACAACTCATCAAAATATAGGAATAAGAATAGCTCACTTTATGTCACGAATGGTAAACTGCAACTTTGGTCATGCCCAATAATTTTGGAGATTTCCAACATGGGTTACAATGCCAAGGACATCAGAATGGTGAAAAATATCATTTTGACAACACATGCAAATAACATGATTATTATAATCCTAAGCACAAAACAAATATATGTTTCAAGTTACTTTTAGGTTAAGGATCATAAAATTTCCGATCTAATATATCTGGAATCGATGTGCAAACCATAGCATGACCTTCCGAAATATTATCATAAGTCACACATAAAGATGTATGTAACGTGAAAACCAGCTTGAATTCGTGAGGGGTCAAGGAAGGATAATGTGGTGAAAGAACAACTTGAGCATTTTTAAGTTTAAACCAACGGCCCTCAAACCAAGTTGGCCACTAGAATTTATCAACAACATAGGCATGAACAGATGCCTCTATCTTGATACCCTAAATCAAGAAATGATTCGCTTAATAAAACATGCAATAATAAAAAGACAACAACTGAAAGATGAAAAAAGAGGTTACCTCTTCATCGACCAAAATCATTGAGATTTTAGTATCTCCAACGGAAGAAACACACATCCATACACGCCAGAGGAAAACTTTTAGATCCAAAAGATATGGGACATTTTTGATCTAAGAAATTTTTCGGATAATCTGAAGAGACATGGTTTATTCTCGCTGATGTTTCGCACAAAATCAAGAAAGCAAGTACTTTTTCGGTAAACAGTAGAATATGAATCGTCTAGGGCAAGAATCTTAATAGTGTCTAAAGTTATGAGTAAAAGGTGCAAAGACCAAAAGAGACAACCCTTGGTTTAGTTAATAAGTTTAGGCCTTAACCGCTAATGATAGTTTTTATTATCTTATTATTATTTGAACCATGATAATAATAAGAAATCAATACCGTTTCGTTTTTTGTATATATGAAACAAATCTGCAAAATCAAAAATAGTATAATATAAAATGGTACTCAAACGAGCACCATTTTATAATATTTCAAGGTTAACATGTTTATTACAAGTTGGAAAAAGCGATTATACACATTGAATATTACAAGTATAGATTAGCTTTGATAATCAATTAATATTATTAGCATATATAACAAAACTATCTTATATTATTATTACTAAATCAAAAAACATACTATATGATATGACTCATACCCGAGTACTTTGCGACACGAATAACGAGTCGCATATTAGTCGTACAAATAGCGACAAATTAACGACTTTATTACTACTATAAATGGAGAAGCAAATTAGTCCCCAAAATAGTGATTAATTTGCGACTTATAAACGACCCTTCACCGCAGACACATCATATTCACCAAATTACCGACTATTTTGCGACTAATATTTCCGGTCTTTACAATAGTCGTTAATCAGTCGTAAATCGGCGACTCAATTGGCAACAACCATGTTTGGTCGTATATTAGCGACTAATAGACGGCCATATATTTGTAATCTCAAAGTAGTCGCAATTGTGTCCCTAAATAGTCTTCAAATGTTACGACTACAAGTATAGTCGCAGGTTGTAGTCGCAAAAACGATGTTTTCTTGTAGTGTAAAATAAACCTACAAAAACATATTATTTAAATTCGTTATATATTGTATACAAAGCCCTTTTTATAAATTCATAACGTAAATGATGTCAGTATGACGTGTCTCCAGTAGTAAACATCTTGTACATATCTACGAGAAGATAAACTAAATCAGTTAAAGCTAAACTATAACAAATAATCTTATGAAACTTATACATAAATACCAACAATATCAATCATATATGTGAAAAATGGAAAATAAAAAAATGATCATAAATAAGTACTAAAATACATTTTCAAAAAAAAAAAATGTAATAGTAGACTTCTTGGAATAAGCCAATTTCTCAATTTCATTAGAAAAATTATTCATGCATATATATATGAAATAAACATGTCAAACTCACTCACAACAAAGTATATTACCTAAACCAAATCTACAAAAAAATAACTTCCAAATTCATTATATATTGTATACAAAATCTTTTTCTAAATTAAGGACTTGAAAATGATGTGAGCATAATGTGTAGGGAGTAGACTTCTCATACATATCTATCATGGTCGATTTGTTCACGAAGTCTTAAATGAGGTTACTTTTGCAATTAAAATCAAGTAGTATACTTCGTAGAGAAGTCTACAAAAGTGAAAGAGTTAGATTTGCATTTTACCAAAATTTGACTTTTTAGTAATAGACTTCATTAAATCAAGTTGACTACCAATTGTAGATTTCTAGGTGTAGTCTACTAGGGAAGTCAACTGCAAAAAGGATCATTTTTGAAATTTAAAATCATAAAGTAGACTTCTATGCAAAGTCTACCCGATTAAACTTCCAGCAAAACACTATTTTGTGTTAGTTATGGGTTGACCAAAAAAACATCAAAATTAATTGTAGACTTTTCTCGAAGTCTACTACACTGGTCAACTCTCCAACATTCGGTCAACCCAAAACTAACCTAAAGTAGAATTCGTGAGGAAGTCTACCTCCAAAGTCAAAGATTGGTCAAATACAAAAATGACGTATTCCTTCCAGTAGACATCCATCGCAAACTTCACGAAAAATACTTTGACTAAATCAAATGCAAAACTAACCCAAAATTTACAGAAGACTTTAAAGAGAAGTCTACTTTACCTTTTTGTTTTCAAAGAGATGTAGTAGACTTCTGGAGACTAGAAAAGAAGTCTACTGCCGAAATTTTTTAAAATGTCAATTCCAAAACTAACTCAAACGTTGACCAGTAGACTTCTAGATTTCTCAACGAAATCTACTATCGCGACACATATCGGAAAGAAAATTCGAAACTTAGCCGTTGCGAATGCAATAAACTCCGAAAAGGGTCAAGATCCAAGAGAATCAAAAATTTTAAAACTAAATTAGAGAGTTTTTGGGATGAAAATAGAGAGGATTGAGAGGAATATGAAGTTTGAGAAACAAATAATGAGTTTTAGAAGGTTAATTTAAGCTGGTTGAACCATTTACTGCATAAAACCGGTTGTTAATGGTGATTGGAAGAATTGATGATGATGACATTTTCGTAAATACGAAGTGGAAAAAATGTTGCTTGGGTAATTTGACATACCCAAATTCAGAGTATACTTCTCTGACAAGTTTGATTCGTAAATAAGTGGAATAGTGGAGATATTATCGGTAAGAAATAGCAAAAATTGAGGAACCACATCTTAAAGATCACTTTTGCATTTGACCGTAAATTGTGGGTCACTTGTGAAACCAGTCCAAACAATTATGGGTTTCATGTTAATCCAATTTATAACGAATATGTATTTGTATATTGATATATCTTATAAATATCATGTTTTTGGAAATAAAAAACATATTGTATCATTTATAAATAAAGGTGTTAGACTTTAGGGGAAAAAATATTTATTTATCATGTATTTTCTTTTTTGAAAGTATATCTAATAAATTCTTTTTAAATACGAAGATGAGTGGTCGATTAAAAAAACTATCGGATACCTCTCAAAGTCTTGCTCATTTTTATTTCATGCTTATATCGTATCGTATGCACGTTTAAATTCGAATAATTTCAAGCTTCATGCTTTATGTTTATTAATAAAACTATTATTTGGACGACATACTAGTCATGCTTTATGTTTATTAATAAAACTCTTATTTGGACGACATACTACCAGGGCCGTTCCAACATTATTATAGGTCGTAAGCGAGATTAAAAATGGTGCCCTCTTATGAAAAACTCAACATATCCAAGAAACAAAACATTAAAAAACAGAATTCGAAATGAAAAACTCAACGTCTCAAAGAAACAAAACATGAAAAAGACCAACTAGAATTTTTCATAACATCTAAAATTATAAAAATGTTTACCAAAATACTAATTCTTGAAGATGATCCTCCTTGCACTCTTTCCTGCAAAATCATCCATCAAAGTAGCATAGTCGAGTTTTGCAAGCATCGCTTTCTCAATCGACAATATGGCTAACCCATTTAATCTCTCTTGTGACATAGTAGACCTCAAATAATTCTTGATTAGCTTCAATTTAGAAAAACTTCTTTCAGCAGAAGCAACTGATACTGGAATGGTCAACAATATTCGGTAAGCAATCCATGTATTAGAACAACCTCCTATTCTTTTCAAAAAGTCTAGCACATCAATAGGTTTCACAACATCTTCTGGTAACACTTCCCGTATAACTTTTAGTTCCATAAACAAATCACCTCCATCTATATCAGAATTCATACCATGCTTTAGAGAATCTTCAAGGTTCAAGCATGATGCTCTCAAGTCTTCATCACTTGCTGATATCAGTTTCTTTAAATCAAACAAAAATCCAAAAGTTTGCTAATACCTTTGGAATTGTTCAAACCTTGACTCAAGAGAAACTAGAGCTTGATCAATGAGTGTGAAGAAGTAATTAAACCTGAAATCATCCTCTGGTGATAAATCCATATTCTCATCCACTTGTGCAGAATCGTCATCAAAATGCTTCTTTCTTCTAATCAGCCTCTTCTTTTTCACAGGAAATCCAGCTTCTATCTTCATAGCCTCTGCAATTCTTACAGCCTCAGAAATTGCTTGTTCAAATCCCGTCTCTCTGTATTTCTTGAAGTATGAAACAAGTCCTTTCAGTTCAATAAAAGCAACATCAATATCAATGTCCACTGATTGTAAAGTCTTGCTCACTCTGTTGACAACAGCTAGAAGATCATATCAAATAATCATACCAAAAAGAAACTCAAACCCTCCAATTCCATATGTGTTTCACTTATAGCAAGAGATTCAGCTTCACTTCTTGTTTTTGGATAGTCGGTACTATCAGCCAAGGAAAGTAAAACTTCTTGTATTTTAGGAGCCTGAAACCGTATTGCTTTGACACTTTCTAGATGGCTCTCCCAACGAGTTTGAGATAGAGATTTAAGTGTTAAACCGTCCACATTCTCTTTGAATATATCCCACCTGTTTGTTGAAGATGCAAACAAACAATATATTCGCTGAATAATTCCAAAAAAAGACACAGCCTTTGTGGAAGAAGATGCTATATCACAAAGCACAAGGTTGAGGCTATGACAAACACATGGTGTGAAGAATGCTCTTGGATTAATTTCCAGCAACCTTCTTTGTACTCCCTTATTTTTTCCTTTCATGTTAGATCCGTTATCGTAGCCTTGTCCCCTCACATCATCAATCTCTAACCCCAGATCAACCAATGCCTCTTGAACCGTAGATAATAACCCTTTTCCTGACTTATCATCCACTTTCAGATATGTCAAAAAGAATTCCTCAATCTTAGTTGGCATTGAAGAAACATCTACGCATCAAATAATCAAAGTCATCTGTTCTTTATGACTAATATCTGGAGTACAATCAAGAATTATGGATAAGTACTTCGACGCATGAATCGTCTTTATGATCATACGTCTAATCTCATTGGACAACATAGATATCAACTCATTTTGAATCTTGGGACTTAGATAATGAGAATATACCTTTGTTGCTTCAGATCGCCTAATATGCTCTCTCATAATTGCATCAAACTCTGAAATCATTTCAACAAAACTCATAAAATTTCCATTTCTTTTGTAACGCCCCTTTCCCATTATCCGCTGACCGACGAGTTGACCGGTCAACAATCAAACAAGAACATAACCAAGTCGAACCCGAGCAAGTCAAACAGAAAAGGTTTGTCCCAAGACGAAGCCAGAGACATATCGGTTTGAGACAAAGGCTCGCACTAACCCATCTTTGACCCCGCTATCCTCACTTCCATGATACAAAGCTTTGCAACTTGTACCATTTCCATGAATTGTGTCGGTTCGGACTAAACACAATATCAAGGAAGCGCATTCATTTCTGAGTAATCAACGTTACATACAACGTTTAACAGTCTTTACAAAACAATTTCCATTAATAAAATGATCATCGTGTTGCAACACATAATGGTACTAAATCGTACCAAAAGCCGAACCGAAATAAAACTCCAAAAACGTAGAATCAAAATCCCGCCACAAGCAATCCCGAAACTACACCGATGATGTCCTGTCGCTGCTTAACCTGAAAACACAAAAAGAGTCTAATGAGCGATCTAAGATCACCCAGCGAGACGGCTCCCCACTACGACTGCTAGTCTATCTAGCATCTACAAATTTCCGTCCCCAAAATCCCAAAATAACAATCAATGCAATAAACAGTCGATCACGCACTACCACGTCGTGTCGAACCCACAACACACAATCATTCAAATAAAAACACCGTCACCAACACAAGAGTAACCAAGGGAATCGAGTTCACTGCGGCACATGCTCTCGATTGGAACTCGATCTATCTATCGCGCAACACCAACAATGCGAACACAACACTGGGCCCCTACGATCTCGGTAACTTCCACGGGTTCTCACCGTTACCGACATGGTAACTAACCCACGACTCCTAGACGTCAACACGAAGTCCAACGGCTAGGACACTGTTCTCAGCCCATCGATACGCAGTGACTCAAGTTACCTCGGCTAACCAAGTTTCCATGTGATTCGGCCCTAGGACATGACCCCGTATTCTCCGAATCACACACCTACCGGCGTCACCCAGTAGGTTAACACCATAACTAGCACCACTGCCCGAAGGCACGTGTCCGATCAGGTAACTACCCGAGGATCCAATCGGGTTGGAAGTACCGGAACGTAACCAAACACCTAGACTTGCGGGATCTAACGCATCCTAGAGTCCTAGTGCAGAAATGTAAACACGCAGACTCGCTCGGACTCTAGCAATAATCCACAATCAATAATCAACAACATTCTCAACACCACATCCCGCAAGTCTGCACACACACACACAACAACACCACAGCTCTGACTCGGCACCACACCGAGTCAGCAACCATGACTTAACCGGTCCCGTGACCAAGTTAAGTATCCACACGGATTGCTCGGCCCAACACCGAGACAATCTAAAAGGCCTGCACAACAAAGCACAACAACCACACAACAACAACACAACAACAATCACCACACACACAGGCCTCTTAGGGTTTCTAAAGTCTTTTAACCAATTCACGTCCGCTACCTTGGATTAGCGGATTGCTAACCCGTAGAAGGCCCATATCTCATTAACGTCTGCTACTTTGGATTAGCGGATTGCTAACCCGTAGACGGCACACCAATCTCACGCTTTACACATCATCTCTTACTTATGTCTTATATGTCTTTTAGTCACTCCTCGATCCGTCGGTTAGAGCTAGCAGCTTGCTAAACTCCCCGACGTCTCATCATTCATTTACTTTATTCATTTCTTCTCTAAAATTCTTATTAAACCTCATCCCGATATCCATCCATACACTATACGTTGGTTAGGTTTAATTCCATCTTTTAACACCGTCTTAATTCCCGTACTTAGATTTATTCGATATCGTTCTTTACATACGTATATATGCATATACGGCCCTATCATGCCACGACTACAAGCATGCAACAACCAACGGTTCTATCAACCTAGCAGCACACAACCGGTTTAGTCCATTTAATTCTTACGATCCTATCATGCGTCTTAAACCCTAACCGGTTTATCGTTAATCCAACCATTCAATTCTCAAACACAATAAAATCACATATGGGTATGCAAACCCTAATTCTATGGTTTCTCATTTCCCGATCTACATGCTTCATCTACGGTGTTTGAGCCGACTCACCGTGATTCGGTCGGAATGAATGGCACGGATGCGGATACGACTTCCCGAGACCCCGAAGTAAACCCGAACCTCTCGAACACCCGAATACGCACTCTGAAGCTTCCCGAACACCCGTACACAAACCGCAAATGCAAAACCGACCGTAGTCAACGCATTGACCGGCGTTGACCACGGCGTTGACTTTGACCTCCGGTTGACCGTTGACTTTGACCGTTGACCGAGCTTGAACCGGTTGACCCAATCTGAACCAACTGAACCACCTCAATCGAACCAAACCAACTGAACCGGTCTAAATCAAACCGGTTAGGTTAAACCGGTTTAGGTCTAATTGTTGACAAGTTTGACTTAACCGTTGACCAAGGCTTAACCAAGCCTAACCAACCCAATTCTTGAACCAAACTGATGCTAAACCACCCATAGTGAACCGGCAGAGGAGAGAGACGGCGGAGGAAGAATTCCGGCGACTTCTCCGGCGTTGACCGGCGGTGGTCCGGCGTTGACCGGCCGGTTCACCCCTTTTTCCGGCGACTCATGTGACGATCTACCTATCAAACTGATCGGAAAGAGGAGATCTATGCATCTAGAGCTTCAAAACGTCCAGATCTGATGCAGGATGAGAGAGATACACCCAAACCCTAACCGAAACTGATCTCCGGCCAGATTCTGGCGATCTCCGGCGACGGCGGTTCTGATTGGCTGGATGGAGGTTGTAGAGGACGAGGAGAGGAGTCCACTGGGCTTTGCAGAAGTGGGTTAGGGTTTATATTGAGGGAGTTTTGATGTTTTTGGTGATTGAAGGTATGAAGAACACTTATGGTGTTCTTGAGGTTTCTTTTGAATCTTCAAGAGGATGGATGAATTTCTGGGTTTCTTGGGATGAATTTAGAGATAAGGGAGAGCTCTGGTCGTGGGTGAGGCTAGAGAGAGAGTGGAATGCACAAAAATGAGTTTTTGGTGTAAGAGGTGGATAAGTCTTTACATGCCACCTCTTCATATGTGTTTGACACCTCAAGAGGGAAGGCTGGCGACCTTGTGGTGAGACACCTGTCTCTAAAGCTTCTCCTTATCCACAAAAATCAAGCCCAAAACCGGCCCAATTCAGTTTCAAACCCATCTTGCAAATTCTTCTCAGTTTCTTCGGTTTCATGATCATTGTTTTAGAAAATACTTCATTATTCCTATAAATCCCAAAACCCCCAAAATCTGACTCTCCCTGATTTTAAATGAATTTATCAACTTTAATCACTTCATTTGGAGTTTCCTAGCTCCGGTTATGAATTTCCGAAGTTTTTCCGGTTTTCTCGGTTTTCACTCCGATAAGCCGAAAAACCCGTTTGTGCTGCGTTTCTTCCAAGTCTAGTCTTGTAAATGTTCTTTATGTATTAAAACAAGAACATTTGGCCCGTATTGGCTTCCGTCTCGAACTTTGGAAAAATTACGATTTTGCCCCTGGGTTTGGCAAAATTACAATTTTGTCCCTGTTGACTTTTCTTCTGCCCGTTGACCATATTTTTGAATACAGGGTATTACATATTTCCTGGCCAATCTTGTCATTATCTCCTCGAAATGCTAAATTGTTTTTAGCTAGAGTCTTCACCAATGCAATTATCCTTATCAGTACTTCTCTCCAATGATTTTTCTCTCTTTCTTCTTGAACATGCTTATCAATCGTTTGATTCTTTTGCAGCCTGAACTCTAACTCTGCCCAACGAGTCATACAAACAATGTGATCATAGCTGCCTTCATGTTCTTTGAGTCACTTTGAAAGATTTCTCCAGTCACTGTACCCGTTAGTTGCTATGTAACCACCAGTTTTGTCATGTCTAAACAACTTACAACAGAAACAAAAGACTTTGTCCAAAGCTTTTGAGTAAATCAACCATCTTCTATCTTGTTTCTCGCCATTTATCATATCTCTGGTGTAGAATGATAGAGAGAAATGTCTACCAATTCTATCTTTGGGAAACCGATAGTTAGTTGATAGCCTTGTCGAAGGACCCTTTTGAACCAAAAAATCTCTTAATTTCATGTCAATGTTTCCCCAATTTCCTGGATCAGATAAATCAGCAGGTACTTCTTCATTCTGTCCACTTGTGTTCTCCTCATTGAAAACATCATCTTCTTCTTTCTCTTTGTCTTGAAACTCATTTACATCCTTAAGGACCAGATCAGTTGAATCCACATGTATCTCTTCAGCCTTGTCTCCTTGAATACTAATTACTTCAGATTCAGAAGTTCCAGAATTTGCAGATTTTTTCTTCGGATACTTGAAAATAGTATTGGTAGAGTCTTCTTGTATCTGCTTCTTTTTTCTTGTATCATTAGCTCCACACAAAGGAGGAGACATTCTTCTACAAAAAAAAAATTGAATTAGCATACTGTCTAGAGTCATATAAACAGATTAATTGATCCAACAGTCCCACTACAAAACCTATAATCAATATAGCAACATAATAAACAGAATAATTGCAGACATAAAAACAAAAAGCTTGGAAAAACATTAAACTTGAAGGTGAAGATACACATGAACAAAACTTTGATTTAGAAAACTAAAACGAAATTAAACAAATAAATAATAATAAAGTCACACATACCTTTCTAATTCTGAATCACTAATCACACAAAAAAAAATTCAGAGTTTTAAAAACCCTATGAAAAGCTCCGTAACTACAGAACGAAAAAAAAAGAAGAAGAGCAGAGCAATCGTCGACTTGGACGTGAAAGACCTGTCTCTCATGTGGTCATATGGGCCTTTAACATAATGGGCCTGTAACTAAAAAAAAAAAAAATGAACGTAAGCCACCGCTTCTCTTGCTTATGCGACGGAACGGCCTAGTCACAGTAAATTCAATTACGAAATTGTAGTTTTGTTGCCGCTAAGTATTACAAGGAGAAAGTGGAGAGCCGCAGAGACAATCGTTGCCGGCGAACACACTGGCCGGAAAGTCTGTCACCGGAAGCTTTCCACAAAGATGGTTTTGACTCAAGTTTAGTTTTTACAGTCCACCAACGGATGCTGGCACCATCCCGGATACAAAGTTTTTTTTTTTTTGATTAACCTGGGGGTATCCCGAACCTATGGAGGAGCTCAGACTAATCCCCAAGGGGAGGTGCAGTCCATGGATAGACCCTCTCTCCGGATATTCAAATGGGCCGAAAGGAATGGGCTCATATCCATGTAGGTGTCCTAAACAAATGTGACTTAGTTTCGCATGGTAGGAGGATCGAACCCGAAACGTGGTAGCGTCCAAGACCCGTACCCAACCACCTGACCACAAGAGTCAGAACTCCCGGATATACAAAGTTCCTTGAGAGATCCATGATTTTCAACGACTTGGTGAAATTCAGCTTCCCCAAGTCGAATCGGAGTTTGTTCCCCGATGCATGGAACGCCACCAGTCGTTCCATCCGGTTCAAGAACCATGCTGGACTCCCCGAGATCTCGTTTTCAGACAGATCGATGAAATAAACAGATTTAGTTCTCATTGGCTTCCAGTCGTCTAGGCTCATCTTGATCCCACATTTAACCAGATTCAACAAGAATAGTGTCGGCGATGACATGTCGGAATTGTCTTCGGGTGAAACTGGTTGTACGACAGATCGAGAGAGCTGATGCCATAAACGAGATTCAAGGCAGGGAACTGGCCGATTAAACAATTGTGGGAGAGATTGAGTTCCGTAAGTTTGGTCAGATTGGTGAAATCCATCGGCACGACCCCCGCGAGATAGTTATGGCTCAGATCGAGGGCCACAAGAGTCAGTGCAAGCGATGGAGGAAGTTTCCCATGAAATCTGTTGCGGGAGAGTCTGAGAAGTTCAAGCTCCGTCAAGGATTTGAAAATATCTGGGATGGTCCCAAAGAGGCGGTTAGCACCTAGACTGAGCCAAGTTAACCGAGTCAAATTGGATATCGAACTTGGGATTGGACCGCTGAACCGATTATTCTCGAGAGTGACATGTTCCAACTTGCTTAGCGCGCCGATGTTTACCGGAAGAGGACCGGAGAGACCACTATTCCAAATTATAACTTGGTTTTGATTTGGTAATTGGAAAAGGAATTTGGGAAAATATCCAGTGATCTTTTCAACATAGGTGAAGGAAACAACCTCGAGGTGCTGAAGTTTGGCCAGTGACGGTGAGATAGTCCCCCGAAGAACGCCTTGGCCAAGAACGGTTCTTCCGGAAATTCTAAGTTCGGTAACACAGTCGCCGGTGATGCAGATGACACCCATCCAGGTGCAGAACTCAGTTCCCTTCTTCCAACCGCGGAGAATTCCCGTAGGATCTCGGGTTATACCCGCTTTGAAAGCTAAAAGACCAGCCTCGTCATCCGGATGGCACGTGGCAGCTCCAGTGGAACTTAAACAAAAGAGAAAGATAAGGGTGGAAAAGATGAAGGTAGTGAAGGAGCAAGAGTTCATGGTGCTCGTGTGGTGAGACTCAGAGAAGCAACTCGTACGTAGCCTATTTATAGAGCAAAGTTTATGATAAATCATTTTCTCGCATCTTTTTCTCGGAGCATCTTTTGTTTCTGGTAAAAAAAAATATTTTTGAGAGCAACTTGTAAGTAGAGCGACCGAGACGACTCATGAACTGCGGTCATATCATTTGTTCTTTCGCATTTGTTTATTATTTCTTTTATAAAGCAATATTTTTGGGTGAAAATCACGATTTAAAAGAAAGTTTACAGGTTTAGACCCAACCATTATCATGTAGCAATAAGTGGTGCCTTAATTATCAAAAATTATTACTCCCACGATATTTTTGAAAACACTTTCTCTAGAGCATTAAGTGGTGCCGTGATTTTAAGTCTGCATGCCGAATCTGACAGGGAGGAAGAACCAAGAGAGGGTCTCACTCTAATAACTTGGCAAGCTGTAATCTACTTCATCTGTAACGAACGGAACTCTCACCTGCACCGATGTCTCTTCCGATCTACGGACTCGGTCCTCCTTGTCCTTGACTCCTTAATCCGGAACCCGACCAAATCTTTGGAAATTATGCAATACTTGCTCTCATCCGATCCTTCTCTCACTCATTATATTGACATCGATATTTATCCTCAAAGGCTCTCACATTAACCTCATCGACCGCTCTCTCTCTCTCGCTCTTCACTTCGATCTATTTGATAGTCTAAATACTCCATTCAATTCTTCAACTTTCCACCGCCCTCGGGCTGACTATTCATCTCCTATGAGACCATTATTTGAGCATCATTTCCTTGTTTAATGGGTTTGTTAAGGACTTTTTTATTTACTTGCTTTTTATTCTAAGAAACTACCATGATTATTTAACTAGAAATTATATGAAAATAATTGCACTCAACGTATCTTTTTTAAAAAGTAATTGCAGTTTCGTACCTTTTTAAAAGTGTTTGCAATCTTGTATCTTTTTTGTAGGTCTCACCGTCAAAAAGACAGATTTACCCTTATCTTTCCTTCTTTTTTGGATGGACATACATAAGTGTCATACATGTATGTCCGTCCATAAGGGGAAGTATTAGCATTGTCAAGTTTGACTATCCATGCAAAGCGTCCAGCAGGATATCATTGGTCTTATGTCGAATATACATCTATGGGTAATCATACTATGATCTATTAATGAATAATTATTTTATTTTTGAAAAAATAAATATGATTTGGTGGTTAGGCAAAGTAATTTTAAGGTGAAGAACTAGTTATATGTGATCTTTAAGGATTGATATTTGGAAAATTTGGTTTCGGGAGTGAGATAAATTACCTAAATAATGGATAGTTTTGTTTTTGAAGATAATACTCCAATAAATTATATGTGAAGATAGATATTAAGTATGTAACAAACCATGGATACATGTATGTTCGTCCATAAGGGGAAGATATTAGCATTGTCAAGTTTGGCTATCCATGAGAAGCGTCCAGCAGGATATTATTGGTCTTATGTCGAATATACATCTATGGATAATCCTACTATGATCTATTAATGGATAATAATTTTAGTTTTGAAAAAATAAACATGACTTGGTGGTTAGGCAAAGTAATTTTAAGGTGAATAACTTGTTATATGTGATCTTTAAGGATTGATACTTGGCAAATTTGGTTTCGCGAGTGAGCTAAATTACCTAAATGATGGATAGTTTTGTTTTTAAAGATAATACTCCAATAAATTATATGTGAAAATGGATACTAAGTTGGTAACAAATCATGGATACATGTATGTCCGTCCATATGTGGAAGATATTAGCTTAGTCAAGTTTGGTTATCCATGAGAAGCGTCCAGCACGTGATATGATCGTGGTAGTATCCACGAATAACAGAGATTGTGGACACCTAAACTAAACTATCCATTTGAAACTTCTGCAATAAGTTCGATTTTTTTTTTTTGAATTCCGATACATCGGCCGATTTTATCTTTTTCGGTCTGTCTATATTACCAGAAACCTCCCCTCCGACAATCTATCAACCTTCAAAAAATGGAGGGGTAAAATTAATATAAAGTAAGAAAGAGAGAGGGGGAGAAAGAAAAGGAAAAAAATAATAGGAAAAGGTGGGAAACTATCCTTGAGAGTCAGTCACGGATAAGGGAGGGATAAAACTGTCTTTATTCCGATGGGACCTACAAAAAGATATAAGATTGCAAGTGGTTTTACAAAATACAAAATTGTAACAAAAAATTTCAAAAGATACAACACATGCAATTAACACATACAAACCCAATTATATGTCCGAACAGGCGCAAAGAATTACCTTATATTTCATAGTTTTTATTTTATTTTATTTTTTATATTATAATTTTGTATAGTATACTCTAGCGTAGGTTTTTTTTGCCAACATTGGATTGTAATTTAGAAACTGGCCCGTTAAGGCCCATGATTACAGACAGCCTAAGAAGAGTCACGACCAAAATAACAATGAATCACAAAGTGGCAACTAATGCACTATCTGAAACAAATCAGTGACACGTGGTAAAAGCTGGAAGCTACTGACATGCAAGTCCGACGAACGCCGAGGAAACGCCGCCGGAACCACCAAAACCAAGTCGCAATCCCTCGCTCAGAATCCGTCTGCCGATCTTCAAACACCGCAGAAGATAAGCCGAAGATTCAGCTTCACCGAAAACTACAAACACCTTGGAAACTTCTACGCCGAGCATACCTCTGATCTGACCATAACCCACCGGAGATGTGCGTCCTCTACGAGCCAGTATAAACGAGGAGATATTACTCCACAAAAATCGGGGTCGCGGATGAAACTTGTAGAAAAGCTACGGTTGAGAAGGAAATCGGTCGAAGAAAATCGTGATATTCAAAGAAAATGAAACAGTCAGGCTATATGTCCAGATTGAAGTTAGCGAGTAGGAAGACCGAAACACAATCCAGCGAGACACTGGAAAAGGAAAATCAGGAGAAACAAAACCCGAACAAAGAAACCCAGGAGCAAAATAGAGCATATAAACATAAGAAACACCAAAAGTGACCCGACCGCCGACGAAGCCAACGGCCGGAACTTGCAGAGAAATCGAGAGTGACGGTAGAAAGAAAACGAGGAGAGAAGAAAACGAGGAGAGAAGAGTTTTTTGACCCGTACGAAGCAGACAAAAGTTCAATGTGCATCTCGAACGTATGTTAAATTTATATGAAGTATCTTATCATTTATTCTTTGATCTGTTATTTTAAATATTTATAGTCTATTATGATTCTAAATATTAAATGTTGACAGAAAAATATTAAATAACATATAATCTTTAAACTTTAACTTCTTAATATGTATACTTTTTAATTTTTTCCCTTTATAGATATATTTTTTGTTTAATAATTTGCAACTCTTTCTAGAAAGCAAGAGTAATTTAAGATTTTATCATTTTTTAATTAAATTAAAATCATATATATTAATTATGTTTGAAATGATTTTTAATCAAAAGTGGTTAATTTCCTTTTTTCTCACCTACTATGCAGCTATATGATCAAACAATTTAGTACCTTTTAAAAAAAAAAAATATTGTTTTACACAATAAATGACATATGAACGATTTAGTTATAGTTTCATACATAGATTTTTCGAGCTTTAGGTTTACAATTCGATTACTTTCTCTTTCATTTTTCCGGCAACATCAAATTAAGTGTGTTCATCTCCTGATATTTTTTTAACATTGTCTTTGATTACGTATTCAGTAACTATTTCTCCAATTCATCTTCCTCAAATTTTTATGATCAGTTATCTGATTTATTTCTGTTGACTCGAGCATCATTTAATCTTATATGAATTAGCTCTTCATTTATATTTTGATCTTTTATTTTAAATATTTATTGTATATTATAATTCTAAATATTAATTAACATATGCTGACAAAAAAATTTAAGGGGAATTTATTTATCTAGTATAAAATAATAGAGCAATTACTAGTTTAGTACTAATATTTTGACCTTTTTCTTCTATTTTATTGCCTAAACTAACCTAATAACCATTTGGAAGGAAAAAAATTACAGAATTGCCATTAATGTTTTTTTCCATGTCAGGAAAAAAAATTATTTATTTACAAAATTGCCACCTTCAATACGAATTTAAATCCGCAGCCATGTGTTGCAGATTTTTGGGGTTGCGGATTTATTTGGAAATTTACAGATTTTTGGTTGCAAATTTAAGTTTATGTGTGGCAGATTTTTTCTTTGTTGCGGATAAAATATTACTCCTTAACAAAGAGTATTGTTTTTTTTTAATTACTAAAGTAGTATGCAGTGTTGCAAATTTATTTATTTTGTTACAGATTTTTTAATTTTCTGATGATTTTATTTGCTTTTTTCCGGCTAGTGTTGAAGATTTTTTTATGAGTTTGAAGTTTTTTCAAGAATTTGTGGATTTAAACTACATATTTTATTTTTCAGTGTTACAGTTTTTTTCTATTTGTTGCAGATTTAAGAAAATCTGTTACAAAGAAAAAATGGTTAAAAAATTATTAAATCAATGTTATAGTGTTACATATTTACTTCATTTGTTATAAATTTTTAATAATTTTCTACAGATTTTTTAAATTTACTAACGTGGCATATTTTGAATTTTTTTTTTTTTTGCAGATTTGTTAGTTGTTTCCTTATTTACTATTTAGCAATAATTTTTTTATTTAAAATAAACTTAGGCAGAAATATTAATTTTTAGAAAGTGATTTCTGAAACTTTTATTTTATTTTAATGTTTAGAGAATGATTTCTGAATTTTTAAATTTAAAATTTAATGTTTAGAAAATGATTTATAAATTTTTAAAACATAATATCTTTAGAAAATAAGTAGGTTTATAGTTTTATAAAGATATATTGAAAATTTTTCCATTCTAAAATCCCAAAAATTATAAACTAATAAATTTTTTGTAAGTAAGTACTTTATATTAATAATAAATTTATGCAAATACCCAAATAAGTCTATAAGTTTCTTATTAATTTTTCTAAAATTTAGAAAATACTAGTTTATTGTTTTATGGCAATTTTCTAAAATATTCCTTTTAGGCAATTAAATAATTCGATTATTACAGAAAAGGAAATTTAATTCTATTCAAAAAAGGAAATATTCCGTGTTACCATATAAGGAAGCAATAATT
Organism: Orychophragmus violaceus; assembly: GCA_030180135.1. Classification (NCBI taxonomy): domain Eukaryota; kingdom Viridiplantae; phylum Streptophyta; class Magnoliopsida; order Brassicales; family Brassicaceae; genus Orychophragmus; species Orychophragmus violaceus. The sequence goes on along the minus strand of CM058231.1, from coordinate 33,010,120 downwards.
ATTGTTATTAATTTGTGCTTTAATTGTTTTTTTTGTTCTTAGTTAGCAAGAAAACGCCAATTCTCCGAAAATCCTCAACAAAAATCACAACATCTAGCCTTCATCTCCCACCAGAGCCGGAGCTAAGATTTTGGGGGTCCTATTCATAAAAAAATATAAATCATAATATTTTTAATATATAATAATTTTGAGATCATCTAATATCTATTATCACCAAAAAATTTATGTTTTCTATCAATCTTTTTTTGTTTTACAATTTTGACAACTTTTATTTCATATTTTTGTTAACTTTTATTATACATTTAATATTATATATGTATATACATATATTTTTGTAAAAATTGGGGGCCCTTATAAAGTGGGGGCCCCATTTAAAAACATCAAAAAAATGGGTTCAACGCCGGCTCTGTCTCCCACGATTTTGATTGGTACGTATTCATGGTAAGATTGTTCTTCTGTGTGGCGACTTGATATTTAATGAAACAAGATGGAAATTTGTTGTAGAAGAAAGAGGAACAAGAACAGTAGTGGTAGAGGGTAACCTTTGTTTTAGCAGATTCATAGAAACATTTTACAAGGACTATGGAGTTGATAGCAAGACTTACATCGGTGAGTTTAGTTATATGCTTCCAAAGGAGGTTTTGCTTAATTTAGCGAAGAGCACACCTCCTGTGAAGATTGGTAATGATAGACAAATGAAAGCTTTCTTTGATCAAATCAAAGATAAGACATGCAGGTTATGTGTTACATTTAAGAAGATGACGGCTGCTTCTGAAAATTCTAAAGATATCATGGAAGAGGCTGTGGAAGATGATGAGAGCGATTAAGAAGGACTGATATTTGATTGCTGTGAAGATTCAGATAGTGCTAGTTCTGGTGACGAGGATTACGATTTGTCTGGGAGAGTTCCAATAGAGTTAGAGGAACCTAGTTTGCCAAAGAAGAAAAAAGCCTCTAGAAAAGCTGTCAACGAAAATGTTGACGATGAAAATTACAGGAAAATAGAGATACAAGCCTTGGAAACTGCTGTTGGGCAAAGATACGATAGCAAAGATGCATTGGTTAATAGGTTGCAGCTTTTGTCTCTTGCGTAGAAGTTTGATTTCAACCGTGTAGACTCAAGGTCGGACTTATTGATTGTTGAATGTTGGGTAGAAGGATGCACATGGAGAGTTCGTACCGGAACAGTTGGATATTCGCCATGTTTTTATATCAAAGTATACATAAAAGATCATACTTGCTCTGTTACAGAACGAGGTGGGCGGAGTTTTCAAGCTACGAAAAATATCCTGGGACAGCTGTACTATGATTCGGTGGGTAGTGTTGGACCAAAAGTGATACCATATCATGTTGCGGTGGCTCTTAACTTCAAATTTGGTATAAAGGTATGTTGTAATGTCTTTATCATGGTTGCAAATTTTCTTTATTAGTTCGTTTGATGCAGATTTTTAGCTGCCTTATGTACGACTTGTTGCGGATTGTTTTTGTGAATAACATATTTAAAATAAGTTGAATATTTGGTAGGTTGACTACTGGAAAGCTCATCGGGCCCTTGTATATGCACGTTTGTTGGCTAATGGTAGCCACGAAAGTGGATATGCGGAACTTCCTTCATATTTGTACTTGATTAGAAAGACTAATCCAGGGACTTTTACACGTGTAGCAGTGGACGAAGAATGCCGTTTCAAATATGCATTTATCTCTTTTGGTGCAAGTATCAATGGCTTACAATACATGAGAAAAGTGATTGTTGTCGATGGGGCATATCTGAAAGGGAGATATAAAGGGACACTATTGGTCGCAACATGTCAAGATGGTAACTTTCAGATTTTCCCTATAGCATTTGCAGTTGTTGACACGGAGAACGATGAATCATGTGAATGGTTCTTCAGACAACTGAATCGTGTATTTCCAGACGAAGCTGGTATATCCATCATCTCCGACAGACATAAATCGATAGCCAAAGCGATTGGAAACTTCTATCCACTGGCTACTAGGGGTATATGCACATAACATATGTACAAAACCATACTTGTGCGATTTAAAGGTGGTGAAGCATTTCGGATAGTAAAGAAAGCAGGAAACGCGTATAGAATATCTGATTTCAATCACATATTCAATGAGATCCAAACCCTCAAACCGATCCTTCATGCTTATTTGGAAAAAGCTGATGTCAAGGTGTGGAGTTGTGCTCACTTTCCAGGACAGAGATACAATATTTTAACTTCCAATATAGCTGAGTCGATCAACAGGGTCCTATCAGATGCGAGAACGTTTCCAGTTGTCAAGCTCTTAGATGCCATTCGTTCCATGTTAACAAGATGGTTCTCCGAGAGAAGGCGGGCGGCAGAACAAATGAGTACAAGGCTGACTGATTGTGCTGAAAAACTTATTGAGGTTAGTGGTTTTAATTTCAATTGTTATCACTGAAGAGTAAAAGAATCGAACATCGTTTGCTTGTATGCAGCCCCATGTTACAGCCGCCAAACTGTTGGTAGTGCAGGAAATAGATGCTGATCAAGTACATGTTACCAACGGGAGGCAGTCACATGTTGTCAACGTATGAGAACGGCAATGTTCATATAAAAGATTCGATGTTCATCAATTACCTTGTGTTCATGTTATCGCTGCTGGAGTACCTAAGAAGATTAATGTGATTGGTCTTTCGTCTCCATATTACTTTAAGAGCTACCTTTTCAACGCTTACTCTGCATCTATAATGCCAAGAGATGTAGCTCATCCGGTTCCTAAGCTTGTCGCAGCACAACAATGTCTACCTCCTATACCTCGGCAGCCTCCCGGAAGACCTAAGAAGAGTCGATACAAGTCTACTTTAGAGAAAGCTTTTCTCAAAAAGCGGCCAAGGAAGCAACATATTTGCTTGAACTGCAACCAAAGTGGGCATAACAGTTGTACTTGTGAGCGTTATCCAAAATAGACATTGCTGAATTTCCCTTTTAATTTGGTGTTTATCTGTTTTCGTCTATTAGAGAATTGAAAAAACATGCAATTAAAACATATTTTAATTCAAATTTTTATGGTTTCAGTTTAATGTTTTATTTGTAACAAAATACATGTCGAAACACGCAACCTTAAATTTTAGCTAATACAACATATGTGGAAACAAGCAACCTCAAATTTTTAGGGTTTGGAAAATTTAGGGTTGATTTTACAATTTCTTCTTTAGTCTAGCTATTTTGTGTTTGGGGTATAGTTTTACTAGTATAAGCTAATATTTGAGGTGTTCGGTATAGGGTTTAGGGTTTGGGTAATTTAGGGTTGATTTTACAATTTCTTCTTTAGTCAAGCTTTTTGTGTTTGGGGTATAGTTTTACTAGTATAAGCTAATATTTGAGGTGTTCAGTATAAGGTTTAGGGTAATTTAGGGTAGATTTTACAATTTCTATTTTAGTCTAGCTATTTTGTGTTTGGGGTATAGTTTTACTACTATAGCTAATATTTTAGGTGTTCGGTATAGAGTTTAGGGTTTGGGAAATTTAGGGTTGATTTTACAATTTCTTCTTTAGTCTAGCTATTTTGTGTTTGGGGTATAGTTTTACTAGTATAAGTTAATATTTAAGGTGTTTGGTATAGGGTTTAGGGTTTTGGAAATTTAGGGTTGATTTTACAATTTCTTCTTTAGTCTAGCTATTTTGTGTTTGGGGTATAGTTTTACCAGTATAAGCTAATATTTGAGGTGTTTGGTTTAGGGTTTACGGTAATTTAGGGTTGATTTTACAATTTCTTCTTTAGTCTAGCTATTTTGTGTTTGGGGTATAGTTTTACTAGTATAAGCTAATATTTGAGGTGTTTGATATAGGGTTTATGATAATTTAGGGTTGATTTTACAATTTCTTCTTTAGTCTAGCTATTTTGTGTTTGAGGTATAGTTTTAGTAGTATATTGGGGTAAAGGTTTAGTAAAATTAGCGTTAGATTCATGTATTATAATGTTATCTAATGTAAATTTTGAAAGATAAATCCGCAATAAATAGATACATCCGCAACACATTACATAAATCCGCAACAAAATAGATAAATCCGCAAGACATTAGATAAATCCGCATCAGAGTAGATAAATCCGCAACAAAAGTAAAAAACTGGACGAGACTGACACAAAAACGAACCAAACACGTACATAATAACGAGCTTTCTAAACGAAACATAAACAAGTTCAACAAGTCTCAGATTCAGACTAAGCTTGTGTGGCAGGCTGAGGTTCGTGGCCTATATCAGCACGTCGGACAGGGTCAGACATCTGCTGCTTCTTTTCTGGGCATTCATCAAATATTTCAGCTGCTAGCTTCAAGCGCATGTCGCCAATGATCTCGTCGCTCAAATCATCCATCTGTACACCAAGAGCAAGGCACTCGACGAACTTCAATGCATAAATACCACAATTTCCCACTTGAGTGTTTTGTGGTATGTCCTTGATAAAGTTAACTTTGGATGGATGCCAATTCCATTTATTAGTTGCACCTACAAAATGAAAAGAAACTAGAGTATTAACAAGTAGATAACATATGATGATTTGATTAAAAAATTAGATCCTAATTATCTTTTCCAGTCTCTGTTCTGATCCAATATGGTAGCATCTTTGCATACTTCTTCACCTGGTTAGTGACCAACTTCTCGCTCTCATCGTTGATGATGTTGTCGTAGATGTCAATCTTTCTTTGAAGCAAAACAAGTTCACATGCCACCCAATTATTATTGTTGTAATTGTGGCAGAAGTAGACAACATCCACATCATCGATCCATCTATTGTTAGTACTGATATCATCGCCAAGACCAACACCAGAGTACACACCCTTGTAGCCGGACTTGAATATGAACTTCGCCTTTTTCTTCTCAAATTATTTAGTCTCCTGATACCAAAAATTGATGAACATTTGGTCGATGAAAGCAACACGGTCAGTCCGGTAAGGATTCTCATCCAGTAGTAACCGCTTGCGGAACATTCGCATGGCCACCGTCATATGCTGAAATTGATTAGAAACTCAGTAAGTAACCCATATATACACAAAAAAGGATTTTGATATCGTCAACAAGCACAGAAAAATCCGCATCAATATAACATAAAAATCAGCAACACAGAACAAAAAATCCGCAGTGAAGACACAGAAAAATCCGCATCAATATAACATAACAATCAACAACATGGAACAAGACAGAAGCTTGTAGTCAAAGATCCAAGAGCTTACCTGATCGCCTAACCAACCATAATTAGTTTCTGGCCATTCTTCCTTCGGCATCATTAGCCGTTTATAGAAGTTAACCTCAGGGTTGAATGTGCTAATTGGCTCCTCCCCATCAAAACATAGAAAACACATGTTGTATGTTAAGTATTATGACAATGACCAACAATAAGCAAAATGACAATGACAATGACAATGACCAACAATGACCAACAACAAGCAAAATGACATAAGCAACAATGACAACAAGCAAATACAAAAACTTACTCATCATGTTGCATTAAGTCCATAAGGGTTTGGAGTTTCCTCTCTTCCACTTTTTGAAATGGATCATACGCGAAGTCACTTGGGAATTTTCCAAATGCTGCCCTGGTTGACATGATCCTTTTCACAACTGAACTAGGGATATAAGGGCTTATTTGTGTCTGCGCCAAGAGTCTGACCCGGCCACCATCTTCATCTCCTTTGTTTTTGAGCAGCTGTGCGGCTAGCAAGTCCAAATGGTTGCCAAAATCTGTCTTATCCTCATCCGCTTCATCTTCATCTACTTGTTTCAAACCCTTTTTGTTCCGTCTCCCCCGATTCTTTGGTGTCACAAACTTCTCAACAGGCTCTACTTTTACCTTCAATGCCTTCTCAGATTTTCTAATCTTCTTCTCAACAGCTTTTTTGCTTGCTTTCTTCACTTTTGGTTTCTTTTTCTTGAGAATAGGTCTTTCTAACAATGACTGCAAAGCAAATAGAAACTCATTATAGAAACAATGATGTAACATAAGAAATATAAAAATAACAAGTGAAAAAATAGGACACAAATCTCATACCAAGTTTTCGGAAACACTGCCTTTCCTATCCTTTTCTCCAATTAAATCAGTCACAGCCTACAATATTAAATAAACCTCAATATCACATCCAAATCTTTAAACCGAAAGTATTGATTTAACAACAAGCAAGGATTTGGGAAATGATGCATACTATCGTTTCTGGTAGGCTGTTTCCAGCTTCAACATCTCTATGGATATCAACTCTGACCTGCATGAGTAAAGAAGGACGTTGAACACAGTATATAGAATACTGTGATTAAATCCGCAATAGAGTAGTGCAAATCAGCAAGAGACCCATATGTAAACGTACCGGATTTTTCGAAGAACATGATTCTCCACGTTCTTCTTCATGTGAAACTGGTTTCTTCGCCTCAACCTTTGCTGCATTTTGTAAACTACTGATAGCTCCTTTCATCAGCCCCATTTGGTCCGCGAAGTCTTCAAACCTTGTATTTACAGCTGAAAACTGCAACTGATTTTGGTTGCCCATCTCATCTATTTTCGCAGTCAAAGATCTCAGCAGAGTAAGTACTTCTGCATTGACACTGCTCTGACCGACATCCTCACCGCCTTCATTCACCACTACTTTCTTCTTTTCGAACCAACTGGAGCTGCTCTCTCATCTTTTGAAATTGGCTCCACACTCGCACGCTTTTTTTAGTCGGCTTAATGAATTTTTGATCAACATAAACTCTTCCGTGCCATTCCCATGTCCATTCATTCTTCCTTAAACACAGGTTGATGATTTCTTGGATCAGTGTATCCACTCTTTCATCGTCAACTTCACCAGGCCACTCGGGATAAATGTCAGTCAATGGCTTCATTACCATATTTATTACAGGAACCTGCAGTATCAGAAGAGATTTGCTAACGATTAAAAGTTTGCATCAAATACATAAATCACAGCAACACTAACTATCCACACTAAGATTTAAATCCGTAACATGGTTATGAACTATGTGATGAGCAGAACACAAATCCGCAGTGGGCAAAATAATCCGTAACATGTACTAAACAAATAATTTGAAGATAAAACACAAACTAATAAAAACTGTAGAACGAGACATACCACGGCCTTATCACACTTAGCTTAAAAAACCAAGTCGTCAACGTCGTAATGACAGCGTGATCCACCCCAGCGAAGTAAAGGAAGCTCATCAACTCTCTTTTTACCACCATACATTTCTCCCAGCTTCGGATAAGACTCCAGAGCCCATACAGAGACCGCTTGAACAAAACCATTTAATGTAACCGAAGAACCAGCAAGATTTTCTTCTTTGATTGACTTTATCAGAACCTCAAAGGCTAGCTGACCCCACTGAAAACTATTAAAAACAGTTGTATCTAAAGCCATTTTAGCGTACTTGAACTCGATCCTTTGACCTCTCTGATACCCAAATACACCTACATGGAGGAGGCATAAAAAACCAACGGTCGTCCTCTGTGGTAAAGTCCAGCCGGCCCATATATCCAAAACCCGTCGCATGTCTTTCCAATGAGGTCCATCGCCTACCGCGAGCCCCATATTTTCCCATAACTCTGTGTGATCAACAACTACTTCAACTCCCACACCATATGGATCACAGTTCATACATGTTATCTGTGCAAACCCTTTGAAGGAAAACCTCAGTGGATCATCTCCAATCAAACACCATATTTCCATCAACTTCTTAATCTCCAACTGCCGTGTAAGAAAGTAGAACAACGTCCTCCCATAGAAAATGAAATTATTTTTGGCAAGATTAGCAATACACCCAAGTGTAGACTCTCTCATTATCTTCCATGCATCTTCACCGAGAGTTTTTCTAGCTAGTCTCAACTTCTCTAAGCTAGTACCGTGATTCAGACTTCGCGGCAGAGACGGATAATTCCCGTGTTAAAACAAGTGCTGTGGATATTTCTTCTTCTTCGCATTCTCCATGTCTACAGAAATAGAACAGCGATATCATCAAACGAGAGGGTTAGAATGAGCAAATAAATACCTAACAAGGACAAACAAATCAACAAAAAGGATAAATAAAGGACAAACAAATCCGCACCAATGACAAATAAATCCGCAACATAGAAAAATTAAGGAAAAATAAATCCGCAACAAAGACAAATAAATCCGCAACAAGGACAAGTGAAACCGTAACAATGAAAATGAATAAGCAACAAGGACAAATGCAGCTGTAATCTAATCCATATAATGAACAAGTAAATGACCGAGAACAACCACAACCGTGTTACTAGATTATAACAACCTAAACGATAACATGGTGTTTATCATACAATGACCAAAAACAAGCAAGATGAGAATGATAGACTTACAATATCAACAAATGACATGGTTAGAATGAGCAAACAAATCCTCAACAAGGAGAAATAAATCAGCAACAAAGAGTAATAAATCTGCAACAAAGTGTAGTAAATCCGCAATACAGTGTAGTAAATCCGCAACAAGGACAATGAAGGTGCAATCTCATCAAACAAAAGGGATAGAATGAATAAGTAAATGACAGATTTACTAGATGCCATGGACCGAAAGATAACACAAACAAACAGTAATCACATCAAACAATCCGTAATTCATCAATTACAACATGGAAGTTACTATAATTTCCCTATGATTCTAGTCCAATTAACAACTATCAAAATAAATTAACAAACTTTTTAGTAGTGTTCAACACTAGGATTCACAATCAATTGCAGAGAACAAAATTAAACTAATAACAAGAGATAAACTCGGGCCAAGAACAAGAGAATCATGCTACAAAGAGCAATAAACAAATCGGGCCATGTATATGAGAACAATTATAATAAATCGGGGCAAGAACAATGACAATAAACATAGAACAAGGTTCAAATCAGACCAAGAACAACAAAAACATAGAGGATACCTCGCGACAATGACAAGAACGAGTAAATAGAGCTTCGTCATCGGTTGAAGAGACGACAAGAACGAGTAAAGGGATATTGGCGGAGGTCTGCCACAGAGCTATTGGAGGGCGGCGGAAGCGAGGTCGCCGACGGAGCTATTGGATGTCGGCGGAAGCGAGGTAGGCGACAAAGCTTCGTCGCGGATGAGATGAAGGCGGCGTGAGCTAAGAGGAGTAGTGAAGACCTAATAAATTACTTAAGAGTAATAAATTACCTTCTAGCTCCTTTTTTACTTTCCTTTTTTTAAAACAATTAAAACATTATTTCATTTTCTATAAAATCGTTTTTTTCTTCTTTTTGGAACATTTTTGGTTTTTATTTTTTATTTTTTATTTTTATAAATATAATTATAATTTTTTTTTAAGGTAAATGTATTATTAATGGTAAGTGTTTAGAATTGGGTATTTTGGTCATTTTCCACATCTTAAACACTAAGTTAGTAAACTTAGGGTTATGAATACTAAGTAAGTAATTACTCTAAAGATTCATACTACTTGGAGTAAATTTCACAAAATTTAATTAACATAAAATATTTAGTCTAGTTTTCTTAATATGTGTACCTTTTAATTTTTTTCCTTTATAAATATTTTTTTGAAAAGAATTTGCATCTTCTTCTTGAAAAAAATAGTAAGTGAAGATTTTTCTCGATTTTAATTATATTATAATCATATATTAAGTATTTTAAATGATTTATATTTATTTTTATTTTTTATACGATAACTTGTTTTTTAACAGTCATGAAATGTAGTTTTAAATTTTAAATATGTATTTTTTTCAAATAGTGAATTTGTTTTTATATTAAAAGAAGCTTTTTATATAATCTTAGATTAAATATTTTTAAAAATATTTATTGTAGTAATTTTATGTGAAGTTAGAATTATTTAATTTTATATTTATCAAACTTTTTGAATTTTTTTTATATATCTTTTTATGGTGTTGTTTTTTTATAAAATATTTTTGTACTGTTTAATATATTTGGTGAATTATATTCTGAAAACAACACAAACACGAAACACGAAAACATGTTAAGTTAATAAATCATTTTGTCTGGTTATAGGTCAAATCTTAATCTCTATTTTCTAACTGTAAGTGCACAGGCGTGATTTTAGTGTTTAGGGTATTGAATCTACAGAGACTCAAGTTTGACACGATAGATTGTATGCAGTCGAATTAAGCTAAGCAAGACAGATGTAAGCAGTAAACAGAGCAAGTAAAGTGAATAGTGTGTGATCAATAAACGAAAGCGTCAGGTTCATGGAAGTTCTCAGGAAATCAGGAGTATAGATTAACCAATCAACATGATTCAAATATCGATGTTGTATAACAAGAATCACTAACATATAACAAACCAACTCTCGTTGCGAATGCTAGAGTTCTAAACATGCAATTAGTTCAGGTTCTTTCGTTCACAAATTCCCTAAGCCAAATCTCTTTGCGAATAGATAATTTGCTCAACTAGATTCTTTTCTAATTAATTAACCAACTCTCGTTGCGCCAATCAATCTGATATCGATAATCTAAGTAGCTAATTTAGATTAAGCATTAAGAATATCCTAGATGAAGAACTAGATGCTTTGAATCCCAATTAATCAACCAATCTATAATTCCATGAAATCCCTAATAAGAATTCCTAAACCTAACAAGGGAACTACTCAGACATGGCAATCATAACAACAGACATGATCAAAGTAAATATCATAAAAATCAAAAGAATAAGATCATGGGTTTTAAATCTCTTCTCTTTCGAGTACAAGACCAGCTCCAAAATCCCCTAAACTCTGATAGAGTAAAGCGTAGAATATAACTTAGCCTAACAAGTGGCTGAAAACCCTAATTAAATAGTCTAAACACATTTGAGACTAAATTAGAAATAATGAAACTTCAGTACTTCTGTGTAAATCTTGAAGACTTGTCCAAAACGATGTGTATAACTCGCCATCGAACCTGGTGTCGACCGACACTAACACCAAATATCGGCTCCAAAGTCTCCTTCACGTACAAGTCTTCTAAAAGCTCTCCAGAATTCTCCAAAACTCCCAATTAGCTCCAAACGTATGCTAACCTGTAAATGACTCAAAAGACTCCAGAAAATAACCAAAAGACTCTAGACAAGACTTATATCATGGCATGAAAACCTATAAATATATATCAACTCCCCCCACACTTAGCCTTTGTTTGCCCTCAAGCAAACATAAAACCAAAGTGTGTAAAGAGGTTTGAAAACACAAAAACTCATTTTGTCATAAGAACTTCACATCCAGATTCATTTAGTAATCCACATGAAAACATCCCTACAGAGATCAAGACCATAATGTACTCTCCCACATTTAGTAACTGTCCCAAGTAAACTCCACAATGAAGACAAGAAATCCAAATTCACCATACAAACTTCTGTAAATAATTAAGTGCAGTCTCACCGAGGGGGTATCGATCAAAGGACACATGGACTCTTACTCAGCAGATCCCTAATTGCATACTGTCAACTTCTGGTTCCTTTCTTCTCCCTTTTCTTACTTCAACAGCTGATTTTTCTCCAATGGGTATCATTTCATGCATGCACATGAGGTAATAGGGGTCTCTACCACTCCTGTGACCACTTCGAAGCTACTAGCTTATCCGCAGTTTATTACTTATTTTTATTTTTTTTTTACTTTGCTTGAAGGGAAGGGAGAAGGGAACCATACTCAGGCAGATTTACAGACCTTTCAGAACTGACAGAGGAGTCCAATCTAATGCGTACCAAACCCCTGGGTAAGAAAATTAAATCAAGATTAATGGTGAAGCTAGTGATTGATCCTCTGAATACCTGAACTGATATGGGTGTCCTTGGTAGGTTGATCCGTGGGTGGTTTTCTAATAGTCATAGAGCTATTGCAGGTCTGTCCAGTGGTCACTTAGGCTCCTGTGAATGTGAAAGTTTCCTCAAAAAATCTTTGTTTCCAACCAATTTTGACTCAATAAAATGTTTTTGAAAACAATGGACTGGCTCTAAGAAAACAGAAAAGGTGCATCAGTAAACTACCTCCCCCACACTTAAACAATATTGTCTGCAGTGTTATACAAGCTTGGGCTCGACAAGGTATAACCAAGTGAAAATTCGGAAAATCGGATACTTTACCTGCTAGCGGGTTGAGTGTCGACCGACACACAACCAGTGTCGAGCGACACTAGGCTTAGGTCGACACATTCCTGGCACACCAAAGACGAAAAAATCAAAGAAACAAAACCAAAAACCGAAAAATGACTGACCCAAATATGGGTTGCCTCCCACTCAGCGCTTGTTTTTAGCCATTAGCTTGACTATGGTTAGGAGATTAGGCTCCTGGGGGTTTCTACAAAGGCAAAGTGTACCTCTGCGAAAGTCTCCTCCTCCACGGAGGTGTGTAGACAGTATTAGCATGAGATCGTCCAAGGAAAGAAGGGATAACACCAGGGCGGGAGCGAAACTTGGGTGGGATAGAGCGTTTCCCTGCATTCACAGCAATGAAGTTATGAGTTTTAAGTTTAGAGGATGCATAGTTTCGCTTTGGTGGATGTGAGATGTATGGAGCTTTCTGCTTATGAGCAGTTGCAGTCTCTGAAGATGTTAGAGCAGGTTCAGGATGAACCGCCATCTTCTCTTCTCCAGAATCAGAAACTGTAGCCTCACCAATTTGAACTTCTTGCTCCACTTCGACACTAAAGGCTTGACCATCAATGGTGGATATTTGCAGCTTATCCATTTTGAAGTCAGAGGCTTATCTCCCAGGTGGAGATCAATTAGACTGCGCCTCACATCAATCACTGCTCCAGCTGTAGCTAAGAAGGATCTGCCAAGTAGCAGAGGATCATCCGGTTCAATATCATATTTCAGCACCACGAAGTATGTTGGAATCAAGTAGTTTCCAACTCTGGTAGGGATGTCGTCAAGAACTCCTTATGGGATCCTCTTTGTCGCTCAGCTAGGATTATAGATATCCTAGTCTGCTGGAAGTATGTCAATCCCAATCTCACACCCACAGAGTACGGCAGGAGATTCACACTAGATCCCAAGTCAAATAGGGAGCACTTGAAGCTGTCCTTAAAGATAGAGCAATCTAGCACAAAAACACTTGGATCTGGTAGCTTTTCTGGAATCTGATTCAGCAGCACAAAATTGACTTGCTTAGGTACCACTACCACCCCTTCTTCTAACTCTCCATCCATGGAGATCATCTTCTTCACATATCTCTGCAGACAAGGGTGAACTCGCAAAGTATCAGCTGGTGGAATCTCATTCAGCATCTTATCCATTACTTCCATGCATTTGACCTTATCCAGCTCCTGTTTAGACTTCATAGCCACCCTGGGGAGTGGTATAGGAGGCTTGTAGACACTCTCTTCAGCAACAACACGAGATTTGAATGAAATTGGTTCTGCCTGAACATAGTGTCCGATCGACGATGAAGTGGTGTCGATTGACACTTTCCGTAGTTATTGACTTTGTCGCAGATTTTCCAGCAATGTTGACCCTGGAATCGAGCTCGGTCGATTTACGTTCGTCATGAGGACTCGAATTCACCTTTGAAGTTAGGTGTCGACCGACACTAAGTGGATGTCGATCGACGCTGAGTGCTATAGACAAAAGATCAATGTCGATCTCGGTCGATTTTGGTATGTCAAAACTCGAAAACTCAGATTTTTCAAGGAGTGTCGACCGACACTCAGAAGTTGTGTCGATCGACGCTGAGTCTGCAGCCTTGGATTTTTGATAGTTATCCACGATTTTCACAGCTTTAACCCCAAACTCTTGTTCCTGATCCTGCCCATCTTCAATCTGAACCGAGATAGCATTGATATGATCGTTCTGAGCATTCTTCTGCTTGACTGAACTTGAAATCTGAGCCACTTGTGTATCTAGGTGCTTCACATGAGTGTTCAAAGACTCAAATTTTCCATTCAAATTAGTGTACAAGGCATCAAGCTTCGAGTTAAAGCTCAATGTGGTTTGCTGCTGTCCCTAAAGAAGCTCCTCCATCATAGCTTCCAATATGCTTTCATGTGTAGGTGCAGGAGGTGTCTGGTAAGAAGAATCTCCATAGTTCCTTGAGAAGGAATTGTTCTGCTTCTGGAAGGGTTTCTGAAATGCAGACTTCTGAATGAAAATAGAAGGATTTTGAGTCCCATATTTCTGAAATCATGTTCCTCCAATGTAATTAACAGCTTCTTGTGCATACTCTCCAGCCTCAGATGTCTCATGGGCCTGCTTCTTCTCAAGTAGAATGCTATGGATAGAATCAATCTTGTTCTTCATCTGTGACATATGTGAGCTGTCAACTTTTCCACCAGACTTCTGTCGCTCCAAATCAGCATTATTTGTGTTGTTGCTGTGCACCAAATTCTCAATCAACTCCTTAGCTTGCTCTGGAGAGTGTTGAAGTTCCCATTGCTAGCAGCATCCAAAGCCATCTGATACCACATATCTACGCCTATAAAGAAGATACCAAGCTGCTGAACTTCAGAGAAACCATGATGAGGGCAGTCTCTCTAGTACATCTTACACCTCACCCAAGCGGTTTTATGAGGCTCTGTAGGTCCCTGCTTGAATGTCAGAAGATCTTCTCTCAGCTGATCACTTCGAGCAACATCATAGAAGTGTCTCAGGAACTTCCTTTTAACTGCTTCCCAAGTAGTCAGAGTCCCAGGTAGAATCTGCTTCAGCCAATTTGCAGTTTCTCCTCCAAGAGAGTGTGGGAAAAGCTTACAGTGCACGAAGTCATAGCTTACTCCATTATGCTTCGTTCCAGTCACCAAAGACTCAAAGTTCTCTATATAATCCATAGGGTGCTCATGTGGGTATCTATGGAAGAGGTGTTTTCCCACAAGAGTGTAGTAGGAGGTCGTCAGCTCAAATTCATTCCTATGGATGGGAAGAGGTACAATCGCAGACCTGTTAGCATAGAACTCATCAGGTATGTTGTTGTCAGCAAGAGTCCTTCCAACTAGCGGATTAGGTGCATTAGGTGTCTCTTCAACTCTTGGATTTCCTTGTCCACATGCACCTCCACCTTGAGCTCCAGCATCAGTATTAACAATCTGTCGCTCGACATCAAGGATTTCATTCCCTTCGGCACTGATCATTGTAGGGATTGTTCTGCAAATCCCTCAGAACAACTTTTGTGTACCGAATCAACACAACAACATTCAGATTCATCATCTTCACAGATTTCTAACCCTTCTTGTTTATTCTTTCAAGTCTAGCAAGCTCCTCAAGTCTGAGGTTCACACTACAACAAATATGAGCATTGATAGCACTTGAGGATATCACGATTTCACTAAGTGCTATTGTGGAGAATATGATTAGGTGTGGTATTGTATTATAGCATTAAATCAACGCTAAGTTATATTTTTAATAAGCGGGAAGCAAAAAAGTGAAATTTAGAACTTTAATTCTGCTATGAATATAAGCGGTAAAATTAAGAGGGAAAATTTTCGTTTTGGCGGAACCCAAATATATTTCTAAATGTCTTAGAGCTTGATTGGTTCACCCGCTGTCACCCGCAAACGCTACGTTTGCGGGCGGTTGCGGTTGATAGCGTTTAGAAACAATCATTACAACCGCTTTGTATCGCTTGGAATCGCTCCTTACCGCTAGAAATCAAAAGCTCCTTCTCGCAAGCGTTTGCGGTTGCGGGCGGTTGCGTTTACAAATTTTTTTTTTTTAAATACGTATAAATCTAAAATTTTCTATTTAAATTATTATCTATAACTATTATCATCATATTACGTATATATAACTACTAATATCATTATCTATAACTATCACATCCCGTAATATCTTATTATATATATATATATATATATACATATCATTATATCCTACATATTCTCTATATAATAAACCCTAAGATTTTTGCAGCCACAAAAGAATAGCCTTAAGATTTCTACGGCCACAGACGACGTTAAAGCAGTGAAATTATGGCCTCTACACAACCAGAAGATGGTCAAGAATCAAACATAAGTTTTTTTTGTTCTATTAGTAGTTAAATTATTGTTTTCTTTTGATGTTGATTTTTGTTATGCTTTTCTGCGTGAATTATACAATTTATGTTTCATGCTTAATTATGTTTAGTACCTGTGTGTTTACTTATTTTTTGAACAGAAAATCAATTGGTCAAACGAGATGACCAGTTTCTTACTAGAACTAATAACGCTAGAAAAACAAGTTGGGCAATGTAAAGGCAAAAATTTGTCAGAACAAGGAAAACAAAACGTTCTCACGGAATTAAACAAACAATATGAGTTGACTCTAAATTGGAATAAAATTAAGAACAAGCTTGAAACTTTAAAAAGGAAGAATCGTCAGAGATGGTATAGCGCGAGAGATATGGGATGCTCGTTAAAGAAGAAACGTATATGAAGACAAGGCTGGATCTTTTTCTAACGTTTTTCTTTTGGTGTTTTTCTAACAAGAAGCTATGTTAGTGTTTTGGAATTTTTCATTTCGTTCTTTGAAAATCTATTTTGGACTTTTCTTTGAGAATCAATTTTAATTTTACTTTTTCGATCTCTGTTTCTTGTTCTCCAACACGTTTAGAGGATGCTTGATACAGTAACAAGTCTTTGGGAAAGTTAATTCATGTGGCTCCTTTTGGTCGAAATAATATGATTGTCCTCTACAGTTGTCCTGCAACTCCTCGCCCAACTTCAGCTCTATCGTAGTGGCAACGTAGAATCTGAGATCAAACTTTCTTGAGAAATGGAATTGATTCATTTTTTTTCGAGAAGCATCCCAAGCCTTATTTGATTTAACATATTATTTTTACTTTAGTATTTTCATTCAACCACTATTAACCGCAACCACTTGTCAACCAGTCAAGAATATTCCGCAAACACAGCCGCTTCCAATTGTTAAACCAGTCGTACAAAACGTTTACAAACGCTACTAACCACAACCGCCCGCTTCAGAAAACTCTCGCAACCGCAACCGCAACCGCCGCGTTTGAACCAGTCGAGCCCTTAATCATTTAAGAGATAAGAAGCTTTATTTCATGATTTTTAAGGGAAAAAAAGTTACATTCTCATTTGTCTCGAGACCTTCTCCTCCTCTGAACCCTCACGTCTCCGATCTACTCCTCACATCTCCGATCTACAATCTACCGCCCAACGCTCCTCGCCTTCCTTCCCCTTCAGCCTCCTCCTCCACCTCCCGTGTTTCCCTTACCCAAACCCTAATTTTCTCTTCCGATTTCCTCATATTCCTCCTCTGCAAAACCTAACGATGGCTTCCAACACCATCCTTCCAACTTTTACCATCTCCTCTGAAATCTGTGTCGTCTACGTACCCCGCCAAGTATGCCGTCGTCGAGTTCTTCGCTCACTGGTCAGTTCTATGCTTTTTCGAAACCCCCAATCTCGCAAACTCATCTGAATCTGATAGGAAATCGTTTTCTTTTGTTTCTTCCATCAAATTGTTTATGTGGCTCGGACTCCCCTCTTTCTGTTGTTGGACCTGCGAAGAAGATTGAACAAGGTAATCCGATTATTATCTTGGTATATCCATTTTTTTGTTTGTGATACTTTAAGGTTTCATCGGGTTAACAGCTGAGAATCAGGCATCTGTCTATTGCAGTGAGCCACTGACTTTGTTTTAACATTGTGTTTGTTATTGGTTACTAAATTTTATCTTGTCTTACTGCAGCTGATAGGGTGGTCAAGGTTTTGGTGCACGTGAATCTAAGAAATTTTGCTTCCTGGGATTGTAAGTCTTTTACAATTTTGTTTTGTAACTCAAACATATTTTGTAACTCAAATGGTTCTCTTAACTCTTCTTTGTATTCACAACAGACCTTACATGTGCAGGTAGCGACTGCAGCTACTGGCAGTGCCTTAATGTCGCATAGGTCTGTATAATTTCTTCTTTCAGCTTGTGAGGAGATCAAGTTTTGCACAAGTTTTTGGATTTGTTTTGTTTGTAGAACTTTATTAAAGCTTTGCACAAGCAATTCCCTGAGAGCCAAAGGGTTTGTAAGTATATATATAGTGATCAACTGAACAATATCATCATTCTATAAGCTTTCTAGAACAGATGATTTGATAAAAAAAGGTCCTTGACCATGAATGTAAATACCCATATGTTTTTTTTACTAACCAGTTTCTGTCTACTTGGCATTTGCTGATTCTTTTGAGGTTTGAGTGTAGTTTACATTGATCCTAGCCTAAGCTATGTTTGTCAATAAATTTCAAGGAGGCTGAAGGCGTTGTTGCTTGAATCGAAAGGATTATGAGGAGAGGCTGAGGAAGCATATCTTTTGGAAGATAATCCACTCGATCATATGTTTAGTGAAGGCACAGATCTCCCAACTTTTGTAAGTAACAAGAAACACTCCATCACAGATCAGCAAGATCCAAAGAAGTGATTGATTGAGTGATGATGTTTTGTCTTTTTTTTTTCAGGCTTGGAATCATTGGGTTGAAAAACATCAATGTCTTAGCCCTAATTCTGAGTCTCTCCAGCTCCCAAAGCCATCGTAGCCTGGTTTCTTCAGAAGATCATCGTCGTTTTCAATTTCTGTAAATGATGTTTCCCTCACATATCTTGTTGATCTGTGATCGAGTAGTTTTCAGTAGATTGTTGTATATTAAACAAAGTTGATGTGTAACATGTTTTGTGTTATTAATAAAATCATATTCCAATTGAAATTTCAAATATAATTTTTATTTTATAAATCTAATTGATATAATATATATATATATATATATATATATATATATATATATATACTTAATACGGCTTGACTCGGCTTGGATATAACAATAGCAAGTTAAAATCAACACTATTATATTAGCTATATAACATAGCACGACAAAAATGCTATAATATGTGACTACCCTAAGATAGCTCCTCATGTCCTAGCGTTTATGGAAACGCTATCTATTACCTATTATGGCGCTTATTGTGTGTTATCAATATACATATTTCTTGTAGTGTCAAAAGCTTCTCGTATGGGTTGCTTCTGGTGTGACGATTGTGCATCCACTGAAATAAAACTGATTCCCGAGAAGATTGTCGATCGATGCTGGCTGATGTCGATCGACACTAAGCGCTTCTGGTCGCGTTTTCCTGCAGCAACAAACACAAGCGACACAAGAGATGTGAGTAACAAAGAAAAGAAAACACTTAGTCTAAGTTCTAATAAAAAATCTATCGGTGAACTCAAAGAGTCCCCGGCAACGGCGCCAAAAACTTGATAGGTCAAATCTTAATCCCTATTTTCTAATTGCAAGTGCACAGACGTGACTGTAGTGTTTAGGGTATCGAATCCACAAAGACTCAATTTTCACACGATAGATTGTATGCAGTCGAATTAAGCTAAGCAAGATAGATGTAAGCAGTAAACATAGGAAGTAAAGTAAATGTTGTGTGATCAATAAGCGAAAACGTCAGGTTCATGGAAGTTCTTAGGAAAGCAGGAGTATAGATTAACCAGTCAACATGATTCATATATCGATGTTCTAGAACTAGAATCACTAACATATAACAAACCAACTCTTGATGCGAATGCTAACTATGTCTAACAACCTAGAAATCCAATCTCTTTGTGAATTCTAGAGTTCTAAACCTGCAATTAGTTCAGGTTCTTTCGTTCACAAATTCCTTAAGCCAAACCTCTTTGCGAATAGGTAATTTGTTCAACTACTAATTAATTAACCAATTCTCGTTGCGCCAATCAATCTGATATCGATAATCTAAGTAGCTAATTTAGATTAAGCATTAAGAATATCCTAGATGAAGAACTAGATGCTTTGAATCCCAATTAATCAACCAATCTATAATTCCATGAAATCCCTAATAAGAATTCCTAAACCTAACAAGGGAACTACTCAGACATGGCAATCATAACAACAGACATGATCAAAGTAAATATCATAAAAATCAAAAGAATAAGATCATGGGTTTGAAATCTCTTCTCTTTCGAGTACAAGACCAGCTCCAAAATCCCCTAAACTCTGATAGAGTAAAGCGTAGAATATAACTTAGCCTAACAAGTGGCTGAAAACCCTAATTAAATAGTCTAAACACATTTGAGACTAAATTAGAAATAATGAAACTTCAGTACTTCTGTGTAAATCTTGAAGACTTGTCCAAAACGATGTGTATAACTCGCCATCGAACCTGGTGTCGACCGACACTAATGCAGTGTCGATCGACACTAACACCAAACACCGGTTCTAAAGTCTTGTTCACGTACAAGCCTTCTAAAAGCTCACCAGAATTCTCCAAAACTCCCAATTAGCTCCAAACGTATGCTAACCTGTAAATGACTCAAAATACTCTAGAAACAACCAAAAGACTCTGGACAAATACTTATATCATGGCATAAAACCTGTATAAACCATGATATATCATCTAGACAGACAACTGAAAAACCTAAACTAAGATAAGAATCATTATCATCATTCTAATATTAGTAGGTTGTTTGGGTTTTTTTAACACGACAAATATCATTTGGCTACTTCCAGGCATGTTGGTGTTGGTGTTGGTTTTGGTGCTGTTGTAAGGTCATGTGCTCTGGTTAAGTGGGCTTCCATGTCCTCCAGAAGATGACCCACTCATTAAGCCTCGAGATTGCGGGTTACTCGGACTTATCAGAACTTGACTTGGGGAAACATGGAAAAATGTCGGACTCGACAGTTCAATTTATCCCACATGTTGTTTCGTTTCTTTTTGCCCCTCTGGTATGAAACTCCCAACAACAATCTGTAATTTGAAAGGTAAATGTTTTCCTTACATTGTTCTCATGGATGTCGATATATTAAAGATCTGTCTTAGAAGGCAGAAATTACCTGAACAGGTGATGCTGCTATAAGAAGACCAGCTACACAGCCACCTAAGACATGACCATATGGAGCCAATAAGGTCACACTTAGACCTCATGTCCTGCTTCTTTGACCATTGTTCTCCAGTAGAAGGAACGATCCCGATAAGGACAGAATCTCAAACCTTCCCTGATTTTCAATGTAAACAACTCACTAAGTGTGAAGTGTGAACTTGCTATCAAAAGTAACTCAAGGTTTAATTCTAGTAAAAATGAAGTTGGGTTGGGTTATGATTTTGGGACCACAAAAGGGATAGCTAAACAAGGACCACAAGAGGAGTTTTGTGTCTTTTCTATTTGTTGCACTAGGATTTTGAGGTTATCTCCTCTTATATGCTTGTTGAAGTGAGAGAGTGTAATGGTGGCTGAAGGAGCCACAGAATGTAGCTAGAGAGATGAGATAAGCCATGTAGAAGCTGTGGGGTGGGATTTCTCTCTTGTATCGCATCTTGTATCACGAAGTGTGAATCACTTGTATTGTGTTCTCTATCTAGTGGATTTCGAGTTGTAGTCTTGGGGAGATGTAATGACCCTTGTTAATGGGCATGAACTTCTAAAATTGTGTGTCCCCCCCCCCCCCCCCCCCCCTCCTTCTCTCTTTACTCTTAAAATCTCTTTGAGCTAGTCTATGTACAAGTTTATGTCAAATCTGTCCCAGATCTTCAAACCATTTCTATCTTGGATTGTTGAGACTCATGCTCTATGGAAGTTATGAGTTTAAAGCCTCTGATTTTCTCAACAAGTGGTATTAGAGCTTTGGTTCTGTGTTTTATGGTTCTCTCAAGTTAAGAACCATGCTTTATCAAGAAGAGAAGTGGAAGGTTTGAAAGACTTGGAGGTTGTGCTTATAGGAGAAGCTTGTGGATTGTGAGGAGTTTCAAGCCATGGAAATTATATACTATCAAAGTTTTTATATTAAATTATATATTTAATATCAAAATTTACCTGAAAATTTAAATCACAATATTTATGTAAAACAAAAGAAGAACTTTAAACACCTCTTAATTTAAAACAAACGGATATTGAGGTGTCAACAATTACCTATATTACCGTGAACCCCAAAAACCTTCAAGCTCGAACCGTGAACCCCAAAAACCACCGGAACCACACTGCCAACGCGAGAGAAGTGCCAAAAAGACTCCGAATCACCAGAAACAAGGGTGAGCAGAGAAAAGAAAGAGGGAGCAACTGTCAAAGAAAACAAGGCATGAAAGGCCAAGCCTAGGAAGGGGAAACAAAATCGTTTACTTGCTGCCGCTATTGTCGGTTCTTCCGCCGAGAGGCGGTGCCTAAAAGGACGAAAAGAGCAAACCAGAGGTTCCCAAACCATTATTGGTTCATGACCCTCAGCGAGAACCGCCGCCACCTAACCACGCCGCCGTCCTCAAGCAAGCAGAAGAGAGGAGAGGAAGAGTCCAATGCGACATGCACCTGCAACCAACGCCAACCACAAACCTATAGAAACCCTCGGCGAAACCGAGAACCGTCGCCAATAGAGAACCTGAACACCGCTATTCCGGAGAGTTCCGAAGAAGTGACCACCGGAAAATGACCAAAGAAAAATGCCATCACCAAATCTGGTCTCCACAGATCCGGCGTCGCCTTCGAAAAGACACCGCAGGCGACGCCATAGGTAACTCATTAGTCTTTTTACTATTCTTCTAGGTATGTGAAACAATAGTTATCATGTCTGTTTAAATTATCTCTATCCCGTACGTAATTGTTTTTGATAAATAAACGTGAAACTTAAAACACATTTTGTTTTTCTTTTGTAAATACGTAAAGAATTGTTCTTTTAAGTTATCTACATATCTAAAACTTAATAGTTAATTTGCAAAATCGATTTATCAATAGATCAAATTTAATGTTTCTTTATGTGAATACCATTCTATAAGATATTGCAGCAAAGAAAACATTTGTATCAAATGCCCTTTAAAAAAAACGTTTGTATCACATTTACATACAATACAAAATCTAACATATCAATATCTCATATAATGAGAGTAGTTTGACTACGAGTGAAAAAAAAATCACTCAAAAATAAATAAATAAATTAAAAGGGTGTTATTGGTTGATGTATTTAGTTGATTTGAAATATGTATTGGATTTATAAATTAATCTAAAGTTTAATGATTTTCAAATATAGAAAATATATTTTGATTAGTATTTGTAAATTTTTAAATTTATATGTTTTCCTTAAAATTTATATTTTTATATTTTAACATATTTTCTCAAAATCCATTAAAATACACTATAAGAATAAATTCATAAGTAAATATGTATAGTTGAATAACATTGAATTTTAACAGGATTATTGTCTCCAAAGCCCCTCCGTACTGGAAACAAATCTCATATGCCCCTCTATTTATTAGAAGTTTTATGAACATTTTCTTTTAATCGAAAACAATGGAAATTACCAAAAGCCCTTATGATTTTCGTTTAATTACATGGTAAAACCAGACTGTCTACCTGACCAAACCGAAATCAGAATTCGGACCTTAAATGAACCAAATGAACCAAAAAATAGGTGGTTTACCCGATATATCTGGGTCGGGTAACCCAGAGAGTCGGGTTAGATCCGATTAATTCAAAAAAGGGACCTATCCTCAAAAAACCCCCAATTCATCTCGTGAAAATCCCTATTCCCCTTTCTTCCTTCTCCTTCTAGTCGAATTCAATCACGCAAACATGGCGTCCAAAACTCGTTTAGCCACCAAGAAAATCGAAGATAATCCCGGCAATCCTCTTTCTCATCTAGCGACGGAGAGTGTTGTAGCAAGCCCTAAGAAGCCTACGAATGCTCCTACTCCTCCGGCGACGGCAAGTGGTGTAGCAAGCGTTACAACTACCACGAATGTTCCTCCTCCTCCGGTGAGCGATATTGTTGGCACCACGACCACGAATCTGGTCGATAATGCTCCGGAGAACCCTCCTCCCGTCGTTAATGATCTTACGCTGGTCCCTTACGAAGAACGAGAAGTTGATCTCAAGAAACAAAGCGAAGGAGATGAGAGTGAAGTAGAAGAGGATGAAGAAGATGATGAAGAGGAGACAGAGAGTTCAGAAGACGGAGACGAGGTCGATTCAGAGCAACCAAAACAGCAACCAGAACCAACCGACCCGAGAGTCGAGGAGGCAATAATCCCTTCAGAATCTACGGAAGAAGACGAGGAGGATTCCGAGAACAGCTCAGATTCCCAATCGGTAAGTGTAAAAATACGTGTAAAACTAAGTATAACTAATGTAGTAAAACTTGTAAAACTGATTAAAACTAAGCACAACCAAGTATAACTGTGTAAAACTAACACTGTATTACTGGATTTTTGCAGGAATCCGGTGATGAAATGACAGCCATGCAGCCTTCGAGAATGTACTTCCCCCCATCGGAGTACATGAAGAAAATAAAGATATCAACGCGGTGCTTCTATATTGATTTTCTGGCCACTCTAGATTCTTTGAAGCCTAAGCTAACGACAACCGAGAAGAAGTGGCTTGTAGAGCATCCGCAGTTCCAACATATCTTTCACCTGCCGAAACAAGGAAACCACAAGCTTATGGGCATGTGGATGCTACTCCTGCGAACCGCTTGCATCGAGAAGAGGATGGAAGTCTGGTTCGTGGTCTACGCGTTCCGATACGTTATGGACTGAGGGAGCATGCACTTATCTCCGGGTTAGACTGCCGCAACTACCCTGTTGACTTCAGGCGTTTGGGAGGTCTTAAATTTGTGAGGAAACATTTTGGAAACGCCGTAGTTAGAGTTCAAGATGTGAAAGATAAGCTTGAGAAAATGGGATCTTGTCCAGATAGATTGCAGATGATCGTTCTTTACTTCCTTTGTAGCGTCCTCATCGGCCAGACGAAGACTGGAAAGGATGCTACTCCGGTGGTAGATTTTTTTCTCAGAGCTGTCGAAGATCTTGACTTGTGCCGTAGTTTTCCTTGGGGTAGATTCTGTTACGATCATATGGTCGGTGAGATCTCTCACACAATGGACCATTTTAAAGGGGTTGTCAAGGAGAACAAATTGTGGCCGGTTCCCGGTTTCTGTATCCCTTTGGAGGTATGTACTTTTAAGTTTTTGGTTTGATTAATTGTTCTTATGCTGATCTCTAACTAATATAGCATATGTGTCATGTGGTGAAGCTGTTAGCCTTTGAGGCAATTCCTGAGCTAGGGAGAAGCTTCCGCGAGCCGGTTGTAGGGGCAAACCATAACTGTCCAAGGATGTGCAAGTCGCAATTCAAGAGTAACTCAATGAGAGGGTTTCCTCTTTCAAGGATTAATGAAGAACTTTCTCTGGCTAAGTGTCCTCAGGGAATTGAGAACATCCTGCCAATACGAGATGGACATGAAAAAGCTCTTCTTGAGAGTTTGTATGAAGAAAGCGATGTCCATGACCTTGACGATCCTGTTGTTCAGAGTTGGATGAAGCTAATTTCGGCTGGGAAGAAGGTTTTTTTTCAGGGGATGTATGATGAGGAGAAGGCTTTCTGAGAGATAGAGGAGGCGAAAGAGCTAAAAAACGTGAGGAAAAGAGTCCTGCTGCCATTGATGCTTCTGGAACTTCGAATACTTCTAATAGCGAACTTATTGCCATCATGAAAGGGATACAATCAAATATGGACGATGGATTTAATCTGTTGCATGGGAAGTTAGACGAGATGGATAAGAGAGTCAGACCCATTAAAGAATACATGGATCATATGAAAGATCTAGAAACACAAATGGTAAAAATAGTTCTTAATACTAATGAAAATTCTTGAAAAACTGGGTATTATAATTGTATCACCTGATTGCAGGTCCAAAAAGAGATCCAGAAGATTAAGGAAGAGAAGAAGGCACAAGAGAAGGCTCTTGGTAAACGAATGGTGGGGATACATCCAATGCTCTTCAGAAGCGCAACACAAGGTCGAGGAAGGATTAGAACTTGATGTTAAGTACTATGTTCGTATGATATTGTTTTTGAAACTTCTCTTGGATTTAAGTTTTTTTGGAGTTGTTTTTTTTTTATTATACTCTGTTGGTAATGTTTCTGAGTATAACACGGTACAACTACTTAAAACTGGTCGAACTATGTAAAACTGGTAGAACTATGTAATATTGGTCGAACAATGTAAAACTGGTAGAACTATGTAAAACTGGTAGAACTATGTAATATTGGTCGAACAATGTAAAACTGGTAGAACTAAGTAAAACCGGTAGAACTAGTAGAACTGGTAGAACTATGTAAAATTGGTCGAACAATGTAAAACTTGTAGAACTAAGTAAAATTGGTAGAACTAGTAGAACTGGTAGAACTCTGTAAAATTAGCCGAACAATGTAAAACATGTAGAACTAAGTAAAATTCTTAGAACTAGTAGAACTGGTAGAACTATGTAAAATTGGCCGAACTATGTAAAACTGGTAGTGCATTTAAGCATTAGGTAGCTTCATTACAAACTGAAATGAACTCAAAACAAGTCTTAAAACCAAAAGGAAACCATAATGAACAACATTAGAATAACATTATGCATTCTTTCCAACCAATTTCTTCAGTTTTTCAATCTCTTCGCCGTTTTTTCCTTAGATTTTCAGTCAAATACGTAATACTATATTCATGGCTTCGAAGGTCGTTTGCCTGATTGTTCACCGTGCTTCTTAGGTTAGTGACTTCTTGCTGGAGGCTGTCGACCCATAGTTTCTTAACGTGAAACCCATTGTCCTGCACATAAAACTCTCCATCAAGCGAATATAGTTTCAAACGAATCACCCAAGTAGCCGATATATCCTACCTCGAACGCATTGCAAACAAAGTGTCTCTTTCCCACATCAGGTTCAGGCTCCACAACGATTCGGCCACCGCACCCACATCTCGTCTGTATGCCAGTGTCAGCATCTGCAATGTAGAACAGCATATCGTACTCTCTCTTATTCCTTTCCATTTCACTGTACCAAGGATCGGCCTCGAATTTGTCCATTCTTGAGAGAAGAGAGAAGGAGAGTTGAATAGTTAGACAGAATCTCTTGAAAGGTGAGAGAGATGAAAAAGAGAAAGTCGGGTGATAGAAAGAGAAGTGGGAAAAAGTGTGATTAAAAAGAAAGTCGGAAGAGGAAAACAGGTTGAATCTGAATTTTTCCGCTAAAAAATTGGCAAATTTTGAATTTTCCCGCTTAAGAAAACCACATAGTTTTACAGGAATTCGTAGTTTTACAAAAAAATTTAATAGTTGTACTTCGGCTGTTTTCATTATAATCAGTTTTACTAGATCTTTAAATTTGATTTCATAGTTTTACACATGATTTCACTCAATAATACTATGAATCTAACACTTCTACATAGTAATATGCAACAATCCTCGTTTTTTGTAAATCTATCCTCCTAACGTATCCATTATTCCCAAAAATGAGCTTGTTAGTCTATGAACATTGTTGGTGGAAACATTGTTGGTGGAAGCTAATTAGTTCTCTAATGATATTCAATATAATTAATGATCCTACAAGTAATAATCTCATCTTCATTGTTTGCGTAAAAGTGATCCTACAAGTAATAATCTCATATTGTTATATGTTAAATATTTTGTCACGATAATCCCTTAGTTTTACACAGTTTTACACACATTTGATGGTAATCCCGATTAAGTGCACCAAATAGAAATAGAAACACACAAAGCGTTACAGAGTTGCACATAGTTGTTATTACAGAACAAAAGATTACACACAAATCACTCACACTCAGAGTCTGAGTCATCTCCAAATAACAGCCTTGAAAGTCTTCCTTGGTGAGTTCTTGCCCGCCTTTTATTCTGCATCCTTCGCCGTCTCCCTCCTTCTCCAGCTGATGGAAATCTATGTATTCTCTTCCGACCCCTCGTTTTCTTGTAATCCGGAGGTAGGATTTTCATCTCTTTGATGTAATCCGGGACGTTCCATGCAGACATATCAGGGACAGCATAGATGGACCTATAATAAGCCAATGCCCACATCTCCGTCAAATAATATTTCGAAATCAAATCGAGGAATTTTATTTTTGTAGCACTTGCACGATATCTATCGCTTTTTTATATGTTCTGTATGCTGCTAGGACATGGAGACAAGTATACTGCTGAATATTGAAGAAACCACAGGAGCAACTTTTCGATTCCAAGTTCACCAAATAAACCTTTCCATCAATATCATTGACTTCGTACTCAAGCTCGAAAGTGTTTACCTCCCTCACAGCTAATGTCTTAGCAATTTGATAATTTTTATGCACGAAGATCTGGACCAAAGGCACGAGAGTGTCTTTAGCATCTCCAGACACGGCCTCTTTCCTATGCTTGTTAAACCAATCTGAAAACTTCCGAATGATAGTATCAAGCAGTGGCATTAAGGAGTACCTCCTCGCATCAAGAAAAGTCTTGGTCAGACATTCCGCGGAGTTCCTCGTGTCCAAGTTGTATCGTTTACATGGAAAAAAACATCTAACTCATTTTTCCTTGACGGTAGTCTCCTCCGCATACTTCGCGGCTGAAGGATATCTCCTCTTAAATGTCTCGAAACGACTGTAGAACTCAGCAGCTGTGTGAGACCAACCCATCTCCTGAAACCTATCAGCGACTACCGCTTTGTTTGCATTCCCAGCATGTCCTTTCACGTTTTGGGACAAATGCCATAAACAGTACCCATATTGAGCTTGTGGGAACACGTTTGCTATTGCATTGATGAGGCTTGCATTTCTATCACTCACAAATACCAATTCGGACGAATCGCCTATAACGCTTTTCAACATCTCGAAAAACCATGTTCAACTAGGTAAATTCTCACCGTCAAGAACACTGAACGCTATGGGATAAATGTGACGATTAGGATCCTGAGCCACGGCGAAAATAAGTACACCACCATATCCGTTCTTGAGGAAAGTTGCATCAACAATTATCACTCCTCATACATGCAAACCCTTCAATGCTAACTCCCAAAGCTATGAAAAGATACTTGAATTTTTTGTTCTCATCCACTTCCACAGCAGTTACAGTTCCAGGATTGACCTCTTCTAACACGTACAGATAGCGATACAACATCTTGTAGTTATCTTCCCGACTACCACGCAAATCACAGACTGCTTGAATTTTCCCTCTTAATGCCGTCGAGTATGATATGTCTACGCCATATTTTCGCCTGACTAGTTCAATGATGGTTCTAGGCTTTGGAGTTTCGAAGTTCTCAGGATATTCCTCACTCAAATACGATGCAACTAGTTGTGATGAGCTTTTCATACAATCAACGCTTCCAGTTTGATCGGCATGGTTTCATGTGTGCATCTTCGTGTACGTTCTAATAGAGAACATATACGAGTTCTCGATCCTAAGTGCTCGTAGACCCCATTTACATCCCTCAATAGAACATTTAGCCACCCACCGAGTTGTATCAGATTTTTTTACAACATAATCAAAAGAGTTTCTAAATGCTAAACTCTCTACCTACTCTATAACCGCCTTTTTATCTCGGAATTCTTGATGCACACTCAACCCAAGACCGTCTTCCCATGGTGCGACAAACTAACTACTTTCAACAACGGGTGGTACCTCACGATATTCATCATCCTGTCTCACTTGCTCTTCCTCTCTCACTTGCTCTTCCTCTCTCACCTGCTTTTCCTCTCTCACTTGCTCTTCTTGACTTGCTGGGCCGTTTTCAACAAACAACGGAACAACATTAGCTCCTATTTCTCCGTTTTCAACAAACAATGTCAAGGCATTAGGTCCTACTTCTCCGATTTCATCATGCTCATAGTTCAAACACGAAGAGCTTTTCACCGCTCTCGACTGTTGCGTGGGCAGCTCCAGTCCAGTCACTACCTCCACACACAAAAGACTTCTATGGTTCTCATTATCAACGGTTATTAGATAACCAAAAAGATCTTCATCATCAGAAATACTCATATGTTCTTCACAGCCAACCACCAAAGAAATGTAACTCAATTCCAATCTAACCTTATTCTCATCTAACGCATGCTTCTTGTAAAGCCTAGCCATTACCATCTCCAAAGTTATCTCCTCTTTAAACACTAGGCTGCACATGCGCCCCTGATATTTATAATGGATGCACACTCTGTCGCTCATTCTATCATGCCAAAACAAAAGCAAAAAACTCAGTACATACTTGTAGGTGTACAAAGTTTGTTCTCAGTTATACTAGTTCTACCAGTTTTGCATTGAGCTCCATTTGAAAACAAATTGATTTCAAGATCAAATTAGAACAATACACACCCCAATACACACCCGATTCAAATGCATTTATACTCAATACTGTATTAGCTCCAAACAACAATGTAGCAACTCATCAGTTGAATCTACCAAAAAACAATCCCAATCATCCCAATCCCATTCAAATGGAGCTCAATGCAAATCGAGGGGGAGCCACATAGCTCGGTGGGTTGACGGAGCACGAGGGAGGCGGCGATTGGTGGTCGGAGACGCGACGCGACGGCGCCGACGAGCAAATCCAGTTCAGAGAGGCGACACGAGCTGAACGGGATTTTTTTTTTCCAGAAACCAACCCATCCAACCAATTGAGGAGATCCAATCTATTAAACCCAATTCCAACCCAATCCAATCATAACCAAATTTCCAATCCAATTTACTAATTTCTAAACCATTCTTTTCATAGTAAATCGAGGGCAAAAGGGTCAAACTATATTTCATTAAGGTGAGATGGGTATGGGAGATTAGTGGAGGGTAGTGCAGATTTTTCTTATAACCATAAGGCTATCAGAGAAGTTGACCCATTTTAACAATAATTGAAAAATCATTAAACAAATAACAGGTATTTTGATAACAATTTTAAAATTATTAATCTAATAATATCCATTTTTGTTTCTAAATATATTAAAATTCAATAACTAGTAATTTCATTAAACAACCATAAATTATGAGATGTTTTGAGATCCTCATGAATATTATAATTTTTAATGAAAAGTGAAAAGTGATAAAAATAAGTTTTTAACAATAAAAATAGTAGGGAGAAGCTACTGAGAGACATTTCTCCTTTTTTCTACAGAAGGTAAATTCACTATAGACATCTTTACTATTTCTTGGATCTTGTCTTTCCGACGTTAGGCCTCGTCAACTGCGCATCTATCTTTTTTTCCACTAAAGATAATTTGTCTTGGTGGTGGATCAACTGGTTTATAAGGATTTTCAACCCGTCCTCATTCTCAATTTGATATTGCATGGCGGCGTAGGTACCAGTGGCTTGAAAGACAAGCTTTTATTTCACTACAAGAAAGCAAGTAAACATCGTTTTTACGAATGCACTTTTAATCATAGAATAGTCGTTAATCGGGGTTTTACGACAAACATACGACTAAAATTAGTAGTCGTAAATTCATAGTCACTAAATCGTATAGTCGTATTATTAGTCGGCAAGTTACGACTATTTATACAACTAACATAGGTAATCGTAAAATAGACGTAGAGTTGTTGGTAGATATAAGGACTAATATGTGACTACTACAACGACTTTTGTGCGACTATAGAGGGAGTCTATATGACATCAGAGAAATGTTGTCATCAAATAGTCGTTAAACTAAATGACGACCGAGAGATTAACATGTGACTGTATAGTATAGTCCACTACAAGAAAAACTGTAAATAGCCACGAACTAGTCACCAAATTTTCGTGGCTAAGAAAAACCAGCCACGAATAGCTACGAAATAGCCACAAAACTAAAAAATTGAATTTTGTGGCTATTTCGTGGCTATCTGTGGAAAATAACTACGAAATACAATTCGTGGCTATTCATGGCTATATTCTCCACGAATAGCCACAAAATGTTTCGTGGAATAAATTAGTCACAGATAGCCACAAATTTTTTCATGGATGATTAGCCACAAAAAAATATCGTGGCTATCCGTGACTATTCAAACCCTAAAACTAAAATATTAATCAAAATCTAATTACTAAAACTTCAATTACTATAACATAACTAAATTTAATATTGAAACGTATAAAAAATCTTATTTTTCAAATTTAATATTTTCAAACATTTAACTTAAAACCTTAAATATATCCCCTCAAACCCTATATTTCAAACCATATAAATCATAAACTCTAAACTTTAAACTTTTAATCATAAATAATAAAATCTTATGATCTTTTATTAATAATAATATATTAAAAAGTCTTAAAGAAAATTTTAAATATTTTTTATATTCATAAGTAAAATTTAACAGGTTCAAGATTTAAAAATCATGTAAACAAAAATTTAAATCAATTTTAATAATTTTTTTTTATATATAACTAACCGTGGTTATTCAAAACACTAAACCCCAAACAAAAATTATTATTCGTGGCAATTCAAAACCCTAAACCCCAAACAAACCCTAAACCTAAAATATAAACCAAATTTAATTACTAAAACTTCAATTACTATAACATAACTAAAGTTAAATAAATATTTTATCTCTTACAATTATAAATTCAACTTTAAACTTTAAACCCTAAACCGTAAAACTTTAAAGTTCAAACAAAAATCAAATAACTAAAACTATAATTATTTCTAAGAAACTAAGATTCAACACTAATATATTCTTATTTTACAAATCTATAATTTTCAAACATTCTTAAAACCATAACCATGACCCTTCAAACCCTATTACCCAACCCTAAATTATAAATTAACTCTAAACTTGAAACTCTTAAAAACTATAAAATTAAAATATTAATGAAACTATAATACTTCAAACTTCAAACCTTAAATCTAAACTTCAAACCATAAATCTAAACCTCTAAACCCTAAACCCTAAACAAACGCTAAAATTCTAAAATTAAACAAAACTCTAATTAATAAAATTCTAATTATTATAACATATCCAAAATTAAAACCTTGACTTATAACCCTAAACACAACATTTTAAACATATATATAGCCACGAATTGTTTCGTGGCTAATCCGTGGCAAATAGCCACAAAATTTTTCGTGGTTAATTCGTGGAAGGCTTGCCACGAATTGCCACGAATTTTCGATTTCCACGAGCCCATAGCCACGAAATATTTTCGTGACTATTCGTGGTTATTGTCGAAATAGCCACGAATTTTGGCTTATAGCCACGAATTTTTTCGTGGCTATTGGACAGTTTTCTTGTTGTGGTCAGAAAGTATTCGTAAATATTAGCCACTATGTAATGACTGGGTAACAACCACTTTAACTACTATCCCGCGACTAATCTGAACATCCATATACGATTATGGTAATTGATCTCGCCACTATGTGGCGACTGTTATGTGACTGAGTAGTATAGTCACGATTTAGTCGTAGACTATGGTAACATTTTGGGGACTGTTTATTGACTACTTTACCGATTATAAGACGACTAAATGGAGAATCCAAATATGATTATGGTAAATATCTTGCTATTAATTGTCGACTGTTAAACGACTATGCATCGTCTAAACGAAACATCTAGATTCGATTATGGTACTGTCTAGCCGACTACTATCTGACTGTCTAATATAGTCACAACATAGTCGTAAGAAATGGTGACTACTTGGCGGCGGTGTAATGAATAAATAACGATTATTAGCGGAAAATCCAGATTCTCTGATGGTAAATATTTAGCGACTAGTTTGTATGTGTAGTGCGAATAATTGACGACCGTTTAGTGTTTTTTCGTAAAATTAAGAATTTGAATTAGTTTCTTTTTTGATTTGGTAATGGGTGATACCATAATTTGAATGGTACAACAAACGTAACAAACATTTACATCAAAAATAACATTGGTAACATGTAGACACAGACGACCTACATACGCAAACTCTAGCATTTAGGATTCCAAATCATATACCAATAAATTATCAAGTGCAAGAGACAATGATAAAGTAACCTACAAATCATATGGTGTTGTTGTCTTACTTTGAGCTTCCTTCAGTTGCTCTTGTTGGGCGACAACGCTGAAAAGTGTCTGGGCTGCTTGTGCTTGGGCATTAAAAGATTAGCTGTCAGGATTTCGACTCCATGGCGATTTACTCTTCTATCCTACTCAGTGGTCTGTGACAATTATAGATAGTAAGAGAAAAACAATTAAATAAAGAACGTGAGATGACTTTATAAACATGGATTGTGAAAAATGTTACTTTACCTGAGGAAAATGTTGTATATTCAGCTGTTGATATCTCACAAGGTCACAGTTATTTGCAGTGCTTCTGCAGTCCTTTGTGATGCTAACCATGTCTTTCATACGTCGTTGATAGATCTCCTCAACAAATGTTTTAGAAGAAAGTTATGAGTGGTTTGGCCATGTCTCAAATGATACAAAAAAATTCTTGTAAGCGCTCAGACACTCGAACTTAGCAGAACACATTAATGAGTTAAGCATAGATTGGTGTCTTCAATTCTATGCTAACTATAAGATTAACATCCAAACCATCAGACTCTAACTCCTCAAATACTCATAGAGAAATATAGGAGTCGTTTACAACTTGAAGAACCAAAATTAATCGTAAACAAATAATCAGATTCATAGCATGTCCTGTTTCAGAAGCAAAGCAAAGCATAATCAAACTAATGATATAGCTACCTGTACCCGTATGCATCGAATCACGGAGGGTTTTGTGATTGAGATATTCAGGGAATAATTTGAGAGAGTCGATAGGGTTTCAGCCCAAGTTAGCTATGAAATGGAAAGCTTCATATAAAAGATTCGAAGAAGAGATATCAGTTTGAGATGGTGGACGTAGAAGAGAATTCGTAGAGAGATTAGAGAGAGGACTCGAAGGAGATTTTTGAAAATGGGAAGAACAAAAGTAAATTAGGGTTTCATGTATTTGATGATTTCTCGGCACTTTGTCGAAAATTCTTGGGTATAGGCGGGTAATTGAAATATTTTGGGCTATAAAATTGGGTTTAAGTTTCTCGAATTAATTTGGCAAATATTTTGAATTTTTGTCCACATGTAGGCGCTACGTGGTCGTAATATATTCCTTTTTTGATGACTCTGTTTGAAAAAATTAACTAATCTATTTTACTTTATTAAAATCAGAAAAGTTTGTGCACAATATAAAGAACGATTGAAGACAGGTTATATGAAAGCAAATTTGAATTTTAAATTCTTTGAAATAGTTTTGCAATTTTGGTAACACTCAAATTAAAAATAGTACACATCAAAATTTAAGAAATATATTTCGGACTAGAATGTTAAAGCACAACCAAAACATTATATTTTAAGGGTTTAGGGTTTCTTTTGGAGTGAACAAAACCCTATACCCTAAAAAGGAACCGTAAAACCTCATGATGAGGTTTCATTGTAGGGCATCACCAACCCACCCGTAAATCCTCAAAGTTTTAGGTTTTGAATAGTGAAACCTCAAATTTGAAGTTTGGGAAACATACAAATTACACTTAATATTACAACTAAAATTATTCAACAAACATATTTCCGTGATACTCCCAAGTATGATCAATCAATGCATTTCGAAGTGATAAATGTGCTTCTTTACTTTTTATCTTAAGATCGATAAATATATATATAGTATCTAAGTTAAAAATTATTTAGTGTCAAAACTAATGAAATAATTAATTACAAAGACTAGATTGCAAAAGAATAGATGAAACCGCAAATTCGAGATTTGGAGGTTTATATTGGAGTGAGCCAAACCTCAAAAATGAGGTTTTGAGGTTTCTTTTGGAGATGCTAAAACCTAAATTTAGAGGTTTCGTCTTTTCTTTTACATCGAATGATCTTAATCAAACATATATAGTGAGATGAAGTGGTCGAGAAGTTAAATTATGATTTTGTGAATCTTTCTGGATATGTGATTTTTTGAATATATACGAACTTATCATGTTAATAAAATTTAATAATATCGGTATACAGAGAACATTGAATATTCTTCTTTTCTCTCATTTAATTTGTAATCTATAAGCACAAGCCTACCAAATGAAACATTCAAAACAAGATTGGAGGATGGCTGTGGCATAAACGTCCCGCCGAAACAGAGGAACTCTGCAAAAGCCTGCAAGAGATCAAAAGACAAAAACCAGTGCACAGTTCTATGTCTCTGAGGCTGCACCAAAGCAAACGACAAACCAGTATACGGTTCAAGGGCTCAGGGCTACAACAGAACAAAAGACAAACCAAGTGTACGTTTGTATAATTTTTAACCATGATATTTAACCATAATTAATTAATTTGATGGGGTCGCGAAGATACACACTCCACGTAACCGTATCTCTCTCTCTCTCTCTCTCTCTCTCTCTCTCTCTCTCTCTCTCTCTCTCTCTCTCTCTCTCTCTCTCTCTCTCTCTCTCTCTCTCTCTGTTTTAAAGCGGCGCTCGAGGCACATTAATAAAACCCTCATTTCTTGTAACCTTCTTTAATTCAAGTCCTTTGTTTGGTGAGGGGAAGTTATTTCGCCGTAATAATCATCTTCCTGATTACTCTTTCTCCCGCTTTTTTTTCTCTGAAACAGAACCAAAAACAGAATGGTCCATTACAACTACATAGTAGAAACACAATCTAACAGAGCCGAAACCGGTTGGCGCTTCAGAGTTAAGAATTTCCGCGTCTACCCATACTATGTGTTTGAAGAATGACCACATTGGAGTTTCATCTTGGCCGACCAGAGACTTCCACTTGGACGATCCACTTGAGTAAATATATCAGGAACATCGACATTATATACGGGGATTTCACCTTCAATGAATCTGGTTAGCCTGACAAATTAATTGGTTTAGAAAAATTTATAATTAATTATTATACTATCATGTGTGTGTCTTACAAATGACAAAGTGAACATGTGATAGCGCATTTACCTTGATTTTTTTTATATTCGCAGCAAAAGAAATGCTCTGAGAAATAAGCTATCTCCACATTGATATGAGATTCAACAATCGATCATGCCGCATATCTTTTGTTCTTTGCTTTCCCTTTCAACTTTTTTGATGTACCTTTCAAAAGGGTACATCCACCTATATTGCACCAGACCACCTAATTCAGCTTCGTAGGGGAGATGTATAGGTAAGTGCTCCATCACGTCGAAAAATAATGGTGGAAAAATCTTTTCCAAGTTGCATATGATTAAAACTATGTTTTCTTTGAGAATTTGGAGACGATTTTTTTTTGTAAAGTTCTCGAGCATATATCACGGAAAAAACTTCCAACCCCTACAATATATATTTTTGAAACTGTTTGTAAATAAAAAATACTATACTCATATTTAACTATCAAATATTAAGTAAAATAAAATAGAAACCTGCTAACGCAAGGTGGACGTTCCGGTCTAAGAGTTCGGCAAAGATAAATGGAAGTAGCAGCTCCATAAAAACGTGGCAGTCATGATTCTTCATCCCTGAAAACTTATTGTATCCAAATCAGCACTACTAGCTAAGCCGGCCGCATAACCATCTGGGAATTTGACTGCATGTTTCACACATTTTAGTAATTTTTTTCTGGCATCGTTTTTCAATCTGTACGTGGGGAAAGGAGATTTACCCTCATTATCAATATGTAGGTGTGTCCGAGAAAAAAAATCGTTCTATATCAACTCTTGACATGATGGTGTTTTTGAATTTACCCTTCACACTCAAAAGAGTATTCATGACGTTGTCAAAAAAAAATCTTCTCTACATGCAGCAAATCAAGATTATGTCGGAGAGTGAGGTCCCTCGAGTACAGAAGCTCCCATAATATGATTTCCTTGTGCCAGCTATGCAACTTCTCATAGCCATGCTCCTTCGTTTCGTGACCGTTTCCACCGACATCTTTTGTTTTCGGTGGGTTTACACCTTGCAATTGCTCGCTATAAACTTGCTCACCACTCAAAACCTCAGGTGGGTGCTCTTTCGAGGCATCTTTCCCCTTCAAGTAGTCTTTTTATTCTTCCTCAATGGATGGCCAAATGGAAGAAATCTTTTGTGACAATCAAATCAACAGGTCTTCCTTCCCTTAGGCAAATAAAAAGATTTTGTATCTTCCATGAAAATAGGACAAGACAATCCACCATGGGTCGTCCATCCTGATAACATCCCATATGTCGGGAAGTCGCTTATCATCCACATCAGCACTGCTTTTAGTTTAAAATTTTCATTCAATGACACATCGTATGCATCGACTCCAGAAGACCACAATTATTTTAACACCTCAATAAGAGGTTGGAGGAAGATATCAAGACTAGCCCGCGGATTATTTGGCCCAGAATTAAGAATTGTAAGAAACAAGTATTATGAATTCATGCACATCTCAAGGGGTAAATTTTGTGACAATCAAATGAACACGTCTTCCTTCCCTCAGGTGGGTGATCTTTCGAGGCGTCTTTCCCCTTCAAGAAGTCTTTTTATTCTTCCTCAATGGATGGCCAAATGGAAGAAATATTTTGTGATAATCAAATCAACACGTCTTCCTTCCCTTAGGCAGATAAAAAGATTTTGTATCTTCCATGAAAATAGGACAAGAGAATCCACCATGGGTCGTCCATCCTGATAGCATCCATATGCCGGGAAGCCACTTATCATCCACAGCAGCACTGCTTTTAGTTTAAAGTTTTCATTCAATGACACATCAGATGCATCGACTCCAGAAGACCAAAATTCTTGTAACTCCTCAATAATAGGTTGGAGGAAGATATCGAGACTAGCGCGCAGATGATTTGGCCCAGAATTCAGAATTGTAAGAAACAAGTATTATGTATTCATGCACATCTCAAGGGGTTAATTATATTGAGTCAAGATCACGGGCCACAACGAATGATTACGAGACATACAAATGGATTGAATCCATCTGTACATAATCCAAGATAAACGTTAGGGGGTTCTTGGGAAAACATAGGATGTTGAGCTTGAAATGATTTCCACTCAACCGCATCAGATGGATGACACATTTCTCCCTCTGTCGTTTGGTGCTCCGCATGCCATCTCATTGCCGCTGCAGTCTTCTCGTTTTGATACATTCTCTTCAGTCTGTCAGTAATTGGTTGATACCACATACGACTGTAGGCTACTTTGGTTCTGCTATGTCTCTCATTCGGCTTCCATCTTGGTTTAGCATAAACCGACACTTTTCTTCGTTTTCGTCTTCTTTCTAGAAGATCATACAATTTTTCATGCAAACATCAACTGTATGATAGGGGAGGCCTAAATTGTGCATCAGTTTCTATGTCTCGTAGTGTGAACATGTTGCCTGGTTTCCTTCTGGTAAATACTCTGTCATCATTTCACATATTGAATCCACTAACCTTTCACTCATATTATTTTCTTCCATGTTATGCAAAACCGAGCAGCCAAGGATAACTGGGAGTGATCTTCACGACAACCATCATATAAAAGATTGTTGGCTCCTTCTAGCAGGTCATAAAACCTTTTTGAATGATTACGTACAGGTTCTTCACTATTACTCCCGAAATGCATCATTCACCATATCTACATACCTATCTTCTACATTATTATGACCATTCGGATCAACATAACTCGTTCCTATATCCAAACCGATTTCTTCTCCATGCTTATACCAAACACAATAATCATGCATAAATCAGTAACTAAACAGATGACTCCAAATTCCTTGTTCTGTGGTTTCCGGTTTTCGTTCTTGCATAAACGACAAGGGCAGAGAAACTTACCGCCATTGCTCTACGCTAAATGCTGGTTTTTGGAAATTTCCATAAATTGTGCCACCCCGTTGTGAAGGCTGATGATAATTTTTTTGTGGCATCATCGAACATATCATACATCCACTCCCGATAGTTGCTATAATTATTGTATCCTCCCGCCATGTAACTAGATTTCCAAATTCTTTGTGTTTCTACAAATGAAAATGGAGAAAGGGCTAAATTTCGACTATGTAGACATAATTGGTCACTCCCATTAATTGTCATAAATACATGCGCATGAAACCGGTACACCTACCACAAACAGATAAAATATAACCAAACAATCTCGTTTTATTATTACTAAATCCAAAAATACTATATGATACGACCCATACCCGGCTACTTTGCGACACGAATAATGATTTGAAATTAGTCGTAACTATAGCGACAAATAAACGACTTGGTTACTACTATACCCGAAGTAGCGATTTAGTCGCCCATGTACTTACCAATTTGCGATTGTTCTATGACTCTTAACATCAGACACAAAAATAGTCGCCATATCACCGACTAGCCCGCGACTATTGATTCCGGTCTCGACAATGGCTGTTAATCAGTCATAAATCAACGACTAAATTGGTGACAATCATTTTTGGTCTTATATAAGCGACTAATACACATCCATATATTCGTCGTCGCAAAATAGTAGCAATGTTTGTTGGAATCCCTAGGATCCATGGTCTAGGTGATTGAATCTAAGAACTGACCTCGTGTTTACCTGGAGATTGGCAGCGGAAATTGGAGCAGGTAAACGAGATATAGAGCGCCTCAATCGCTGCGCCTCTATCGTAGTCCACACGCACACAATGAAGGAATTTCTAGCAGATCCTAATCCAATTAGGCAATCCTGGTCTGAATTCCAAGCCTAGGATCTAGGGTTCATATAATTGAATCAATGGGATCTCAGATTTACCTGGTGATTAGCAGCGGAAGATTTGCAGATAATTGAGATCACGAAGCACCTCAAACGCTGTACCTCTACTGGTATCCACACACACACAAACTGGACATGAGGGATGCTAGTGCCTATAGAGATCCAATCTGTTCAGAGGTTTCTATTCAAGTTCTGGTGGCTGTGAATTAGGTTAGCAATCAGTTTAGGTCGACCATATATCTTATATATGTCGACTTAAACCATCACGGAATTAACCAACGATTAAACCAAATTAATCTGATTAATCCGCTAGTTGCATCGATCGATGCACTATCTGCATCGATCGACACTGCCCCAGAATATTGATATCGAATGCATATCAAATATGTATTCATTAGATCATTACATTAATGATCAACCTCGTCTTTAACGTCCAGTTTGCTTAGGTGTGTGACCCTGTAGGATCATATAACACTAGCAATGAGTTCTTAACCCAATGATCATAAGTGGCTTCTAGCAAAGCATTATGACTACCTAGTATTATATGATTGTCTCATCTCGACAATACAATTATCACTTAGAGCAAGTACATTAGATTTCAGGACATTCCCAACAATCTCCCACTTGTACTGGAATCATCTATTCCTATAATCCCTTCGTCACTATATCTCGATCTGGCATAAGGCAAGATCTGTGTCACCCTTATTTAGCCAAGATCATGTTCATCGAACTCCGATTTATACTGACAAGACAAACGACTGACAATCACCTCGTTTGAGTGTGGCCACACATTTCTCAGTATCAAATCTTCGATGGGCCCTGAGATATTTATCTCCTATTATATAGGAGGGACAAATCCCATCTTGTTCCATCCCTGTTTCTTCACACACTTCATAATACGCCCAATCAATGCCTTTATAGTCACCAGTTACGGCTGACGTTTGACAAGGTTAAAGCGGACCAATTCATATGTAAGAAAACATGATGAACTCAGGTCTAAGGACTATACTCTATAGTCGTAATGAAAACTCTCATGACACTTATATAACTATCCCGTAGAGTTCTCATCAGTGGATCATGTCCGATCCTGTGTTCTCCAACACATATCTATGTGATTGACTTTAATACTCTTATTAATGACTCCATGAAACTTAGTCATCAGTCACCTCACATACTAGTCTCACGCGGTTGTTAATGTCCCACTATAACAACCTCGACCAGGGACCAACATAATTTATGTCATTTATTATCTATAGGGTTTCATGATCAAGTCACATACTTGATGACCTATAAAATGTCATAAATTACTTTGTGACTATTATTTAATAACCATTATTAAATAATACAGATGTCAGATTTCAATAACATAATCAAATTATGTTTATACGAACATCATATCATAACTAAAATTAATAACAATGACTCCCACTAAAATTAAGATCATATCTTAAGACATCTAATGCCTTTAGCAGTAGCCTGACCCTCATTCGCCCTTGCTCAGCGTGTGTCGAAAGACACTGCGTCTTGCTAAGAGTAATACCAAGAGTCATTTGCACGAAGCCCTTCTTGGAATCCTGCATATTGGACATGTGCAAGGCCTTATCACTATAAGTATCTTGACACAATCCAATTAGCTTATCCAATCTATCTCTATAGATTCTTATTCCAAGAATGTATATGGTTTCTCCCATAATTTTATCGAAAAACAACTTTTGAATCAAGTCTTAACAGACTGAAACAATGGAACTTCATTTCCGAGAAGTAGTATGTTTTCAACATACAATACTAGAAATGCAATTGCGCTCCCACTAGTCCTCTTGTAAACACACGGTTCTCTTTCGTTCATGATGAAGTCAAACCTTTTGACTGCTTCATCAAAAAGAAGATTCCAACTCCGAGATGCTTGCTTCAATCCATAAATGGATTGATGAAGCTTGCATATCATCCTAGCTTTATTAGGATCAATGAAAACTTCTGGTTGTGTCATGTACACATCCTTTTCCAGAATTCCATTAAGGAAAACTGTTTTCACATCCATCTGCCAGATCTCATAACTATTATGAGTGGCGGTTGCTAGGTGAATCCGGATGGACATAAGCACGGTGTCTGAGATTAGGTTTCTTCACAGTTAATACCATGAATTTACTTGAAACCTTTTGCCACCAACCTAGCTTTGTACATCTGAATATAACCATTCATGTCAACTTTTCTTCTTGAAAATCCATTTACTCACAATGGTTTCTACACCATCGGGTAAATCAACCCAAGTCATACTTGGTTCTGTGACATGGATCCCATTTCGGATTCAGCAGCTTTCAGCCACTTTCGGAGTCAAGGCCCATCATTGCTTCTTCAAAATTCGCAGGCCCGTCACTTTCAATGATCAGTAGATCATGGCAATTGGTTACGAGAAATCCATATTTCTCGGGTTCGTGACGGATCCTTTCGGATCTGCGAGCTTCAGTTTTTCTGTAAAAGTTGCGCACACATATCTCATATGTATACTTTTACCATGACCTAATTAACCAAGATTTAAACCGTAGTTAATTAAGTCATAAACCAAAATCAATATTTGGTTCGCGATCTGTGTCGATCGACACTTCTTCAGAAACTCGCCATTTAAATGTATATCGAATATACATTCACCAGATCCTTTATAAACTCCAGGCACCACAGGTGCAGGTTCTACAACTCTTTGTGGATCCAACTGCTGTTCTTCCTCATCAGGTTGAGCAGTCTCTTGTGATTTTCGAATTTCTTCGAGTTGTACTTTTACTCCCACTATTCTTCTTGGAAAGAAAGTCTTTCTCAAGAATACATAGTTCCGAGCAACAAACAATTTGTTCTCGAACTGGTTGTAAAAGTAACATGCCTTGGTTTTGTTAGGACAACCAATGAAGTAGCACTTATCAGATTTGGGTGTGAGCTTATCAGAGATTAAACGTTTTATATAAGTCTCGCAACTCCAAATCTCCATGATGGATAAATCAGAAACATTTACATTCCACATCTCATGTGGTATCTCTGTAACTGATTTTGATGGAACTCTATTTAAAGTAAACTCAGACATTTCTAGAGCGTATTCTTAGAAGGATAATGGAAGATCTAAGTGATTCATCATTGATCGAACCATATCTAATAAAGTCCGATTCAGGAGGAGTGAATTGTGAAACACTTTCACAATCTCTCAGATGATCACTAAAATCTTGACCTAAGTATTCACCTCCATGATATTATCGTAGAGGTTTAATACCTTTGCCAAATTGATTATGTACTTCATTTTTGGAACTCTTTGAACTTTTCAAAAAATTCTGACTTATACCTTATAAATGAGGCATAATCGTACCTTCTGAAAATATCAGTAAAGGTAATGAAGTACTGAAATTTTCCTCTAGAACTAGTGCTCATCGGCCCATATACATCCGTATGTATAAATCCCAATAAGCCTCTGGCCCTTTCATTTTGTTCGTTCGCAACCTGTATCGATCGACGCATCGTTTGTGTCGATCGACACTACCATTGTTGAAAGGAGCCTTTGTCGTTTAACCCTATAAACAAGATTCACCATACTCATTATGATTCATAATCAAATGAGCCCAAAAGCCCATCACTATGGAGCTTCTGAATCTGTTTCTCATTTATGTTGCCTAAACGACAATGCCAGAGAAAAGGTTTGATTCGTATCATTTGACTTGAATCTCTTGGTATTAATGTTATAGTAAGGCACATTCTGGTTTAGAACATAAAGTCCATTCTATAATGGATTGCTACTATAAAATATATCATTGTAATCAAATGAATAACACTTATTCTTAATTTGAAAACTGATATCCTTCTATATCCAAACAAGGAATAGAAATAATCTTTCTGCTCACAGCAGGTACATAGTAGCAGTTTTAAGTTCAAAACATGCCATAAAAGAAAACAAATGAAATACTCCTACGGCTAATGCAGCAACTCTTGCTCCATTTCCCACGCATAGATCGACTTGTCCTTTCTACATAGTCCTACTTTTGCTCTGGCCCTACACATTTTCACAAAATATGAGTACCACAGCTGGTATCAATACCCAATAAGTAGGACTATAAGAAGTAACATTTACTTCTATAACATAATACCTGAAGAAGAAGTCTCGTACGTCTTCTTCAGCTTCTCATAATCTTCCAAGAATTTATTGCAGTTTCTTTTCAAATGCCCATAACCATTACAATAACGGCACTTAACATCTTCAGAAGGACTGGTTTTAACCTTAGGAGCATGGTCAGACTCGCTTGGATTCACAATCGAGCTCGTCTTACCATCACCTTTGTTCTTACCAAGTTTCTTAAACTTTTTACCCTTTTGTACCATAAGGACATTTGGGGTGTCCTTCTTGATGTTAGGTTTAGCAGTCTTAAGCATACCATGCAATTCAGTCAACGTCTTCGTCAAGTTGTTCATGTTATAGTTCATAACAAATTGATCATAGCTTGACGGCAGTGACTGTAGAATGATGTCAGTAGCCAACTCTTGGCTAATGGGACAATCCAGTTTCCCCAGGTTATCAATATAACCCATCATCTTAATGACATGAGGACTAACTGGTTCGCCCTTTGGTAGCTTGCACTCAATCAGAGACCTAACCGTCTGGTATCTCTGAGTTCGTGCCTGCTCCTGAAACATACTTTTCAGGCCAGTGATCATCT
Source organism: Orychophragmus violaceus (assembly GCA_030180135.1). NCBI lineage: Eukaryota > Viridiplantae > Streptophyta > Magnoliopsida > Brassicales > Brassicaceae > Orychophragmus > Orychophragmus violaceus. The sequence continues at coordinate 32,965,186 of CM058231.1, read as the reverse complement.
CTTTTGGCGACTCCACGTACTCATATTGCTTCTGCAATTCCGAGTTCATGGTAGCCAACATGAGACAACTCACATCCACCGCATCATTAGAATGCTTATCCCAAGCATCCTTATCTGACTGCCAGGCATTGGCTCGGTACTTCTTGGGGAGAACTTTCTCAAGGACATAGTCCTTTTTCTCCTGTTTGAGAAAAATTCTCAAGTTCCGATACCATTCAAGAAAGTTGGATCCATTTAACTTGTCCTTCTCAAGGACGGATCGCAGGGAGAAATTGTTACGATGGTTTGTGCTAGACATAGCTGAAAAACAAGGGAGGTTTTAGTTATGATGTTCAAGAAATGAGAAGTCTTAACTTTTAAGAAAACTCGCATTATATTCAAACAATGTTTCCTCAAATGAATATAATGATCCAAGACCCATTCTTCACTAATCTTGAGTGAGTCACTGGCTATCACCCAAATTTTAGCTATCTAGGTAAGAAACAACTTTGCTAGTTATATCCAATATAACTCTTGGTTGTGGATTGACATCTTATGTCCAATCCACCTGATGTCTCTGAGCCTAAATAAAAATAAATACTTTGAACCAAATATACCTTAAATAGTTAAAATTGACTAAAGTTTATGTAATTTTAATTTACATATGTCCAAAAGTCTCATGTTTAATTTATGTATCCAAAATTTCCCTTAAAATATTTTTTATAAGTTGGAAATTTAAATTATAAAATTATAAAAAATATTTTGAGGGAAATTTTGGATACGTAAATTAAACATGAGACTTTTGGACATATGTAAATTAAAATTACCTAAACTTTAGTCAATTTTAACCATTTAAGATATATTTGGTTAAAAACACCATGTAGCTTGATCTATGTTTGACATATGGAGTTGGATATCATATTTTCATCTGTAGGGTTAGACTGAGGGTTTGTGAATATTCATTCATATTGTTACATTTGCATATACTAGTTAGGTTGTAACTATAATAAACGAGTTTGATATTTTTTATAAATTTTCTATATAATTTGATGGTATTTAAGTAATAATTAGTAGATTTAGGGTATCTTAGATTTCCTTGTTAATATGATTCACATACATGATTTGTCAGACTTACCGAAGAAGTCTGACTAAACTCGACCAAATAAGCTACCCTACTTGGGAATTTACCCCATATATAAACGAATGTTACCAACATTAGTTTGTAAAAGTCATTATCAAATTTCTCTCTCTAAAACGGAAACACACTCTCTCTCTAAACACTCTCCAAAAACTCTCTGAAAACCCTCCTTTGCCACCGCCACCGCCACCTCCGTCGTCATCTTCTTCATTCTTGTAGTTATCTCTCCTTTTTCGTCTCTCCTGACCAGTCCCTACACCGCCTCTGTCATATTCTAAGCTATTCTTTCTGCAAATGTTTGAGATCTATACGAAAAAGTCATTTTTTTCTATGTACTTTGTCTAGATCTGAACAAAAAATAGGTTTTTATATATTTCTCATTTTAGATCCATACGATTTTATGTCCGAGTCATCCCCTTTTTCATATGTACTTTGTCTAGATCTGAACAAAAATAAAGGTTTTATATATTTCTCGTTTTAGATCCATACAGTTTTAAGTCCGAGTCATCTCCTTTTTCATATGTTCTTTGTATAGATATACTCTATTAGAAGTCTGAAATTGGTTTTGTTTTTGAATTAGACTCTATTAGAAGTCTGAAATTGGATTTGTTTTTTAATTAGACTCTATTAGAAGTCTGAAATTTGACTATGTTTACAATTGTTTTATGGTACACAGGATGGGGAGCGGTTCAGTCAGGTTCCAATGTCGAGTAGTAGTAGTTCATACTCAAGTTCCACATTTCGACAACGATCTGGTTGATGCAATGGATTCCCCAAGAAATGTTTCTGCGGTCTGGACCCTGTCATGCGAACATCCACTACTGCTGATAGTCCGGGAAGAAGATTCTTTGGATGTCGTAACTGGGAAGTAATTGCCTTTCTCTTCTGTTATGTAGCCAGTTTTATTTTATTTTTACTTATTCGAGCTTATATTTGGAATCCGAAGATGATTGTATATTTAAAATGTGGCTGTATAGGATGGTGGCTACCATATAATGAAGTGGTGGGATGAGGCTATGATGGAGGAGTTTCACGAGTTAAAGCTGAGAGTGGACCAACATGGTGAACAAATTGATTCCATCTTCCTTTGTTATGCTGAAATGGAGTGTGTTACCACCTTGCACGATGACCTCAAGATAGTGCAGACAGAGATATCTCAATTAAAGGAGCTTTTGACTGAGAAACCATCTAACCAGACAGAGCATGGTGCCAAGTATGAGTATATGATGTTTGCTGGTGCTATTATTATCGTCATGATTATCTTGAGGGCATTTGGTTTCTTGTAATATAAGTCCTATGTATCCAATTAAAATTTTATGTAATATAAGACGAATTTCATTCATTATCCAATTTCAAATATGCAAATTTTCCTCTTTTGAAGCTACTAAAGAACTCGGTCGCCTGAGTTCATATGATGTCTGAATAATAAATACTATATTTTCAGACTTCATATGAAGTTTGAATAATAAATAATATGTTTTCAGACTTCGTATGAAGTCTCAATAATAAATAATAAGCTTTCATACTTCAAATGATGTTTGAATAATAAATATTAAAACTATCATATGATATCGGGATATCTAAACTTAAACTATGTTGTCAGACTACATATGATGTCTGACAATGTTAAAATGCCCAGGAGTTAATTCTTTTTGTAAATTACGCGAAAATACGTTGCAGTTATGTAAAAGGGAGACCAAAAATGCACGGCAGTTACGTCTGTGGCAAAACCGTCGGATAGTGGTAAAAAGTCTCGTTTTAACTGTCCCTTATGACCCACATATAAATAGGATTTTTTTCTCTTTTTTTACAGTTTCGAAGGAAGGATAAAAAAATTCTCTCTCGAAGCCACTGAACCGACATCTTCAACATTTTATGGGTTTGTTTCCAGATCTGGTTTCTCTCTGCTCCGCCGCTTACCTTCGACGGTAAGATTCATCGAATCCTCCTTTCGTGAATAAACTTAGCAAAACTACTAGTAACCAGACGGCTAATAGTGTCTGATTTCAGTTCTCAGACTGCAAATGGAGTCTGCTTATAGTCCTTAGACTGCAAATGGAGTCTGAGTTTTTTCTCGTACTTGCACTGAGATTTTTTTTTTCTTTCTAAATTCCAGATATTGTTTCACTCTTCTCCTCCGTCGTCTTCCTTCGACGGTAAGATTCATCGACTCCTCTTTTTGTTAGTATTCTTAAAATAGCTATTAATAGCCAGACGACATATGGTGTCTGACTAAGTTACTCAGACTGATAATGGCGTCTGGATATTCGTTATGGACACTTTTTTATTTTGAACGTTGTTGCGCTAAGCTTTCATTTTTTTTTTTAAATTCCAGATCTGGTTTCTCTCTCCTCTGCCGGTGACCTTCGACAGTAAGATTCATCGACTCTTCTCCTCGTCTATATATTTACATAACTATTAGTACCCTGGCGGCATAAGATGTCTGACTGTGTAAGGCTGACTGCAAATGGATTCTGGCTAGTAGTATTCAGACTGTATATGATTTGTGTGGCCCTTGTTGTTTCAGGTTTTTGTTATGGCAGACATTGAATTCCCACAAAGGATGTTCACTCCCGGTTATGAACCAGTTCCAGATAAAATCATACACTACTTTAGTGGAAGGAGAGATCTGATTAATGATGTTAGAATAGCGCTATTACTGGGAGAATGACAATAACTTCTCGATTCAGAACTTGGAATTTTTTGAGATTCCATGACCTGCACTTCAAATGGTGTTCAAGGATGGTGCACTACATGCTCTGTTTGCAGTTAGACTGCAAGAAGAAGTATGAGATATGGTCTCTTCTCGGCGTTCAGCCAATTAGGTTTTCCTTGAATGAGTTTCATGCCATAACCAGACTCAACTGCGACTATATTGAGAACCTGGAGTACCCTGAAGTTGAATATACCGACCAGATGAGAGCAATGTGGGAGCTTCTTGGTGGGGATTTCGATTTAGGCCCAAGTTATTCACAATTATTTGAAGCTTGTAAAAGATGTGATAGTTGGGAACCGCAACAAAGGATATGGTTGGGTTATCTAGCCATCTATGTAACCTTCATTGAGGCTCAACACTCGATAAATTCAACAAGGGCTGACATGACTAACCTATGCTGGTTCCAGGATCGTTACAATCCTATCCATGGGGACGATTCTCCTTCAAGCTTCTGAAAGAATCTATTAAGGAGGCAAACATAAAACTCGTGGAGAGAAAAAATTATCAGATCGGAAGTTTTGCTGAGGTCTTGAACATTTGGGTATATTGGGAATGTCCCGCTATGGCAACAACTTATAGAGAGCCCTTTCTGAATGCCCCAACCCACCACTGCTAGCGTACCAGGGATCACGAAGTCGAAATAAATTCGACGAAACCTTACGCGTACAGGTATTTCTTAGACTGTTCTGAAGTCTGACATATTTTTTTCCCATACTCAATTAGAAGTCTGGCATTTTGTGTCTGACCTCATATGAAGTCTGGCATTATGTGTCAGACTTCATATGAAGTCTGGCATTTTGTGTTAGACTTCATCTGAAGTCTGGCATTATGTGTCAAACTTCATCTGAAGTTTGACACATTGTTCCTAGTCTCGTATGATGTATGACATTGTGATATTATAAATGCTTATATTCATTTTTCTATGTGACTTATAATTTGCAGTCCCGCGTCAACAACCTCGTAGTCAAGGATTATGATGACATGTTCCTCGAGTGAGACAACGATGATGAGGAGGACGAAAAAGTTGAGAACATTGTGAAAGCAATGCATGGACAGCTTGGGACTGCGCCTTGGAGGTGGGGTTCTAAACACTGGAAAAGTGAAGGTGTGTTCAGGACCAATGCCGGCGGTCCTGTTAAGCTTGAGGTTAAGTCTGAGGAAGTTGCGGGCGAGGTTGGTGAGAAAAAGCGAAAGGGTCTGGGAGTCAAGAGGAAGTTACAGACCGTTGCTGATGATGAGGTTGAGGAAGAAGAGGTAGAGGTAGTTAGTAAGAGACCTATAGAAGGGTGGGATGGTCCTACGAATGGGGACGTTGTTCAGATGATTGAGGGTTTGAAAAAATCATTTGAAATTCGGATTAATGTATTGGAAGATGTTTTCAATGAAGGTTTTCGTCTGATAGGTACCAAAATGGATGATATTGGCAAGGATGTCAAGACTTTGAAGGAATTAAGTGATGGAGTTGAACAGAAGAAAAAAGAGAAGAAGAGATTCTTCTGGACAGAAGGGAAATGAGAAGAAGAAATCTGGTACTGGAGGGAAAGGAAGTGAGAAGAAGAAAGATGCAAGTGTTGCGGCTGCTGAGATGAAGAAGGCCGGAGTTGGTGAGGATGAAGAATATCTAGCTGAAGATCTTCGGGATCAAGATAAAGTAATTGCTGCTGCGGTTGATGAAGAGGGAGGAAGAAAGAAAAAGGAAAGGGCTCAGAGGAACCCGAAGAAATTGGTACTGAAGGTACCCGAACCTGCACCTGCAGGGAAAGCGAAGGCTAAGAAAGCAGCAGAAAAACCTGACATTCCGGCTGAGGCCACTAAACAGACTGCGATTGATGATGGGGTTAGTCTTCAAAACCCTCAAACTCTTAATAAAAATAAGGAAAAGAAAGATGGGCCTAAGAGAAGTACAAGACCTATGAAAAAATCCCTTGAGGGGAAGTAGCCTTGTCAGCAGTATGAATATTCTTGATTGTAAAAACATGAGCATAACCATATTTGTTTTTTCCCCCTTGTTCTTGTATTTGCTTTGAACATGGATTCCTGACATTAGACATATATTGCTTTGGTTTGGTGTGATTTTTAGTCGGCATTCAAAACATATAAGGTCTGATATTAGATTTATATAGAAGTCTGACACTGATGTATTTTAGTTACCAGACTTCTAGTGCAGTCTGGTTCTTGTGTGAATTTTAGATCGAACTTTATGTTTAACACATGTTGTCAAATTGTATATGCAGAGTATATTCGAGAGAATAGATCCGAGTGTCTTGATCATTGCACAGTCGGCTACGGGCATAGACTTAGATGCTACACAGAGGTTTAAACAGGATAGTAAGCATGCAGCAGCTGAAGCTTATATGCAAGCGAAGGCAAAACAGGTTAAACAAAAGGAGAAGGTGAAGACTCCAGTTAAACTTCTTGTCAGAGCACAGGTTACACCGGGATATAACCCTTGTGCTAATCTCACCAAGATGCAAGTGAAGGAACTAAATGATTACAACAAAAGACAACCGTATGTCTTAACACCCTACCTAGACGAGTAAGTTGTATACCTAATCTCTTAACTCGATGTCTAACAAGCGTATTGTTCTTTGTAGGGGTTATCCGACTAGGACTGTGAACACATCACTCCAATGGTATTATGATCTTCACACTCCAAAGGAATGGCTGCATGACACGGTCAATATCACTACAATGGTTGTGAATTAAGAATTCCATTCTAGTCTGGATGTATAGTCAGACTTCCCAAGAAGTCTGGTTGTATTTTCAGACTTCTGAAGAAGTCTTGATGTATTTCAGACTTCCGAAGAAGTCTGGTTGTATATTCAGACTTCCGAAGCTGTTTGGTTGTGTTTTTTTTTTATATTTACACATTCTTGGTTGATGCAGCAAATTGATGCCGAGATTGATCTTCTGAGGCTTCACCACCACAACCATCTGGAATGGTTCAGGAGCGATAGGCTGTGCTTCATTGACACACTCCTTCAAGCATTTTGGCGTCAACACTATCCAGATTTTATTAAGAGTGGTGTAGAAGAGAATAGTTCTGCCTCAACTAGAAGTTGGGCCAGTAAAATTCTTTGGTAAGATGTTGCGCGAGTATGCAGCGTACAGGTAGTCCGTTCTGTAAGATGGACATACAAGGGTAGAAATGTGTAGCTCAAGTTCCGGTGCAGCGCATATGGCATGTGAGCAAGGTATCTTTTCGTAATTCCAAACACCACATTCACACTTCTGATGTTCCAAATCGACAACACAATCCCTATGTCCTCCCTTAACAACGAACGGATACATACCTACGCGTTCTGCAGTCATCATATCTGCATAATATTCACGAATAGCCAGAAAATATTCAACACCTCGGGTAAATGTTGTTGAAAGACTCATTGCATCTAGCCGCCTTTTACAAAACCACGTCCCTAGTTTCTCTTGTATAAACTCTAAAAGGAAAGATATGGGATATCCTTTTGCCTTCTTAACTGCAGAGTTTATAGATTCAACAATGTTGCTCGTCTTTATGTTGTACATGTCTCCAACAATTTGAAAGAGGTTTACACAAGTAAGAACTAGAAAGTATTATGAAAAACATTACGCTTTCAGACTTCTCATGTAGTCTGGTAAATAATCAGACAGTAGGAGAAGTCTGAGTATAATATGAGACATCATTAGAAGTTTGAGTAAAAATATTAAGTCTGACGCTTACGTTTTAGACTTCTCTTGCAGTCTGGTAAATAATCAAACAACAGGAGAAGTTTGATAATAATATCAGACATCAATAGAAGTCTGAGATGAAATATTAAGCCTGACACTTATTGTCAGACCGCACAAGTACCTGTCTACGCCGAAATGCACGTGTGACCATAGACTCACATCCGCCTCCTCCAAGTAATCAGAAAGTTCAGGATTTACCGCTCGTAAGGAAGCCATGTTTCGGTCAAAATTGTAAATCGTATATGCGTAAGCCGCGTTTTTCACCAAGTACAGAAGATGTTTTTCCTTGAACTTGGTAACTATGTTATTTTGTAGATGGTAATAGCATATCCCTCGTTGTGCCCAAGGGAAAGCTGCTTCACTCGCATTCTTGATCGACTCGCATCTATCCGAGACTATGACCAAAGGATATTGGTATGAAATGCATTCTTTCAGCTTGGTGAAAAACCATTCCCACGAGTCATCATTCTCAGAGTCTATAATTCCGAAAGCCAACGGAAATATTTGAAAATTTCCATCTTGTGCGGCCGCCACTAGCATAACACCGCCATACTTTCCATTAAGATGAGTACCATCCACCACAATGACTCTTCTAAGAAACGTAAACCCATGTATAAAATCTCCAAATGCTATAAATAGATATTTGAATCTATTCTTCTCATCTAGCTCAAGAGAAGTTATTGTTCCCGGGTTGGTTTGCATTATTCCATGCAAAAAGAAGGCAGTTTCTCTTTCCATCTTCCACTGTTCCTTTCACAATCTTTTGAGCATGTAACAATGCTCTGTATGCAGTTGTGTAGCTCATCCTTATCCCAAAATGCTTCTTCATTGATACTTTGACATGCTTTGGTGTTATCTGTTCAATTATACCAAAACATTCATTAAACAACTGATAGGGTCAGGTTTTAATCCTATTCTACTGCAAGTGCACAGTGATGTAGTTGTAGTACTTAGGGTATCGAATCCACAGGGACTCCGGTCAATGATAGATTAAGAACGATCATATTAAACTAGGTGAAAGTAATGAGAAACTAAAGCAAGCAAAAAATTAAATCAGTAGCAGGCGAGTTTGTGAGCGAGAAAGCGAAGGCGTTAAGTCTAGGGAGTTCTCAGGAAATCAGGAACACAAGCAATCAATCAATCGGGATCTAATTAAGAACTGTTCTAGAATTAGAATCACAGAATTATAACAGAACAACTTTCGTTGCGAATATTATCTATGTCTAACAACCTAGAAAGCCAACTTTCGTTGCGAATCCTAGAGTTCTAAACAAGCATTAATCTCAGGTTCTTTCGTTCACAATTCTCCTAAGCGAAATTTCTTTGCGAATAGTCAAATTTCCCATCTAGGTTCTATCTAGTTAATTAATCAACTGTCGTTGCAGAAATCAACATAACATCAATAATCTAAGTGGCCAATTCAGATCAAGCATTAAGAACAACCCTAGATGAAGAACTAATAGATATGAATCCCTACAGATTGATCAACCTATAGTTCCATGAAATCCGATGTGAGAATCCCTAAACCTAACTAGTAAACTACTCAGACATGGCAATTGAAGCAAAAGACATGACGAATAGAAAACCAAATATCATAAAAGAGAAACAAATAATATAAGTTCCATATCTCTCCCTCTGAATAAAATAAAAACTTGAGTCTGAAAGCATAGCCTAAACAAGTGGCTAAAAACCCTAATATAATGATATAAACTCGGCTGGGCCTTTTTGCAAATATGGGAAGTTTCTGGGCAAAAACTATAATTTCAGGATTTTTGTGCGCAGAACCCTGGAATCACCCTGCGTCGACCACTGCGTCCACCATGCGCATACTGCGTCGATCGACGCAGTGCGAAAACGCAGCCCAGTGAACTCTGTGAGATCTCTACATAGTGCAGAATTGACCCAAATGCTTCCAAAACGTCCAATTAGGCTCCAAATGTCCTTCAACCTGTAAAGTACCTGAAAAGACTCCAAAACACATAGAAAGACTCGATAACAAAGACATATACCATGGTTAAAAGTCCTAAAAACCATGATATATCAAGAAGTCCGATGGTAGTTTCAGGGTTGACTTCAATTTCGAGGGCAGTTTTGCAATTGCCCCAAATTGATTGGACATATACCTAAATAATATTTTAAAAATCGATGTAAATAAATACAAGTATTTTTTTATAAAATCTGAACTGTAATAAATAATGATTCGAACTTTATATATCATTACCTAGCCAAAAAATTTTCTCATGTACATAATTACACAGCCGCAGATGCACGCGAACATATACATATTAATTAATAAGAATGACATAAATAGTATTTAAGTTTATGGATAACTTTTAAGGTTTCATCGTCTCTCTAAATAATATTTTAGGGTTGCCTGAAACGATATCAATCTCTATAATATTCTACAATATTTGTTCAACTTCTTCTTGTCTCTTTCCATCTTTTCTTTACCAAAATCTTAGTGGATTACTTTCCCAGTGATGTCCTACGAAAAATCTTTCTTGGCGTCATTGATGGTGGTCCAGGTTTGCGCTATTTTATAAGGACGAATGCAACATGCAAGGCGTTGCGATACGTCGTAGAAAGTCCAGATTTATACAAGTAGATCGATCTCTACTTCAGGAACATTAACTTAACTGGTGCCCATATTTGGTTATAAATTTTTTTTGTCAACAGATGTCTTGAATCCAGAAAACCTTCTGCTCTTCTCCTCTGAGGTATGTATGGTTTTATCTACAACGGCTGGATGGTTCAAGGAGAAGCTATGATCAAGAGATCGGCTATAGTCGATGGGGGACGAGGATACGCTCACTCCATATTCTTGCGGTTTTTTATGGAGCTGGAGAAGTTTTGAATAGAGGATATGTCATTGAGCGCGAATTTTCCACTCGAATATTAGTTAAGATAACTAGGAGAGATAGGCATGTGTGGCTAGAAAGACCGTGTGCGCTATTCTTTAAGAAGCAAGCGAGTGTAGATATCAACGGACTTTATAGATGTTGTAAGAGTCGAAACTCGCACTGTCAAAACTTGTAGAGCAAACTTTTAGGGAACATAAATCTCAAAGATAAACACACCAAAATAGGAACTCGGAGGATATTTTATTGATAATCGATCGGAAAAGAGAGTACAAAGAAAGAAAACGGCCAAGAAAATTGCTAAGTTCTTAAGTCTAGATGCTAGGGTTTTTTTCTTCATCTAAATCGTATGATCACCATCTCCTTCTATAGCTGCGGCAAGTCGGCTTCGAGGATATTTTCCGCAAGATTTGTGGAAATCATCCTGCTGTTATCTCCTTCCATTTTCTATTAAGATTTACATTTTCATCTCGGATTCTCCTCTTTAGCTCGGAGATATCTTCATCTTTACTTATTCGAGTCTATCTTCTTTCTTCGGCAGCTGTCTTTCTGCGGCTTGACCTATTTGCCGAATGGGCCGAGAACGGACGGTCCGAGTCAGTTTGTGTATAGACTTCTTTATTTGGCCCAAAGTTTCGGACATACGAATATTACATGTTTGGGCCAAATTCGTATTTCTTCTAACTTTATCCGATGATTTGGTTTAACGGCCAAGCAAGTATAAGCCGATGTTTTCGAATATGGATTGCGGCTAGTTGCGCATCCACATAATGAGATATCGGCGAACGTTTGATCATACGCTTTCCGTTCAGAAGGTTTGAAGAAGCAAAATCTAACTCGGAAGTTTCCAAGAGATGCATTCATCTCAGAACTTCCAAAGGAGCGAATTATGCTAGGAAAATGAGAAGGGCAATGTTTGGATCTGAGCTGGTTTAGCTGAGAAAATCTGAGCTAGTCGGTTCAGCTCGAAAATCCAGAGCTGGTTTAGCTCGGCCCGAGCTGATTTCAGCTCGGAAATTCTGAGCTGGTTTAGCTTGGTCCGAGCTGGTTCAGCTCGGAAGTTGTCCGTTCGGATGTTTCGTCTATATGTAGTTTCTGTCGAAAGATGTGCTTGTCTTATTGATCTGTTTCGTACGGAATATCGTCCGTTTTGTATGAAATATCGTCCGTTGAATCTTTTCGTATGAAAGGTTATTCATACGAAGTTATCGATACTTCGTATTACTCGTGATTTATACGAAATTATGTTTATCCGAAATGGACGTTTGTCCTTTCCGATCGTCCGACCTTGTTTTCGGCTATTGTTTTCGTCGAGGGTTTTTTGACCCCAACAGTTAGCCCTCCAGCTCGTCAGAATCGAGTGCAATGATGGCGATGTTTTTGTATTCGAGGCGAAAGCAATTTTCCGAAAGACTTGGTTCGACCCTTTCTGTTTTGTTGCTCTTCCGTTTACGACGTAGGGTTGTCCGAATCGTGTGTCCCATTTTGGCCTTCAACTTGTACGTCAAGTTAGATAGATTTTTTGGAACGACATATTCGAGTTGGATTTGTTCCGGCCTTTCGAGTAAGTCGACTCACATCCATTTGCGTGTACATGGTGACCCTTTTGGATCTTTCGGCTGTAATTGATTTTTTTCGTGCAAAGTCTTCTGAGAAATTCTGTATGTTGTTGAACTTTTCTTTGGAACCATTGGTCGTTCTGGTGTATGACCTTGATGCTTCGTTACTTCAAACGAAAATTTTTGTTTACAGCTGAACCTTATGAAAATCTGCCTACGTACCCTTAAGAAAGGGATCAAGCCATTCATAGTTCTAAGTCTTGTCATTGGATGTTTGGAAATCTATTGTGGTCTTTCGTCGACGCTTCCATATTCGAACAAGCAAAGCATTGGAGAAGGTGCATTGAACTGTGAACCGGTCGTGTTTACGAATGCGATGAGTCCGAGAGAGATATCACGTTGGGCTTCGAAATTTTCCGAGTAAGTCTGCTCAGATTTTCTGTGCAAACATGCTCAGATTTTCTGAGCAATTCTGCTCGGATTTTCAGAGTAAGGCTGCTCGGATTTTTGAGTAGGGTTTGGTTTCAGGTTAGTTTGTCGAGCCTGCTAGCACGATTTGTACGTACGAAAAGCTGAACTGTCGTGTTGACATTAGGTCGATTAATGCAGAAAAGTCGAGCAGATTTTATCGGGAGAAAATCTCCTTCATCGGCTCCGTATAGACTGTACGAGTTGGTTATGTATAGCTTGAAGGCTTTTCCGGACAGCTTCGTATAATTCCCGGAGGAAAGTGTTATTTAACGTTAGACCCTTGGTGTTTTAGGAGCATTGCACTCATATGTGTATTCCGAGTCTTGAGGTTAATGGGATAGCGATTAAATCTAGCGCGCCTAGAAGTGTTCCGCCATATTTCAAATAAAGTTTTGAGTTCGAAGGTCGGCGATATATACTCGTCTTATCGATTTGTGATGACGAAGACCAGAGTGCTCAAAATCGCCTAACTGAGTTTTGAGTTAAGTTCGAAGGTTAGTGAGATATACTCTACTTATGAACCTGAGATGATTGAGACCAGTGTGCTCCAAAGCGTCTTACTGGGTTTTCGAAATTGAGTCTGAGGAATAGTAAGACGTATCCCTCTTGCGGACATGTAATGATTAGACCAGTGTGCTCGGAAGCGTCTTACTGGGTTTCGAAATTGAGTCCGAGGAGCAGCAAGACGTACTCCTCTTGCGGACTTGTAATGATTAGATCAGTGTGCTCGGAATCTTCTTACTGGGTTTCAAAATTGAGTCCGAGGAGCAGCAAGACGTACTCTTCTTGTGGACTTGTAATGATTAGACCAGTCTGCTCGGAAGCATCTTACTGGGTTTCGAAATTGAGTATGAGGAATAGTAAGACGTACTCCTCTTGTGGACTTGTAATGATTAGACCAGTGTGCTCGGAAACGTCTTACTAGGTTTAGGAGCTTTTCCTTTGACTTCAATACTAGTGCGGGTATTTCCCGGCTTATATTCCCATAGTCGGTCTAATGCTCAATAATGACGTTGTTTAGACCAGCGTGTTTCGTTTACTGTGTTTAGAGATTAAGTCCAAAGATTAGTGAGATGTACTCTTCTTGCGGACCTGTAATGATTAGACCAGTGTGCTCGGGGCGTTTTACTGGGTTTAGGAGTTTTACAGTTTACTTCGATACTAGTGCGGGGGTTTCCCGTCTTACATTCCCGTGTTGGTCGTGTACTCAATAATAATGTTGTCGTGACCAGCGTGTTGTGTTTTACTGGGTTTGGATTTTCGATCCCGTTTTTCCGTGAAACTCTCTTTTCGCATCTTTCGTCCATCGAAAATAAGCCGGTATCCGCATGAGCCACCTTTCAAAGATACCGAACCAAGATATACTTGGTTAAAACGCCATTTTACCAGTGTGCTAAGTAGCGTCATACTGGATTTTTGGGGTCTAGTATCGACTCTAGTACTGGTGCGGCGGATTTGAAGACATATTGACTTCCCGTTCTCAGGTATTACTATCGACTTCTTGACTTATGTTCCCTTAGCCGATAATAAACATACCTTGGCGGTATTTAAAATTGATATAGCGCGCTTTTATCCGTTTGTTGGATGTATGGAGCCTCAATCCATATAGGACGTGTTGGCTAATATCTGTAAAGGATATATTTGTTTGTCTGCTGCGGCCATTAGCAGACAAGATAGACTATTTCTAACAATAATTCATGCGACATAATAAATGAATCCTAAGTTACGAAGTTTATATCCTACTTTCTATCTAAGATAAAATAAATTGAATAAAGGCAAGAATGAGTTTATTTTCATTACCGGATAGGCTTATGTGTTTGGTTTTGGAGTCGAGCTCTTGCGGACGCGCCTTGCTTCCAGCTATGATTCTTTGTCCGGAGTTTTTTGAGTGAATTGGCTGTATGAGCTGAGTGTCTTGAGAGTAGTCCGAATATGCCTCAAATTTAGTTGGAGAAGTTTTGTCTTTGGTTGAGAGGAGCGTCATGCTCGGAATTTCCGTGAAGAGTGGTCATCTCGAAATTTCCTAGAAGAGAGGTCAGCTCGGAATTTCTGAATAGATTGGTCAGCTTGGAATTTCCTAGCTGCTTAGTTCAGAATTTCCGAGAAGAGTGGCCAGCTCGGAATTTCCGAGAAGAGAGGTCAGTTCGGAATTTCCGAGAAAGAGGTCAACTCGGAATTTCCGAGAAGATTGGTCAGTTTGGAATTTCCAAGTTGGTTAGTTTGGAATTTCCTAGCTTTTTAGTTCGGAATTTCCGAGAAGAATGGTTAGCTCGGATTGGTTAGCTCAGAATTTCTGAGAAGAGTAGTTAGTTCCGAGAAACTTTGTCCGAAAAGCTTTCTAGTTCGAAAATTGTTTTAAAAATTTCTGTATTCTGATGCGGAAGTATAGATATATACGGACCCACTCCCTCCTTTTTTAACTAATAAAGATATTGGCTGCCTACGTACCCCTTTCGGAGATCAAGCCGTCCCGTAGTTCGAGTGTTTCTCGATGAGCATGGTGTAGCCAACCATCTACGATTTTGTTCTTGATGTAGCTTTACGGATGAGCTCGTTCAGGATTCAGAGCTTACGATTCTGTTGAGCGTGAAGTTAGTTCATCTTTGTTGGAGCTTTAGTTTGTTTCTTCGACCAACCGAGATGGTATGATCTATGATTGTAAGCTGAACTATGTTGCCTTTCTTGATTTGATACGGCGAGCTGGAGCCTAGTCGGTTCAGGTAGAGTTGAGGGATCTTGCTCGCAAGTTGAGATAGACTGATCACCGATAAGTTGAGATGTCGCGGATGTATGTCTGCTCGAAAGAATTGGTGCTTAAAGGGATTTGGTCTTCGCGCTTTTTATCGACAAAGATTCAGCTCGGATATGGGTGGGCGCTGAGCAGAATGTGCTTTGGTCGTCGGCACATATTTCTTGTGGGGCTGCTCAGTGGTTCGTGCTCGGAGATTGACTTGCTCTGCTCGGACTACTGACGAGCCGAAACTCTGAGATATTCCGAGTAGTATGACTGCGTAGACGCCGAGCAGCATAATCGCAAAAATACCGAGTAAGACGTTTCATGATAGGTTAGTACATCTCGGGATAGATATTCTCCAAGCTGATACGTTCGAGCATGCTTGACATTGTATTGTCGAACTTATGTGAGACAAGACAATTTTCGTCCTCCGCAAATCTTGTATTATGTTCGGAAACTCTTTGCTTGGAAAAACCTTTTTTAATATACCTTTATATACGTATATATACATATGTATATATACATTAGACACATTAATGACCAGCTCGGCAATCTTAAAGCGTTAAAAGCGGAAAACTTATAACAAGGCTAAAATCGATAAGTCACAAAGAAGTTTAATAGATCTGCATAATTTGTAAAGCAACTGATGATGAGGCGAATACGAATTTAAGTACTTATCTTGACAATCGGATGGATCGTAAATGAATTACGATGAAGACGATCTTCGAAAACCACAATTCGGTTTTGATGAATTCCGATCCGATCTTGGTATCCTTGTTAAGTTTCTTTTGTTTGAGGTTACGTTCATGAAGTCTTCTCCATCGACATCGATAGTCGTCGTGATCCATCTTGGTTAGATTAGTGGTGGTAGATCTGTTTTGTTAAATCTGTCCGCAGGAGGCATTCGCTTGTTTAGCAGTTGTGGATGATGTATCATAAGGTGTCTCGTTGAGCTGTAAGGCGTTGAGAAAACGAGTCGCCTATTCTGGTCGGTCCGAAGTTCACTGCTAAAGTGATCCTTTGTATTTTGTCTCGAGCTTTTTTGTTTGTTCGGTGAGCATGTGTTTGCCTTCACCCGATACTGAGTTTGTGCATCAATACGGCTGTCATCTGTATTGAATCGTTTAGCGGTATGCCGGCTTTCATTGCATTTGTTGAGGCAGCATCTATTGCAGTGTTGTCCGTCATGGTGTCGTGTCTTGTTTCGCCGATGCGGTGTTGTTTCGGGATTTGTCAGTAGCCATATCTTCGGATCCGCTAGTAGGTGGTTTTTAAGTGTAAGAAATTTTATTCCCCACAGACGGCGCCAAACTCTGAGAGTCGAAAATCGCACTGTCAACACTTGTAAAGCAAACTTTTAGGGAACATAAATCTCAAAGATAAACACACCGAAATAGGAACCCAGAGGATATTTTATTGATAATCGATCCGAAAAGAGTACAATGAATGAAAACGGCTAAGAAAACTGCTAAGTTCTTAAGTCTAGATGCTAGGTTTTTTTTCTTCATCTAAATCGTATGATCACTATGAGATCCGAGATTCACACTAAGAATTTGTATTCGTGGATTTGGACTTTAGGATATAGAAATGGTATAGTTTCCTATGAATCAAAGACTTTATTGAGATTGATCGTCGAGATAGAACAAACACAATCGAAAAGAGAGTACAAAATATGGTGATCGAGCTATCTAGTCGAAGTATTCTAAGTTAGGGTCGGTGTCTTGAATGGATCGCCACTTCCTCTTTAAATAGTCTCGACTCTAATCTTTCTGTTCCGATATTTCGGCCTCTCCTTCGTAACGATCCCCGAGATTCTCGCGGATCAGTTGAATTGGCAAAGTCCGAGTCGCTCTATCTCCACGTCGTCTCTGTCGAGCTCGAGCTCGATCTCCTCCCACTTCGGCATTGCTTGGGATTTGTTAAGACGTCATTTGTTCGGGCCCAGAAAAAGAATTGGCTCGTCTCTTTGTCTCTGATTCTAGAACGGGCTCATGAATATGGGCCTTTGTCTTATTTGTTAATGGGCCGAATTTCCTAGAGGGGAATCCACTACCAACAATAGCCCCCCAGCCCATTGATTTCGAGAAGTCGAGGTTAATGGGAGGTGGATGTTCTCGGGAAGACGCTTGTGTGGCGTGAACCTAATGATTACTCTCGCCCCATCCGTAGATCTTGTTTCGATCAAACGGTCAAGGGTGGGCGCGTGGGACGAGCCGGACTGCTTTTTAGCGCGTCAGCAGTCGTGGCGTGTATTCGTTTGAGAATTTAATCTCCTACCGTGGATCTCGTCGATCATCAATGGCTTAGATTCGAGGGTTGTGAAGAGTCTTTTCAGGCTCGTCCTTTTGATGACGTGACCTAATTATTGGGCATTCGCGACCGTTGATTTCGTACGGGCGATATCGCGCACAATTCCCGCTATAGATAATCATACATATCGTCGAAGGCAGCCTTCTGCTTCCTTGCTTTTATTCGGTTTCTTTTTTGCTTAAGGTTTTTCTCCATATTTCCTCTGTCGTCAGAAAAGTTCTTTCTCGGAGATTTTCTGTTTTCTTTACTTCGGTACATCTTTCCTTATGGCCTTAAGAGACCCCTGCGGGAGCGAGTACGAGTGCGGCGGTGGGATTATTCGGTCCGCACCCGCCGTCTTCGTTAACCGTGAGCCATATTCAGCAGTTGAGGGCGCTTTGCCGGATTCCGCCGGAAGTCAAAATCGTCATTCCTTCCTTGGCGGTGTCCCCTAAAACGGTCGTAGAAGGCTACTGCTGCGCCTCCTACACGTATTTCGAAAAATGTCGGCTCTTCTTTCCTATTCCCCGCCTTGTTTTCTTAGTGCTGGCTTAGCTTCAGTTGGTGTTTTATCAGATGACGCCAAAATTTGTTCCCGAGGGGATTGAGTTTGGTCCCGAGGAGTTAATGCGGGTTTGCTCGGTGAAGCAAAATTCCCGCTTTCCGGGGACGTATCGTCTTTCTCCTCTGTTTGGGAGAATTCTTGACGGTCTCCCGTCGAGGGATGGATGGAGGGACCGATATTTTTTCTTTAGAACGACTCATCACTCGGTCGGAGAGTTCGATTGCTCGGTTGTTCCTTCGCGGTGGGCTTCCAATGTTGGTAAGATTCTTGGTTTACTGCTTGATCCTCTCCCCCTTTTTCTTTTGTTGTTGTCGGTTTGATTCCTGATCGGTTTTGTTCTTTATCACAGAGTTTCCCGAATCGCTTGACCTCAACCGTGTTACGGAGGCCCTAGTAACCCGACTGAAGAGAGGTACCGTTGACTGGGACAGTTTCACGGTGGAGCGCGTGTAGGCTGTCCTGAGGATCGACCCGAGAGGGGATCCGCGGGAGTGATCTCGAACTTCTCGGGACCTACCACTTCCTTCTGTGCCTCCCGTTCGTGACGTTTTGTTCGTCGTTATTTGGAAAAGGTCTAAACCCCCTTTTTATGATTCTACAGGCCGTCCTTCTTTGGGTGATGGTTCGGATGCTAGCACTCTATCTCATGAGAAGTTATCTCGTAGATCCAGGAGTCTCCGAAACGGGAAGGACCCTATGGATTTGGAAAAAAGGGTGGGGGACGGGAGTCTAAGTGACGCACTCTTTTTTGCCATGTGTGATTCTCCTCTCCCTTCCCCGGTTATTCCTCCGAGCTCTGGGGCCTGCGATGCGGCCGCAGAGACGAGGGAGGTTCCTTCTTCTCCGGTTGTACGGGGAACGGACCTGGTCTCGTCCAGGGAGCCGGCTTCACGCGGTCTTTGCCCAAATGATTCGGGGAGATCGAATGATCAAAGTGGGGGTGGGAACCTTTCCCCCGCGCCAAAGCGTTGGAGGATCGGTACGGAGACGAGCTCGAGCAGTTCGAGCAAGGGTGTTGGGGCGCCCGGGGGCGCGGCCCATTTATTAAGGCACTTTGGACCTACAGAAACTCGGCTTCCGGCCGTTGGGGACATGGTCCTTGGTGATTTGTACACCAGGATGGTGACAGCCACCAGGAAGGTATCGATTGTAGTTCTTTGTTCTCGCCTTTCGTTTGCGCGAGAGACTTTAAAATTCATGTGCTTATGTAGTTACTGGAGGCTACGAACGGACTTGTGGCTCAGTCCGAGCGCGAGCTTCGCGAGAGGTTGCAAGTGGGCAAGCTCGAGGCCGCCAGGAGATCGGTCTGTGTTTTGACCGCAGAGCTGCAGGATTCCTTGGCTCGAGAGGAGGAGCTTGGGAGGAAATTGGCTAGGTACGAGGGACTAGAAGCCCGGTTATTGGTTCTCGAGAATCGTGAGGAAGATCTTTTTCAGAAGCTTCGGGCGGTTGAAGGTCGGACGCTGGCCGCCGAAGAAGCAAGTCGGGTTGCAACAGCGCGAGCCGCTCAAGATCGAGCCGACCTGGAGAGGGTCCTTGTGGGGAGGGACTTCGATATAAAGGTCACGTCTCACGAGGCGAGGAAGAAGATGAGCATGGAGTACTTGGAAATCCTTAAAGAGATCAAGGAGAAAAGCGAAAAGCGAAAGCTCAAAACCAACGCTGAGATTCGCCTCCAGGAAACCCTAGCCAATATCGAACTTATCGCGGAGTTTTCTTCCGGCGAGCTTGACCTGACTCGGGAAGTGCTGAGGTTGGCCGATCAAAAGTGGGCGGCCATGGAAGAGATGAACGCCACAGCGTCTCTGATTTTACTGTCGGCAAGCTAAACTTGCCAACCGTGTCGAGCGACTCGGTTATTTTGGCGCATGTTCCGCCTCCGGATGCTTCCCGTCCTGATCAGTACGGATCGAATCTCCCGACTGGGGTTGCATCTACCGGTGATCAGGCGGAGGATGGAGACGAGGCTTCCTCGCGATCACGGCAATTTTGATTGTTCTGTTATTGCCCGAAGGGGCTTTTGATTTTTTTTTTCTTTTTTTTTTGTTCGAACTCGAGGACATTGTGTCCTCTTTTCAATGAATTTCTTTTTGAGTCTTTCATGCCTTAGCACAGACTTACTGTTTTAGCATAGTTGTTCGTACTCGAGTTCGAGATCTTTCGTAATTTGCAGTACGAGTTTGATGTTTAATGGGAACGATAAATCGGGGTAGACTTACAAAATTATGTTTCGAATGTGAGCGGAGGTCTTTCCGTATGATCGGTTTCCTTGACTTCTCCATTTTGGCTTAAAGGGAGAGGGTGGCCCCCTTATTCTTCTGAGGTGTATAGGGTTCGGAGAATTTTAGGTTTGCGAGAGGTCGTTTCGGACCGCTCAATTTCTAAGAGATAGTTTCATATCGCTTGTTTTGAGGTGATAATTTCATATCGCTCTATTCTCGAAGAGATAATTTCATATCACTTTGTTCTTGAAGAGATAATTTCATATCACTTTAGCTTTTGAAGATATAATTTCATATCACTTTTTGAGAATGTAATGGTGAGGTATTTCACAATGACTCTAACTTATACAACAGAAAGAGACATTGGATCGAGAGACTTATTTTGATTTCACAAAGATAAGCTAGTATGACTTCGTCAGAAGTTGTTGAGCTCGGTAAGAGCTTTGTGTTTGGGGGGTGGCTGCGCTCGGAGTCGAGCTGCCTACGTACCCTTTTAAGGGGATCAAACCATTTCTTAGTTCGATTATGTTGTCGTACTCCTAGTGCAAGTAATTTTTGAAGTTGATGATGTTCCAAGGTCGTAGTTCAGGTTTCTGGGTTTCCACCGACTTGAGTCGGTAGACCCCGTCCTTTACAATGTCGGTGACCTGGTAAGGACCTTCCCAATTTTCTCCTAACTTCCCAGCGTGTTCTTCCTTTTTATGGTCGAACATTTTCTGTAAGACGAGCTCTCCTACTTGAAACCTTCGAGTTTTAATCTTGGAATCGTAGTAACGAGCTGCGGCTTGTTGGTAGTTATGGATTCGAGCTAGTGCGAGGTTCCTTCTTTCGTCGACGAGATCGATCTCGTCAGTTATCATATTGGTATTGAGTTCCTCTTGTCGTGGGCATTCTTCTTTGCGGATGCTTGACACGAGGATTTCGGCTGGTACTACCGCCTCAATCCCGTAAGCCAGCGAGAAGGGAGTTTCGCCGGTGGATTTGCGGGAGGTAGTCCGGTAGGCCCAGAGTACGGCTGGGAGCTCGTCGCTCCAGCTCGTTTTGCACTCATTGAGTCTTTTCTTGAGGCTATTCATGATTGCCTTGTTAGCCGCTTCCGCAAGCCCATTCCCTTGGGGATAGCGTGGCGTTAAGTAAGTCAACTTTATGTTCCACGTTCTGCAGAACTCCTTGAAGGCGTTTGATATGAACTGGGAACCGTTATCAGTGACGATCTCGTGTGGTAGTCCGTGCCGGCAAACGATGTTTCGCCAGACGAACTCCTTAACGTGAATGTCTTTGACCTTTTGGTACGACTCTGCTTCAATCCATTTGGTAAAGTAGTCTGTCATTACCAATAAGTGTGTGGCTTTCTTTTTTCCGGATGTGACTAGGGGCCCCACGATGTCCATTCCCCATCACATGAATGGGTATGGCGATGAGATATAGGAGAGTTTCTCTGATGCTTGGTGGATAATCGGGGCGTGCTTTTGGCACTTGTCGCATTTGTTGGAGAAGGACTCGCATTCGGTGGCCATTGTTGGCCAGAAATAGCCTTGTCTTTTGATTCGTATGGCCAGGGCTCGTCCTCCGGAATGGCTTCCGCAGGATCCGTCGTGGGCCTGTGTGATCACGGCTAGGGTTTGCCTTTTGTCGAGGCATTTGAGGTATGGTCCGGAGAGATTCCTTTTAAAGAGTTCTCCTTGTGTGACGCAGTACCTTGCACTTTGTGCCTTTAGTTTCCGTGCCTCCCATTTGTCGTCCGGAACTTCGCCATTTGTAATGTATCGAATGATCGGAATTCTCCAATCTTCGTCATTGTCAGGCTCGGGTCCTTGACTGGTGGATGCGGCTGGGATTGGTCCGTCGGGGACGCTCGCGACGTACACGGCATCTCTCGGATCGGGATCATCATCAATTTTGATAATGTCGCGGCTGGTGTGGCCGAGACACTCTTCGTACTCAGCATCGCCCTTTATGGCGGGCTTGTCCTCTTTCAAGGACAGAGATTTTAGGGCTATGTCGATGATTGGTTTCTCGATCCCCTCGACTGGTATGATCCTTTTAAGGTTAGGATCTGATGTCGATGCTAATGCGGCTAGGGCATCGGCTGCGGTGTTTCCCCCTGCGGGATCCGTGTTAGATCAAAGAATTCGATCTGTTTGGCGAGCGTATGTACTACCTGTAGGTGTGCTTCCATGCGCTCGTCCTTCGCCTCGTAGTCGCCATGATATTGGCTCGTGACCAATAGGGAATCGCTGAACGCGTATACTTCTTGGGCTCCTATTGCTATTGCTAAGTCTGAGCACGGTTATCAACGCTTCATATTCTGCTTCGTTATTTGATGCGGCAAAGCCCAGTCTGAAAGACTGCTCCAATACTTCGCCGGTGGGGAGACCAATTTTACTCCGACTCCAGATCCTTGCCTAGAGGAAGCTCCATCAACGTAGAGTTTCCATTTTTTGGCGGAGGTCGGGTCAAGTTCGACGGTCGGTGGGAGCTCGATTATAAAATCTTCCAGTACTTGTGCTTTTAGGAACGTTCGAGCTTTATATTCTATGTCATACTCGCTAAGTTCGATAGCCCATTTGACCAGTCGACCGGACTGGCTTGGACTGTGAAGGATGGTTCTCAGTGGCTGAGAGGTCATTACTATGATCGAGTGCGATTGAAAGTATGGTCGGAGTTTCCGAGCTGATTTCACTAGCGCTAAGGCGAGTTTTTCCATGGCGGGGTATCTGGTTTCAGCGTCGATTTAGGTCTTACTCATGTAATATACCGGCCGTTATTCGTTCTGTTCTTCGCAAACCGCAACTCCACTTACTGCTGCCGTGGAAACAGCTAGGTAGAGGTAGAGGGGTTCCCCTTCTACTGGTTTCGCTAGTATAGGTGGTTCAATTAGGTAAGTTTTAAGCTTGGTGAACGCTTCTTCGCACTTTTCATCGCATAGGAACTTCCTTTTTGCTTTGAGTAAGTGATAGAAGGACAGACATTTATCAGTCGAACTCGAGATGAAACGGTTCAGAGACTCTATTTTGCCAGTCAGGCGCTGGACTTCTCACGTTGTTCTGGGAGATTTCGTCTCTACGAACGTTGCTATCTGTTTGGGGTTCGCTTCGATCCCTCTTTCGGTTACTAGGTAACCTAGGAATTCTCCTGAGGGGACCCCGAAGGTACACTTTGCTGGGTTGAGTTTCATCCCATATTTATTGAGAATGATAAAACATTCTTTTAGTTGTGGGATGTGATCCTCATACCTGGATCACACAAATAGACTCTAAAACAGACTTATATCATGGCATAAAACCGGTAAAAACCATGATATATCAACTCCCCCACACTTAGCCTTTGCTTGCCCTCAAGCAAAACAGAGAACTAAAATGTAGTGAAGAGGTTTGAAAACTCTTCAGAAACTCTTTTCATCTTAGAAGCAACAACACTCGGATTCCCCTTAGTAAACCACCTGAAAGAATCAACATGCGGACATCAAGACCAACATATACTTCCTCCACACTTAGCAACGGTCCTAAGTAAACTCCACAATCACATTCACTCATTCAAATTCTCCCTACTGACTTCTGCAAGAATTTAAGTGCGGTCTCACCTAAGGAATATCGATCAAAGGCACATGGACTCTTACCTTGTCAGCTCTAGACCACCATACTATCTTTCTCTAGTCCCTTTTTTCTCTTTTCCCTTCCTTAACAACTGATTTTTCCCCATTGGGTATTACTTTTTTTATCAGTGTTCTTCCCGTTTTGGGGTGTACTTTGGACACATTCCATGGATGCACATGAGGTAATAGTTTTAGCTACCACACCCAGAGACCACTTCGGAGTTACTAACTCATCCTCAGTTTATTACTCTTTTTTTTTTACTTTTGGAAGGGGAGAAGGGAACTAAAGAGGACAGGTTTACAGGCTGTGTCAGAACTAACAAAGGAATCCGACTCAAAGTATTCGAAGCCCTTAGGTGAGAAATCTAAGTCAGTATTAAGGTGAAGTCAGTAAAAGATCCTCTGGTACCTGAAGTGATGTGGGTGTTCTCAGTAGGCTGATCTGTGTCTGGGTTTTCTAATAGTAAGAGATTGATCTGCATCTTCATCTCAATGGTTACTTAAGTTCCTGCAAGTGCTACTAATCTTCTCAAAAAATCATTGTTTCTTACTTAAACAAATTTTGACTCAATAAAACAAAAAATTTGAAAATTTTTAACTGACTCTAAGAAAACAGAAAGAAAGAAGTTAGTAGAACCTCCCCCACACTTAAGACACACTGTCCCCAGTAGTGTCAAGCTAAGGATTGGTAAAAAGAAAATAATAGATAAAACATGAGATTATGTCTGTCAGGTTTTTACCTCTGTCGCACATGCGTCGATCGCGGCATTGATGCATCGACCGTTGCTAGGCGATATTTCGTCTTGTGTCGATCGTTGCCCAGGACCGCAACAATCGCTGCACTGCGAATCTGTCGAAACCTACAGACAAAATTCACCAAAAACAAAAAACAAAAACGTAAAATGCTAATGAAAACACCAAGAATAAATTATGCAAACCTAACAGTGGGTTGCCTCCCACTCAGCGCTTGTTTAAGGTCATTAGCTTGACGCTTCAGCAGATTTATGTTGAGGGTGCATCATCCAGAGGCATAATCTGTCCTTCTGGAATCTCGGCCTTAGCCCAATAATGTTTCACCCGCTGTCCATTCACAGTGAATTAATAACCGTCCTATCCAGTTAGAACGACAGCTCCATATGGACATACCTCTTTGATTGTGAAGGGACCAGACCACCTTGATTTCAGCTTACCTGGAAACAAATGCAAACGAGAGTTATACAAAAGTACCTGATCATTGGGCTCGAACTGTCTGGAGACAATATTCTTGTCATGATATGCCTTAGTCCTCTCATTGTACATCTTTGAGTTCTCATAAGCCAAATGTCTAGTCTCATCCAACTCATTAAGCTGCACCAACCTCCTCTCTGCAGCAGGCTTAAGATCAAAGTTCATCTGTTTGACAGCCCATGCTGCTTTGTGCTCAAGCTCTACTGGCAGATGACATGCTTTTCCATATAGCAGATGGAATGGAGTGGTCCCAAGTGGTGTGTTGAATGCTGTCCTGTAAGCCCATAATGCATCATCCAACTTTGCTGCCCAATCTTTCCTTGTCTTTCCAACTGTCTTCTCAAGGATCTCCTTAATCTGCCTGTTAGAAACCTTGACTTGTCCACTAGTCTGAGGGTGATAAGGAGTAGCGACTGGGTGATGAACTCCATGCTTCTTTAGCAGCTTCTCGAAGACCTTATTAATAAAATGAGATCCTCCATCACTAATCACTATACGAGGTACCCCAAATCTGGGGAAAATGATGGTCTTAAACAGCTTAATGACCACCGAGGATTCATTGGTTGGACTAGCTATTGCTTCAACCCACTTAGACACATAGTCCACAGCAACCAAGATGAACTTATTCCCATAAGATGAGGGAAAATGACCCATGAAATCTATGCCCCGAAAATCGAAAACCTTAACTTCCAGAATGAAATTCTGAGGCATCTCATGCTTCTTGCTGATTTTCCCTCTCCTCTGACAGGCATCACACTGAGAGATGAAAGAATGAGTGTCTTTAAACATTGTAGGCCACCAGAAACCTGCTTGCAGAACCTTAGACACAGTTTTGAATGTAGCAAAATGTCCAGCATAATCTGATCCATGACAGTGTAAGAGGATGTCTAGAACTTCTGATTTAGCAATGCATCTCCTGTAAAGACCATCTGAACAGTGCTTATAGATATAAGGCTCATCCCAGTAGTATCTTCTAAGCTCCCTAAAGAACTTTTTCTTTTCATAACCCTTTAAATCATCTGGTTCAGTCTCAGCAGCAAGGTAATTAGCTATATCTGCATACCAGGGTCGATCAGAGGTCGCTACAACAGCAATTTCGAAGTCATAATTCCCAATTCTGATCCTGAAGGACTCTCGGTTCGTATCAGGTGTGCATCGACCGTTGCTTGTGCATGTGTCGATCGTTGCTTCCCCGATACTTGTATCGACCGTTGCCAATGTGGCATCGATCGACACAGTGCGATTGTCCCGACAGTTCTACAGTTCACTGCCCAAATCCATCTGAAAGATTGTACCAATCATGTTGACGTTTTCTTCAGGTAAATAATCATTTATAGGCACGTCCTCCTCAACCAGCATCCTTGAAAGGTGATCAGCAACTCCATTTTCAACTCCCTTCTTGTCCCTTACTTCAATATCAAACTCCTGAAGCAACAGAATCCATCTCAACAATCTTGGCTTAGCATCCTTCTTTTGCATCAGATACTTCAGGGCTGAATGATCAGTGTGAACAATCACCTTGGATCCAACAAGATAGGGGTGGAACTTCTCAAATGCAAAGACAACAACCAACAGCTCCTTCTCCGTAGTTGTATAGTTCTTATGTGCATCGTCTAGTGTCCTACTAGAATAATAGATAGCATGGAGCTTTCTGTCCTTCTTCTGTCCCAGAACATCTCCTACAGCAAAATCACTTGCATCACACATAACCTCAAAAGGCAGATCCCAATATGGTGGCTGAACTATTGGAGCGCTCACTAATGACTGCTTGATTTGTTCAAATGCAGTCTGACAGTCTGCATTGAACTCAAATTTGGTATCCTTACACAGCAAAGAAGTTAGTGGCCTAGCAATCTTACTGAAGTCTTTGATGAACCGTCTATAGAAGCCATCATGTCCAAAAAAGCTTCTTATAGACTTAACAGAATCAGGCGCCTGAAGGTTGGTCATTACCTCAATCTTAGCGCGGTCCAATTCGATCCCTGCTTCAGATACTTTATGTCCAAGAACAATACCATCTCTGACCATGAAATGGAATTTTTCCCAGTTAAGGACCAAGTGCTTCTCTTCTCATCTAGTCAGCACCTTGCACATGTTATCTAGATATTCATTATAAGATGATCCGTAGACTGAGAAATCATCCATGAGTACCTCCATAAAGTCCTCAATCATATCTGTGAATATGGACATCATGCATCTCTGGAAGGTGGCAGGAGCATTACAGAGTCCAAAAGGCATCCTACGGTAAGAAAATGTGCCATATGGACAAGTGAAAGTGGTATTTCCCTGATCTTCTGGGTGGATAGGAATCTGAAAGAAACCTGAGTATCCATCGTGGAAGCAGTAGTAAGGATGATTAGCTAACCTCTCCAGCATCTGATCAATAAAAGGTTGGGGAAAATGATCCTTCCTGGTTGCAGCATTCAGCTTCCTGTAATCTATGCACATCCTGTGTCCTGTTACAGTCCTAGTAGGGATCAGCTCATTCTTCTCGTTCTTCACAACTGAAACTCCGCCCCTTCTTAGGCACTACATGGACTGGACTCACCCAATCACTGTCTGAGATAGGATAGATAATCCCAGCATCAAGAAGTTTCATAATCTCCTTCTTAACCACTTCCTGCAGATTAGGATTAAGCATTCTCTGATGCTCAACAGATGTCTTAGACTCATCCTAAAGATGTATCTGATGCATGCACAGCTCCGGTGAGATACCAGAAATGTCATCAAGAGAATAGCCAAGAGCTTTGCGATGCTTGCGCAGCTTGCTTAGCAGTAAAATGAGCTCTGCGTTGTTCAAACTAGAATTAACAATCACTGGATAAATTGAATTGGGTCCAAGAAATGCGTACCTTAGCCCGGATGGAAGTTGTTTCAGCTCTATTTTCGGAGCCTTTTCCTCGGCCCAGTCTCTGTCGACTTGCAACGACCGATGCTAAGTTAGTGTCGATCGTTGCATCGTCGCGGATACTTCCTTCCACCTGCATTGCTACTTCAACAGAATCCATCAGTCTTGCATGCACATTGCTGGCTCGTCCTGCAGGTACTCCAGCTCCAATATAGAGCTCAGTAAAGCTCTCTCTAGTGGGTCTTCAGCATGTGACTGGTAAAAGTACTCTGCAGCCAAATCACCTAGTGTGTCCACATAGAAGGTTTGTCCGTCGATGGTTTGTCTTTTTACCAGCTTGTCCATATCAAAACTCATCTTCAGATCACCCACATTCAGAACTATTTTACCCCCTTGACAGTCAATCATCGCACCAGCTGTAGCTAAGAAAGGCCTGCCTAAAATTAGTGGATCTTTTTGGTTCCTCTCCATACTGCAGAACCACAAAGTCAGTGGAAATCACACATTGGCCAATCATTATAGGCACATCCTCCAATATTCCTTCAGGAATCCTGATTGTTCTGTCTGCCAGAACCAGTGATATCCTAGTGGGTCTGAAATCAGTCATACCGAGCCTCTTAGTAACTGAGAAAGGCATAAGATTCACACTGGAACCAAGATCACATAGAGATCTCTCGAATCTCTCCCTGTATATAGCACAATCCAACACAAAACTTCTTGGATCCTTTAACTTCTCAGGAATTCTACCCTGAATCACTGCACTACACACTTCATTGATCATCATTACCCTCTCCTCATCAGACCACTTTCCAGCGATCATATCCTTAAGACATCTCCTCATCACATGAGAGGTTTCCATGGAGTCCATCAAAGGTACTTCAACTTTCACCTTTTTAATGAACTCCTTGCACTTCGCATAATGCCTATGATTCTTAGCTTTTCTGGGATTCTTGGGATAAGGTACCTTAGGCTTGTAGACTCTCTCGGTCGACTGTTTCGGTTTCTGTGGGTTTGAACCCTCTGCAGTCGCCTTGCATCGACCGTCACTGGAGTTGTGTCGATCGTTGCTGGGTAACTTCGCTTCGACAGTTTCTTCGTTATCGCCTTGCATCGACCGTTGCTTGGTTGCGTCGATCGATGCATTGCGAATGTCACAGATCCCATCTTCCAACTCTTCAAATTCCACGAGTTCTTCCACACTCAACTTCCTTTTCTGGCCAGGTAACAACTCCTTACCACTTCTCAATGTCACTGCATTGCATTGGTACTTGGGATTTGCATCAGTCCGTCCTGGGAGATATCCATCTTCTCTCTGAGCATATCCAGCAGTTCTTGCAACTTTAGCATCAAGCTCCTTCATGTGTGTGCTCAGATATTCAAACTTTCCATTCAGCTCCTTATAGACTGTTCCTATCTTCTCGTCGACGTCTGAAGCATTCTTAGTCTGACTCTCCATCACCTGTTTCATCATTGTTTCCATCCTACTCTCATGAGCAGTGGGTGTAGGAGGAGTCTGATAAGATGAAGATCCATAGGTTCTCTGAGTACCTTGTCCAAAAGGCTTCTGAAAACCACTAGTCTGTCCAAAGGAGTTCTGATTGCCTGTGAAGGCACTCCTTTGTCCTCCATTGGAGAACCTGTTTCCCTGCTGATTACCAAATATGTTACCTTGGAAACCAGATCCTCCAATGTAATTCACATCTTCTTCCTGAGTGTCCTCCTCAGTCTGAATTACCTCAACATCTTGAGCAAAGTGGACATCCTTCTTATTAGACAGGAGATTGCAGATTGTGCCCAGCTTAGATCTAAATTCAGCCATCTCTTAATTCTCTACACTTCCACCAGATTTCTTCCTCCTCTCATCCATAGTCTTGCAACTGTTGCTGCTCACTAACTTCTCAATCAACTGCTTAGCTTGTGCAGGAGCCCTGGTGTTGAAGTTTACATTGCTGGAGTTATCCAGTGCAGACTGATATGACAGATATATGCCTCTGAAGAAGATACCTAGCAATTGGGCCTCAGTAAATCCATGGTGTGGGCAGTCACGCTGGTACTTCTTGAATCTCATCCAGACAGCTTTTAGAGGCTCCACAGATCCTTGGGAAATGTGAGTATGTCCTGTCTGGACTGGTCTGAACGCGCATCATCATTGAAGTGACGCAGGAACTCACTCTTCAGGGCTGCCCAAGTATCAAACTGCCCAGGTGGCAGTTGCTTCAGCCATGCAGCAGCGTCTCCAGCGAGACTGTGCGGAAAGAGCTTAAGGAACAAATAATCCTGGCAAACTCCATCATACTTTATGCCAGTGATAACTGATCAATGTGATCCATAGGCTGCTCTGTGGGGTAACCATGGAATGCATTCTGTCTCATCAGCGAGTAGTAGATAGTCTTAATCTCAAAATCATTCCTCTCAAAGACAGGAATCACTAAAGCTGACCGGTTTGCATGAAACTCATCCGGTTTGTTGTAGTCAGCTAAAGTCCTCTCATGGACAACCATCTCTCTACCTTGGGCCTGTCCTTGACCTTGGTTCTGCTCCTGTTGCGGTTGCTCAGGAGGATCAGGGATGACATTCCCTTCAGCATCAATCCGATGCCCAGCAGCATTGTACGGATTGTTCTGTGGATCCCTCAGGGTCCCTTGAGCATCGGGTATCAGAATCAGTCGTTCACGTGCCATTCTTGCTCTTCTTTCTCTTCTGTTAGTCCTCTCTAGACGTCCAAGTTCTTCAAGTTCGAGATTAATGAGGCTTAAGTTCGGATTACTTCGAGTTTCACGCGTATGCATAAACTGTCTGTAATCGTCAAGCAACGATCGATGCTATCAGTGCAAATATCGATTCAATCTCAGAATCGCCTAGTGACGAACGACACAAGAGGTGCAACGATCGACGCAAAGCGAAATCAGTACCTGCGACAGAGAGAAAATAGAGAAAAAGTTAGTAACATCCAATTAAAAAAACGAAAACAAAAACAAGAAAAAAAAATTCCTAGTAAAAACCCTAAGTTCGGTCCTATCGAAAACACTAAGAGTCCCCGGCAATGGCGCCAAAAACTTGATAGGGGTCTAGTTTAAATCCTATTCTACTGCAAGTGCACAGTTAAGTGATTGTAGTATAAAGGGTATCGAATCCACAAAGACTCTGGTCTCGATAGATAAAGAACCGTAGCAATTAATACTAAGAAGAAAGCAAATGTGAAGTAAACTAAAAGCAAGCAAGAAGTAAATCAGTAGCAGGATTGGTTGTGAAAGCAGTTAATTAAAGGCGCTAAGTCTAGGGTATTCTCAGGAAATCAGACAAGCAGACAAGTTAATCAGTCAGGATCTTAATTAAACATAGTTCTAGAACTCAAATCACAGAATTAGAATTAACCAAATCTCTTTGCGAAAATCCTCTAAGTCTAAGTGCAGTAATCCAAATCTCTTTGCAATTACTAACAGATTAAACCAGCATTTATTTCAAGTTCGATATGTTCACAATTAAACTAAGCCAAATCTCTTTGCGAATAATTTAATTGCTCAACCTAAATATTTCAGATTCTAAACCACACTCTCGTGTCGTATTTAGCAACCTAAGATCTAGATTCTAATTGATCAGGTTAGAACTAGCATTAAGCACAATTTAGATCGAAGAACATTCTAATCATGTGAATCCTTAACTGAATTAAACAAGTCTAGCAAGTCATGAAATCCTTAATGAGAAACCCTAAACCTAACTATGAATCTACTTAGACATGATTAATCAAACAAAAATCATAGAATTAATAGAAATCATAAAAGAGATTAAATAAATAAAGGGTTTTGAAATCTTCTCCAAAATAAGTTGAAGTACAGGATTAGATCAGCCCCAATAGGTCTAAAAACTCTCTGCTCTTAATTATGAAAGCGTCTCTAAAATAAACACCAAAATCCTAATATATATAGCTAATCACGTCTGGGGCTTTTGTATAATATCTGGAACTTTTCTGGGCTATTATGCAATATTTGATAACTTCATAAACCGCCGAGATTCTGGCCCATTCGCTAGTGTGTCGACCGATGCACCTAGTGCAACGATCGACGCATGATCCCAAAACTGGACAGTGAGTTCATTCTCTCGGACCAAATCTCCAAATCACTCCAATAAGCTCCACAATCACCACATTAGCTCCAAACGTGCATGTACCTAATAAAACCTGCAAAAAACTCTAAAGAAACACAAATAGACTCTAAAACAGACTTATATCATGGCATAAAACCGGTAAAAACCATGATATATCAGCTGGCCGATCCACTACGACGAACTCTGTCATTCTTCGGACTCCTCCGGCTATTACCGGGGCAAAGACAGAGCCCATCGAGTACGTTGTTTCGCCAGCGAACCCTACTAGTGGAATCTTTTCTTCCATGATCTCGGAGTCGTTGAAGTCCATCTTTTTGAACGCAACGTAAAAGAGGACATCCACCGAACTCGACTCGCTTCCGCGACCCCTGAGGGAGTGTTTCGGGAGATTCCGGCTCCTTTGTCCGTTCTCGTTTATTCTGAGAAGGCCTCTTGGTGTTCGACTCTTTGGTTTGTTTATTTTCGTTTTTGTCGGATGGAGTTTCCTCCTCGACTTCGGAGTCTTGCTTGCTTTCGGACTCTCGCTTTTGAGCCTCGGATTTAGCTCGAGTATAGCAATCTTCAAACGAGTGTCCTCTTTTGTTGTGAAATTCACAGAATTTTTCTTTGTCGAACTCGAATTTCTTCGAGCTCTTCGGGCTCTCAACCGCGTTGACGTTTCTTTTCGATGCTTTTCTCTGAGGGTCGTGGTTTCGTCCTCGAGGCGAGCGATGGCCGATGCGCGATGAAGGGCGTCATCGAGCGTTTGAGGTTCGCGGACTGTTATTTCCTCGCAGAATCTGGTTGAATACCATAGTCCACGTCGCAATGCTTCTATAGCTACTTCGTCTCGTGGGTTTGCGATTTTGGATTTTATTTCCTTAAATCGGTCGATATACGAGCGAAGCGATTCGTCGGGTTTTTGGGAGACGCCAAATAGAGCTTCCTCAGTAGTCTTTTCCTCGATAAAGACAAAGTATTGTTTGAGGAAAGCCGTCATGAGCTGGGTGAAGTTGTTGATGGACCTTTCTTCCAGTCCGGCAAACCATTCTAGGGCGGAGCCCGATAGGTTTTCGGCGAAGAGCCTGCAGAAAGCCGGCTCTCTCTCCTCGTCGGTAAGGTATACCCTTGCCATCGCTAGTCGGAATGCCCTGGTATGGGCTTTGGGGTCCGACTTCCCAGAGAATTCCGAAAATTTAGTTTTCTTGATTTATTGAATTCTTGCGAAGGCGATCCGGTCTGTGAACGGCGTTTGTCGCTTTTCTTCTAGCACTCGATCGATGTCGGGCGCCGCGCTTGTCGCCATGTGAACTTTGGAGCTCAGACTGACAAACTGAGCCTTAGCTTATTCAATGTACTGTCTAAGCATATCGTGGTCGTCGCCTGTCGTAGGCGCGAACTGGGCTTGTGCTTGATTGGACATTTATACAGGGAAAGCGGGGTCGAGGAGATCGATTGCTGGAAACGATTCCGTCTGGTCGACCTGCGGCGTTCAGAACTGTACCGTATTTGACCCATTAACGGGTCCTGAGCTCGAGGCGAAAGCAGAGCCTCCTAGTTGCCTCGTCCGGATATTCGAACTACTCGTGAAAGGTGGTGGCCAGGGTAATGGTCGACTTCCAGATCCGGTTGGATATGTGATCGTCGAATTTGAATCGAATGTGGTTGGAGTCGCGATGGGCGTCATTAAAGGGCGAAAGCCGCAATTTGACGTACTGGCAAAATTCCCTGACGTTCCCGGTGGAGTTACCACCTGGGAGAAGTCCAAGCGTGTACACGGTGGGGGACTTATAGGGGTTTGTGGATCGTGTGTTGATCTACCCCCCTTTCTAGCGAGCTCTTCAAGATGGGCGTTAATGCGCCTTTCCTGTTCAGCGAGCTGCGCTGCCAGAGAGTGGTTCGCAATCTCTTGGGCCCGTGCGCTTGCCTCGTTGTTTCTCATTCGGTTTACCAACAGGCTTAACATCGAACGGATTTCAGCGAGATCATCCGAGCTTTGCCGCTGTGGAGCAGAGGACAGTGGCGAATTGGGTCTGGTTGTTCCAGATCCTCCTCCAGGGGTGGGAATCGAATCGTTTCTCATCCACACCCAGTTTGTGCTCGGATCGTTAGTTCCTGACAAAACATTTGTCGGAGTCTGGCTCGTCGCGATTGTTTGGGCGACTGAGCCGGACGGTGCCGAGGTCGTGGAGACTGAGGCAGAGCTCGTCAACACGCCATCGGTCTGACCCATGATTCTTACCCCGGTGGTGTTCTGAGGAACGTTGTCGGCTGTTTGAGGGTGTTCAACCGGTGGTGTAGCGCTGGGAGAGCCAGATTTTTCGGGATTCATCTCGATCTATCGGATCTAGGATCTGATTCTTAAGACAGGAAAACTACAGATAGTACCCACAGTCGGCGCCAAATGTGAGATCCGGGATTCACACTAAGAATTTGTATTCGTGGATTTGGACTTTAGGATATAGAAATGGTATAGTTTCCTATGAATCAAAGACTTTATTGAGACTGATCGTCGAGATAGAACAAACACAATCGAAAAGAGAGTACAAAGTATGGTGATCGAGCTATCTAGTCGAAGTGTTCTAAGTTAGGGTCGGTGTCTTGAATGGATCGCCACTTCCTCTTTAAATAGTATCGATTTTGATCTTTTTGTTCCGATATTTCGGCCTCTCCTTCGTAACGATCCCCGAGATTCTCGCGGATCAGTTGAACTGGCAAAGACCGAGTAGCTTTATCTCCACGTCGTCTCTATCGAGCTCGGGCTCGATCTCCTCCCAATTCGGCATTGCTTGGGCTTTGTTAAGACGTCATTTGTTCGGGCCCAGCAAAAGAATCGGCTCGTCTCTTTGTCTCTGATTCTGGAACGGGCTCATGAATATGGGCATTTGTCTTATTTGTTAATGGGCCAGATTTCCTAGAGGGGAATCCAGTACCAACAACCACCATCTCCTTATATAGCTGCGGCAAGTCGGCTTCGAGGATATTCGCAAGATTTGTGGAAATCTTCCTGTTGTTATCACCTTCCATTTTCTTTTAAGATTTACATTTTCATCTCGGATTCTCCTCTTTAGCTCGGAGATATCTTCATCTTTACTTATTCGATTCTATCTTCTTTCTTCGGCAACTGTCTTTCTGTGGCTTGACCTATTTGCCGAATGGGCCGAGCATGGACAGTCTGAGTCCGTTTGTGTATAGACTTCTTTATTTGGCCCAAAGTTTCGGACATACGAATATTGCATGTTTGGGCCAAATTCGTATTTCTTCTAGCTTTATCAGATGATTTGGTTTAACGGCCATGAAAGTATAAGCCGATGTTTCCGAATATGGATTGCTGCTAGTTGCGCATCCGCATAATGATATATCGGCAAACGATCATACGCTTTCCGTTCAGAATGTTTGAAGAAGCAAAATCTAGCTCAAAAGTTTCCAAGAGATGCATTCAGCTCAGAAATTCCGAAGGAGCGAATCATGCTCGGAAAATGAGGAGGGAAATGTCCGGATCTGAGCTGGTTTAGCTCGGAAAATCCGAGCTAGTCGGTTCAGCTCAGAAATCCTGAGCTGGTTTAGCTCGGCCCGAGCTGGTTTAGCTCGGCCCGAGCTGATTCAGCTCCGAAATTCCGAGCTGATTTCAGCTCAGAAATTTTGAGCTGGTTTAGGTCGGTCTGAGCTGGTTCAGCTCGGAAGTTGTCCGTTCGGATGTTTCGGGTATCAATAGTTTCTGTCGAAAGATGTGCTTGTCCGATTGATCCATTTCGTATTAATTGTCCTCCGTGAATCTTTTCGTACGAAAGGTTATACATACAAAGTTATCGATACTTCGTATTACTCGTGAATTATACGAAATTCTGTTTATCCGAAATGGACGTTTGTCCATGTCCGATCGCCCGACCTTGTTTTCGGAGAGGAGTTTTTGACCTCAACAAATGTATGTGTTCTTCGATCACTATAAAAAACTGACAAATAGCTACGTCGTAGCTACGAAAAATTTTTCAAGTTACAGATAGCTACGAACTAGATACGACTGGAAAAACAAAAAACCGTAGCTATTTGATATATCATGGTTTTTATGATTTTTAAGCTATGATATAAGTATATAATCGAGTCTTTTGTAAAGTCTTTCGAGTCTTTTCAAGTTTTTTTTTAGGGATACACATGTTTGGAGGACTTTGGAAGATATTTGAGCTTTTTGGGCATTATTTGGAGCTTAAGCCATGATGACATAGATCGGTGAGAGTGATTGAGCTGAGCATGGACCTACGCATCATGTGCATCGGTCGACACACGTTCCCACAGACTAATTCTCGCCGACGTAATGAAGATTGTGAAGAATCGCAGAATTGGCCCAGAAGTTTCACTATTTATAGAGAAGACCCAAGACGTTTTTGACACTTATTATTAGGGTTTTTGTGTTTTATTTTTATACACACTTTCATACTTTTGGCTAGAGAGTTTTAGAGCTTGGGGCTAATCTTAACCTTCTGCTTTTGGAGAAGATTTCGAACCCCTTTTATATTCTCTTATCTATTTTAATGCAATCTATTTTATCCATGTCTTTTATTACATCTGATATGTATTAGTAGATTCATATTTACATTTAAGGATTCTCAATAAGGTTTTGATGGAACGCTAGGTTGATTTATCAGTTAGGAATTCATATCCTATTTAGTTCTTCATCCTGAATTATTCTCAATGCTAGTTCTAGCTTGATCACCTAGAATCTAGATATTAGGTTGTTAAATTGACACGAAAATGTAATTTGGAATCTGAAATATTTAGGTTGAGAAAATTAGATATCCGCAAGAGAATTTTTTTTTAGCTAATTTGTGAACAAATCGGACATGCGCTTAATGCTAATTTAGTCTGTACGAATTGCAAAGAAATTAGGATTTCTAGGATTTAGACTTAGTGAATTCTCGCAACGAAAGTTGGTTTATTTTACATATGTGATTCGAGTTTAGAACGGTACTTAATTAGATCCTGACTGATAGTTAATATGCATTACTTGATTTCCTAAGAAATCCCTTGACATGACGTCTTTCTGTATTGAAAACAAACCGTCTGCTTATTTACTTTCTGCTCTTATTTACTGCTTTCAACACTTTATAGTATATCATAAGATTTCTTGAGTCTCTATGGTTCGACCCTTATACACTACAATTGCCTGGGCACTTGCAGTGTAGCTCTAGAGATATAAAACTTTGAGAATATAAAATTTTTAGCGCCGTTGCCGGGGACTCTTTTGAGTCTTTGATAGATTTAAGTTTAGAGTTTAGACTAGGCTCTTATTTTTAGTTTACTAATTACTTTCTTGTTTGTTTCATTCTTGTGTCTCAGGTTACGTGAAAAACATATGAATCGATCGACACATCCTCTGCATCGATCGACACAGTGCCCATGAATCAGACAGTGCATGCATAATCGTGCACTCAGAAGCAATCCGTAAAAAGAGCTTGTGTTTCTTCAGAATCAGGAGCTTGAAAAGCTAGAGCGAACAAACAGGAAAGTGCAGAAGCCAGTGAAAATGTTGAATCATAATGTTGTGGTGTCGGTTCGGGATGAAACTGGTGTTATGAGGAACCTTGAGAACAAAGCTTACAATAATCAGGGTCAGAAACATGATGCGGATGGAAATCCCATTGTGGCACCGGTTGTTCAACCAAGTTGCTGCGGGAGCATGACAAGCTGGAGGTGTTGGAAAAGACGACGACGTTGTCGTCCATGCGCAAGGGAATATGCAAGCTGGTAGGGCTCTTGCTGATCACAACAGACCTGACGAGTTCTATTCTAACAAGTCCGTGATCAGACCTCCTCCTATTCAGAGGAATGACTTTGAGTTGAAGACTTCCTACTACACTCT
Source organism: Orychophragmus violaceus (assembly GCA_030180135.1). NCBI lineage: Eukaryota > Viridiplantae > Streptophyta > Magnoliopsida > Brassicales > Brassicaceae > Orychophragmus > Orychophragmus violaceus. The sequence goes on along the minus strand of CM058231.1, from coordinate 32,927,337 downwards.
TTTGGGACAGCATCTGTTCCATGGGCATCTACATGAGCACCCTATGGACCATATTGAGATATTTGAGGATCTGGTCACAGGGATGAAGCATAATGGAGTGAGTTATGACTTCCTGCACTGCAAGACTTTCCAACACTCTCTTGGTGGGGAAGCTGCAAATTGGCTGAAGCAGATTCCACCAAGGACTCTCACTGCTTGGGATGCTAATAAGAAGAAGTTCCTTAGAAACTTCTATGATGATGCTAGATCTGATCAGCTGAGGGAGGACATTCTAGAGTTCAAGTTGGGACCTATAAAGGCTTTAAAGGCTGCTTCGATTCACTTCAAGATGTACCAACGAGACTGCTCTCATCATGGTTTCTTGAAATTCAGCTGCTGGGTATTTTCTTCAGAGGTGTAGATTGGTAGTATCAGATGGCATTGGATGCTGGTAGCAATGGAAACTTCAACACAAAGTCTCGAGAGCAAGCTAAGGAGCTGATTGATTACTTGGTGTCTAACAATAGCACCAAGAATGATGATTTGAATAGGAAGCGATCACATGGGAAAGTGGATGGAACCTAAATAGCAGAAATGAAGAACAAAATTGATTCTGTCCACAGCATCCTGCTTGGGAAGAAGCATGTCCAATTTTCTCAAGAGGTTGAGACATTTTAAACTAAGGATGACTGTGATGAATTCCATGTGAACTACATTGGTGGGACTGGTTTTCAGGGTAACAAATTTGGGAATCAGCAAGGCAGAGGTCGCTACAATGGAATGGGTCAGAGGAGTACCTTCATAGGTAATCAAAACTCCTCTGGTTTCACTCCTAAGCCTCGATACTAGAAGCCTTTCTAGAGCAACAACAACAGCCTTGGGAACAACATAAGCTTCACCAGGAACTATGGATAATCATTCTATCAGACTTCGCCTCTACAAACCAATGAGCAGTCTGAGATTAAAGAAATGATGGAACATATCATTGTGGGTCAGCAGAAGAGTACAGTGGACCTCAATGGTAATATTGATGCTCTGTATTTAGATCTGAATGGAAAGATAGATGCTCTGGGCACTCAAGTCAAGAAATTGGATGTTCAGGTAGCGCAGACTGTTGGTTCTGCAAAGAGGCAAGATGAAACTCTTCCATGAAGAACATATGTTAATCCGAAGTACCAGTGCAATGCCATCACATTGAGAAGTGGTAAAGAGGTCATTCATGTGCCTAAAAAGGGTCTGAGTTTGGAGGAAATTAAGGAAATTGAGGAAATGGAGGACGAGATTTGCGAATTGCAGAGAGCATTGACCGGCGCACCCTTTCATCAGTCGATTGATAGGGGTCTAGTTTTAATCCTATTCTACTGCAAGTGCACAGTTAAGTGAATGTAGTATATAGGGTATCGAATCCACAGAGACTCTGGTCTCGATAGATAAGTAACCGTAGGATTTAATACTAAGAAGAAAGCAAATGTGAAGTAAACTAATAAGCAAGCAAGAAAGTAAATCAGTAGCAGGATTGGTTGTGAAAGCAGTTAATTAAAGGCGCTAAGTCTAGAGAACTCTCAGGAAATCAGACATGCAGACAATTTAATCAGTCAAGATCTAATTAAACACAGTTCTAGAACTCAAATCACAGAATTAGAATTAACCAAATCTCTTTGCGAAAATCCTCTAAGTCTAAGTGCAGTAATCCAAATCTCTTTGCAATTACTAACAGATTAAACCAGCATTAATTTCAAGTTCGATATGTTCACAATTAAACTCAGCCAAATCTCTTTGCGAATAATTTAATTGCTCAACCTAAATAATTCATATTCTAAACCACACTCTCGTGTCGTATTTAGCAACCTAAGATCTAGATTCTAATTGATCAGGTTAGAACTAGCATTAAGCACAATTTAGATTGAAGAACATTCTAATCATATGAATCCTTAACTGAATTAAACAAGTCTAGCAAGTCGTGAAATCCTTAATGAGAAACCCTAAACTTAACTATGAATCTACTTAGACATGATTAATGAAACAGAAATCATAGAATAAATAGAAATCATAAAAGAGATTAAATAAATAAAGGGGTTCGAAATCTTCTCCAAAATAAGTTGAAGTACAGGATTAGATCAGCCCCAATAACTTCCAAAAACTCTCTGCTCTTAATTATGAAAACGTATCTAAAATAAACACCAAAATCCTAATTATTTAGGCATAATCTCGGCTGGGGCTTCTTTGTAAATACTGGAACTTTTCTGGGCTCTTCTGCAATATTTGATAACTTCATAAACCGCCGCGTTCGGCCCATCTCGCTAGTGTGTCGATTGACACACCTTTCAATAATCGGACAGTGAGCTCAATCTCTCGGCCAAAACACTCCAAAAGTCCCAAAATGCTCCAATATCTCCAATTTCAATCCAAACATGATTAAACATGTAAAAGACTCTAAAAGAACACAAAAGACACTAAAAACACAACTATATCATGGCATAAAACCGGTAAAAACAATGATATATCAACTCCCCCACACTTAGCCTTTGCTTTCCCTCAAGCAAAACAGAGAACTAAAATGTAGTGAAGAGGTTTGAAAACTTTTCAGAAACTCTTTTCATCTTAGAAGCAGCAATACTCAGATTCCCCTTAGTAAACCACATGAAAGAATTAACCTGCAGACATCAAGACCAACATATACTTCCCCCACACTTAGCAACTGTCCTAAGTAAACTCCACAATCACATTCATGCATTCAAATTCTCCCTACTGACTTCTGCAAGTATTTAAGTGCGGTCTCACCTAAGGACTCTTACCTTGTCAGCTCTAGACCACCATACTATCTTTCTCTAGTCCCTTTCTTCTCTTTTCCCTTCCTTAACAATTGATTTTTCCCCATTGGGTATCATTTTATTTTTTTATCAGTGTTCTTCCCGTTTTGCGGTGTACTTTGGACACATTCCATGGATGCACAGGAGGTAATAGTTTTAGCTACCACTCCCAGAGACCACTTCAGAGTTACCAACTCATCCTCAGTTTATTACTCTTTTTTTTACTTTATGGAAGGGGAGAAGGGAACTAAATAGGACAGGTTTACAGGCTGTGTCAGAACTAACAAAGGAATCCGACTCAAAGTATTCCAAGCCCTTAGGTGAGAAATCTAAGTCAGTATTAAGGTTAAGTTAGTAAAGGATCCTCTGATACCTGAAGTAATGTGGGTGTTCTCAGTAGGCTGATCTACGTCTGGGTTTTATAATAGTCAGAGATTGATCTGCAGCTTCATCTCAGTGGTTACTTAAGTTCCTGCAAGTGCTACTAATCTTCTCAAAAAATCATTGTTTCTTACTTAAACAAATTTTGACTCAATAAAACAAAAATTCTGAAAAATTTTAACTGACTCTAAGAAGACAAAAAGAAAGAAGTTAGTAGAACCTCCCCCACACTTAAGACACATTGTCCCCTGTAGTGTCAAGCGAAGGATTTGGCAAAAAAAAAAAAAATTTAAGGATGGTTAAGTTCTCTCGGGTTTTTACCTCTGTCGTTCAAACATCAATCGTTGCACTAGGTGCATCGACCGTTGCTGTGCGATTTTTCATTGTGGGTCGATCGTTGCTCAGGACCGCAACGATCGCTGCAATGCGATTTCTTTCTTGTTGTGACGATCGACACAGTGGTGTGTCGATCGATGCACTGCGATTTTGTCCGAGACCTGCAAACAAAAACTCACCAAAACCAGAAACAACGTAAAATCCTATAAAAACAATAAAATTAAAATACAAAAACGAAAACAGTGGGTTGCCTCCCACTCAACGCTTGTTTAAGGTCATTAGCTTGACGCTTCAGCAGATTTATGTTGAGGGAGCATTATCCAGAGGTAGAATCTGTCCTTCTGGAATCTCGGCCTTAGCCCAATAATGTTTCACCCGCTGTCCATTCACAGTGAATTCATAACCGTCCTTACCAGTTAGAACGACAGCTCCATATGGACGTACCTCTTTGATTGTGAAGGGACCAGACCACCTAGATTTCAGCTTACCTGGAAACAAATGCAAACGAGAGTTATACAAAAGTACATGATCATTGGGCTCGAACTGTCTGGAGACAATCTTCTTGTCATGATATGCCTTAGTCCTCTCCTTGTACAGCTTTCAGTTCTCATAAGCAAAATGTCTAATCTCATCCAACTCATTAAGCTGCACTAATCACCTCTCTGCAGCAGGCTTAAGATCAAAGTTCATCTGTTTGACAGCCCATGCTGCTTTGTGCTCAAGCTCTACTGGCATATGACATTCTTTTCCATATAACAGATGGAATGGAGTGGTTCCAAGTGGTGTCTTGAATGCTGTCCTATAAGCCTATAATGCATCACCCAACTTTTCTGCCCAATCTTTCCTTGTCTTCCCAACTGTCTTCTCAAGGATCTCCTTAATCGGTCTGTTAGAAATCTCGACTTGTCCACTAGTCAGAGGGTGATAAGGAGTATCCACTCGGTGATGAACTCCATGCTTCTTTAGCAGCTTCTCGAAGACCTTATTAATAAAATGAGATCCTCCATCACTAATCACTATACAAGGTACTCCAAATCTGGGAAATATGATGGTCTTAAACAGTTTAATGACCACTGAAGAATCATTGGTTGGACTAGCTATTGCTTCAACCCACTTAGACACATAGTCCACAGCAACCAAGATGAACTTATTCCCATAGGATGAGGGAAAAGGACCCATGGAATCTATGCCCCAACAATCGAAAACCTCAACTTCCAAAATGAAATTTTGAGGCATCTCATGCTTTTTGCTGATTTTCCCTCTCCTCTGACAGGCATCACACTGAGAGATGAAAGAATGAGTGTCTTTAAACATTGTAGGCCACCAGAAACCTGCTTGCAGAACCTTAGACACAGTTTTGAATGTAGCAAAATTTTCAGCATAATCTGATCCATGACAGTGTAAGAGGATGTCTGGAACTTCTGATTCAGCAATGCATCTCCTGTAAAGACCATCTGAACAGTGCTTATAGAGGTAAGGCTCATCCCAGTAGCAAGGTAATTAGCTATATTTGCATACCAGGGTCGATCAGAGGTCGCTACAGCATCAATTTCGAAGTCATAATTCCCAATTATGATCCTGAAGGACTCTCGGTTCGTATCAGGTATGCATCGATCGTTGCTTGTGCATGTGTCGATCGTTGCTTCCCCGATACATGTATCGACCATTGCTATTGTGGCATCGATCGACACAGTGCGGTTGTCCCGACAGTTATGCAACTCACTGTCCAAATCCATCAGGAACATTGTACCAATCATGTTGACGTTTTCCTCAGGCAAATAATCATTTATAGGCACTTCTTCCTCAACCAGCATCCTTGAAAGGTGATCAGCAACTCCATTCTCAACTCCCTTCTTGTCCCTTACTTCAATATCAAACTCCTGAAGAAACAGAATCCATCTCAACAATCTTGGCTTAGCATCCTTCTTCTGCATTAGATACTTCAGGGCTGAATGATCAGTGTGAACAATCACCTTGTAGCCAACAAGATAGGGGCATAACTTCTCAAATGCAAAGACAACAGCCAACAGCTCCTTCTCCGTAGTTGCATAGTTCTTCTGTGCATCATCTAGTGTCCTACTAGCATAATAGATAGCATGGAGCTTTCTGTCCTTCTTCTGTCCCAGAACAGCTCCTACAACAATATCACTTGCATCACACATAACCTCAAAAGGAAGATCCCAATCTGGTGGCTGAACTATTGGAGCGCTCACTAATGTTTGCTTGATTTGTTCAAATGCAGTCTGACAGTCTGCATTGAACTCAAATTTGGTATCCTTACAAAGCAAAGCAGTTAGTGGCCTAGCAATCTTACTGAAGTCTTTGATGAACCGTCTATAGAAGCCAGCATGTCCAAGAAAGCTTCTTATAGACTTAACAGAATCAGGCGCCTGAAGGTTGGTCATTACCTCAATCTTAGCGCGGTCCACTTCGATCCCTGCTTTAGATACTTTATGTCCAAGAACAATACCATCTCTGACCATGAAATGGCATTTTTCCCAGTTAAGGACCAAGTGCTTCTCTTCGCATCTAGTCAGCACCTTGCACAGATTATCTAACCATTCATTATAAGATGATCCATAGACTGAGAAATCATCCATGAATACCTACATAAAGTCCTCAATCATATCTGTGAATATGGACATCATGCACGGTGGCAGGAGCATTACAGAGTCCAAAAGGTATCCGACGGTAAGCAAATGTGCCATATGGACAAGTGAAAGTGGTCTTTCCCTGATCTTCTGGGTGGATAGGAATCTGAAAGAAACCTGAGTATCCATCGAGGAAGCAGTAGTAAGGATGATTAGCTAACCTCTCCAGCATCTGATCAATAAAAGGCAAGGGAAAATGATCCTTCCTGGTTGCAGCATTCAGCTTCTTGTAATCTATGCACATCCTGTGTCCCGTTACAGTCTTAGTAGGTTTCAGCTCATTCCCTCTTGTTCTTCACAACTGTAACTCCTCCCTTCTTAGGCACTACATGGACTGGACTCACCCAATCGCTGTCTGAGATAGGATAGATAATCCCAGCATCAAGGAGTTTCTTAATCTCCTTCTTAACCACTTCCTGCAGATTAGGATTTAGCCTTCTCTGATGCTCAACAGATGTCTTAGACTCATCCTCAAGATGTATCCGATGCATGTGATAGGGCTCTAAGTTTTACCCTATTCTAAACTGCAAGTGAACAGCAATGTCAAAGTAGTATATAGGGTTATCGAATCCACGGGGACACTTGGTCTCAATAGAATCAGAAACGTAGAGATTAATACTAGAAATAAGCAGATGGTGAAGTAAATAAATTGCGAAGCAAGAAAGTAAACAGTAGCAAGTTGGTTGTGAAAGCAATAAACTAAAAGCGTCAAGCCTAGGGTTTTCTCAGGAAATCAGACAAGCAGACAAGTTAATCAGTCAGGATCAAATTAAACTCAGTTCTAGAACTCAAATCACGGAAATAGGATTAGCCAAATCTCTTTGCGAAAATCCTCTAAGTCTAAGTGCAGTAACCCAAATCTCTTTGCAATTACTAACAGATTAAACAAGCATTAAGTTCAAGTTCGATATGTTCACAATTAAACTAAACCAAATCTCTTTGCGAATAATTTAATTGCTCAACCTAAATAGTTCAGATTCTAAAACACACTCTCGTGTCGAATTTAGCAACCTAAGATCTAGATTCTAATTGATCAGGTTAGAACTAGCATTAAGCACAATTTAGTTTGAAGAACATTCTAATCATATGAATCCTTAACTGAATTAAACAAGTCTAGCAAGTCATCAAACCCTAATGAGAAACCCTAAGCCTAACTATGGATCTACTCAGACATGATTGATGAAAACATAATCATAGAAATAATAGATTGCATATAAGAGAATAAAATAACAAAGGGGTTCGAAATCTTCTCCAAAATAAGTGAATACAGGAAATAGATCAGCCCCAAAAGCTCTAAAAATCTCTTAGCTCTAAGTATGAAAGCGTATGTAAATTAAACACCAAAATCCTCTATATATAGGCCTAATCTCGGCTGGGGCTTCTGTGTAAATACTGGAACTATCTTGGGCTTCTTTGCAAATCTTCATAACTTCATTAAACCGACGCGTACGGCCCATCTCGCTAGTGTGTCGACCAATGCACAAGGTGTTGGGAATGTCATGAAATCTACCGTACTATCTCTAGAAAGTATGATAAGTGTCGAGATCAGACATAAGTCATAAATACTGGGTGATCATGATGACTTGCTAGAGCCCGCTCATGATCTATAAGTTTAGGACTTATTACCAGTATTGTATGATCCCAAAGGGTCACACACCATAGCTAACGGGAAAGTTAAAAAAGGAATTAATACGGTAAGATGCAAGGCATTTACTGTATTTGTACAGAGAATTGGGCCATACAAAAGACAGTCTTTTGTCTGATTTGGGCCTTGGGCCCAAAAGCCCAATGAGCCATTAGTTTAATTACTTGGGCCCATATAAGGAAGAGAAAAGGCGCAGGAAGCCCTAATGCTTCATATATCTGCGATTTTCACACCAGCCGTCTTCCTCTCTCTCTGTTGATTCCGAGCTTGGTCTAGCAGCCTGATCCGTAGCTTGTAAGCGTGTGGATACCTAGGAGGAGCCGGTGATAAACTGCTCTAAGTGATCTCGATATTACCAATCAATCCGCTGCACTCTGAAAGAGGTAATGATCCTGATCTGTTTATGATTCAACTGCAAATCACCTAGATCCTAGTTGATTATGTGATAGGTTGTAATCTGACAATTGAACCAATGAAGACACATAATCCAACAGTTGTATCAGAGCCTAGGTCGTTAGGTTTTTGCTTTTTGGATCATACTAGGTTGTTTATTAGTTTGATGAATCAATTTTAATGAGTAAAATTGATTGAAACTTGGAAAACCTAGAAATTAAGAAATCGCATGATGACATTCAATGGTATGAATCGATTTTGTCTTTGTTGTAATCAATCATAAGAATCGATTTATTTAATTTGTTGTCATTGACTTTTCTTAATTGATTCGCTTGGTGATAATCGATTATGTTGACTTTGTTTTGTTTCATAATAAAGAAACGTGTTAGGTTTTGTTAATGTTCTAAGCGATCGTAAATAATTGATTGATGTGAATGTCAAAAATCGGTTTTGTCTTCTTATGTAAGTCATGTTACGATTTGGAAAAGGACAAAAACGTGTTAGTGTATATCACGATCGATTTGATAATCATAATCGTTAACATAAGGTTTGTTAAGGTAGAGAATCGATTTTGTCCTTTTGTTAAAGTCATGTTCGTAATGTGAATTGATAAAACGAATTGAAAAGTCAAAGTTGATTATTGAATTAAGAATCAAAGTGAATAGCTTTGCTTAATTATCACATGATTTTAAAGTGAATAGGTTTGTTAAGATTGAGAATCTTTTTTGTCAAATTCAATTATTGAAAAGTCAAAGTCAATTGTTGAATTGGGATAAAGACAAAAAAAACAAATTCAAATCTTTGATAATTATGGTTTAAGCGGTTAACCCAAATCGCGGTTTGCTGGAAATTATTTAATACAATTGGTATTATTTAATTTCTGGTTAAACCGGATTTAAATTCAAAAAATTAAATTTTAACCTAAACCGAAGGCTGGTCTAAGTTTGATTTGGTTGGACCAAATAATTTACAGCTGGTCTGGTTTAGTAAATAACCAGTTGGATTTAGTAGTTAATTTGGTCTTGGACCAGAATTAATGAACCGACTCGGTTATGTCAAATTATTGGGCCAATTGGAATTCTGTGGTCTTGGGCTAAGAATTGGGCCTATAATTTGTGACCCATCCAAAAATTTAATAAAACATTAAATTAGTAAGCTTCTAATATTAGAAGTTTCTAATTTTGGCATGTTAGGAAATTTTTGGAAATAGAAAGTTTCCATATTTAGTAAGTTACCTGAAATGGAAAGTTTCCCAAAATAGTAATCTTCTATTTTTGGGAGGAAATCTATTGAAACCTAAAATCCTCAAAAACAATATCAAGCTTGGATGTCTTGCCCAATCTTGTCAGCTACTTAACGCTTATTCAATTACAGATATGGCTTACAGTGTGAGGTGTCTGTTTTTGCGTAAGTAAAGTAGTATATAGTCACTAATTTCATTGGGAGTCCCAGACTTTAGTGATTATTTGGCTGTAAGAGATTGGTTTCCTTGACTGGGCCATCGGGAGTCCCGGGCCTTGAGACATCTGGTGAATTGGGCCTTGGGCCCAATCCACAACCGAGAGTTATTGGATATAACTAGCTGTGTGTATGCTTACCAAGTAAAGCTACTTCTGGGTGACGGCCAGTGGCCCACTCTGGATTTAGCTGAACATGGGTCTCGGAATCATTGCATTCTTATGAGGTTAAACAAAGAAATTTTGAATGCAATGCGAGTTTTCTTATAAGTTATTAAGATTACTCTTTTATGAACTAAATAACTAAAACTCTATTTATCTCTAAATTTCAGTTATGACTAGCACAAACAATCAAAACACTTTCTCGATCCGGTCTGTCCTTGAAATGGACAAACTGAACGGATCAAATTTCTTGACTTGGTCGCGGAACCTGAGGCTAGTCCTCAGGCAGGAGAGAAAGGACTATGTCCTTGAGAGAGCTCTCCCCGAGAGGATTGGGTCCAATGCCTCTCATGCAGTATATGATGCTTGGAATAAGCATTATAATGATGCGGTAGATGTGCGTGGTCTGATATTGGCTACCATGGACTCAGATTTGCTGAAGCAATATGAGAACATGGAGTCGCCAATAGAGATGATCAGCAGCCTGAAATTGAAATTTCAGGAGCAGGTAAGAGTGGAGAGATACCAGGTGGTTAAGTCTCTCACTAGCTGCAAGCTACCAAATGATCATCCAGTAAGTCCTCATATCAGTAAAATGATGGGTTACATTGATAACCTGAGGAAACTGGATTATCCAGTTAGCCAAGAATTGGCAACTGAGATCATTCTGCAGTCACTGCCGTCAAGCTATGATAAGTTCAGAAGGAACTATATCAAGAAAGGCTTAACGAAGACGCTGACTGAACTGCATGATATGCTCAAGACAGTTGAGCCAAACGTGAAGAGTACCCTGTATAATCTCATGAAGGAGAAGGGTAGGTTTACTAAACCTAATGCTGACAAGGGTGAAGACAAAGTTGTCCAGATTTTGAATCATGGCAAGCGTGTGTCTTCTGAGCCCGAGTCAGATACCTCTTACGTTGGTAAGTGCTGCTACTGTAAAGAGATTGGGCATTGGAAGAGAGATTGCATTAAATTCATGGAAGATTATGAGGAGTTGAAGTTGATGTATGAGACTACTTCCTCAGGTATTCATGTTATTACTTCAAGTTCTACCTTATAGGTATTGGATACTGGTTGTGGCACTGATATTTGTTATAATATGCAAAGCCTAAGCAACAGTAGAACGTTGAAGGAAGGACAAGTGGAACTGCATGTCTGGAAGGAGATATGGATGCTGCCTCAGCCATAGGGTTTTCACTTGTAGATGCCTTTGAGGCTTGGTTTTGTATTAAGTAATTGCTACAATGTACCTGCTTTAAGCAGAGTTGTCTTTCATTTTCTTGTAAGAATTTGAATGTGTTTCATTTTGATAAAGGACAAGTTTTGTTCTTTTGATCTCAATGAAATATTGATTGTAGCACCCTATTCAAGGAATGGGTTTTATATCTTAAACCAAAGAGTGCCTAAATGTAACATAAATACCGAATTGGTTTAAATCTGATGAATTAAACCTGATTTTTCTTGGCGTAGATGTTTTGGTCACATAGAGTGAGTCGGATTCAGAAATCCCATAGTTATGAACTTTTGGGCTCATTTGATCGGATATCTTATGAGACTTGAATTCTGCTTACTGGACCAAAAGACAAAGGGCCCATCTTAGCCGAGCTAGAGAAAACCCCAAAGGCTTATTGGACCTTGAACATACTCATGTATGTGGCCTGATGAGCAGCAATGCCAGAGAAAATTTCCTGTACTTCATTATCTTTACTGATTACTTCAGTGAGTATGACTGTGTTCATTTGATGAGACACGAGTCGGAATTCTTTGAAATGGTCGAAAGAGTTCCAGAATGAGGTATAGAATCTGAGTGACAGAAGTATTGAGACTCTGGATTAGATCACGAGTGAAAATACTTAAGTCATTGATGGTGTGATCATCTGAATGAATGTGAAGTCGTTTCACAGCTCATTTCTCCTGAAAACCTGGAGGTGTTTCTGTGAGAAAGAATCAGATCTTATTAGAAATGATTAAAGATGAGTCACACGAATCTTCCATGATATTCTTTAAGAATAACGCTCTAGAAATATCTAAGTTTACGCTGAAATAGTTCCACCAATATCAGTTGAAAGACACCACATAAATGTGGACTGGAAATGATCCAAATTCGTCTTTACTGAGTATTTGTAGTTGTGCTACTTCGCTGGTTGTCCTAGGGAAACCAAGGCTTGTTACTTTTACGTCCATTCCGAAAACGAAGTTAGTTTGTTCGGAATTCTGTTTTCTAAAAGGAAAGTTGCTTTCCAAGAAGAACAGTGGGAGTAAAAGTATAACTCGAAGAAATTCGAGAAATACAGGAGGCTTCTCAACCTGTTGAGGGAGAGCAGCGGATGGATTTACAGATTTCTGTAGAATCTACACCTGTAGAGCCTGAAGTTCGCAGATCTGAATGAATCCGTCACTAATCCGAGAGTGATTTCTCGTGATTAGTTGCCATGATCTGATGATCATTGAAAGTGACGAACCTGCGAAATTCACAGAAGCGAAAGTGAGCTCGGACTCCGAAAAATTACACTGTGTGTAAGTTAGCTTCATCGATCCATTCATGGATGGAAGCAAACATATCGGAGTTGGAATCTTCGTTCTGTTGAAGTAGTCAAGGTTTTGACTTGAACAGGAACGAAGTGGAACTGTGCGTTTACTAATAGATAAGTGGGAGCGATGTTGCATTTCTCATAGTGTATGTCGATGACATACTGATTCTCGGAAATAACGTTCCAATGCCGCAGTCGGTAAAGGACTGGCTTGGGAGTTGTTTTATGATTAATATGGGTAAAGCCACGTAAGTTCTTGGATTTTGGATCTAAAGATAGAGATCCAAAAGAGCTGATAGGACAAAGTCAGGATTCTTATATTGACAAAGTCCTACACGTTTTCAGCATTCCAAGAAGGGTTTTATGCCAATGTCACATGGCATTACGTTAAGCAAGAAACAGTGTCCTACGATATCTGCTGAGCTTGAATGCATGGATGAGATTCCATATGCGTCGGCAATTGGATCTATCATGTATGCCATGACACGTACTTGTTTTGATGTTGCTTTAATGTTAAGCAAGACAAGTAAAGACCAGTCAAATCCAGCAAAGAATCACTGGATAGACGTAATGAATATCCTCAAGTATTTGGAAAATACTTAGGATAAGTTCTTGATTTACGGAGAAAGTGAGGTGCTCCAAGTCAGTAGAGTCTGAAAGGCAAGTTTCCAACAGACAAAGATGATTTCCGGTCACAGTCCGGTTATATCTTGTGTCTGTCTGGCGGTGCAAGGCACTGTTGCTGACTCCATGACTTAAGCTGAACATTTCGCAGCTTGGGTAGCGGCGAAAGAGGTTGTTTGGATAGAAAAGTTCATCACTGAACTTGATGTGGCTAACTGCACATCTGAGATCCAAACACATTGAGGGTAGGTATAACCTATTCCGTGAGATAAATGACAGAGGTGTTAAGTAGATCAGCAAGTTTCAACGAATGAGAACGTTGCTAATCTATTAACGAAGCCACTCCTTAGGCCTAAGCACGAGTCGCGGACTGTAGCTGTAGGATAAGTGAAATTCAGATGTAGTCTTAATTTCAGTGGGAGTTTGTAAAGGGCTTTATTTAGTTGTTTTGAAAGGTTCATGTAAACATAATATTTTATGTTTATGAAATTTATGATTTCTGGATTATTTTAACTGTGATATAAATAATCGTTCCAAAATGATTCATGTCATTATATATGGGCCATCGAAGTACATGAGTAGACTTGATCCTGAAACCCCATATTTAGCGAAATGACATAAATCATAGTGTCCATAGTCGAAGGTTGTTGAAATTGGAACACCAACAACCACTTGAGACTAGATTGTGTTGAGACTTATGACCAAGTTTCGAGGGGTCATAGATGCGCGGCATCAAAGTCGACACATAGGTATATGTAGGGGAGCATATGACCGGACATGGCCCGCTGATGAGAACTCTACAAGATATTAATATCTGTGTCATAAGAGGTTCTCATATACGACTATAGAGTATAGTCCTTAGACCTGAGTTCGCATGCATGTGGCTGCACATGGATTGATGCACTTTGATCATTGTCTAACGCTGTTTCGTAACTGGGAGCTATAAGGACCTTGGTTGGGTGTATTATGAAGTGTGTAGTTCATAGTGATGGAACAAGATGGGATTTGTCCCTGCCGTTTAACGGAGGTAATATCTCTAGGCCAATCGGAGACTTGATAGCTGGTAAGAGAGTGGCCACTCCCAAACGTACTTGCCCAAGTCGTTTGCATTGTCAGTATCAAATCTGTTCCGATGAACATGGTCTGGCTATATAAGGATGACACACATCTTGCCTTATGCCAGATCGAGATATTAAGACAAAAGGATTAGGGAATGTAGGATTCCAGTACAAGTGGGAGATTGTTGGGAATGTCCTGAAATCTACCGTACTATCTCTAGAAAGTATGATAAGTGTCGAGATCAGACATAAGTCATAAATACTGGGTGATCATGATGACTTGCTAGAGCCCGCTCATGATCTATAAGTTTAGGACTTATTACCAGGAATTAATACGGTAAGATGCAAGGCATTTACTGTATTTGTACAGAGAATTGGGCCAGACAAAAGACAGTCTTTTGTCTGATTTGGGCCTTGGGCCCAAAAGCCCAATGAGCCATTAGTTTAATTACTTGGGCCCATATAAGGAAGAGAAAAGGCGCAGGAAGCCCTAATGCTTCATATATCTGCGATTTTCACACCAGCCGTCTTCCTCTCTCTCTGTTGATTCCGAGCTTGGTCTAGCAGCCTGATCCGTAGCTTGTAAGCGTGTGGATACCTAGGAGGAGCCGGTGATAAACTGCTCTAAGTGATCTCGATATTACCAATCAATCCGCTGCACTCTAAAAGAGGTAATGATCCTGATATGTTTATGATTCAACTGCAAATCACCTAGATCCTAGTTGATTATGTGATAGGTTGTAATCTGACAATTGAACCAATGAAGACACATAATCCAACACAAGGTGTGTCGGTCGATGCTTGATCAATAAATTGGACAGTGAGTTAAGCTCTCGGCCAAAACGTCCCAAAAGTCCCAAAATGCTCCAAATATCTCCAATTAGCTCCAAACCTGATTAAACCTGTAAACGACTCTAAACGAATACAAAAGACACTAAAAACACATCTATATCATGGTCTAAAATGGGTAAAAACCATGATATATCAACTCCCCCACACTTAGCCTTTGCTTGCCCTCAAGCAAAACAGAGAACTATAATGCAGTGAAGAGGTTTGAAAACTCTTCAGAAACTCATTTTGTCGTAGAAGCAGCAGCATTCAGATTCCCCTTAGTAATCCACATGAAAGAATCAACCTGCAGACATCAAAACCAACATATACTTCCCCCACACTTAGCAACTGTCCTAAGTAAACGCCACAATCACATTCACGCATTCAAATTCTCCCTACTGACTTCTGCATATATTTAAGTGCGGTCTCACCTAAGGGGTATCGATCTAAAGGCACATGGATTCTTACCTTGCCAGCTCTAGACCACCAAACTGTCTTTCTCTAGTCCCTTTCTTCTCTTTCCCTTCCTTAACAACTGATTTTTCCCACATTGGGTATCATTTTATTTTTTTTTATCAGTGTTCTTCCCGTTATGGGGTGTACTTTGGACACATTCCATGGATACACAGGATATGAAAGTTTTAGCTACCATTCCCATGACCACTTCGGAGTTACTAACTCATCCGCAGTTTATTACTCTTTTTTTTTTACTTTATGGAAGGGGAGAAGGGAACCAAATAGGACAGGTTAACAGGCTGTGTCAGAACCAACAAAGGAATCCGACATAAAGTATACCAAGCCCTTAGGTGAGAAATCTAAAGTCAGGATTAAATTGAAGTCAGTAAAAGATCCTTTGATACCTGAAGCGATGTGGGTGTTCTAAGTAGGTTGATCTGTGTCTGGGTTTTCTAATAGTCATAGATTAATCTGCAGCTTCATCTCAATGGTCACTTAAGTTCCTGCAAATGCTGCTAATTCCTCAAAAAGTCATTGTTTCCTACTTAAACAAATTTTGACTCAAAAAACAAATTTTTAAAATTTAACTGACTCTTAAGAAAACGAAAGAAAAGTAATTAGTAGAACCTCCCCCACACTTAAGACACACTGTCCCCAGTAGTGTCAAACAAAGGGATTGGTTAAAAGAAAGAAAATAAAAATTGTTAATGGAATGGTTAGTTCTCTCGGGTTCTTACCTCTGTCGTAGTCAGGCATCGATCGTTGCACTAGGTGCACCGACCGTTGCTGTGCGATTTTCGTTGGGGATCGATCGTTGCTCAGGACCACAACGATCGCTGCAATGCGATTCTTTCGTATTGTGACGATCGACACAATGGTGTGTCGATCGACGCACTGCGTTTTGATCTGAGACCTGCAAACAAAACTCACCAAAACCAGAAACAAGCGTAAAATCCTATGAAAATACTAAAATCAAAATGCAAAAACGAAGACAGTGGGTTGCCTCCCACTCAGCGCTCTTTTAACGTCAATAGCTTGACGTTTCAGCCGATCTAGGTGGAGGCTGCATCATCCAGAGGCAGAATCTGACCTTCTGGAATTTCGGCCTTAGCCCAATAATGTTTCACCCTCTGTCCATTCACAGTGAATTCAATACCATCCTTACCAGTTAGAACGACAGCTCCATACGGACGCACTTCTTTGATTGTGAAAGGACCAGACCACCTTGATTTCAGCTTTCCTGGAAACAAATGCAGACGAGAGTTATATAAAAGTACCTGATCATTAGGCTCAAATTGTCTGGAGACAATCTTCTTGTCATGATATGCCTTAGTCCTCTCCTTGTACAGCTTTGAGTTCTCATAAGAAAAATGTCTAATCTCATCTAACTAATTAAGCTGTATAAATCTCCTTTCCGCAGCAGACTTAAGATCATAATTCATCTGTTTCACAGCCCATGCTGCTTTGTGTTCAAGTTCCACTGGAAGATGACATGCTTTTCCATATAGCAGATGGAATGGAGTGGTCCCAAGTGGTGTTTTGAATGCTGTCCTGTAAGCCCATAATGCATCTTCTAGCTTTGCTGCCCAATCCTTCCTTGTCTTTCCAACTGTCTTCTCAAGGATCTCTTTGATCTGTCTGTTAGAAACCTCAACTTGTCCACTGGTTTGAGGGTGATAAGGAGTAGCGACTCGGTGATGAACTCCATGCTTTTTCAGCAGCTTCTCGAAGACCTTATTGATAAAATGAGATCCTCCATCACTAATCACTATACGAGGCACTCCAAATCTGGGGAATATGATGGTCTTAAACTGCTTAATGACCACCGAAGAATCATTGGTTGGACTAGCTATTGCTTCAACCCATTTGGACACATAGTCCACAGCAACCAAGATGAATTTATTCCCATAGGATGAGGGAAAAGGACCCATTAAATCTATGCCCCAGCAATCGAAAACCTCAACTTCCAGAATGAAATTCTGAGGCATCTCATGCTTCTTGCTAATTTTCCCTCTTCTCTGACAAACATCACACTGAGAGACGAAAGAATGAGTGTCTCTGAACATTGTAGGCCACCAGAAACCCGCTTGCAGAACTTTAGACACAGTCTTGAATGTAGCAAAGTGTCCAGCATAATCTGATCCGTGACAGTGGAAGAGGATGTCTGGAACTTCTGATTCAGCAATGCATCTCCTGTACAGGCCATCTGAGCAGTGCTTGTAGAGATAAGGCTCATCCCAGTAGTACCTTCTAAGCTCTCTAAAGAACCTTTTCTTTTCATACCTTCAGATCATCCGGTTCAGTCTCGGCAGCAAGGTAGATAGCTATATCATGGTCGATCAGATGTTGCTACAGCAGAGATTTCGAAGTCATAATTCCCAATTCTGATTTTGAAACACTCTCGGCTCGTATCAGGTATGCATCGACCGTTGCTTGCGCATGTGTCGATCGTTGCTTCCCCAATACTTGTATCGACCGTTGCCAGTGTGGCATCGATCGACACAAGGCAATTTTCTTGACAGTTCTGCAACTCACCTCCTAAATCCATCTGAAAAACTGCTCCAATCATGTTGACGTTTTCCTCGGGCAAATAATCATTTATGGGCACGTCTTCCTCAACTAACATCCTTGAAAGATGATCTGCAACTCAATTCTCAACTCCCTTCTTGTCCCTCACTTCAATATCAAACTCCTGAAGCAACAGAATCCATCTTAACAATCTTGGCTTAGCATCCTTCTTCTGCATCAGATACTTCAGGGCTGAATGATCAGTATGAACAATCACCTTGGAGCCAACAAGATAGGGGCGGAATTTCTCGAAAGCAAAGACAACAACTAACAGTTCCTTTTCCGTGGTTGCATAGTTTCTCTGCGCATCATCTAGTGTCCTACTAGCGTAATAGATAGCATGAAGCTTTATGTCCTTCTTCTGTCCCAGAACAGCTCCTACAGCAAAATCAGTCGCATCACACATAACCTCAAAACGTAGATCCCAATCTGGTGGCTGAACCACTGGACTCACTAAGGCCTGCTTGATTTGTTCAAATGCAGTTTTACAGTCTGCATTGAACTCAAATTTGGTATCCTTACACAGCAAAGCAGTTAGTGGTCTAGCAATCTTACTGAAGTCTTTGATGAACCGTCTATAGAACCCAGCATGTCCAAGAAAGCTTCTTATAGCCTTAACAGAATCAGGCGCCTGAAGGTTGGTCATTACCTCAATCTTAGCGCGGTCCACTTCGATCCCTGCTTCAGATACTTTATGTCCAAGAACAATACCATCTTTGACCATGAAGTGGCATTTTTCCCAGTTAAGGACCAAGTGTCTTTCTTCGCACCTAGTCAGCACCTTGCACAGATTATCTAGGCATTCATTGTAAGACGATCCATAGACTGAGAAATCATCCATGAATACCTCCATAAAGTCCTCAATCATATCAGTGAATATGGACATCATGCATCTCTGAAAAGTTGCAGGAGCATTACAGAGTCCAAAAGGCAACCTACGGTAAGCAAATGTGCCATATGGACAAGTGAAAGTAGTCTTTCCCTGATCTTCTGGGTGGATAGGAATCTGAAAGAAACCTGAGTATCCATCGAGGAAGCAGTAGTAAGGATGATTGGCTAACCTCTCCAGCATCTGATCGATGAAAGGCAAGGGAAAGTGATCCTTTCTGGTTGCAGCATTTAGCTTCATGTAATCTATGCACATCCTGTGTCCCGTTACAGTCCTAGTAGGTATCAGCTCGTTCCTCTCATTCTTCACAACTGTAACTCCACCCTTTTTAGGCACTACATGGACTGGACTTACCCAATCACTGTCTGAAATAGGATAGATGATTCCGGCATCCAGGAGTTTCATAATCTCCTTTTTAACCACTTCCTGCAGATTAGGATTAAGCCTTCTCTAATGCTCAACAGATGTCTTAGACTCATCCTCAAGGTGTATCCGATGCATGCACAGCTCTGGTGAGATACTTGAAATGTCATCAAGAGAATAGCCAAGAGCCTTGCGATGCTTGCGCAGCTTGCTTAGCAGTAAAGTGAGCTCTGCGTTGTTTAAACTAGCATTCACTATCACTGGATAAGTCGAATTTGGTCCAAGAAACGCGTACCTTAGCCCGGATGGAAGTTGTTTCAACTCTATTTTCGGAGCCTTTTCCTCTGCCCAGTCTGCGTCGCCTTGCAACGACCGATGCTTGGTGAGTGTCGATCGATACGCATTTGGCATCAGTCGATGCACCCCTCGAAACTGCGACGATCGACGCGGTCCTGAGCGTCAGTCGACGCAGGGCGATTACGAACCTGGAGCTTTACAAGGTTCAAATTGGTCACTACAACATGGACATCTACGCTGTTTCTGCTCCTGATCCACCATGGTTTGCAGATATTGCGAATTATCTTGCTGTTGAGGCTGAACCAGGGGACTTCAAAGGTTATGCATAGAAGAAGTTCTTGAGAGAGCTAAGGAGATTCTACTGGGATGAGCCATACATGTACAAGCACTGGTCAGATGGTGTTTACAAGAGATGCATTGCTGAGTCTGGGGTTCCAGTTGTGCTATTTCACTACCATGGATCAGAGTATGCTGGACACTTTGCTACATTCAATACATTGTCTAAGGTTTTTCAAGCATGCTTCTGGTGGTCTACTATGTTCAGAGATGCTCGTGTATTTGTCTCCCAGTGTTATGCCTGTCACAGGAGAGGGAAAATCAGTAAGAAGCATGAGATGCCACAGAACTTCATCCTTGAAGTGGATGTTTCGATTGCTGGGACATTGATTTCATGGGTCATTTCCCCTCATCCTATGGGAATAAGTTCATCTTGGTTGTTGTGGACTATGTGTCTAAGTGGGTGGATGCAATAGCTAGTCCAACCAATGATGCTTCCATGGTGCTTAAACTGTTTATGACCATCGTTTTCCCTAGATTTGGAGTGCTTCGGATTGTGATAACTGATGGAGGATCTCAATTTATCAATGATGTATTTGAGAATCTACTGAGGTAGTATGGTTTTCATCATCCTGTGGAAGCTCCTTACATCCTCAGACAAGTGGGCAAGTAGAGGTCTCCAACAGGCAGATTAAGGAGATCTTGGAGAAGACAGTTGGGAAGACAAGGAAGGATTGATCTGAGAAGCTGGATGATGCGCTATGGGCCTACATTACTGCGTTTAAGATGCCACTGGGGACTATACATTTCATCTTCTCTATGGGAAAGCGTGCAACCTTCCAGTTGAGTTTGAGCATAAGGCAACATGGGCTGTGGAGCAGATTAATTTTGATATGAAGTCTACTACAGAGAGGCGATTGGTACAGCTGAACGAGGTAGATAAGATTAGGCATCATGCCTATGAGAATTTAAAGTTGTACAAGGAAAGGACTAAAGATTATCATGACAAGAAGATAGTCTCCAAACACTTTGAGCCAAATTATCAAGTACTTTTCTATAACTCTCGTTTGCAATTGTTTCCAAGTAAATTTTGCTCTAGATGGTCAGGTCCCTTCACAATCAAGGAGGTGTGTCTGTATGGTGTTGTTGTTCTAATTAGCTCTGAAGGAAAGAAGTTCACTGTCAATGGACAGAGGGTGAAGCACTATTGGGCTAAAGCCAAAATTTCAAGAGGTCATATTTTGCCTATGAATGATGCACCCACTGCCTAATCGCCTTACAGTAAAGCTAATGACGTTAAACGAGCGCTTGGTGGGAGGCGACTCGCTGGTAAGTCTGTAGATATTCAATTTGGTGTTTTGGTTTTGATTTTACTTTGGGGATTTTTGTTTTTGTTCGTTTTGGTCTGTACAGATTCAGGTCTGTCAAGGAAATCAGACTGCATCGATCGACGCGGTCCTGTGCGTCGGTCAATGCAGGGGTCAGATGGAAAAATTGCTTGAACTAAACCGTAGTTTAATCGGTCTACATAATTGATTAAACCGGCCCGTTATCCAGAATCTCGAATTGCGTCGACTGTTTCACCTTCTGCATCGGTCGATGCACGTCCACGAGTGGTAAGTGGATTTTAATATCTCTTTTTTTTTCCTCCCCCAGTTTCCGTTCTCGCGAACATGAACCCTAAAATCGCCCAAATCCGATTTTGCTTATTTCTTCACCGTTTTTTGTGATTCAAAAGCCTAACCTACACGATTTTCTTCCCTCATTTCATTTCCATCATCCACATTTCATCGATCTGCAAGGTATGTGATTCGAATCACAACTTTTTAGATTTCGGCCCTAAGGTGAAAAACTCGAAATTCATCTCATTTTTGATTGATTCATGCTATATTCATGCCTAATTAGGGTTTGTGGTAGTGAATTCGAGTTTCCCTGAATTTTCATGAGCAAATTCGCAAGTTTTTCCGAAAATCCATGATTTGTTGACGAACACTTAGTTTCTGCGAAATTGTTGGAATTAGGACGAAATTTAGACGAATGTTGGACGATTTTGGCGCTGAGAATGATTGCATGTGATGATTAGCATGATTTAGCAGCATTTTTTATCTTTGTGCCTTGGATTTATTGCGAGAATTTATTTTCTCTTGTCTTTTATTGCAGATGGCTCCTAGGAAGCGTGCGAGAAACCTGACAAGAGAGGCTTCGAAATCAAATCCTCTTGCTGACTTCGGCACTTGCGCCTCATCACCTCCTATGCCATATCGGCATGTTGTTGGACAGATCATGCCTCCATGGCCTAAGGGTGAGCGTGATCGGATCCCAATGCACAACGACTGGGAGAGGGATCACAATACAGAGACAGAGGATAACCTATGCATCAACTGGGAGATATCAGAGGAGTAGTACGAGTACGATACTATGTTCTACGATGCCTGGCTGTCAGTGAAGATTGAGCCTACACGGCTCATTGATTACAGGACAGTGACAAAGATGGGGATAAGGAAAGATGTGGAGAAGATAGTGCGGAAGATAGGATTGGGGACGATGCATATGAGGTCCTATGAGCTTTATCCTGACCTGGTCTGATAGATGCTTGCAACTTAACGTCTTTACTACTCGAACGAGCCGCAGAGGAGGGAAAATTAAGGAGTCCTGACCTTCATGTGCATGGGAGTCAGATATTGCATTTCTATCTTGGATCTCTGTTGTGTCTACAAGTTCAGTGAGAGCCCATTCGCTGTGTTCTGACTTATGAGTGGGCAGATGTGAACTTTCAGCACTTCTGGTCACACTTTGGGAGCGGGATCTACCTTTCCCGTCACACCAACCAGACAACAGTTCGACATCCGGTCTTGAGGTATGTCGTACGTGTTTTGGGGAACACTATACTGCGTAAGGCTGAGCTGAGTAAGATGAGTAAGTCAGAGCTTCAGTTGCTCTATACTGGGAAAGGTCACTTGTTCGATGAGGAGGTTTTAGTTGTGCCGTGTCCCAACCTGAACATGGGGGCAGTATTTGCAGAGTATCTCTGCTCTCTGGAGAATAAAGGATTCAGTGGTAAGAAGAATTAGACAGTAGGCAGCTTGCTGACTCCAATTTTCAGACATTTTTGGATTACCACAGATGGGCTAGGGGTTATCACTAAGAGGATGTGGATGGATGAAGCTCATCTGAGGAACACCACCTGGATGAAGGAAGGAAACCTCTGGATTTTCATTGATGCCCATGGCAGAGAGTGGTGCGTGAAGCTCCCTTTGAGAGAGCTCACGAGGATCAAGGCTGATTTAGACTTGAGCTTTCAGCCCAACGAGAACTTGCTACGAAAAGTTCCTATGACCATGCTCCACAAGGGTGCTTCTTTGTCTGCTGCCCTTACATATGCAGAGGAATTATTTCATTCCTATTCCTTATCCTGAGCCAGAGATTCAACCAGCAGAGATGGCACCTGCAGCATTACAGACGATGTTGAACGATATACTATGTGGTATCCGAAAGATGGTTGCTAGCTGTTTTGCAGACGCACCCCGAGAGTCTATGTTCCTACACCTCGTCGCAGACGATCCCCTACTCCTAAGTCTGCTGGTTCTAATCCGTATGTTGGGATTGATGATGAGGACTCTTCCTAGTTCTCATTTCCTTGACACATCGGTTCTGTACTTTGACTTTTTTTTCTTTTCCTTGAGTCATTTTTATGTTTTTCTTGAGTCAATGTCAGTCCTTTTAGATTGGAAATTATGTACTATTGACTCTGGATGATTATCTTGTGCTTTGATATGTGTTTGTTGATCTTTATTGCTTACAGGTTGAGTTTTTAGTGTTTATACACGGAACATATGCTATCTGCGAAAAGCAAAGCACAAACAGACACACAATGCATCGATCGATTCACCCATTGAGTCGATCGATGCAATCCTTCGAAAATTTTCGTAGACCGTTGCGCCCATTGCATTGGTCGATGTAGGTTTCCGGGTCAGGTAACTCACGAGATCACAAATCCATTTCGTTCCTTATCATCTTTTACCGAGCCTAACCTATGATTCCACTGGGGGCAGTGTGTTTCAAGTGTGGGGGAGGTGGTACTGACATAATCTTTTTCTTTTCTTAGAGTCAGTTGAGTCTACTTTATTGAGTCAAAACAATTAGTAGGAAACTATGACTTTTTAAGGAGATCACTTCATTCGCAGGAACTTAAATGACCATTGGATGAGCATGCAGCAGATCTCTGACTATTAGAAAACCCAACACAGATCAACCTACCAAGGACACCCATATCACTTCAGATATTCAGAGAATCCACTACTGACTTCGCCCTTAACTTGACTTACTTTTTGTCACCAAGGGGCTTGGTATACTTTAGATCGGATTCCTCTGGCACTCCTGAAAAGTCTTGTAAATCTGTCTGAGTATGGTTTTCTTCCCTTCAAGCAAAGTAAAAAAAAAAGAGTAATAAACTGCAGATAAGCTAGTAGCTTCGAAGTGACACAAGAGTTGTAGAAACCCCTGTTACCTCATGTGCTTCATGTAATGTGTCCAAAGTAATACCCCAATGAGGGAAGGGCAGCTAATAAAAAAAAAGATACCCAAAAAGGAAAAATAAACTGTTGAAGTGATAAAAGGGAGAAGGAATGAACAAGAAGTTGACAGTCTTGTGATTAGGTTCTGATAGAGTAAGAGTCCATGTGTTCTTGATCGATACTCCCTTGGTGAGACCGCACTTAATTGATTATAGAAGTCAGTATAGTGAATTTGAATGCTCTGAATCTGATTGTGGAGTTTACTCGGGACATTTGCTAAGTGTGGGGGAAGTACATTGTGTTCTTGATCTCTGCAGGTTTATTTTCATGTGACTTACTAAAGGGAATCTGAGTGTGGTGCTCCAACGATGAAATGAGTTTCTGAAGTTTTCAAACTTCTTCTCCTTAACTTGGTTTTCTGTTTTGCTTGTTATATCATGATTTTTATGGTTTTTAAGCCATAGTATAAGTTTATACTCAAGTCTTTTGTAGTGTATTTTGAGTCTTGTCGGGTGTTTTATAGGTTTACACACGTTTCGAGGACTTTGGAAGATATTGGAGCTTTTTGGGCATTATTTGGAGCTTAAGCCGTGATGACTGATATCTATGAGAGTGATCGAGCTGAGCATCGACCGACGAATCATGTGCATCGGTCGACACACATTCCCACAGACCAATTCTCCCCAGGTTAATTGCAGATTTTGTGTTTTATTTTTATACACACTTTCATACTTTTGGCTGTAGGGAGTTTTAAAACTTGGGGCTGATCCGAACCTTGTACTGTTTTTGGAGAAGATTTCGAACCCCTTTTCTATTCTCTTATCTATTTTAATGCAATCTATTTCATCCATGTCTTTGGTTACATCCGATATATCTGAGTAGATTCATAGTTAGGCTTAGGGATTCTCGTTAAGGTTTTCATGGAACGCTAGGTTGAGTTATCAGTTAGGAATTGTTCTCAATGCTAGTTCTAGCTTGATCATCTGGAATCTAGATTGTTAAATTGACACGAGAGTGTAATTTGGAATCTGAAATATTTAGGTTGAGAAAATTAGATATCCGCAAAGAAATTTGGTTAAGCTAATTTGTAAACAAGTCGGACAGGCGCTTAATGCTAGTTTAGTCTGTAGGAATTGCAAAGAAATTTGGATTTCGAGAATTTAGGCTTAGTGAATTCTCACAACGAAATTTGGTTTATTTTACATCTGTAATTCGAGTTCTAGAACGGTATTAATTAGATCCTGACTGACAGTTAATCTGCATTACTTGATTTTCTGAGAAATCTCTTGACCTGGCGCCTTTCCGTATTGAAAACAAATAGTTACGACACAAAACGTAATTGTGGATGTTTGTAGTAAAATAGCTACGAATTGTTATGACACATTCGTGGAAATAGATAGCCACAAATAGTTACGACACAAAACGTGAAAAATAGCCACAAAATATTTTCATGGCTATCCGTAGCTATATCTATTGAATATTTAAATATATATGATTTAGTTACGATTTTATTCCTGGATATCTATGGCTTTATCTGTGGCTATTCAAAACCGTAAACCCCAAACAAACCCTAAAACTCTAAAGTATAAACAAAACTCTAATTAACAAAATTCCAATTACTATAACATATCCAAAATAAAGATTCAATGCTTATAAAAGAATAATATTTTTCAGATCTATGATTTTCAAACATTAACATATAACCCTAAACACAACCCATCAAACCATATATCATAAACCATAATCATACTCTAAACCTTACTCTTAATTATATAATATAAAATCAAATATAAAATTAACTATATATACATAAAACTAATACTTAAACCATTAAAATATATAGTTTACATAAAATTAATTTAAAACTGTTTCAAAACAATAATAAATTAAAAATCTAATGAAATTTCTTGAAATATACTAATCTTTTAAAACTAATAATAAATTAAAAAAATTAGGCAACAATTTTGTTATTATTTATACCCACAAATACATTTTAAAACTTAAAAAAAAAAATTAAAATCAAATTTAATCATTTTAATCATTATATATACTCAGTTTTATTATTTTTAAATAAGTTATAAAATTTAACAGTTTTAAAATTTTTATCTATTACATTCTTTAAATTTAACATTTTAATAATTTCATTTTGAACAATTTCTAATATTTTAAAATTATTTTATGATTATTATATACTAAATATACGTAAAAAGAATTGTGTTGGCTAATTGGTGTACCATGCAGATCACAACACAAGAACCGTTGATTAAACATATCAACAGTTCAGATTCATTTTCAGCAGACACGTGGATCAGATTTTTAATCGTTAGATCTATCTCATATTAAATCCTGACCATTGATCTTCTTAACCTAATTAATTAACTTGTGTCTTCCCTCATACCCTCGCTCACGAACAAGAGCCGTCAACCCCTCTTCACTTTTTGTATCAAAATATACAAGGAAGAAATTGAAGAATCGTATAGATTCACAAAGAAGACGTCAATCAATCGTAGGGGAAGAGAGAGAGACGAAGACGAAGACGACCGATCTCCCTCCTCCACCACTTTAGTTGCAGGAAGCAAATGAAGACAAAGAAAGCTCCACCGTTGTCATCACCGGAGCCTCATCCTCGACCGTCTGATCTTGCGCCTCTCTTCATCAGATCGTTAGATATCGCACTTCCATTGCAGCCTCATCGTCGGCAGTTACTGCATCGTATGCTTTCCTCGTCTCAGCCTCGCTCCTTCCGTCGTTGCTCCGAGCGCTGGTTAGCAGCGCTTTCGTCGGATTGCTTTATGCCTTCAAGTCGTGGCAAAGACGAAGACGACTACGCGGAAGAAGCATGTTTCGATGTCCCTTCTATACCGATATTTCACCGGAGCCGCCATGTGTGATGAAGACGGCGGTGGCGGTGCAAGGGTCATCCAAGTTAATTTTTGTTATAGTTTTTTTTTGGGTTTTGTATATTTTTATGTTATTGTTTTTTTGTTTTGTATTTTTATTTAATTACTTATTGTAATTTTATTTTATTATAATATTTTAAACTAACAATTTTAAATATTTTGGTTCGTAAAAAAATTAAATTAAATTTTTTTAAAAATATTTTGTTTTTTATCTTTTAAAAATGCTACGGAATAGCTACGACAAGAATCATGGCTCCAGTGGTAGCTAATATAGCTACGATTAAGCATAGGCGATATTCGTAGCTATTAGCTACGGATTTTTTTGTAGCTATTCCGTAGATACGTAGCTGTGAATAGCTACGAAATGACAATATCCACGAGTTCATAGACGCAAAGACGGGTCGTAGCTATCCATAGCTATCGCCAAAATAGCTACGAAAAATGGTCAAAGCTACGAAAAATCTGTAGTTATCTGACTGTTTTCTTGTAGTGGATAACAACTTGGATGGCTTGGTGGGATTATGGTTTCAAAGGTTCAAATATGTGCGATAAATGAATTTGGCCCTCGAGTCACTATTTTACTTAGACTCATCAGAGAAAATTTCGGAATTTGGCCCGTTTTTTATCTTGAAGATCCTTAATTAATATGTATGCATGATCCTTAATTACATTGTGACTTCTTTGTTACTATTTCATGACTGAATAATAGACTACTTTGTTACTATTTCATGACTGAATAATAGATGCGTTTATGGTGAGTTTGGCCATATTAATACTTCTTTTCAATTAGTGCTGAATTTTGCAAACACACGATATGATTAAATTGATAGACATATACCTAAATTATTTTTAATAATCAATGAAAGTACAGGTTTATTTTTATAAAATCTGAACTGTAATAAATAATGACATGACATTATATATCATTACATAGCCAAATAAATTCATCATGTACATACTTATTACCGCCAAAGAAGCATGCAAACAGATACATATTAATTAATAAATGTAAAAATAACATAAACATTTTTAAATTTATGGAAAACCCAAAGGTTGCATTATCTCTATAAATAAGTTTATGCAGTTGCATGAAACGATACTGATCTCTCAAATATTCTACAATATTGTTTGTTAAAATTCTTTTTGTCTATTTCCATCTTTCTTTACCAAAATCATAATGGATTACCTTTTCAGTGATGTCCTACAAAAAAAATCCTTCTTGGGGTCTTTGACAATGATCAAGGTTTACGCTATTTTGTTCGGGCGAAGGCAACATGCAAGGTGTTGTAAGACGTCCGAGAAAGCTCATATTTCTATAAGTCAATCAATTTCTACTT
This sequence comes from Orychophragmus violaceus, assembly GCA_030180135.1. Lineage (NCBI taxonomy): Eukaryota > Viridiplantae > Streptophyta > Magnoliopsida > Brassicales > Brassicaceae > Orychophragmus > Orychophragmus violaceus. Next base: position 32,898,876 of record CM058231.1, on the reverse strand, counting down.
CAGGAACATTAACTTAAATATAGGGTGCTCACATCCAGTTATAAAAAATTTGGTCAACAGAAGTCTTGAATCCGTAAACCCTTCTGCTCTTCTCCTCTGAAGTATGTGTCTTTTTATATATTGCGACTGTTGGGACAAATGTTCCTATATCGACCAGATGGTTAAAGGAGAGGCTATGAACAATAGATCGGCAAATAGTCGTTGGGAGACGGGGATATACGAGTACTCCATGTTCTTGCGGGTTTTTTATGGATATGGAGAATTTTTAAACCGTGGGTATTTCATCAAGCGCGAATTTGCCACTCTAATACGTGTTAAGATAACTAGGAGAGATGGATGGCCAGACAGACTATGTGCTCTGTTGTTTGAGAAGAGAGAAAGTGTAGATATCAACAGTCTTTAAAGATGTATGTGCGCCCCGATAAAAATTTGGATGGATTTGTGGGACTATGGTTTCAATGGTACGAACATGTGGGATAGATGCATTTGGACCATCGAGTCAATATTCTACTTCACAATCATGAGAGATTATTTCAGAATTTAGCTTGGTTATCTTCATGATAATCCTTAATTAATATGGGATTTGTTATATGTCGTAGATTATGGTACATTTTTGTTTTCAAGTATTGTATACATTATCGTTTTCAAATATTTAATGAAATTAGTTATATTTACAAACCTAAAAATAGATTTTTCACTATCAGTTATCGATATAAAATAAGATAACAATTTTGATTAAGAAAAATTGCATAGTTTAAGCCATTAACAACATATATAATCTCAAATACCAAAAAAAGAAATTAAAAATCAACACGCTTAAGTACTTAGAGACAGTGGGATTATTAATCTCATCAAATCGGCCAATCATGCGGAGTCAAGTGAACGTAATTGATGAAGTTCCACGTTTCAAATGGCCAATAACAAGAATTCCAAAACGGTTGTAGTGGTGCTCCAAAATCGTCTCTTATATTTCACGGGCAAAAAAAAAGTAACTGGAGACATCGATATGTTCCAACAGCTCCAGAAAACCCGGCGGTTTTTCATTGCTCTAATTCCCAAGGAGTTGGTATGTAGTCAACAAGTTAAAATGCAATCAACATACCCAAGAGTTAGTGTTGGATATTTGTGAACTTGGCCCTTCTCATCAACAGACAACACCATGTTCAAAATACCATCAACGAATTTTGCTATTTCACATCCTCTCTCACGGACATCATGGATTTTGGCCTTCCTTCATCAGGTAAATGGAGTATGAAGAACTCATACATACCTCTAAAGTAAATCGACTCAAGATTCTCCATTTTGTAACACCTTAAGTTGAATGTTCGCACAGCTTTGGCCTCCAAAAGACCCGTCCAATTATGGAAGATCAGATTAGCAGATTGGTAGAAGTGATCCTCTCTCCCAATGTCTCTGAACCCACGAAATGCTACTCTTTCAGAACCAATGATCACAGATGTTGTTAGATGTGACTTTGATAGAATCCAATGAAGCATATATGGTGGAATGGAACTCAAGTTTTTGTTCTTCGTTTCTTCTCCCAAACGTTAACGATTTCTGAAATGATTGAAGGAAGAAAATGTTATTTCCTTTATGTCGAGAAATTATGGTAACCTTTAATGAAAAAACAAAGTAAGTTAACCAAGCATCGTAACCGTTCATTTGCATGATATTTAACCATGATTAGTCTTGATTTGATGGAGGATATCGAAGAGAAATACTCCTTAAGTGCCAGCAGTTTGTGTACTATTAGACTCAATTTATATTACAAAGACATGTGGCATGTAACAGCTAGTCTCTCTCTCTCTTTTTTGATGTGGTGCTCGAGACTACTTATTAGAGTATGCATGTATGACGACATAAACATATTTATTGAAGCCCAAACACATTTATTTTTTTATCAAAAAACAAAATAAAAAATTGTAGAATTGTTTCTTAGGTCGCGACTTTTAGTCTCCTTCCCTAAACGGTTCGTTTTCTCTATTATGTCTTACCGAGTATAATTAAGCTTTTTCTTCTCTAGGTTTTCAACCAAGAAAGCGCGATTCTCTCAAGCGACCATGGATGTGCAGATTTACAGATGAGTATCTTAGATTAACGACCGTCTTCCATATATTTGGGATTTAAGGGGGTTGCAAATTCGTGTGTGGATATGTGTTTCTTCAAATGGCGATCAGAATATCTCTATGATCTTGTGCGATGATGAGGTATTCGCGTTTCCTGTTCCATAATTTTAGACGGTTTTAGTTTTTGATTGTCACTTTTTTTTTAACTAGGAGAATAACTATTTCGATTTAGAGTATCTGGATTGAGGCAACTGTGCAGGTTCATGATTTCGAACTATTTTGGTATTCACTTTGGCTCGAGAGTCGTTGGTTTCGCCTTAAAAATGCTCAAGTCGTGGTTGCACCATATATTATTTCTTTGACTTCTCAAAAATTTAAGCTCATATTCGAATAAAAGACATCGTTCTGGCTTATTTACGAAAATCTCCCACTAGGTCATTTTATGGTTTTTGCATCGATTTCGGATATATTGGATGGATTGGTTAATGATCCTTATCCTAGAGGTATTTTTCACTAAATATTTTTTGGGGCTTAGGATTACAATGATATGCATGTTATTTGCATCTGTTGTACACTAAATGATATATTTTCTTTATAGATGTCCTTGGTTTTGGAACACATGTTGGAAAGCTCGAGTATTGTTGGGCAGGACCTAATTTAAAGTTTACCATTCTTGATATATGGTTAGATATTCTTTCTTTTATTTTGAAGATTTTTTTTTGTTATATTAGAATCTGATAAGTGATTTAATAAATTTATATCATATATAGACTCCAGAGTATTCATTGTATGTTAGTTGGGAGAGACAGAAAATAATTGGCCAAAAGATTTAGGTACGATGCAGATAAGCATATCTTCGTAATTCTCAGATGTTTCTTCGTCAAACGAAAATGTACAAAGTCTTATTATATATAGATGAGAATAATTTCATTGTGTAGTAATTAATTTTATTCGTGATTGTTTATATATTAGGCTATACTTGACTAAAATGACAAAAAAGCTTTTAACAATCATGTATGACCAGTATAAGAATTTTGAATAGGTTGAATTCTTCAACAGGTTGTAGTAATATTCTTTGATCATTTAATTAATTTATTATGTTAATCTTAGCCAACGAGAATTATATGATATACATTGTCTCTACCACAATGTATATAACACCTCATCATTGTTTCTCTCTCAATGACTGATTATTTTCTATATCACTTTTGAAAAAAATTATAAGGGTTCAATTATACCACTTAATTGTTATTTCCTCCGAATGGATCTAAGTTTAATCAAATGATACTGTATAAATCCTATTATTGTCTTATTCTGACTATGAATATGTATTTATGGTTTTGGTTCGAAATATGGTTTACAATTATTTGTACACAACCCTGGATGTAGACGCAAAGAAATTAAGACAAAATTGCAATTTAGACATCTTTGTACATCTTTTTGAGAATAAACTGGAAAATATATCGTTAAACTGAATATCTTAACGAATTTGTTATTATGTAAACACGTTATTGATATGTGAAAGTATAAAAAGAATAAATTGAAAAAGTAAAAGAATTTTTGTATTTGCATTAATGTCTATAAAATGAATAAATTTGAAAAAGTTAGACAATATTTCACATTTCGAGTAAGTTTATTGTTAAACAAAATATTCTAATTCAATCTAAAAAATATTGTTCGTTATATTAATAATAAGATAATAGTTGTAGTTTTCAGATTTAGCAATAATTTAGATTGACAATCTTAAATATCGGATGATTACCATATATTTGTGTAGATTTTATTGTTCAAAAATTAAGAGAATATTCTACATTCGAATAAATATTTTGGTTATAGATACCCTAACTATATGTAAAAATAATATATCCTAACGAGATTGTAGTTTACAAACTTAAACAATAATATATCCTAAAAGTAGAAAACATATGACACTTTCCATATATTATTTATTGCTTTCACCCCCACGCAATCACAAGCGACCACTTCCACCTGATAATATCTTAAATCTACTTCTCACCTTTTATATATACAAGGAGATTTATTCATTAGAGAATAATAGTATTGAAACATTTTGATATTATTTCCACAGCAAAAATGTCGATTTTTATCAAAAAAACAAAGCAGGTTACTATCAAAGAAATCATCCCCGCTTCTTTGGAGAAATACAAGATTAATGTGAAGATGCTTTTTTCATGGAGGGTTGTTTTTTCCAATGTTTTGAAAGCGATTGATGTGGTTTTAGTTGATTTTGAGGTATTATTCTTATTTACTATAATCTTATTTTAAACATCAAGTGTTTTGTAACGATTGAACATTTTGAAATTATTACACATTTATATTCGTATATATGATATACTAACTTTAGTTTTTAAAACCTCGATAATCAGGGTAAAAGAATACATGCAACCCTCGATCAGAACATGGAAATGAAATTTGGTCAAACGTTTTTGGAAGATGAGCCAATTTGTATTGAAAGATTTGGATGTGTCACATATTCAAATGAATATAAGACTAATTCTCTGCCTTTTAAAATGACGTTTACAAATCAGACCAAAATCACATTATGTGAGGACTTTCCTGAAGACGTGGAAGAGAAATATTTTGTTGGTTCGTTATCTTTAACCTGCTTAGTTTTGTTAAAAAATAATTTGAATATGTATTTATACATTATTTTTTACAATTTTTTGCAGACGTTATTGGTCAAATCGTTGCTCTAGGGTCGCTAGATATTGTTAAGAAACAAAATGGAATGAGCACAAAAAGATTAAACCTTGAGCTCATAAACGAATCGTAAGTGTACATATATTGTGTAAAATAGTATTTTATTTTATTTATTCATTATACTTTATCTCATTGATTTGTAGAGATTTGCGTTTTAAGTGTACACTATAGGGTGAATATGCTCAACAAGTGTTTGATTTTAATGAAAATAATGAAGGAGGTGAAATCATTTTTTTCATGAGATTTGCAAGCTACAAATCTTATCAAGGTCAAATATCCGCGGTTTATTATTTAAATTTTTTTTCTTAGAGTTATTTAATTTAGATCTAAATAATCTGGTATACTAATCATGTCTTTTTTTTTAAAACGAAGATGAATGGTCCATATCCAGTGAATTTAATTCAACCAAAGTTCTTCTCAATCCAAACAGTTCTTACGTCAACAAGTTTCGCAAGAGGTAAGAGTTTTGTCTTAAAAATATATTGTTTTATAAATATTTTTTCTTAACTAAGATATGGACATGTGTGTTTTTTTTTAATAAAAGCTTACCATTAGATAATCTAATGATTACCAATGGTGAATCAAGTCAACTTTCGCTTGGATCGAATACTACCCTCTATGATGAGTTGTTTGGCAAAAAGAACAAGAAACTTACAATATCAGAGATTGTAGCTGATTACGAGGTAAGCATACTTTTCTTATGAGTTGTTTTCTTGAAATATATGAGATCAATTGATTTATTGATATGTCAATGTGTTTTAATTATTTAAACATGGAAAATGCATTACATGTGCCACCATTGATTCAGTTTATTTGAGTCAAAGTTGGTACTATGCTGCATGTGCTATATGCAACAAGAAGGTGTACGACGCAAGTAATGATAAGGACGATGGAAAACCACCTGAGTTTGATTGTATGACATGTAACGATATTGTTACAAACGTGAATGCATGGTAAAATACAAACATCACATTTTCTTAATTGGTTTATATTAACATCAATTTTTTCTCAAATCTAATTTTGTAGTTACTTTGTTCTTCTCCGAGTTAAGAACAATTCAGAATCAGAAACTAAGTTTCTGATGTTTGATCGACCCGTTGAAAAACCTATCCGTCTCACTGCGAATTTTTTGGTTAAAGAATTTAATGAGGTATATATTTACATTTTTTAAGATCTTATGTATCGGTTTGGTTATTTATATATAGATAATTATTTGTTATTTTTAAATAATGATTTTAGTCCAAAGATTCAGGAACTTTACCTCAATGCCTTACCGATTTGATCGGTAGAAAGGTTTTATTCAAAATTACAATTTCTGAAGACAACAAAAAGAATAAGAACCAACCATTTGTTCTGACACATTCTTGGGCTGATCAAGAGAGGGTTAATCAGTATTTTTCTGAAACTGAACAGGTATTAGTTTATATAATTTCTTATTTATGATCTAATTGATAATTGTTTTTATGTTATTTTTATTTTATTTTATCTTACTCAGTTGCTGGCGGACTCAATTGACAATTCTGGATCTCATCTCCTTATGCTGACAAATTCATCTGAGAGTTCAGATCCTTCACTTTGTAACTCGATTACCCCGGTGTCTAAGAAAAGAGATGTTGTAATCAAAAAAGAAGATGACAAGTGTTCCGGAACAAAAAGATCGAGAGTGATTTTTGACGAAAGGATAGTGAATGATTACATTACATTGGTCTTTATATGCAATCCTTCTTCTCCTTTAATGTGTTTTGTTTTTTTGTTGTTCTTTTCTTGGATTTCCCCAGTTTATTATTTGTTGGGTCTTTAATAAAGATATTATTATATTATTGATATTATTTTAATATGATTTAATTACCTGTTTTGTTATATCTCTTACTGAATTCATCATTATTACATTTAATTTTTGAATTTTCCTTCTATCGATAATTATTAGAACTTAACCTAAATAGAGAAGTCTTAGTTGTAGAGAAGTATTTGTTTTTTACAATCTAAGATTCTATTTGGGCTAATTTATTAAAATAATAAAAAATTAATTAAAGCCCAGATTAATTATGGCCCATTGTAATATGAATGAAGTTGAAACGATCTCTATTTATTTCTCATTCTGAAATTAGCAAAAAAATAGTAAAGTGCCGTGGCGATTGAAATAAACTTTTTCAATCTTGGCGCTGCAATCTAACGTGTGATAGTAAGATATTCGTGGTTACTCAAGCCCTGATCCAACAAGGTAACCCATAATTTTGCATTAGAACAATGTTTAGAATTAGGGTTTGTCTTCTTAGAAATTCAGAATTATTTTGAGATAAACCGATGGTGCCGTCTTTCAACAAGTCATCTATTCTTATGCTTGAATATGGTTCCTTCAACTCATCTATTTTCATACATGCATGTAATTATTTTGTGTTTAGACTTACTTATTAAAACTTGCAGACAACAAATCTTAGGATGAAACACCCACTATTTTTTGTGGATATGCTTCAACACAAGCGTAGAAAGAGTTTGGTATGTAATCTTCGTATGACAATCTAATCAAGGCTTATTTTTAAGTTGATTTTATTTCTGGCGATAATTGTTTAAACTTGTGTTGCAGATTATACCGGAAAAGTTCTTTAATAGCTTTATACTTGGAAAAACAGATGTTACAATCGGTGTACTCACATCTGATTTAAGGCGAGAAGAGTTCCCTATCAAACGAATTGGTAATAGGATTAAACATGGTTCGAAACGGTTCTTCCGAGCTCATGCATTAGATGAGTTAGATCTTCTGGTTTTTGAGTATCGTGGAGGTGCTGATTTCCATATAGTACACCAGTTTGGATCAAACGCTTGTGAGATCACATATCAAAATACAGCAGAATTAATGCAGACTGGAGAAGGTATCACGAGTAAGTGTTTTGTCCACTTATTTTCCATAAAATTAATCATGATTTCTAATGTTTTGACTAATAAGCTAGCTGATTTTTGAAATAAATACAGTACCTACAAGGGAGACTGGAGAAGGTAACACGAGTAAGTGTTTCTTCCACTTATTTTCCAGTCAATTTCAGATGATTTCTAATGTTTCAATAATAATCGAGTTGTTTTTTTAAGGAAATACATCACCTCCAATGGAGACTGGAGAAGGTAGCAACAATAAGTGTTTTCCCACTAATTTTTAGACAATAACTGATGATTTCTATTGTTTTGACTGATAATCGAGATAATTTTTGAAGGAGCTAATGATAAGTTTGTTACCTTAAACGTCACGAGGGACGGCATAAAGGGAAGCATAATCGTAAGTTATTCCTTTGTACCAATGTTTTAAATATTGTTACATGATTCATATGTATTCATTTTGCAGTATCTTCCTAAGTTCTTTGTCGATGCAAACGATTTGTGGACATTTTCTGGCAAAACCATTTTGATGGTCAATGATGATGGACATAAATGGTCTGTTGAGCTTGCATTCCATTCTGATACTAATAGGAGACATATTCGTTTGACTGGTGGCTTAAGAGAATTTCTGACATCAAATAATGTCAAGGCGAAGCAGAGAATCACGCTTTAGCTTTTCTCGCAAAATGCTACTACTCCAGTCCTAATGCTCTCCTCCACCATTTCTTAAACTCTCTAATTTTTCCAATGATGGAATCATGTTTTAAACTAAGCTAAAACTTATTTTATTTTTAAATAAGATTTGTTTTTAAGTTTGGATATATTTGTATGATTTCTTAGTAGATTTTTTTGATTCCCAATTGCATAGGTAATCATCACCTACGAAATATACTCAACTTCCCATAAAGTGTTGCGATGTTTTTGCAAAAGAATAAAAATGAAATGTGACTTGACAAATCAAGTTAACTCATTTAAGATGTCGAAAAGAAAAAAAAAAGTGAACTAAATATTTTATATCATCTTTAATCAATGAAAATGTTTAAATCAGTTAGATATTATATCGATTATCTAAACTGATTCAAGTTAAATATCCTGGATCACAACTATTGATACAATATTTTAACATAACAAAACTGCTTCAGGTCTGTCATTAATATCAAATGTAAGAAATTAAAATAATTAATATATACATTAATATTTTCTCGCTTTCTAATTTTATGAGGTAATTTTTAGACGGTAATTTTGCCGAAAACCCTACTGTCCTCTATAATCCTTTATATATACAATTTTAGGATACCCTAATGAGCATTTCAACAGCTCCCAAAGAAAAAAAAAACAAACCTATTGCTTAAAGATATGTGGGATATATATCTTCTTAATGGCGAATTTCGTTCCATTGAAAGAATTATCCTTTCAAAAGGTTAACCATACTATTTGTGTCACTATTGTGCAAAAATGGATTTCATACGTTGCTGGGAAGCAATCATATTTCATGATTATGGCCGATTTTTATCCGTAAGTTATTTTAACCTGATAAAAGCATTTTGATAATAGCTATATTACTATTTTGGAACATACTATATTACAGCGATTAAGTCAAAAAACTATAATATGTTATTGTTATCATTGCGTTAACATTTTGATTCAATTTATCTATCTCAGGGGCTGTAAGATGGAAGCTATGATTGAATACCCAATGAAACTACAATATGAAATGTTGTTCACCAAAAGCATCGAATCATTCTGTATTACAAAGTTTTTGCTTCAGCCGCAAACAGGTATTAATCGTGCAACTAAACATCCACTTAGAATTGTGTTCAAACATGAAACTTTGATGACCCGAGCTGATAGTTTGAACAAAAGATTATTTTGTGAATTCACAAAATTTGATGACATTCAATCAAAGGATAACACATACTTGATCGGTGAGCCATTCATAGAATTTTACGAATATATATTTGATACAATATGATTTTCTATTAAAATAATGTTTCATATCGCAAAGATTTAGTTGGCTTAGTTCGACGAGTTGAAGATTTGGAAGTCATTCATAAAACCGGTCCAAATCCATTTAAGATTAAATTCCAACTTATTGATGAAAGGTATTTAATAATCGCTAAATATATAAGATAGCCTTAGTATGAGTGTATATATTAGACAAATGTCTTGGTTGTTTTATGTGCAGCGGCAATGTCATTCTATGCGTTCTGTTTGGTAACCATGCAAAGCAATCGTACAAGGCAATCAAACCTAGACCTGATTCTATTCAGTGTTGTGTTATGCGTTTCTGTAAGATTGACGGCTAACCAGGTTTTTTTTACCTAATCTCTGTCATTATTATGTACTGTAAGTTTTAATTACTAGCAACTCACCTCTAATTGTTTTTAGTTATACGCTTTAAACATAGGTAAAAAGTTTGTCACATCTGTTGATGAAATAAATGAAGTGCTTATTGACAATGATATTCCTGCCATTAAGAAGTGTGACTATTTATGTAAGTTTTAAATTAAATCATTCCTACATAATATTAATCATTTGGATATAAATCTCTGACTAATTGTTTTTCCTATCAATTGAAGGTAAAACTGGCATCTCTAAAGAATTTAGAACCATGATTAAAATCATTATTCGAGAAGTGAATGATTTGCCATAGTTAGTTCATTGATTTATATTTTATTTTTATGTAACGACTATTTGATTTGATTTTTATTATTAAGTGTTTTTCCATTTTATTTGATTATACAAATTCTCATACAAAACTATACAACAAAATATCGCACATACCAACTTATTCATAACCGGGGCCATTGAAGAATCAACTGTAGATGTTACATGTTGTTAATGTTGTTTTTAGAATAATACATGACGATAACTGTCTAACGATATATGTATAAATATCATTCACGTATGCAAAAGTAATAGTACATATTAATCAATTAATATATATATAATTTTTATACTCATTTGTATCGCCTAGAATATATGTATAGATACATAAGTGCTTATTTAAGTGCTTATTTAATTTGTTATAGAATAGACAATAATTTAATGGTGTAATTCATGTATTATATTATAATGTCTATGTCATTACTTTGATTGCAGAGGGGATATTTACCGTGCAAATTGACTAATACGTATGCATTTGATCAAATGGGCTAAGTGCAACCATGACTATCCAGTAATTTGTGTCATACAATTTGGGATTCTTAGCTTGCATGAAGGTAATTACTTTATGAATTATTATAACAAAATTTTAAAAGGATACCAAAAAATAGAAGCCTACATAACTCTGGTTTATATATGTTGACATTCGTGCATAGGCGAGTACATTTTTGAACAAGCTCATTGGTACAAAATTTTTATACATCCTCAAGATGTCCATATTCAAGGAATGAAGAGAGCAATTATTAACAAGAATATTTAATATTCTAAAATTTATATTTACAGATACAATATATTTTTATAGTTCAAATTATTTGCTAAGTAAGTTAAGAGGTTTGTTAAGAATATTCTTAGCTATTGTCATCTGTTTTATTCATCCGCAAAAATAACATTACAAGGAAAATTAATAAATTTTCTTAACTATTGTCCTTCGTTTATAAATTGCTTAGCTATTTTCCTGCGTTTTATTTATCCCAAAACAATTGATATTACAAATCGGACTACTCAATATTATAAACATAAAATAATTTCTTCAAACAAGTTCGACCAAACCGAAGCTTGACTTGTGATATCGGTTTCTTTCCGCCAGAAACCGAAGCGCTTTCTGGACAGACGATTTGTAGTCTTTTCCCAATCAGACGTCTATGAGATAAACATTGTTTTGAGATCAACACTGAAACCAACGTTCTCCTTAGAATTAAGGAACTCAGAGGAATCGATCTCAAACAATCATCTCGCCGCCGACTGGCCTTTCTTGAAAGATAATTTTGTCTGTCGAGCTCGCAAGATGTTTCCCTGATAGTAAGCGACACAAATGGGAACCGTGATGAAATCAACACCGGTCAGAGGATCTTCATGGGGTAAAAAGAATTCTGAATCAGCGTGGCAACGATTCCAAAAGGGCCACCTAGCGACCAACTGATTTTCTCCTAACAGCTTGCCAAAAGAGCAATTTGTTCCACGTCTTCCGGGAAAGGTCCACTCCGATTTGGTGCAATCGGTTCCTCTAAATAAAAACAAATAAATATAAATCAGGGTTCTTATATACGAAAATCAAAAACAAAAATATTAAAGCAGGTAGTCACTTACGCGGAAAACAACCGATCTCGGAATAGCGGACCACAACATGTTACTGAAATTAACGACGCATCATATCGATCCAAATGAAGGATATGAGCGATGCCCTTAAGTTTGGAAGGGCGACAAACGGAAGGAACCATCGGGACAAATCTATTTAATAATGAGTTACCCCTTACCAAAAAACCCATAAGTTCATCAACGAACTCGATCATGCATGACTCCGGAGGTCGCCACATATTCGAATAGAAGAAAAACGATGAAAATGTTTGCATGTATAATTTAGGAATAAAGATAAAAGCCAGAAAACAACATGAAGTTTTGGTATAACCGAGGGAATGGAAGAAGTGAGTATGGTGAAGAGTGATGATAGTATAGGCTATATTTAAAGCAGAATAGATGATGGTTATCGAAGAGAACCTCACGCATGTCAATCTTTATTTAAAGCGACACGACATTCTGTGTGCGCGGAGCACAGTCACTGGTTCAAGAAAATGTGGTTTAAATAAGCTTTACATTCTTAAATATACAAATATTAAACAAAAAATATGTCCAACAAAAACCGAATGTTTATATACTGCTTTTAGTTTTTCCATACATACAATGCTATAATATTTTCGTATCAGTATATACTTATTCTTTTATGGATCCGATCCGAATATAATAATTCGGATATGCATATGAAACTATGAATTAAATCTTATACAATCTCGATATAGAAAAAGTTATGTCAACTTTTATCTTGACACTAATCGAGAAATACACCTAAATTAAGTAACAACAGAATAATGTCCGTACATGCGTGCGGGTCGATCACCTAATATACCTTCTAAAGAAACATTATTTTGTAACTATTGCAACCAACAACAAAAAAAATCACTATGGGCCCTTTTTCTCTTGGGCCCTGGGGCAGTGCACCTTTTGTCCCCCCATCTGAGCCGGTTCTGATTGGACTTAATCCGGATGGAACCAAGTAAGCAAGAGCGTCTTCTACTTTTCATTCCATCTTCAGACATGGAAGATAATTTTATTAACAATCATCTATTTTCACTGGATGTGTTTTTGTTTTTTGATTCTTTGCTGGTTATAATTTGGAATGTTGGCTATGGGCTCTTACGGGGCAGACTACTGGGATTTATAGAGAAGACAACATGGAGCTATTGTATGTTTTACATGGTTAAGAAGACGGCCTTACACATTTAAGCAAATGGTTTTTTTTTTCTTTTTTTTGTGCATTGAGGTATGATAAAATCATAAATCAAACTTTATCTTGCTTCCAGGTTCAATTTGATATGATTTTTTCGTTAATTTTTTTTCTCAACGATTTGATATGATTATGTTCTCGGTTATTCGATAATGTCTTTTTAGGTAATGGTGCCAGAGGCTTTGCACTTGTCGTGGCTTTAACCGATAGCTCTATGTATGTGTTTCCAAAGCTATAATAACCCGTTACCATGGAGCCAATTAACAGTCAACCTATTTTCTTGATGGTCTCAATCTGACTTTTTTCTAGGAGTTACTGGATATTGTTTGTACATGTCTTCTTTTTAAATGACCAATTTTAATTTGGGATTACAAAATACCATGGTTTTTTATTTTCAGCCCAAATGATGATGTGTGTAAAATAATATTTGTATCATAATTTATTGTTCTTGGTAACAATATTTAGATATAAAATGAATAAATAACCAAAACAAGAATACTCTGATTTCTCTTTGATTGGGAGCTTTGTCCTTGTGCTTTTGTTTCATTTCTATAATGTTTAAAAAATAGAAGCACAAATAAGTATTTATCATTAGTTTTCCGTTTAATTACAATTCATATCACTCATTTCCTTTTTGGTAATTCATATATATGGGTGTTACTGTTACCTTGAGTGTTCCTAATAGCAAAAAAAACATTTTTATTAAATATTTTTTGCAATAAAAAATTGTGTTAAATAGTTGGAAAATATTGGATTCAATTAGAATAAAAATGTATAGAGAAATATAGAGTTATGTTTTATGTTTTTAATCAAATATTGTATTTATTTTATGTTTTGTATCATAGGAATTCTTACTACACGAAAAAGAGTGACTTGAAATATTAGTTTTTTAGTCGAATATTGTATTTATTTTTCAACATTAGATTCTTCATGGAGGAATATAATAATTTCATGGTCAAAGCCTCTAGAGTATGTACCAAAGTCAGGATTTTGAAATTACATGGAAAAAAAAAACGATAGCGTGATTTTATAGCATTTTTCTTTTATATCAAATGCAGATAATTTTAGGATTTGTTATACTTAAAACTAACATTTTTACTAAATATGTTTTTGGTAATTCTTATCCACGGTTGTTACTATTACCACGGGTGTTACAGTTACTATACAAAGTTAAATTTTTCAGCTTTTATTCTACTATTGTATTTATTTTTATGTTTTGTACCAGACAAGGTTTTTACTACACGCAAAATGAGTGACTCGAAAAAAAATTCAGCTTTTTAATTGAGTATTATATTTGTTTTTCAACACTAGATTCTTAACGGAGAAATAAAATAACTTTATGGCCAAAGTCTCAAGGGTATGTACCAAAGTCAAGATTTTTATAAATAACATGTGAAATAACATATATAATACTGTGATTTTATAAGATTTCTTATTTCTTATTTATGTCATATGCATATAATTTATGTCATATGCATAGAATTTTTAGGATTGATTAAACCTAAAACTAATTTTTTACTAAATAATGTTTTTGGTTACTCTTATACATGGGTGTTATTGTTAATATAAAAAGTTAAGTTTCTGCTTTTTAGTTGAATATTGTACTTATTTTTATGTTTTGTACCAGATGAGGAGGTTATTACTAAACAAAAAGAGTGATTCTAAAATTTTCTAGCATTCTAATCGAATATTGTATTTATTTTCTAACACTAGATCCTTAAAGAATAATATAATAACTCCATGGTCAAAGTCCCAAAGGTATATACCAAAGTCAGAATTTTGATAATAATACGCTAAAGAGCAATAAATAATACTGTGATTTTATAGGATTTCTGCTTTTATATCATATCGAGAAATTTTTTAGGATTGATTATACCTAAAATTAACTTTTTTACTAAATATTTTTTGGGTAATTCCTAAAGACGTGTTTTACTGTTGCCATGGGTGTTACTTTTTTTTTTTTTCATCTGAAGTGATACA
The DNA here is from genome assembly GCA_030180135.1 of Orychophragmus violaceus. Taxonomy (NCBI): domain Eukaryota; kingdom Viridiplantae; phylum Streptophyta; class Magnoliopsida; order Brassicales; family Brassicaceae; genus Orychophragmus; species Orychophragmus violaceus. The sequence continues at coordinate 32,883,798 of CM058231.1, read as the reverse complement.
TTATATTAAACATGGAGAAATGCGTTTTTGGGATACAACAGCTGGCAGAATACAGAACATTCTCCAGAAACTAAGCCGGCGGAAAAACAAAATATCCCCGGAAACAAAGCCCATAAAGGGATGCTAAACCTACAACTAAAGGATACATAAATCGATACAATCGAAATCTAACCATATCAACTCAAGCTTGAACAAAGTGACAATCGCAAAAGACAAAGGAGCGAGATAAATCGCTGTAGCCCGCGGCTCACCGTATTATTATCAAAATTCTGACTTTGGTATATACCTTTGGGTGTTACTATTTGTATAAAAAGTAATTTCGTTTATTAAATAATATATTCAAGAAGAAAAATTGTATTAATATAGTTGAAAACTATTGGATTCAATTAGAGTAAAAATGTATAGATAAATATACAAAATTAAATTTATGTATTTTGTTTTTTGTTTTTTTTTTGGTCAACAAGATAGTAGCTAAGAAACCTATTGTTCACTAATCCAGCTTGGTGGCTCCGGACCAACGTGGACTGAATGTGAAGACCTTCGACGTGCACTCCGTGCTAGTCTATCTGCCGTCAAATTTATTGTGCGCGATACATGAATGAGTTCGAACGTTGAGAAGTAATCCTTTCTTGCTTGGAACTCGTCTAAATGAATCGAGAAAGCTGGCCATTCTTCTGGTTCCGACACTATCTTCACCAATTCCAAACAGTCTGTTGCAAATGTGATGTGCTGATATCTGAGTTGCTTCATGCATTCCATAGCCCATACCAAGGCTTCAAATTCTGCATGTAGTGAGGATAAACTTGATATAATATTCATTGCCCCCATCAAAATATTTGCATCTCTCTCATAACCACTAATCCAACCGTGCCCTGAAAATTGATCACCCTCTTTCCAAGATCCATCCACAAAATACCATTGCCCTGTGGGTATCCAACCATTTTCTACCATTCCCCTATCTGGGATCCTTAGTGTTGTTTCTTTCGCGTCGCTTAATTGCGCATCGCCCCATGTAACAAATTCTTTTCCTGCCAAACTTAAGGTTTCCTGGGGGCCTCTGTCAATATGATTAAATACCATATCATTTCGGCTCTTCCAGATATACCATATTATCCAAGGAAAGATATGCATCTCCGCATTCGAGGGTAATCTCCAAAAGAGGTAATCCATATTTGTATATATATAGCTGACGTTGGAAAGAACTCCGGGTTTGTCGGTATGTTGGATAATGCCCAAGTTTGAATTGCTGGTGGGCATTCAAATAAGACATGATTTATAGATTCTTCCTCTGCTCCACACCGGACACAACGAGTGTCACACTTTATCCCTCTTCCCTTCAAGTTTTTTGCCACTGGTAAACAACCTGATAATGCTTGCCAAATAAAATGTCTTATCTTAGGTGGGCATTTGATCTTCCATGAAAAGGCTTGTAGTTTTTTGATGCTTGGTTCCAAAATATATGCGGTTTCATCACTGTTTATGTGTTCCCGTTCCAGATGATACCCCGTCTTCACCGTGTATTTTCCAGATTTCGTAGGGAACCATCCCAATGAGTCCGGTCTGTGAGTCCGACTAAAAGGAATACTCAGGATCAAAGACACATCCTCTGGTGCTATAACTGTCTCCAATAGTGGAATGTTTCATATTCTGTGTTGCGGATCAATCAACTGATCTACAGTCGTCAATGTAGTTGAAGAATCCATTTTTTGAATTGCTGGTCTCGGGCGATAAGATGGTATCCACGGGTCATTCCAAATTGAAATAGATTTCCCTGTTCCCACCCTTTTGATAAGTCCTTTTTAAACCAGAGGCCTAGCCGATGTAATACTTCGCCATCCATACGATGATGAGTATGATCTTATTGGGTCCATAGGACCCGCATTCCTAAAATATCTTCCTTTAAAGACCTTCGAGAAAAGTATATCCGGTTTATCAATTAGTCTCCATAATTGTTTCGCTAAAAAAGTCGTGTTTGCATCCTGAAAATCCCTAAAGCCAATCCCACCACTACCTTTTTCCCGGCAAAGTTTGTCCCAAGACATCCTGTGCATCCCAGAACTCGTTCCACCCGTACTCCACCAGAAATTTGAAACTATGCTTGTTAATTTCGTAGGGATCTTCTTTGGTAACCGATAACAGGACATTACATGATTTGGTAAAGTTGTCGCCACAGCCTTTATCATAACCTCCTTTCCACCTCGTGAGAGTAGTTTTGTCGTCCAACCATTAACTCTTCCATGAAGTCTATCTTGTAAGAAACTAAAAACTTGTGTCTTAGGTCCACTTAGACTCTCTGGAATACCCATATACGATCCCATTCCACCCATCCTTGTAATACCTAGTAACGCTTTCACCTCCTCGCGGATTTCAGTCGCAACCGTATGTCCAAACTGCAATAAAGATTTCGCGAAATTGATTTGTTGACCCGACACATCCTCGTAGGCCTTAAGTAAATGTAGAATTGTTTGACATTCCTCCGTATTTGCTTTGCAGAAAAAAGGCTGTCATCCGCAAACAGAAGGTGTGATATTGGCGGGCATGCTCTCGCCACCTTCAAACCCTTTAGCCGTTTCTCGCGTTCCTCTTTCTTAATATTTGCAATCAGTGCTTCCGTGCATAGGATAAATAGATATGGTGATAAAGGATCACCTTGTCGCAACCCCCTTTGTGGTGCTATAAAACCCCGTGGCTGTCCGTTAATGAGAACCCTATATTGGACCGTGGTTATACATCGCATTATCCGATCAACACATTGGTCGTGGAAACCCATCTTCCGCAGTAGATTCTCAATGAATGCCCATTCAACTCTATCATAAGCCTTACTCATATCCGTTTTAATTGCCATAAATTTACCCTTACAAGATGGATTTGTTCTTAATCCATGGAACATCTCCTGAGCGATTAAAATATTGTCTGAGATCAACCTTCCTGCAACAAAAGCGGATTGCGTCTCCGAAACCAATCTTGGCAATAGCCGCTTCAACCTTTGACATAAAACCTTTGATATAATCTTGTAGCTCACATTGCACAAACTAATAGGGCGCAACTCCGTCATCCTGGTCGGTCGTTCTGTCTTCGGAATGAGGCAAATATTCGTTGTATTTAGTCTTGTATCCAGCTCCCCATATTGAAGGAAATCATTAACCAGGCGAACAATATCGTTTTTCACAATTGGCCACGCATGTTGGTAGAATAAAGCTGTCATCCCATCTGGACCTGGTGCTTTCTCCGGATGCATCATGAACGAAGCTTGGCTCACCTCTTCTTCTGTAGCTAAAACCATAAGTCTCTCATTCATCTGAGTTGTTATTGAGACCGGAATTTCCTGTAAGAACTCCTCAAAACCATCTGGGTTTGTTGTCGTGAATAAGTCCTCAAAGTATTCCACCGCTACTCGTTCCACATCATGATCCTTTGTAACCCAGTCTCCTGATGAGTTGTGGAGTCCGACAATTCAATTTCTTGCCCGCCTTTGTTTGGTTAATGAAAAGAAGAATTTGGTATATCTGTCACCCGATGTGTGCAACATATTCCTACTCTTTTGTTGCCAAAATTGTTCCTCGTCTCTGTATGCTTGCTTCAGTTTATCTGAAATCTCCACCACCTCCTCATGTGTTTTAGTATCATCTTTTTGAACCTCATCCAGCTCTTTCTGTAAACCATATATGTGATCCTTATTATATTGTGGATTGTTCTTCCTCCATCTTGACAACTCACGTCGACATCGTCCAATTTTTCCATAGAGGTTCCTTACTCCAGTGTCGTCTGATCTTTCCCAGCCCAGTTTAATTGTATCTATGAGGCCATCTTTTCCCACCCAACGTTTATCAAATCTGAATTGATTTCGCCTCTTCTGTATTTTATCCTCAATAGACGCCACAATCGGGCGATGGTCTGAACCAATCATCCCCAAATATTCCACAAATGAAAAGGGAAAAAGTGTATGCCAATCTTCATTTGCTAGAGCCCTATCCAGCTTACACCTGATCAGTTGTTTTCCCCTCCTACCTCTCCATGATAAAGAGTCCTCCAAAGATGGGAATTCAATCAAACCACAATCATGAATCATATTATTAAAAGATACGAATGTTGAAGCGTGCCTCGGGGATCCCCCTTGCTTTTCGTGATTGCCCGTAATCTCATTGAGATCACCTATTATGAACCATGGATTTGTCCTCACCACACCCATCCGTGTCAACCGCTCCCAAACTTGATCCCGTAATTTCTGTACTGGGTCACCATAGACAAAGGATAGAGAAACTCTATTCCCTTGTACATCTGCTTCAATATCAATAATCCTGTTACTCGCATATATAATGTTCACATCTGATGTGTCATTGTAATATAACACCAGTCCCCCACTGGCTCCTCTCGGTTCAACCGTATACATCTTGTCGTATTCAAAGTGACCCATAAATTTTTGTGTAAAAGAAAAAGGTTGCTTGGTCTATGAGAGAAATAAAAACTCCGGCTTATTCTTATACACAATCTCCCGCAAATAACCTATTGTCCATTTGTTCCCCAAACTTTGACAATTCCAACTCAAAATCCGCATATCAAAACTTTATTTTTATTTCTCCCATCCGGAGTATCGACTTGGATTCAAAGAGATCCCAAAGTCTTAGTTGTTGCGAATAATTGCCACAATTCAATAAACCGAAAAATCTTATATATTGGCTTATTAACAGTTCCATATGCCCAAAAATAATAACTCCTGTTTCTGTCCCTGAATTGGGTATAATGACACCTTCTAACCGTAAATCTAATTGATAAGTGGGATTCCAGCAGAACCGATTCTGTTGCCAACGATTCCGCCGCAAAATACATAACTTCTGTCTACCAAAATACTCATGTATATGATGTACTATTATGTCTAAAATCTCTGATACTCCTTTAGTCTCCGTCCCAAACGATAACCAAAATACATAAATCTCCCGTTTTACCGCACCTTGGTTTCTTCTTACCTCATACTTTTGCAAATTTAAAAAAACATTATCCTGGCATTCCTGATCAACATCCTCTGATTTCATCCTTGGCGTTAAGAATCCGCATGACACATCAATCTCCGACAGTCATGCATGTACCACCTCTCTTGTTTTAAACTCAAAGTTATCCACACAACAACACGTAACATATGCTCACCATTACAGACCATAATGACCAACTTGGGTATCCAACAATCTGTTTGAATGAGTCCCTTGAAAACCATAATAAACATTGACCGTAATACTCCATGTTTGTTCCCCCTAGCTCCTTCAGAAATAAGTGTTTCTTCTTTGTGTGTATGTGCTTCCTCTTTTGCCAAACTCCCCAAACATGTTACCTGTACCAACACTGGCCAATATAAACTAGACAAAGACCAGTTAGAGACTCCTAACACCCGCATGTTTAACAGGGAATTATGCTTCCAACGTGATCCTATTGCGAAAGAGTGTCTTGTTGCCTGAGAGATCCAAATAATTCTAGAAATATAGATGTAATTGTGTATTGACCCAAATACAAAGTCCCAAGTAAGCACCAGAAAATGCAAAAATAATTTCCCGACCACATTTGGACGATTTTCAACAACTTTGTTTAAAAACACAGTAGCCATTTGCTGAAAAGACCAGTCACCCTCTACAGCATATATGTGAGCCCCATCCCCTTTGTCATAAACAAACGAAGCCCCTAAGATCTCCACAGACCCTGTTGTATAATGATGGACAAAACCAATGCTAAAAATTTCCCAGTCCACCCGACCATACCAAAGGTAGAAGCTTAGAAAACGTACCTCAAGATCACAGTTCTCCATGAACATCATGTGCCCAAAACAACCAACATCAGTATATGTCCCAACACCAAGAGCTCGATCCTTTTGAATTGAGGATTTAGTGAAAGATAAAATAGTTACCCAACCAAATTTTGAAGCCATAGTTCGACCAAACAACAACCATAATACGCCATCCGTCCATGAGAGTGAAACCATAAAAGCTGTTTTCTTTAAAAATAAGACAATGAAACAGGTCGTGTCGCACAAGAAATCCCTTCCACAGCTATCTAACACCATTGGAAAGTACTTCCTATTTTGACAGACCCCCAAACAGACAAGGGGAAGACTAATGAAAGATCAACCCTCTAAAATAAGACACCAAACAAGAATTCCCTTAAAAAGATTGATGCCAAATTTCCGTGATCCATCCACCCTGTATCTGATATTCACGCTCATCACACCCATACAATCCCTGTGATTCTTCAAGATCATGAGAAATAAACTCTTCCAGCCAAGAGATCTACTTACTCTCAAAATCACGAGATTTCCCAAAAGTTTGGCCAACAATAAATTCCCGAAAACCTTTGTATATGGCTGTCCAAAATCCCACAATTTGTTACAATTCGATTAGTGTCGTATACAACACAAGATAGAGATAGAAGCTAATGTTCCAAGAACAGAAACTCCTCACCAAAACGATCTCCAACCCGATGAAGGAGCTCAGAATCGATGTCGTCCTTCAAAGACTAAGAACAAGAACGAGAGAGAAAGAAGAACTTTTCATTTATGATTTTCGATACCAGAAAATGTTTGTTACAGTTTGTTTATAACAGTATTGAATAAAAGAATCTGAGCCGTCCACGTGTACTATTTCTCATCCTTATTTATTTACTGTAACAAATCTTCCCCCTTTAGAGAACCTTGTCCTCAAGGTTGAAATGCTGGAAACTTCTTCTGCAGATCAAAGTATAACTCCCAAGTAGCTTCCTCAACCGGCTGATTCTTCCACTTAACCAATACTTGAGTTACTGCTTTACCCTGTCTTTGTATCATTTTCCTTTCCAGTATCTCTTCAGGCTCCTTGATCAAATGATCTGAGACTACTGTTGGGAATTGGCTGGCAACATCAAATGCACCAACGCTGAGCTTAAGTTGTGAAACATGGAAAACAGGATGAACTTGAGAGGTATCCGGCAACTCCAATTTATATGCAACTTTGCCAATCTTGTCAATCACCTTGAAAGGTCCAAAATACTTCGGGGAGAGCTTCTGATTACTACGCATCATCACTGAATTCTGTCGATATGGTTGGAGCTTTACATAAGCATAGTCTCCAATGGAAAGTTGTCTGTCATTTCGATGTTGATTTGCAACCTGCATCATCCTGTGTTGCGATCTCAACAAATGAAATTTCAGTAAGAGTAACATGCTTTCTCGTTCCTCCAGACTCTTAGCTACCACTGCAACCTTAGATTCTCCAGGAAGGTAAGGGAGATGTAGTGGTGGAGGTTTCCCATAAACAGCTTCATAAGGTGTAATACGAGTTGCTGTGTGATAATTCGTATTATACCCGAATTCAGCTAAGGGCAACCATCTGCTCCATTGCTTTGGGTTTTCACAGCACATACACCTGAGATAAGACTCCACACATCGGTTTACTACCTCAGTTTGACCATCACTTTGAGGGTGATAAGCTGAGGAGTAATTCAAAGCAACTCCTTGTAATGTAAAGAGCTCTCTCCAGAAGTCACTGAGGAAAATTGCATCTCTATCTGAAACAATAGAGTTAGGTAACCCATGCAGCTTATACACATTATCTAAAAATGCCTGTGCAACCGAGCAAGCTGTGTAAGGATGAGCCATAGCTACAAAGTGAGCTGCCTTACTCAATCTGTCAACCACAACCAAAATCACTGTCTTACCAAAGGATTGTGGTAACCCGTCTATGAAATCCATAGAAATGTCTGACCATATGGATTCAGGAATGGGGAGAGGTTGTAACAATCCTGGGTAAGCTGCATTATCGGATTTACACTGTTGGCAAATGCTACAGCCTCTGATGTAAGACTGAATCTCTTTTGTCATTCCTTTCCAATAGAAAATTCCTTTAATTCTCTGGTGTGTTGCATCCTTCCCTGAATGACCACCCACAGCTGAACCATGAAGCCACTGCAATATCATATGCTTTATGGTTGAATCAGCAGGAACAACAATCTTGCTACGTCTTCGTAAGATCCCTGCAGACCATGAGTATAATGGATGAGAATTGGGCTTCTCTTCTAACTCCTTGATCACATTTTGCAACTGTAAGTCTAGAGCATAACCCTCCTTTATCCTCTGCAACATATCACATTCCAAAAATGTCAATGCCATATGCAAAATCTCACTGCCTTCTACCCGAGACAATGCATCAGCTACAAGGTTATCTTTGCCTTCTTTATATTGTATCTCATAGCTGAACTCCAAGAGTTTTGGGAGCCACTGTTGTTGGATTGGTGTGTTCAGCCTCTGCTCCAGTAAGTACTTCAAGCTTCTCTGATCTGTTTTGATGATGAAATGACCAGTCAACAAATAGTGTCTCCACTTCTGCACTGCAAACACTACAGCCAACAATTCCTTTTCATAAATGGAGAGATTGAGCTGTTTCCCCTTTAAGTGTCTGCTTATATATGCTAATGAATGGCCATTCTGCATCAAAACTGCACCGATCCCATTGCTGCAAGCATCCGTTTCTACTACAAAGGTTTGATCAAAAAGAGGCAGTGCTAATACTGGTGCACAACATAAAGCTTCCTTCAGTTTCTCAAAAGCTGTCTGAGCTGAATCAGTCCAGCCAAATGCATCCTTTTTAGTCAGATCATTCAGCGGTCTTGCAATGGTACCAAATCCCTTCACAAAGCGTCTGTAGTACCCTGCCAACCCCAAAAAGCCTCGTAATTGCTTCAAATTCTTAGGCACAGGCCAAGCTTGCACCGCTTTAATCTTCTCAGGATCAGTTGATATGCCATCAGCCTGTATATAGTGACCCAAATATTCCACTCGGTTGGTTGCAAAAGCACATTTACTTTGTTTGGCATATAACTGATTTTCTCTCATCACTTCAAATACAACTCTCAGATGATCCAAATGCTTGTCATAAGAGCTGCTGTAGATTAGGATATCATCAAAAAATATCAGGACAAATTTCCTTAGAAAACTCTTAAAGACTGAGTTCATTAACCCTTGGAATGTTGCTGGAGCGTTGGTCAATCCAAAGGGCATGACCAGGTATTCATAGTGTCCACTATGAGTCTTGAATGCAGTCTTATGAATGTCTTGTGGAGACATTCTGACTTGATGATAACCAGCTCTGAGATCTATCTTGGAATAGATAGTTGAACCTCCCAATTCATCCATCAGATCTTCAATAAGTGGAATTGGGAATCTGTCCTTGACTGTGAGTGCATTTAGACCTCTGTAATCCACACATAGGCGCCATGTACCATCTTTTTTCTTAACCAAGACAACAGGTGATGCATAAGAGCTTGAGCTTGGCTGTATAGTTCCACTATCCAACATCTCCTGAACTATCTTATCAATCTCATTCTTTTGGTAAAGAGCATACCTGTACGGTCTTTGGTTTATGGGATTAGAGCCTTCCAATAGGGGTATTTTATGGTCATGGTTCTGTCTAAATGGAGGAAGGTTTGCTGGTTCAGCAAAGACATCCGGGTAAGTGGTTACCAACTGATTCATAACAGACTCGGATTCCTCTGTTTGTATTGCTGCCACTGATATCTGATCCACTGTTTCTGCTTTCCAATCCTCAAAACAGCCACATATCATTGAAATTTGGATATCCTCTTCTTTGGTTTTATTGATCTTTGAAGCTTTTACTGTTTTGATCACCTCCTTCTTAATGCCTTTTAATAAAACCTTCCTGTTATTCCACTTGAACTGCATTTCCAGATTCTTAAGGTTCCACTGAATTGTACCCAATCCATGTAGCCATTGGACTCCCAATACCATATCACAACCACCAAGCGGAATAACCAAAAAATCATCTGTAAATGCCACATCATGAAACTGCCACTTGAATTTGCTGATCTGACCTTGTACTCCCAGCTTACTACCATCAGCCACTTTAACCTTTGCATTCCCCATTGATTTTACTTCACAACCCAACTTCTCTGCAACAAACGGATCCATGAAATTGTGCGTGGATCCTGTGTCCAGCAATATGAAGAGTACTCTTTTCTCATGTGTCCCTTTGACTCTCATAGTAGCATAATCAGAGTGTCCTGCTACTGCATTAAGTGATATAGTTGAAATATCAATACTCTCTTGTTGCTCTTCAATCTCACAGTCACTGTCATCCTCTTCCTGTACTTCCATGAAATAGAGTTGTGTCTTACGATGAATCTGAGCATGAGCAGGAGAGTACTTTTCATCACAGAAATAGCACAGTCCTTTAGATCTCCTGTCACTCATCTCTTCATTCGAAAGAAATTTCTTGGGTTGGACTACCTTCTCTTTTGGTTTCTCCCATTGTTGTTGCTTCTCTAATGGTTTGGAATACTCTTTCTTAGTAGGTAAAATACCTTTAGCATGTGATCTAGAAGACCAATCCGAACCCCCAACTGGCTTAGGATGAGCAGTCTCATACAATCTTCCCAACATTAGACACTGTCTCACTGTTGTTGGTTGAAACATTCTCACATGCATCTGAGTATCCGTTCTAAGACCAGCCAAATAAGAGCTAACTAGGTATTCTTCACAAAGTGTCACTCTAGTTCTGATCATCTCAAACTTAGCATGATAGTCTTTTATCCCATTTGTCTCCTGCAAGTTCTTCAACTCTAATATCGGGTCATCTATCACTTCAGCAAACCTATCTGTCAACAAACTACGGTAACGTTCCCAATCACGTGTTACCTCATTTCCCTTTTCTTGGATTATTGACCGATGCCAAGTTGCAGCTTCTCCCTGAAGATGCATTGCTGCTAATTTGACTTGCATTTCAGGAGGCGTTCTATCAACATCAAAGAACTGCTCAGCCGTGAAGATCCAGTCCTTTAGCGCTTCGCCATTGAATCTTGGGAAATCAATTTTAGCGAGCCGAGTCATGCCTGCGTAATTCGAACCTCCGTTTCGATTGTTTAATCCCGTCGGACTGTTCGACGATCCTGTGCCAAACTGTTGTTCACCTTGTCTCTGAGTTGTCAATAACCTAATTGATTCAAACATATCCGCGATATTCTTCGCCATCTCCGCGTTCTGTGTAGCAATTGTGCCTTCCAATTGCTGAAATCGATTACCAAAAGAATCTTCGAGTTCACGAACGGTGGTCTCGATTCGCTGCGTTTGCGATTGTGATCTCGTCTCCGCCATGATTCCGAGGAAGATCTAGCAATCTGATACCTTTGTTACAATTCGATTAGTGTCGTATACAACACAAGATAGAGATAGAAGCTAATGTTCCAAGAACAGAAACTCCTCACCAAAACGATCTCCAACCCGATGAAGGAGCTCAGAATCGATGTCGTCCTTCAAAAACTAAGAACAAGAACGAGAGAGAAAGAAGAACTTTTCATTTATGATTTTCGATACCAGAAAATGTTTGTTACAGTTTGTTTATAACAGTATTGAATAAAAGAATCTGAGCCGTCCACGTGTACTATTTCTCATCCTTTATTTACTGTAACACAATTCTTCAATTAAGGATCCTCTCTCAATCTTCAGATCTTGTTTTGGCTCTGCCAGATCATCTATATCGCATCTGATAGTCCTCTGAATCTCCGTAAAGTAATGACCCATAAACAATTTTGAATTATCCCAAGATCTCCGTTTACAGATCGTAATGTCCAAATAAAATCCTTCGATTCGAGTGAATCCATAGCCACAGCCCGTGAATCCAATCCAGACCGCATATAGAATCCCATCTTCCACCAAAATTTTGCCCATCAAAATGAAACCCTCAGCCTTCGTCACAATCACCTTCGCCATCGCCGCTTTTACGTTACTTTTTTAGAGGTTACTAGTTCACTCATTGTAAGTCAAAAAAAAAATTATGTATTTTGTAATAAATTTTAAAATAAATAAATTTATAAACATATCTAATGAATTTAAATAGACATGTGTTACTTTTGATGAGTCTAAACGGACTAGTAGAAATGAGTCTTAAATATAAAAGGGTCTAAATGGGTCGGATCTGCCCGTTTTAACATGTCTATGTAAACCTAAATAAAAATTTAAAATTCAAGGCTTGAATCTTCCCTTTTCAGTTAATTGGAATACCAAGGCAAATGTCACTCCTGAACAACTAGTGAAGCCGAAGAAGATGGGCAAAATAAAGAGAGTTTCATCGGTTGATTACTCGCATAGGATTTTGTCTCATCCTCCTCCTTCTGATGATCCATCAAAGGAGAAAAATGTGGTTCCGTACTCCCAAGACGGGACAACGATTACTACTGTCGAGAAGTCGGCTACTTCTCAGGTCGTTGTAAAGGCCACACCGAATATGGCGACTCCGGCTGAGAAGGTCCCACCCAAGGCTCAGTCCAAAAAGAGGGTGGCTGAAGAAAGGTCGAGCCAAGAAAAGCCGGCAAAGAAGGCTGCTGTGGCAAGTAAGCCTATCAAAGAAGGCTCTAAGCCCACCAAAGACGGCTCTGCTAATAAGACGGTTGTAGATAAGCCTGGGAAGACTAAGAATCCGTGGAAGCGGTTTTACCAACAGACCGGAGATGTCGTCGATGCTTCGGGTAACAAGAAGTCTTTTGTATCCCAAAGGAGATTGTCCTGGTCCGCCCTCGCGGTCCTCCAAAAGACGGAGATACACGACCTTCGATCCACAACTTTGCTTATCAGTATGAAAGCGAAGTTCCGCTTATCGATAACCCGCGAGCGTGTTTCGACATGCTAACTTGTGTACGGGGAAACGAGGCAGATTGGCCAGTTTTGCAGGAGCTACCTCATTCCGATGCCATCCTTAAGTTGAAGCAGGCTGAGTCTCCTTTGAGGAATTTCATCCATTATATTGCCATTTTAACGAAGTCTTTGTTTTTTGTTTTTAGATGATTGCGGCGTCAAACCGCGTGGCCCTTGAGAGCTCTTGGAGAACTCAGAAGATGGCTGACGCGGTTGTCAAGCGGGACGAACTTCTCAAGAAGGCGAAAGAGGAGAAGGCGGCTCTCGAAGCGAGCAATTTGGAGCTTAAGGATAAGCTTCATGATGCGGAGAAAAAGCTGATTCTCGCCGAGGAGAAGTCGAAAGCCGATCTTCTCAAGTTTCAATCGGAGAAGAAGAGCCAACAGAATTTTTGTGCCGACTTGGTTAGGAAAAAGAGAGAGCGAGTTGAAGCCGCAATTAGGGCGAAGGCGCAAACTCACTTTGATCTCTTCCAGCGTTACATGAAGGATCAAGAGGCTGCTACCGCCTTGCAGGTTGAGCAAGCCAAATTTCCGGGCTTAAGAAGTGTTTGGTGAAGCTTAGCGGGGAAGGAATGTCGGTACCTAAGTCTGTCTTGGACCAGGTTTCCGTTGACGAGATAGCGGTGAATGCGAAGCTTGACCAGATGGAAGTCGTGACGAAGGAGGAACTCACATTTGTTCTCTCGCCAGTTCATCACCCCCTTTTTAATCTTTTCCGTGATTCGCCTCCCCCTATTCCGCGTGATATCGATGAGTTTGGGACCAATCGCGGGGTGATCCCAGAAGCGGTTCCTGCCAGTCTTATTCAGACTGTTAACTCAGAAATCGCGGCTTTAGTAGCGGAGGACGCGGGTGCTAAAGCTGGCGAGGTAGCGAGTGAACCGAGCGGTGCTGGGGCCGAGTGACTTATTTTGTTTTTTGTAAAAGTTTATTTGTTTTTAAATTTTCTAAGACTATCATCCTCTTTGTTTTAGGAGGAAAATTAAGTTATTTTGCGGTATAATAAATCTACTTGTTTTCAAAGGATCAACATAAGTAGTGACTGTACCATTCTTCATTTAAATCGGCTTCCTATTAGGGTTTATGCTTGCAAATTAATCGGGCTATCTTGTATTTAAACTTGTTCTTGACAAATTAGAACAAATAGCGATTTTTGCCATAAGGCGGTTTGCGAGGCCTATGTGTGCTCGGCTTAGTTGTTCAGAGGACAGACGAATATGCGAGGCTTAAGTGCTCGGCTTATTTATTATCGCCCACCGCAGAGAACGTACGGGTACGAACCCGGTTTTTTAGTGCGAGACGGATCTCGGCTTTTCCTTACCATGATGTGCACCCTATGCGCAAGGAAGACCACACCCCTGGCCAGGGAGCATGATGCTAGTGCGAGTCTTACTGGGTGCTCAGCTTTTTGAAAGCTTCTAAACTCGACTTTTGCGAACTAAGGAGCTCGGCTTTCTGCGAGTTTCTAAACTCGGCTTTTGCGAACTAAGGAGCTCAGCTTAGGCTGTAAAAATGAAAATTTTATTAGATTTGTGACTGTGCCGATGAAGGCTGCCTATATATCTTCCGAGGAAGAATCAAGTCACTCGTAGTTCATACACAAGATATATATGTTGGAATTGTGTCCAGTAATCTCGGTACTGTCTCTAGAAAGTAAGAGTATGTCAATGATCAGACATAAGTCATATAATACTGGGGGTCATGATGGCTTGCTAGAGTCCGCTCATGATCTATAAGTCTTGGACTTATTGCCTTTATTATATGATCCCATATGGGTCACACGCCTAAGCCAACAGGAAAATGTGTAGGAACGGTTTAGCAGAAGTACGGTAAAAGTGCTAGGCATTTACTGTACTTAGAGAGAATAAAAGGGTTTGGCGACTCTGTGTCGATCGATACACAAGGAGTGTCGATCGACACAGTGCGCGAACGCTTTCGAGTTATTTGGTATTTGGGCCATATGGCCCAAACGGAATTGGACAAGTTTTATAAGAAAAACTCGAGTCTTTTTCTTCTCCAACCCTAACTAGCCGCGCCTCTCTCTCTCTCCTGCGACTTCTCCCAGTGGCCTAGCAGCCTTCTTCCTGCTCGGTGTGCGTGTGTGAACCTCTGGAGGAGTTATCTCTCGGTGGCTCTCTGATCTCATACATACCGTCCCTTTCCGCTGCAAATCAGGTATAAGGTGAGATCATCTATTGTTTCTATCCGAGAAGAACCTAGATCCGCATGTTTAGGATGATCTGAATCTGGAATTGAATCAGGATTGATCTAAACATTCCTTTAGTGGTATCATAGCTAATGGTTCTGGTTTTTCTTGTTTAGATTCAAGTTTAGGATTGTTTTTCTTGTTTAAAAGTGTTTTGAATCAACTACTGATAAGATAAATCACTTAAGTAACAAGAATTGAACCCTAAACATATGAAAAATCGCATGATCAAGCTATATGATTTGGTGTGCGATCTGATCCGAGAGAATGAGAATCGGCTGGGATTGTATGTATCGATCGATACGATCGCATGGATCGGTCGATACAATTCGAAGATCGCATGGATCGATCGATACGATCGCATGGATCGGTCGATACAGACTCTCGGCAAAACCCTGTTAACGCGTGAAAGCATCGATCGATGCAGGATCGATGCAGGTTCGATGTTGGTGCATCGACCGATGCGGTCGGTGCATCGATCGACACGGTTAGGGTTTTGGCTCGGTTTAATGCATGCGTGAGAGCATCGATCGATACAGGATCGATGCACGGTCGATGCAGGATCGATGCTAAGAGCATCGACCGATGCGGTTGATGGATCGATCGACACGGTTGGTTCATCGATCGACATGGTTGGTTTAAGGCTCGGTTTAATTTTGATTAAAATTAATTCGTCCTGGTTTAATAAACAGATTTAATAATTTTATTAAGTCTGGTTAAACCGGGACAAGAAATCCAATGTCGGAAGAATTATTGGATTTAGTGCCTAAACCAGGATTTTCTAATTTGATTTGGTTGGACCAAATAAATTGAGAAAATCCGGTTTAGTAAATAACCGGTTGACAATTGTGGTCATCGTAGTAATTAAAATTTGGTTAGACCAATTTTAATGAACCAGACCGGTTATGTCATTTAATTGGACAATTGGGTCATGTCTTGGACATGGACCAATTCTTGGGCCTCGGGCCAAGAAGTTAAAACAATTGGGCCAATTATTTGAGTCTTTCTTCAGATTAATTTAAAATTTATTTTATAAAATTATAAAGTCGATTTTAAATTAAAGTTTCCGAAATTTTGAAATTAGAAAGTTTCTTAAATTAGAAGTTTCTGGATTTGCGGGTTTTGGATTTTAAAGAAATTTCTAAAGTTAGAAAGTTTCCGTTTTTAGAAAGTTTCCAATTTTAGAAAGTTTCCAAAAATAATAGGTTTCCAAAAATGGAAAGTTTCCCGAAATAGTAATCTTCTATTTTGGGGATGAATTTTTAATAAACCTACGAACCTCAAATAATATCAAGCGTTGGATGTCTTGTCCATTCTATGTCAGCTGTCGAAGCCCATTCAATTGTATTCATGGCCTTACAGTGTGAGGGTGTCTGCTTTTGCGTGGATAAGACGGTTTGTGATTCATAAATGTCATTGGGAGTCCCAGACATTAATGATTACATGACTGTATAGTCTGGTTTTCTTGACTGGGCCATCGGGAGTCCCGGGCCTTGAGACATCAGAGTGGATTGGGCCTCGGGCCCAGATTCACAACCAAGAGTTATATCACGGATATAATTAGCCGATATAGGGCTTACCGATATAAGCTAAGGTTGGGTGACGGCCAGTGGCCCACTTTGATCTTAGTTATATGTGGATCTTGGAATCATTATATTCTATTGAGGGTAACTTATGTTATTGAATATAATGCGTGATTAATCATATTAAGTATAATATAAGATTAATCATATTGAACATATTATCTAAAATCCTTTTATCTTAATTTTCAGTTATGACTAGCACAAACAATCAAAACACTTTCTCGATCCGGTCTGTCCTTAAGATGGACAAGCTGAACGGATCAAATTTCTTGACTTGGTCGCGGAACCTGAGGCTAGTCCTCAGACAGGAGAGAAAGGACTATGTCCTTGAGAGAGCTCTCCCCGTGAGGATCGGGTCCAATGCTTCTCATGCAGTATATGATGCTTGGAATAAGCATTATAATGATGCGGTAGATGTGCGTGGTCTGATATTGGCTACCATGGACTCAGACTTGCGGAAGCAATATGAGAACATGGAGTCGCCAATAGAGATGATCAGCAGCCTGAAATTGAAATTTCAGGAGCAGATAAGGGTGGAGAGATACCAGTTGGTTAAGTCTCTCAATGGCTGCAAGCTACCAAATGATAATCCAGTGAGTCCTCATGTCAGTAAAATGATGGGTTACATTGATAACCTGAGGAAACTGGATTATCCAGTTAGCCAAGAGTTGGCAACTGAAATCATTCTGCAGTCACTGCCGTCAAGCTATGATAAGTTCAGAAAGAACTATATCAAGAAAGGCTTAACGAAGACGCTGACTGAACTGCATGATATGCTCAAGACAGTTGAGCCAAACGTGAAGAGTACCCTGTACAATCTCATGAATGAGAAGGGTAGGTTTACTAAACCTAATGCTGACAAGGGTGAAGACAAAGTTGTCCAGATTTTGAATCATGGCAAGCGTGTGTCTTCTGAGCCCGAGTCAGATGCCTCTTACGTTGGTAAGTGCTGCTACTGTAAGGAGACAGGGCATTGGAAGAGAAATTGCAT
Source organism: Orychophragmus violaceus (assembly GCA_030180135.1). Classification (NCBI taxonomy): domain Eukaryota; kingdom Viridiplantae; phylum Streptophyta; class Magnoliopsida; order Brassicales; family Brassicaceae; genus Orychophragmus; species Orychophragmus violaceus. Next base: position 32,866,361 of record CM058231.1, on the reverse strand, counting down.
TAAATTCATGGAAGCAGATGAGGAGTTGAAGTTGATGTATGAGACTACTTCCTCAGGTATTCATGTTATTACTTCAAGTTCTGCCTTAAAGGTATTGGATACTGGTTGTGGCACTGATATTTGTGATAATATGCAGAGCCTAAGCAACAGTAGAACGTTGAAGGAAGGGCAAGTGAAACTACATGTCTGGAAGGAGCTTGGGATGCTGCCTCAGCCGTAGGGTTTTTCACTTATAGATCCCTTTGAGGCTTGGTTTTGTATTAAGTAATTGCTACAATGTACCTGCTTTAAGCAGAGTTGTCTTTCATTTTCTTGTAAGAATTTGAATGTTTTTCATTTTGATAAAAGACAAGCTTTGTTCTTTTGATCTTAATGAAATATTAATTGTAGCACCCTATTCATGGAATGGGTTTTATATCTTAAACCAAAGAGTGCCTAAATATAACATAAGTACCGAATTGGTTTAAATCTGATGAATTAAACCTGATTTTTCTTGGCATAAAGTCTTGGTCACATAGAGTAAGTCGGATTCAGAAATCCCATAGTCATGGACTGTTGGGCTCATTTGATAAAATATCTTATGAGACTTGAATTCTGTTTACTAGACCAAAAGGTAAAGGGCCTATCTTAGCCGAGCTAGAGAAAAGCCCAAAGGCTTATTGGACCTGGAACATACTTATGTATGTGGCCCAATGAGCAGTAATGCCAGAGAAAATCTCCTGTACTTCATTGTCTCTACTGATTACTTCAGTGAGTGTGACTGTGTTCATTTGATGAGACACAAGTCGGAATTCTTTGACATGGTCGAAAGAGTTCCAGAATGAAGTATAGGATCTGAATGACAAAAGTATTAAGACTCTGGATTAAATCACGAGTGAGAATACTTAAGTCATTGATTGTGTGATCATCTTAATGAGTGTGAAATCGTTTCACAGCTCATTTCTCCTGAAAACCTGAAGGTGTTTCTGTGAGAAAGAATCAGATCTTATTAAAAATGATTAAAGATGAGTCACACGAATCTTCCATGATATTATTTAAGAATAACGCTCTAAAATATCTAAGTTTACGCTGAAATAGTTCCACCAATATCAGTTGAAAGACACCACGTAAATGTGGATTGGAATCAATCCAAATTTGTCTTTACTGAGTATTTGTAGTTATGCTACTTCGCTGGTTGTCCTAGAGAAACTAAAGCTTGTTACTTTTACGTCCAATCTGTTTTCTAAGAAGGGAAGTTATTTTCCAAGAAGAACAGTGGGAGTAAAAGCATAACTCGAAGTTTCCTTAGGGAAACCAAGGCTCGGTACTTTTACGACCATTCTATTTTCTAAGAAGGGAAGTTACTTTCCAAGAAGAACAGTGGGAGTAAAAGTACAACTCGAAGAAATTCGAGAAATACAGGAGGCTGCTTAACCTGTTGAGGGAGAGCAGCGGAAGGATTTACAGATTTCTGTAGAATCTACACCTGTGGATTATGGAGTTCGCAGATATGAATGAATCAGTTACTAATCCGAGAGTGATTTCTCGTCATTAGTTGAACCTGATAATCATTGAAATCTGCACCTCTGGAGCCTGAAGTTCGCAGATATGAATGAATCAGTTACTAATCCGAGAGTGATTTCTCGTCATTAGTTGAACCTGATAATCATTGAAAGTTCGCATGATCTGATGATCATTGAAAGCGACGAATCTGCGAAATTCAAAGAAGCGAAAGTGAGCCCGGACTCCGAAAAATTACATTTTATGTAAGTTAGCTTAATTGATCCATTCATGGATAAAAGCAAACATATCGGAGTTGGAATCTTCGTTCTGTTGAAGTAGTCAAGGTTTTGACTTGAACAGGAACGAAGCGGAACTGTGTGTTTACTAATAGATTAGTGGGAGCGATATTGCATTTCTCATATTGCATGTCGATGACATACTGATTCTCGGATATAACGTCCCAACGCAGTAGTCGGTAAAGGACTAGCTTGGGAGTTGGTTTAATGATTGACATGGGTAAAGCCACGTAGTTCTTGGATTTTGGATCTAAAGATAGAGATCCAAAAGAGCTGGTAGGACAAAGTCAGGATTCTTAAATTGACAAAGTCCTACACGTTTTGAGCAATCCAAGAAGGGTTTTATGCCAATGTCACATGGCATTAAGTTAAGCAAGATACAGTATCCTACGATAACTGCTGAGCTTAAATGCATGGATGAGATTCCATATGCGTCGGCAATTGGATCTATCATGTATGCCATGAAACGCACTTGTTTGATATTGCTTTAATGTTAAGCAAGACAAGAAAAGACCAGTCAAATCCAGCAAAGAATCACTGGATTGCCGTAAAGAATATCCTAAAGTATTTGAGGAATACTAAGGATAAATTCTAGAGTTACGGAGAAAGTGAGGTGCTACGAGTCGGTAGAGTCTGAAAGGCAAGTTTCCAATAGACAAAGATGATTTCCGATCACAGTCCGGTTATATCTTGTGTCTATCTGGCGGTGCAAGGCACTGTTGCTGACTCAATGACTTAAGATGAACATTTCGCAGCTTGGGAAGTGGCGAAAGAGGTTGTTTGGAAAGAGGAGTTCGTCACTGAACTTGATGTGATTCCCAGCATAGATGAGACTAGCTGCACATCAGAGGTCCAAACACCTTGAGGATAGGTATAACCTATTCCGTAAGATAAATGACAGAGATGTTAAGTAGATCAGCAAGTTTCAACGACTGAGAACGTTGCTAATCTATTAACGAAGCCACTCCTTAGGCCTAAGCACGAGTCGCGGACTGTTGCTGTAGGATAAGTGAAATTAAGATGTAGTCTTAATTTCAGTGGGAGTTATTAAAGGGCTTTATTTAGTTATTGGATATGTTCTTGAAACAACATTTAAGATGTTTAATGAAATTATTATTTCAAGATTATTTTAACTGTGATGAAATAATCGTTCCAAAGTGATATGAACCATTTTATAGGTCATCGAAGTAAATGACTTGATCTTGAGTCATCGAAGTCATTTAGCTTGATCATGAGACCCTATATTTGATAGATGTTTTATATCATCCCGTCCCTAGTCGAAGGTTGTTGAAATTGGAACACCAACAACCGTGTGAGACTGGATTGGTACGTGACTTATGACAAAGTCTCAGTGTGTCATAGATGCGCGGCATCAAAGTCAGTACATAGGTGTATGTTTGGGAACATACGACCGGACAAGACCCGCTTATAAGAACTCTTCAGGATATTTATATCTGTGTCATAAGAGATTCTTACTACGACTATAGAGTATAGTCCTTAGACCTGAGTTCGCATGCATGTGACTGCACATGGACTGATGCACTTTGATCATTGTCTAACGCTATCGTTCTGCGATAGTTATAAGGACCTTGTTTGGGTACATTATGAAATGAGTAGTTTACAGTGATGGAACAAGACGGAATTTGTCCCTCCAATATAAATGGAGTGAATATCTCTAGGCCAATCGGAGATTTGAATACTGGAAAAATGCATGGCCATGCTCAAACGGACTGTCCCGAGTCGTTTGGATTGTCAGTATCGAATCAGAGTCCGATGAACAAGATTAGGCTTTATAAGGATGACACCAATCTTGCCTTATGACTAATCGAGATATTGTGACAAAAGGATTATGAATACAGAGATTCCAGTACAAGTGGGAGATTGTTGGAATTGTGTCCAGTAATCTCGGTACTGTCTCTAGAAAGTAAGAGTATGTCAATGATCAGACATAAGTCATATAATACTGGGGGTCATGATGGCTTGCCAGAGTCCGCTCAAGATCTATAAGTCTTGGACTTATTGCCTTTATTATATGATCCCATATGGGTCACACGCCTAAGCCAACAGGAAAATGTGTAGGAACGGTTTAGCAGAAGTACGGTAAAAGTGCTAGGCATTTACTGTACTTAGAGAGAATAAAAGGGTTTGGCGACTCTGTGTCGATCGATACACAAGGAGTGTCGATCGACACAGTGCGCGAACGCTTTCGAGTTATTTGGTATTTGGGCCATATGGCCCAAACGGAATTGGACAAGTTTTATAAGAAAAACTCGAGTCTTTTTCTTCTCCAACCCTAACTAGCCGCGCCTCTCTCTCTCTCCTGCGACTTCTCCCAGTGGCCTAGCAGCCTTCTTCCTGCTCGGTGTGCGTGTGTGAACCTCTGGAGGAGTTATCTCTCGGTGGCTCTCTGATCTCATACATACCGTCCCTTTCCGCTGCAAATCAGGTATAAGGTGAGATCATCTATTGTTTCTATCCGAGAAGAACCTAGATCCGCATGTTTAGGATGATCTGAATCTGGAATTGAATCAGGATTGATCTAAACATTCCTTTAATATATATATATATATTTTGAACCGTGATTAGCCGTCATATGCTTGCCGTCTTAGAAGTATTCATTCAGGCTTGCTGAATTCCACGAGCGCGGTAAGGCTTTGCCTTTCATTGATTCGATTTCATAAACGCCAGGTTTGCCCGCTCTCCATTCCTTGGTGTTCTCGTAGACTTTGCGAAGGACGTAATCACCGACTTGAAAGTGTCGCTCTTTGACCTTCTGGTTATAGTACCGAGTTGCGAGCTGCTGGTAGTTTTGAATGCGGAGTAGAGCTCGATTTCGTTCTTCCTCTATTGTATCGAGGGCTTGAATCAACATCTTCTCGTTGATCTCGCTATGTTGCGGCATAAGGGATCGGCGGAGAGTATAGATGTTTGCCTCCACCGAGACCATTGCTTCTGCGCCAAAGGTTAAGGAAAAAGGGGTGGCCCCAGTTGCGCGGCAAGGTGTTGTTCTATGTGACCAAAGGACTCCATCCAACTCGTCAGCCCAAACTCCTTTTTTTTTTGCTTTCAAGACGTCTTTTGATACCGGCAATGATGGTTTTGTTTATGGCTTCGGCTTGTCCGTTTCCTTGAGGGTATCTTGGTGTCGACTTACTGAGTTGTATATCCCACTTCAAACAGGTTTGATGTGAATTGTGACCCGTTGTCCGTGACAATTTCATAGGGCTACCCATATCGGCATATAATGTATTTCCAGAGGAAGTTCTGAACTTGGACGTCATGGATTGCAACATACGCTTTGGATTCGACCAACTTTGTAAAGTAGTCGGTCATGATCAGAAGGAAACGCCTTTGGTTGGACATTGGCAACGGCCCAACGATGTCCATTGCCCATCTCATGAATTGGTAAGCCGAGGTGGATGTGGTGAGAAGTTCTGTGGGTTTGTGTCTGAATGGCGCATGACGCTGACACTTTTCACACTTGTTGGAATAGGTCTCGCAATCGGCTATAATAGTCGGCCAGTAGTGACCATTTATCTTGGTGTTGAGAGCGAGCGATCGACCTCCGGAGTGATTCCTGCATTCCCCTGAATGTGTTTCTTCAAGAACTCGGCGGACTTCATCTCCATGTATGCATCTGAGAAGGATTTTGTTGGCCGAATACTTATAGAGGATACCGTTGTGTATAGTATATCGTGCACTTTTAACTTTAAGTCGTCGCGCTGCCCACTTGTCTTCGGGAAGTTTTCCTTCCGTCAAATACGTTCTTATTTCTTGTCGCCAATCCTCATTGTCGTCTGTTAGGAGTGCAATGAGATCGGTGCCTTTTGCTTGACTATCAGGACACATGTCGTCTTGGCCATCCTGTTGGATCGCGAGAATGACATCGTCGGAAGTGGATTCTTCGTGATTGCTCTTGGGTGGCGGGATACTTTGTTCGTGAATCGTCTCCACTGAGATTTGTCGACAGAGGTCGGGATTCGATGCAAGAGATGCGAGTGCATCTGCTGGGGCATTTTCTTTCCTCGGTATCTGGACAATATCAAAGAACTCGAAAGTGCTGGTAAGCTCCAATGCCGCCTTTTGATAGGGTTTCATTCGCTCGTTTTTATCCTCATAATCTACTTTGATTTGATTCGAAACAAGCATGGAGTCACAATGGGCCAAGGGATGTCGTACTCCGATTTCTCTAGCTAGTCTGAGACCGGCTAACAGAGCCTCATACTCGGCTTTATTGTTAGATACCATGAAATCCCCTTCTCTGGTTGGTGATATGAGACGCCCGGCTCCTCGTTTTGATGATGCACCATCAACACATAGTTTCCAGTTCTTGTCTTCTATCTGAGTATCGACATCTAGTTCAAGCGATAATTCTACAAGGAATTAGCGGTTCTCCTGTTTCTGTATTCGATGTCGTACTCACTGAGTTCCACTGCCCACTTCGCCAGGCGGCCAGATTGTGCTGGGCTGTGTAAGATTATCCGAAGAGGCTGGCTACTCAGCACGGAAATTGAGTGTGACTGGAAGTAAGGTCATAACTTCCGTGCCGAGATAACGACGGCGAGAGCTAGTTTTTCCATTGCGGGATATCTGGTCTCGGCCCCGTTCATCGTCTTGCTTACGTAAAAGATCGGCTTTTGCTCCCCGCGATCTTCTCGAACCAGTACACCACTGACTGCATTTATTGAAACCGCGATGTACAGTCAAAGTGTTTCGCCATTTTCTGGCTTTGAGAGTATTGGCGGGTTTGATAAGTAGTCTTTGAGATGAATGAATGCCTCTTGACACTTGTTGTCCCATATGAACCTTTTGTTTCCCCGGAGGAGCTCATAGAAAGGTAAGCATTTGTACGTCGAACGAGATATGAATCTGTTCAGGGCGGCTATGCGACCGGTTAGACGTTGTACCTATCGTGTATTCTTGGGAGATGGTAAGTCAATTATTGCCGAGATCTGTTTTGGATTAGCTTCTATTCCCCTTTGGGTAACCACGTATCCGAGGAATTCTCCTGATGTTACTCCAAATGTACACTTGGCCGGGTTAAGCGTCATTCCATATCGGTCGAGGATGTTAAAACATTCCTTCATATGGCCGACATGCTCAGAGGCGACTAAGGATTTAACCAACATGTCGTCAATGTATACCTCCATTGTCGTGCCGAGTTATCCTGCGAACATTCGATTGACCAACCGTTGGTATGTAGCGCCGGCGTTCTTAAGGGCAAATGGCATGACCTTGTAGCAATAAGTGCCGCGTTCCGTGATGAATGTCGTCTTCTCCCGATCGTCTGGATTCATAAGAATTTGATTGTATCCTGAAAACGCATCCATAAACGAAAGCAACTCGTTCCCTGCCGTGGCTTCAACAAGTCTATCGATATGCGGCAGAGGAAAGCTGTCCTTTGGACAGGCTTTGTTGAGATCCGTGAAGTCGACACAGACTCTCTACTTCCCGTTTTTCTTCTTAACAACGACCGGATTGGCAAGCCAGTCGGGATACTTTACTTCCTGAATCGAGCTGGCATTGAGTAATTTGTCCACCTCGTCGTTGATGGCTTTAGCTCTTTCTGGACTGAGCTTACGCCTTTTTTTCTTAATTGGCTTGTAAGTTTGGTCGACATTAAGTTCGTGCGTTGTGATTGTCGTATTGATACCTTTCATATCCTTGACTGATCATGCGAAGGTCACAACGTTTTGCCGTAAGAAGGCGATTAGCTCCATTTTGATATCTTCAGGTAACTCTGCACCGATCCCTACGCATTTGTTTGCATCAGAGTCATCGATGACGATCTGCTGGATAAGCTCTTTTCCGGGCCCTTTCTGCCTTGCTCAGTGCTGATCATGCATGACGGTACCCTATCTTGTGTTCTCTCGCGAAACACGACCGACTTGATCTTTGACATCCTTTAACCGTCTGGATTCCCTTAGGTGAGGGGAAGTTCAGACATTGATGATAGGTCGAAGATACCGCCTTCATGTTGTATAGCCATGGTGTGCCGAGAATAACGTTGTAAATGGTCGGTTTGTCAATGACATGGAACTTCACCATTCTGCTAACTCCTCCTGCGTAAATTGGCAGTTTGATCGTTTCGATCGTGTATGTCGTCTCGTTGGTAAAACCGGTGAGCGGCTTAGCTTTCTGTTTGATGTCTTCTTCCTTGATCTCCATCTTTTTGAGCGTATCTAGAAAGATTTGATCAATCGAGCTACCTGTATCGACCAAGGATTCGAGATACCTGACAGCTTCCAATGAGGAGCTCAACCACCAGTGGATCGTTATGAGGATAGTGGGTCCCGTAGAGATCTTGGTCACTGAAGATGGCGGGAGGATCGTCAGACAAGATTGGTTGAGGCGCGTTTTGCGCGGATAATGCCAAGCACTCATATACCTTGATTGACCGAACCGAGTCGTTTACGGAGATTAGGCCGCCCATACTCATGTTGATTCTTCGGACAGCTTTAGGAGTTTCCTCCTCATCTTCTTTTTCGTCATCTCGGTCGCGTTTTAAAGCTATGCTTTTAATGCGCCGCTGTTGTTTTCCTTGCTTGGGAGCTTGTCCATCGACCGTTCGATCTTCTCGACGTTGTTGTGATTCTTCCCTCAATCTGTCTATCGCTGCTTTGATTTCTTCGCTTGAGAGCCGAGCATACAGTGCGTCTTTGAGGTTTCGAAATTCCGAAGTATCGTGCGAGGTGGCTTTATTGTACTCGCAATACTTTTTTTCCGGTGTGGAAGCAGCTTGCGGTGCCGTCTCCTTGTCCTCCTTGTTCCAAGGTTTTGATGAACGCTGTTTACCGGTGTTGCCGAAAACCATTGTTGTCTTGGCCCCTTTGTCATAATATTGCCTAGGTTCTCTGTCCTCCTTTTTATCGGCCTGCTTGACCGAGCCGAATTTCTTATCTAAGGCCACCTTTTTCTCCTCCAATTCTACAAATTTATTTGCTCGATGAAGGGAGTCCTCGATGATCAATGGCGGGTTGACGACTAGATCCAGATAAAACGGTGACTCGTGCCAGACGGCGTTTGTTAGAGCCGCGATAGTGAATTTATATGGGGCCTCTGCTCACGTCATGGTTGCCTTGAACCGATCTATGAAGGCTCTCAATGTTTCCTTCTTTTCTTGCGACATGGACATCAACGCGTTTAGTGATGTATCCTTGTCCACGTAGGCAAAGTGATGTCTTACGAATGCTTTTGTAAGATCGGGGAAACTGTTGATTGACTTGGGCGGGAGACGAGAAAACCAGGTTAGTGCATCTCCTTCTAGGGTTTCGGCGAATAGTTGACAAAAGCCGATATCGCGTTCTCTGGTTGACGAGAATCGCGCCTTTGCTGCCATGATCTTGAAAGTCGTTAGATGAGTGGCTGGATCTTTCGTCCCATTGTACATCGGCAGTCTGAGCTTTGAGTTTTGATGGATGTATGTATTCGCGATGCGCGACGTGAAAGGTTTCCTCTGAGTTTCTTCGATGATTCGTTAAATCTCTGGGGCAGATCCTTTGACGCTGTGAACCTCGCCCTTTAGTTCCTTGAGGGTGTCTCTAAGCTCGGTCAATTGCTTCTCAACTTGGGTATGAATTGCTCCGTGAACAGGCGTTTCATGAGTTTCCTCATAGGATGTACCTCGCTCGTAGCGATGGATATCCCGGCGCGAGTCATTCTCGTGTCGCAAGTACTACATTGATATACTGTGCACTTGCAGTTAGTATATGGTAAAACTTCGGACCTATCACTCGACACCAGCAGCGTACAGAGCCTGATGCTGCTAAGAAAACTCCTGCATCTGCTGGGAAAGTGTATAAACCCAAGGTACCTTTCTCGAGAAACATGAAGCAGTCCAAGTTTGAACGGTTCAAAGCCAAATACATGGCTATGCCGAGCAAACTCACTCTCCCAATGCCATTGATGGATGCTGCCAACAACAATCCAGTGTTGAAGAGATGTTTAAAGCAGATGTTGACTTCTGACATGGGAGATGAAGAGTGTGTGATGATGATCACTGAGGTCTGTAGTGCAGTCATCTTAAAAAGAGTTCCCTGAGAAGCAAAAGGATCCAAGGAGCTTTATCTTGGATTGTACCATCTTCAGCAACAGATTTGAGAGGTCACTATGTGATTTGGGTTCCAAGTGTCAATCTGATGCCATATTCAGTTGCTAAGCAGATGGGAATGACAGATTTCACACCTACTAGGATCTTCTTGATACTAGCTGATCGCTCCATGAGGATTCCTGAAGGTCTCTTGGAGGATGTACCGGTGAAGATTGGTGAATGTGTTATCCCAACTGACTTCGTAGTCCTTAAATACAATGATCAGCCTAAGGACCCTCTTATCTTGGACAGACCGTTCTTGGCTACAGTTGGTGCCATCATTGATGTGAAGAGAGGGAAGATTGGACTCAATGTGGGTGATCTGGCGATGAATTTTGACATGGATAAGCTGATGATACATCCCACCATTCTATGTTGATACGATTGAGAATCTAGATGCAGAATTCTTCAATCAGATGCATCTTGCTGACCCTTTGGAGAGAGTTTTGATGAGTTCTAAGCATGATTTGGAACTGGAGGATGATTCTGCAGTTGGGTACTCAAGACTACTGGATTCTACTGAGTAGGTAATGAACTTGGAAGCAACCGATGACACACTGTGTCTACCGACACTACATGCTAATCGGTCGACACCAATCGCGAGTGATTGGAGCGAGGAGAAAGCTCCAAAGATCGAGCTAAAGTAGCTACCTGCAGGCCTCAAATATGCGTTCTTAGGTAACAATTCCACTTATCCTATTATTGTCAATGCTGATATGAATAACGCATAACTCACTTTACTGCTAAGCAAGCTGCGCAAGCATCACAAAGCTCTTGGCTATTCTCTTGATTACATTCCAGGTATCTCTCCAGACTTGTGCATGCATAGGATACACCTTGAGGATGAGAGCATGTCATCATTTGAGAATCAGAGGCGTTTGAATCTAAACTGAAAGAGGTTGTGAAGAAGGAGATCATGAAGGTGCTGCAAGCTGGGATCATCTATCCTATCTCAGATAGTGATTGGGTCACCCCATTTCATGTGGTTCCTAAGAAAGGAGGAGTCACAGTGGTGAAGAATGACAAGAATGAGCTGATTCCTACAAGGACAATCACGGGTCACCGGATGTGCATAGACTACATGAAGTTGAATGCAGCCACCAGAATGAACCACTTTCCTTCATTGATCAGATGTTGGAAAGGTTGGGAAATCATCCATACTACTGCTTTTTGGATGGTTATTCTTGTTTCTTTCAGATCCCTATCCACCCAGAGGACCAGGAGAAGACCACATTTACCTGTCCCTATGGCACCTTTGCGTACCGCAGAATACCTTTCGGACTGTGTAATGCTCCTGCGATGTTTCAAAGGTGCATGATGTCTATCTTCACAGACATGATAGAAGATTTTATGGAGGTCTTCATGGATGATTTTTCTATCTATGGACCATCTTACCATGCTTGTCTAGATAATCTATGCAAGGTGCTAGCTCGCTGTGAGGAAAAGCACCTTGTTTTGAACTGGGAGAAATGTCATTTTATGGTCAAGAATGGCATTGTACTTGGGCATAGAGTTTCTGAGGCAGGAATTGAAGTGGACAGAGCTATGATTGAGGTAATGACAGGGCTGCAGGCGCCGGATTCAGTCAAAGGATTTAGGAGTTTTCTTGGGATGCTGGTGTTTACAGGAGATTTATTAAAGACTTCAGAAAGATAGCTAGGCCACTCACTACACTTCTCTGCAAGGATGTGAAGTTTGAGTTCACAGATGAGTGTCATGCTGCATTCAAGGAGCTGAAACGGGCCTTGATCTCGGCTCCAATTGTGCAGCCACCAGATTTGAATCTGTCCTTTGAGGTAATGTGTTATGCCAATGATTATGCGGTAGGAGCTGTGCTTGGGAAGAAGAAGGAAAAGAAGCTCCATGCTATCTACTATACTAGTAGAACTCTCGATGATGCTTAAAGAAATTATGCAACCACTGAGAAGGAGTTATTGGCAGTTGTGTTTGCGTTCGAGAAGTTCCGACCCTATCTGATTGGATCCAAGGTGGTTGTGCATACTGACAATTCTGCGCTTAAGTATCTAATGCAAAAGAAAGATGCTAAGCCAAGGCTGCTGAGATGGATTTTGTTGCTCCAAGAGTTTGACATAGAGGTGAGAGACAAGAACGAAGTAGAGAATGGTGTTGCTGATCACTTATCAAGGATTAGGATCGATGAGGACGTTCCTATACATGATTTTCTACCAAAAGAGAACATCTACAAGGTTGAGACAGGATTTCAGGCAGTTTCTGCGAGTTCACTGCTTTATACACGGGTTGCAGGGCAAGTGTTGGTCGACACTCAATTCATGTCGGTCGACACTCTACTCAAAAAAGCGGACGATAATCGATCAAACACGACACCGCTTGGCCGATTATGGGCGATGTCGGTCGACATCAACACTAGTGTCGGTCGACACCCGTTGCGGATGCATGTAGCTATTTCGGATGATGAAGCTGACATGTTTATAGCTGCTGTCGCCCAGGGTTTTCTCTCTACTAGACCTTGGTACGCTGATATTGCCAACTACCTTGCTGCCGAGGATGAGCCTGAAGTATTTAAAGGCTATGCTAAGAAGAAGTTCCTTAGGGAAGTCATGCGCTATTATTGGGATGAACCCTACTTGTACAAGCACTGCTCTGATGGTATCTACAGACGTTGCATCGCAGAGTCATAAGTTGATAATGTGTTGTACCACTGCCATGGTTCTGAGTATGCTGGACACTTTGCCATATTAAAGACAGTGTATAAAGTTCTTAAGCAGGCTTTTGGTTGCCTACAATGTTCAAAGATTCTCAGCTATTTGTCTCTCAGTGTGATGTGTGTCAGAGGAGGGGGAAGATAAGCAAGAGACACGAGATGCCACAAAACTTCATCCTCGAGGTTGAAGTCTTTGACTGTTGGGGCATCGATTTCATGGGTCCATTTCCATCTTCCTATGGGAACAAATATATATTGGTTGTTGTGGACTATGTATCCAAGTGGGTTGAAGCGCTTGCTAGTCCGACCAATGACTCTTCGGTAGTTCTTAAGCTGTTTAAGACTATCATCTTCCCCCGATTTGGAGTGCCTAGGATTGTGATAAGTGATGGCGGTTCTCACTTCATCAACAAGGTCTTCGAGAAGTTGCTTAAGAAGCATGGTGTTAATCATCATGTGGCTACTCCATATCACCCTCAGACTAGTGGACAGATGGAGGTCTCTAACAGACAAATCAAGGAGATTCTGGAGAAGACAGTGGAAAAAACAAGGAAGGATTGGTCAGCTAAGCTAGATGACGCGTTGTGGGCCTAAAGGACTGCGTTTACGACGCTACTTGGGACTACACCTTTCCATCTACTCTATGGGAAAGCCTGTCACCTTCCAATTGAGCTCGAACACTAGGCTAGATGGGCTGTCAAACAAATGAACTATGACCTCAAGCCTGCAGTTGAGAGATGTTTGATACAACTTAATGAGTTAGATGAGATTCGCCACCATGCCTATAAGAACTCAAATCTGTACAAGGAGCGTACAAAGGCATATCATGAAAAGAAGATCATTTCACGCAACTTCGAACCCAATGATCAGGTACTTCTCTACAACTCTTGTGTAACGTTGTTCCCTGGAAAGTTGCGTTCTCGTTGGTCAGGTCCATTCACTGTTAAGGAAGCTAGACCACATGGAGCTGTCATTTTGATGAATTCCAAAGGCGAGGATTTCACAGTCAATGGGCGAAGGGTGAAACATTACTGGGCGAAAGCTGAGATTCCAGAAGGGTGTTGGGATTATGTCCTGAAATCACATTGTACTTACTCTAACGATAGTTGTGTGTCGAGATCAGACATATTGTGTGATATTGGGCGGTTGGAATGTTTAACTAGAAGCCTCTTGCAGTCTGTAAGTTGTAGACTTACTGCCAGTATTATATGATCCTATAGGGTCACACACCTAAGCAATCTAGAAGCATAAATATGGGAATGATCATCATGGTGGTGACCAAGATGATGTGTATTGGATACATATCAATATCGATTAAAGAGAGGGGTGTCGATCGACACAGTACATGTATCGATCGACACGGGGTCGATTCCGAAACTGATGTTTCGGTTTATGACTTAGACTTTTTCGGTTAAAACCAGAAGATGGTTTAGCCATAACAGGTCGTATATATAGGCTTATATGATCGACCTGGAAGGTAGCCATTCAGTTTTCTTGATCAGAAAAGGCAGAAAACTCTCTCTTCGATTCCCAGATCCGGCACTAGCATCCCGACTTTCCAGGTTGTGTGCGTGTGGACTACGATAGAGGCGAGGCATCTGAATCGCTCCTAATCTCGTCTTACCATTAATTCCGCTGCCAGAACAAGGTAAACGCGAGATTCATGATTCAATTACATAAACCCTTAGATCTTAGGCTCGGAATTCAGACTTAGAGTTGCCTAATCGGATTAGGAACTGCTAGGAATTTCATCAGTGGTATCAGAGCCATAGGGTTTTTCATTGAATCAGTCTGTTAAACTGAATCTAATGAATTGAATTCGCTCATAATAGTTTTATGAACAAAAGCATGTAAGATCGATTGAAACTGAAATCGGATTCTGAGTTTTCGTATGGTGTCGATCGACACAAAAAGTGTCGGTCGACACAGAATAGTGAATTCGTCAGAATCGGCGGCTAGGGTTTTCGCGGAGAAAACCAATATGCCTACTGTGTCAATCGACACAGGTTGAGTGTCGGTCGACACAGACCTTGCGATTGGTTGATCGGTTCAATTGGATTGAACCGGTTATCATGCTTGGTTAATTAAATCAGATCGGTTTAAATTGGATGAATTGGTTCAATTGGATTGAACTGATTATCTCAATTAGTAAAAACCGATTTGATCGGTTAAGATCAGTTTGATCTGATAAGTCTGTTCAATTGGATTGGACCAGTTAACAAAAACTATCTCCGGTTTAGGTCTATGTCGACCGTCACACGTAGGTTGTGTCGATCGACATGATCGGTTCAATGAACCGAGTTAATTGGATTAATCGGTTATTGAAGTCCGGTTTTGGTTTGGTGGTGTCGATCGACAGACATTGTCTGCGTCGATCAACACAGTGCTGACAATTCTGGTTATTGAACCTTGAATTTGCAAAACAAAACTCGACTTAAACCTAGTTGATAAAGAACAATTAAAACACTTTTGGATACATATTGGATATATATATCAAGATTAAATGTTCTAAATCCATTTTAATACGCATTGGATGTGTATTAGATCAAAGCTTAGCTTCAATATGGTCAACTGTTAAGACTCATTTCGTTGTGTGATGGTCTAGCCAAGAGCTTGGTGTCCACAACTACGTTAGTAAGGCAGGTAATTATGTTGATGGACTTGCAGTGCTTGACATCAACAATTACATGACCTAAGAGATTGATTTGCTAACCTTTCAGAGTTTCGTTTCCTCAACTAAATATCAAGTGACCTTGATGTCTTGCCCAATCTTGTCTACTGTCAAGACTCATTTCGTTGTTGGATAGTCTTGGAGTCCTTGGTATCCACAATTACATGAGTAAGACAGGTGGTCATTGATAGACTTGCAGTGCAACTGTCATTGATCACAAGACTGAAGAGATTGGTTCACATGACTGGGCTATCAGAAGTTCTGGGCCCAGAGACGTCAGAGTAGATGAGACATGGATTGTCTTATCTGCGACCAAGAGTTGTACTGGGTACAATTAGCAATGATTTGCTTACCTAGATATCTAAATTTTGGGTGATGGCGAGTCGTCCACTCAGATTTTGGTGAAGTATGGATCTTGGATCATTATATTCATAGAGGAAACATTGTTTGAATATAATGCAAGTTTTCTTATTAGATAAGATTTCTCATTCTTGGAATACATAACTAAATCTTTGTTTTTCTTGGATTTCAGCTTATGTCTAAAACTACTTTCTCATTACGATCCGTCCTTGAGAAGGACAAGTTAAATGGATCAAATTTCCTGGATTGGTATCGGAATTTGAGAATAATTCTCAAGCAAGAGAGTAAGGACTATGTCCTTGAGAAAGCACTCCCCGAAAGGCTTGGGACCAATGCCTCGCATGCAGTATATGATGCTTGGAATAAGCATTATATAGATGTGGTAGATGTGTGTGGTCTGATGTTGGCTACCATGAACTCGGACTTGAAGAGTCAATACGAGAACGTGGAGTCACCAATAGAGATGATCACCAAACTGAAACTGATGTTTCAGGAACATGCACAAGTTGAGAGATACCAGACGGTTAAGTCTCTCATTGGGTGCAAGCTACCAAAGGATGCTCCAGTGAGTCCTCATGTCATTAAATTGATGGGTTACATTGATAACCTAGGGAAACTGGATTGTCCTGTTAGCCTAGAGTTGGCTACTGAGATCATTTTGCAGTCACTGCCGTCAAGCTATGATAAGTTTATAAAGAGCATAGCAAAACATCATAAAGGGTGGAGGCAAGGCCGTTCAGATTTGGAACCGGGATAAGCATGTGTCATCTTTTAAGCCCAAGTCAGGGTCATCTGATGTTGATAAATGCTGCTACTGTAAAAAGTTTGGGCATTGGAAGAGAACTTGCATTAAATTCTTGGAAGATTCACAAGAGATGGAGAAGATGTAAGGGACTTCTTCTTCAGGTATTGTGTTATTATTTCAAGTTCTATGTGAGTATTGGATACTAGTTGTGGTACTGATATTTTTGAAATATGCAGGGCCTGAACAACAGTAAAACGTTGAAGAAAGGACAAGTGGAACTGCGTGTCTGGTATGGAGCAATGGTTGATGCATGGGCCGTAAAGATTCTCCACTTGTAGGAGACTTTCAAGCTTGGTTTTTGAATTAAGTAATATCTACTATGTACCTGCTTTTTGCAGAGATGTCTTTCATTTTCTTGTAAGAATTTGGATGTTTTCATTCTCATAAAAGACAAGTTTTGCTCTTTTGATCTAAATGAAATATTCTATGGTAGCACCCCGTTTAGAATGGGTTTTATATCTTAAACCAGCGTGAGTTTGAATATAACATAAATACTAAAAGTTTGAGTTTGATGACTCGAACCAGTCTTTCCTTGGCATAGTCGTTTTGGCAACATAGAAGTGAAGCAAATTCAAAAGTTCCATAGTTGTGGGCTTTTGGGCTCATTTGATTATAGAACCAATATGAGATATGAATTCTGCTTACTGGGCCAAATGACTAAGGCTTCTTTAGCTGAGCTAAAGAAAAGAGTTAGAAGCTTATTGGGCCTTGCTCATACTGATGTATGTGATCCGATGAGCATAAGTGCCACAGGAAATCTTCAATACTTCATTAGCCTTATTGATGACTTCAGCAAGTATGGCTGTGTTCATTTGATGAGACACAAGTCGGAATCTTTTGAAATAGTCAAAGGAGTTCCAGAATAAAGTATAGAACCGATATGACAGAAGTATTAAAATCCTCGATTGGATCGCGTAGGAGAATACTTAAGTCAAGAATTGGGTGATCATCTAACTGAGTGTGAAGTCTTCTCACAGCTCATTTCTCCTGAAAAAAACCTGAATGGTGTTTCTGTGAGAATAAATCGGACCTTATGAGATAAGCTCTGAATAATGATGAGTCACATGAATCTTCCATTATCCTTTAAGGAACACGCTATAAAATGTCTGTATTTGCGCAGAAAAGGGTTTCAATCAGAATCAATTGAAAGACACCACATTGGATGTGGACCGGAAGTTTTTTCAAATATGTTGTTTCTGATCATTTGGGAATGATAGCTAACAAGCTTGAACCCAAATCTGATAAGTTCAACCTCGCTGGTTGTCCTAGAGAAACCGAGGCTTATTACTTTTATAACCAATCCGAGAACAAAGTTTTGTTGTCCGGAACTGTGTCTTTTGAGAAAGATCATATTTTCTAATAAGAACAGTGGGAGTAAAAGTACACATCGAAGAAATTCGATAAACACAGGAGGCTGCTCAACTTGTTGAGGGAGAGCAGCGGTGAGATCTACAAAGTGATGTAGGACCTACACCTGTGGAGCCTGAAGTTCGCAGATCCGAATGGATCCGTCACTAACCCGAGAGTGATTTCTCGTAACTGATTGCCATGATCTTTTGATCATTGAAAAAGTGACGAGCATGCGAAATTCAAGAAGCGATGATGAGCCCAAACTCCGAAAATTGGCTAGGTATGCATGTTAGCTTCACCGATCCATTTCTGGATTGAAGCAAACATCTCGGAGTTGGAATCAACATTCTAATAAAGTGGTCAAAAGTTTTGAATTGATCAGGAACGAAATGAAACCATGCGTTTATAAGTAGACTAGTGGGAGCGTAGTTGCATTTCTCGTTCTGTATGTAGATTACATACTCATTCTCATAAACGACGTTCCGTCGCTTAAGTCTCGTGAGACTTGGGTCGGAATTCATTTTCATCAAAAAACATGGGAGAAGCCGCGTGATTTCTTGGAATAAGGATCCATTGAGATGGATAGGGAAGGCTAATTGGATCGTGTCAGAATCCTTATGTTGATAAGGTATTGGACAGTTCCAATATGCATTATTCCAAGAATGGCTTCACACCAGAGGTCTTATGGAAATAATCTTAACAAGAAGAAGTGTCTAGAACACTGGCTGAGCTAGTATCAATCTTAGCAAGATGAAGTGTTTTGAACACTGGCTGAGCTAGTATGTATGAGTGTGATTCCTTATGCTTCTGCAATAGAATCCATCATGAATGCCGTATTTTGCGCTCGTCTAGATGCAGCTTACGCATAAAGCATGACGAGAAGATACCAATATGCTCCGGTAAAAGTCGCTGAACAGTTGCCAGAAATATCCCAAATGTTTGAGGAACATTAAGGATAGGTTCGTGGTGAACTGAGGAAGTGACAAACCAAGTGAGAGTAGTTAGACGAACAAAGACGATTTCCGGTTCCCACTTGGTCATGTCTTTTTGTCTGAATAACGGTACTATCTGTTGGAAGAGCTCCAAGCAGAGAACCGTAGAATAGTGCTTTTATCTGAATGGCGGTGTGGTTTGTTGGAATTGTTTCAAGCAAAATCACCGCAGTGTCTCCCACAACCTAAGCATGAGACTTATTCTATTGATGTAGGTACTAGATATCTGAAGAGATGATCTTTATTCTAGTGGGAGTTATTTTAGTTATGTTATAATCTTTACATAGACATGCTATGGCAATGTTTGTGTAAGTTAAAACTGACATCGGTATTATTTAATTATTGGATGATTAAATAATGGTCCCAAAGTATTTAATGTTCATATTATAGGTCATCAAGTTGAAGACTTGATCATGAAACCCTATAAGTAAAGGATGACATAAATTATGATTGTCCCTAGTCGAGGTTGTTGAAGTGGGACACCAACAACCGCGCGAGACTAGCATGTGAGGTGACTGTTGGACTAAGTTTCATGGAGTCAATGATATGATTATCACAGTCAATCACATAGATATATGTTTGTGAACATATGATCGGACATGACCCGCTAATGAGAACTCCACAGGATAGTTATATCAGTGTCATGGGAGGTTCTCATTACGACTATAGAGTATAGTCCTTGGACCTGAGTTCATCATGCTTTCTAGCATATGAATTAGTGCGCTTTGACCTTGTCAAACATAGTTCCGTAACTGGCGGCTATAACGGCATTGCTTAGGCGTATCATGAAGTGTGTGTAGAAACAGAGATGGAACAAGAAGGAATTTGTCCCTCCTGTATAACAGGAGATAAATATCTCAGGGCCCATTGATGATTTGATACTGAGAAAATGCATGGTCGTGCTCAAACGAGGTGATTGTAAGTCGTTTGTTTTATCAGTATAGATCAGGAGTTCGATGAACATGATATTGGCTATAATAAGGATGACACAGTCTCTTGTCTTATGCCATATCAAGATATAGAGACGAAGGGATTGTAGGAATAGGTGATTCCAGTACAAGGTCCTGAAATCACATTGTACTTACTCTAACGATAGTTGTGTGTCGAGATCAGACATATTGTATGATACTAGGCGGTTGCAATGTTTTGCTAGAAGCCTCTTGCAGTCTGTAAGTTGTATACTTACTGCCAGTATTATATGATCCTATAGGGTCACACACCTAAGCAATCTGTAAGCATAAATATGGGAATGATCATCATGGTGGTGACCAAGATGATGTGTATTGGATACATATCAATATCGATTAAAGAGAAGGGTGTCGATCGACACAGTACGTGTATCGATCGACACGGGGTCGATTCCGAAACTGATGTTTCGGTTTATGACTTAGACTTTTTCGGTTAAAACCAGAAGATGGTTTAGCCATAACAAGTTGTATATATAGGCTTATATGATCGACCTGGAAGGTAACCGTTCAGTTTTCTTGATCAGAAAAGGCAGAAAACTATCTCTTCCATTCCCAGATCCGGCACTAGCATCTCGGCTTTCCAGGTTGTGTGTGTTGGGAATGTCCTGAAATCTATTGTACTTGCTCTAAGTGATAGTTGTATTGTCGAGATGAGACAATCATATAATACTAGGTAGTCATAATGCTTTGCTAGAAGCCACTTATGATCAATGAGTTTAGAACTCATTGCTAGTGTTATATGATCCTACAGGGTCACACACCTAAGCAAACTGGACGTTAAAGACGAGGTTGATCATTAATGTAATGATCTAGTGAATGCATATTTGATATGCATTCGATATCAATGTTCTGGGACTGCATCGATCGATGCATATAGTGCAACGATCGATGCACTCGCGGATTAATCAGATTAATTCGGTTAATCGTTGGTTAATTCCGTCATGGTTTAAGTCGACATATATAAGATATATGGTCGACCTAAACTGATCCCTAACCTAATTTACAGCCACCAGAACACAGATAGAAACCTCTGAAGAGATTGGATCTCTGAAGGCACTAGCATCCCTGCTGTTCAGTTTGTGTGCGTGTGGATACCAGTAGAGGCGCAGCATTTGAGGCGCTTTAGATCTCGATTATCTGCAAATCTTCCGCTGCTAATTACCAGGTAATTCTGAGATCCCAATGATTCAATTACATGAACCCTAGATCCTAGGCTTGGAATTCAGACCAGGGTTGCCTAATTGGATTAGGAACTGCTAGAAATTCCTTCAGTGGTATCAGAGCTTTAGGGTTCCATTGAAATTTGTAGCATGATTAGATTGGTTGAATCTGGATCTCTGTATAATTGATACAAGCATGCTAAAACTCGTTTTGATCAAAGTAACCTAGTTTAGGTTTTGTTCGAAAACGTTTTAGGGTTTTTCGCATGGTGTCGATCGATGCCAATCCGGAATCGATCGACACAGAGCAAAAACCCGAATAAACCTTAGTTTTCGCCTAGTGTCGATCGACACAAGCGTTGCATCGATCGACACAAACCTCGCGAGACTGATGAATCGGTTCAATTGGATTGGACCGGTTTTCGAGCTTGGTTAATGATGGTTGAAAACTGTGAATGGTTTAATTGCGATTGGTTTGATTAGGTTGGCATCGACCGATGCTAATGTAGCATCGATCGACGCTGACCGGTATTCAAAACCGGATCAATTGGATTGATCGGTTATCGCGAAATTGCTTTGGTTATTCTGTATCGATCAACACTATAGTAGTGTCGGTCGACATCAGATTCGATGGTTTAGGTTATGGAACCTGAAACCACAGAACCAAAAGCAAGATAAATCAATTAATTAGAAGAATTAAAACATAATAAAAACTGAACGTTTTAAAAGGTTCTGTTCCTCAATCAAATATCAAGTGATACTTGATGTCTTTCCAATCTTGTCAACTGTCAAGACTCGTTTCATTGAGTGATAGGCTTGCAGTGCAAGGTATCCACAATTACATGAGTAAGGCAGGAAGTAATCGTGTTGATGGGCTTGCAGTGCAAGGCGTCAACAATTACATGACTTAAGAGATTGGTTTACTTGACTGGGCTATCAAAATCGTTTTGGGCCTAGAGACATCAGGTGGATTGGACATAAGATGTCGATCCACAACCAAGAGTTATATTGGATATAATTAGCAAAGTTGTTGCTTACCTAGATAGCTAAATTTGGGTGATAGCCAGTGGCTCACTCAAGTTTAGTGAAGTATGGGTCTTGGATCATTATATTCATCTGAGGAAACATTGTTTGAATATAATGCGAGTTTTCTTAATTGTTAAGACTTCTCATTTCTTGAACATCATAACTAAAACCTCCCTTGTTTTCCAGCTATGTCTAGCACAAACCATCGTAACAATTTCTCCCTGCGATCCGTCCTTGAGAAGGACAAGTTAAATGGATCCAATTTTCTTGAATGGTATCGGAACTTGAGAATCGTTCTCAAACAGGAGAAAAAGGACTATGTCCTTGACAAAGTTCTCCCCAAGAAGTACCGAGCCAATGCCTGGCAGTCATATAAGGATGCTTGGGATAAGCATTCTAATGATGCGGTGGATGTGAGTTGTCTCATGTTGGCTACCATGAAATCGGAATTGCAGAAGCAATATGAGTACGTGGAGTCGCCAAAAGAGATGATCACTGGCCTGAAAAGTATGTTTCAGGAGCAGGCACGAACTCAGAGATACCAGACGGTTAGGTCTCTGATTGAGTGCAAGCTACCAATGGGCGAACCAATTAGTCCTCATGTCATTAAGATGATGGGTTATATTGATAACCTGGGGAAACTGGATTGTCCCATTAGCCAAGAGTTGGCTACTGACATCATTCTACAGTCACTGCCGTCAAGCTATGATCAATTTGTTATGAACTATAACATGAACAACTTGACGAAGACGTTGACTGAATTGCATGGGATGCTTAAGACTGCTGAACCTAACATCAAGAAGGACACCCCAAATGTCCTTATGGTACAAAAGGGTAATAAGTTTAAGAAACTTGGTAAGAACAAAGGTGATGGCAAGACGAGCTCGATTGTGAATCCAAGCGAGTCTGGCCATGTTCCTAAGGTTAAAATCAGTCCTTCTGAAGATGTTAAGTGCCGTTATTGTAATGGTTATGGGCATTTGAAAAGAAACTGCAATCAATTCTTGGAAGATTATGAGAAGCTGAAGAAGACGTACGAGACTTCTTCTTCAGGTATTATGTTATAGAAGTAAATGTTACTTCTTATAATCCTACTTGTTGGGTATTGGATACCAGCTGTGGTACTCATATTTTGTGAAAATGTGCAGGGCCTGAGCAAAAGTAGGACTATGGAGAAAAGACAAGTGGACCTATGAGTGTGAATGGAGCAAGAGTTGCTGCATTAACCGTAGGAGTATTTCATTTGTTTTTCCTTTTTATGGCATGTTTTGAACTTGAAACTGCTACTATGTAACTGCTATGAGCAGAAAGATTATTTCTAATCCTTGTTTGGATATGGAAGGATATCAGTTCTCAAATCAAGAATAAGTGTTATTCAATTGATTACAATGATATATTTTATAGTAGCAATCCATTAGAGAATGGAATTTATGTTCTAAACAAGAATGTGCATAACTATAACATAAATACCAAGAGATTCAAGTCAAATGATATGAATCAAACTTCTTTCTAGCATTGTCGTTTTGGGCCAAATAAATGAGAAACAGATTCAGAAGCTCCATAGTGATGGGCTTTTGGGCTCATTTGATTATGAATCATAATGAGTAAAGTGAATCTTGTTTATTGGAAAAACGACAGAGGCCCTTTTCAACAAAGGTAGTGTCGATCGATGCATGTATGCAACGATCGATACAGGTTGCGAACGAACGGATAAAATGAATGGGCCAGAGGATTATTGGGCTTTATACATACGGATGTACATGGCCCGATAAGCGCAAATGCTAGAGGAAATTTTCAGTGCTTCATTACCTTTACTGATATTTTCAGAAGGTACGGTTATGCCTTATTTATAAGGCATAAGTCAGAATCTTTGAAAAGTTCAAAGAGTTCCAAAAGGAAGTACATAATCAATTTGGCAAAAGTATTAAAGCTCTACGATGAGATCATGGAGGTGAATACTTAAGTCAAGAATGTAGTGATCATCTGAGAGATTGTGAAAGTGTTTCACAAGTCACTCCTCCTGAATCGGACTTTATTAGATATGGTTCGATCAATGATGAGTCACTTAGATCTTCCAATATCCTTCTAAGAATACACTCTAAAATTGTCTGAGTTTACTTTAAATAGAGTTCCATCAAAATCAGTTACAGAGATACCACATGAGATGTGGAATGTAAATGTTTCTGATTTATCCATCATGGAGATTTGGAGTTGCGAGACTTATATAAAACTTTTAATCTCTGATAAGCTCACACCCAAATCTGATAAGTGCTACTTCATTGGTTGTCCTAACAAAATCAAGACATGTTACTTTTACAACCAGTTCGAGAACAAATTGTTTGTTGCTCGGAACTATGTTTTCTTGAGAAAGACTTTCTTTCCAAGAAGAACAGTGGGAGTAAAAGTACAACTCGAAGAAATTCGAAAAATCACAGGAGACTGCTCAACCTGATGAGGTAGAGCAGCAGTTGGATCTACAAAGAGTTGTAGAACCTGCACCTGTGGTGCCTAGAGTTTAAAAGGGATCTGGTGAATGTATATTCGATATACATTTAAATGGCGAGTTTCTGAAGAAGTGTCGATCGACACAAAAGTTGCATCGATCGACACAGATCGCGAACCAAATGTTGATTTTGGTTTATGACTTAATTAACTACGGTTTAAATCTTGGTTAATTAGGTCGTGGTAAAAGTATACATATGAGATATGTGTGCGCGACTTTTACAGAAAACTGAAGCTCGCAGATCCGAAAGGATCCGTCACGAACCCGAGAAATATGGATTTCTCGTAACCAATTGCCGTGATCTACTGATCATTGAAAGTGACGGGCCTGCGAATTTTGAAGAAGCAATGATGGGACTTGACTCCGAAAATGGCTGAAAGCCGTTGAATCCGAAATGGGATGGTTATTTTCAGATGTACAAAGCAAGGTTGGTGGCAAAAGGTTTCAAGTAAATTCATGGTATTGACTGTGAAGAAACCTAATCCCAGACACCATGCTTATGTCCATTCGGATTCTCCTAGCAACCGCCACTCATAATGGTTATGAGATCTGGCAGATGGATGTGAAAACAGTTTTCCTTAATGGAATTCTGGAAAGGGATGTGTACATGACACAACCTGAAGTTTTCATTAGCTAGGAAGATATGCAAGCTTCACCGATCCATTTATGGATTGAAGCAAGCATCTCGGAGTTGAAATCTTCGTTTTGATAAAGCAGTCAAAAGGTTTGACTTCGTCATTAATGAAGAGGAACCGTATGTTTACAAAAGGACTAGTGGAAGCGCAGTTGCATTTCTGGTATTGTACGTTGATAACATACTACTTCTCGGAAATGAAGTTCCATTGTTTCAGTATGTTAAGACTTGATTCGAAAGTTGTTTTTCGATAAAATTATGGGAGAAACCGTATACACTCTTGGAATAAGAATCTATAGAGATAGATTGGATAAGCTAATTGGATTGTGTCAAGATACTTATAGTGATAAGGCCTTGCACATGTCCAATATGCAGGATTCCAAGAAAGGCTTCGTGCAAATGACTCTTGGTATTACTTTTAGCAAAACGCAGTGTCTTTCGACACACGTTGAGCAAGGGCGAATGAGGGTCAGGCTACTACTAAAGGCATTAGATGTCTTAAGATGTGATCTTAATTTTAGTGGGAGTCATTGTTATTAATTTTAGTTATGATATGATGTTCGTATAAACATAATTTGATTATGTTATTGAAATATGACATCTGTATTATTTAATAATGGTTATTAAATAATAGTCCCAAAGTAATTTATGACATTTTATAGGTCATCAAGTATGTGACTTGATCATGAAACCCTATAGATAACAAATGACATAAATTATGTTGGTCCCTGGTCGAGGTTGTTAAAGTGGGACATTAACAACCGCGTGAGACTAGTATGTGAAGTGACTGATGACTAAGTTTCATGGAGTCATTAATAAGAGTATTAAAGTCAATCACATAGATATGTGTTGGAGAACACAGGATCGGACATGACCCACTGATGAGAACTCTACGGGATAGTTATATAAGTGTCATGAGAGTTTTCATTACGACTATAGAGTATAGTCCTTATACCTGAGTTCATCATGTTTTCTTACATATGAATTGGTCCGCTTTAACCTTGCCAAACGTCAGCCGTAACTGGTGACTATAAAGGCATTGATTGGGCGTATCATGAAGTGTGTGAAGAAACAGGGATGGAACAAGATGGGATTTGTCCCTCCTATATAACAGGAGATAAATATCTCAGGGCCCATCGAAGATTTGATACTGAGAAATGTGTGGCCACACTCAAACGAGGTGATTGTCAGTCGTTTGTCTTGTCAGTATAAATCGGAGTTCGATGACCATGATCTTGGCTCAATAAGGATGACACAGTTCTTGCCTTATGCTAGATCGAGATATAGTGACGAAGGGATTATGGGAATAGATGATTCCAGTACAAGTGGGAGATTGTTGGGAATGTCCTGAAATCTATTGTACTTGCTCTAAGTGATAGTTGTATTGTCGAGATGAGACAATCATATAATACTAGGTAGTCATAATGCTTTGCTAGAAGCCACTTATGATCAATGAGTTTAGAACTCATTGCTAGTGTTATATGATCATACAGGGTCACACACCTAAGCAAACTGGACGTTAAAGACGAGGTTGATCATTAATGTAATGATCTAGTGAATGCATATTTGATATGCATTCGATATCAATGCTAGATTCATGCAGCAATGGACACTTCCTAGGCAAAGGAGTAGATGCAGCTATGGAGCTGATTGAAAATCTTGCAACGAGTGATGGTAACTACAATGAGGATTATGAGAGGACTAATAGAGGATCATCATCTTCAGATGAGAAGTATGAGAAAGAGATAAAAGCTTTGAATGAGAAGTTAGACAAGATGATCTCCATTGGCCAAAAGAACATCAGCTTTGTGGGACATTATGAGGATTCTAAGCCACAACTTTATGATGATGATGAGGATTGGACACAAGAAGAGATTAACTTCATTGCTGGACAAGGTGGTTTCAACAAAGGCTTCAACCAAAACTATAGGAACCACCCAAACTTCTCATACCGCAACACCAATGTAGCCAATCCTCAAGACCAAGTCTATCCTCAAGCTCCATCTCAAGGACAAGCTCAACAACAAGGGCAACAATGCTTTCAACAACCTCAACAGAAAAAGCCATTTGTCCCTTACACCAACCAACAAGGGTTTGGAAATAAGCCTCAGTTTCAAGGTCAACAAGGCTATGCACCAAAGCAACACTACCCACCCGGTTTTGGTCAACAACACCAACAAACTCCTTCTACCTCGGGAGTTGACAATGAGCTGAAAAGTATGATTCAGCAACTCCTTCAAGGGCAAGCCTCAGGAGCTATGGAAGTACCGGATCTTAAGAATGAGCTGCAGAATTTGACTTCAAGGGTCACAAACATGGAAAACAACACTGCTTCTACATCTTGCACTCAAGGTACTCGACCCGGAAAATCTGAGCAAAACCCAAAGGAATACATCAGCGCTATCACCTTGAGAAGTGGTAAAGAGCTGCAACAAAGTCAAGTGCCCACACCGAAGCCAGTACCTTCACTCAATGAGGACATTGAAGTTCAAGAAGGGGAGGAGAATTCTGAAAATTTTGCTCTCAACAAAGAGAGTGATGGTGACATGGCCAAGAGGAAAGGAAAGGCTGTGGTTGAAGAAGTAGTGAATGACACACTCAAGAAGAAGGATGGTGTGTTTTTGCCACCACCTTATGAGCCCAAGCTACCCTTTCCGGGCAGATTCAAGAAGCAACTCCTAGAGAAGTACAAAGCTCTTTTTGAAAAGCAGATGAAGAATGTTGAGTTGACCATGCCTTTGATTGATGCTTTCTTGCTAGTTCCTCAGTATAGCAAGTTTCTCAAGGATACAATCAAGGAGAGAACCAAGGAAGTGCAAGGAATGGTTGTGGTTTCTTATGAGTGTAGTGCGATCATCCAAAGGGATATTGTTCCAAGGAAACTTGAAGATCCAGGCAGTTTTACTCTTCCATGTGCTATCGGCCCATATCGGTTTGAGGGTTGTTTATGTGATCTTAGAGCAAGCGCAAGTTTGATGCCCTTCTCAGTAGCCAAGAGGCTAGGTTTCTCTACCTACAAGGCGTGTAGAATCTCCTTGGTTCTAGCAGATAGATCGGTGAGATACCTAATTGGTCTCCTAGAAGATCTTCCGGTGAAAGTAGGAGGATTTGAAGTACCAACAGATTTCATTGTATTGGAGATGGATGAAGAGCCAAAGGATCCTCTAATCCTTGGGAAACCTTTTCTTGCCACAGCTGGTGCGATCATAGATGTCAGGAGAGGGAAGATAGACCTCAACCTTGGTAAAGACATAGTTCTCAAATTTGACATCAACAAGGTGATGAAGAAGCCAACCATACAAGGTCAAATGTTTTATATTGAGACTATGGATGAGCTAGCTGATGAACTCCTTGAGGAGTTGAACATGGATGATCCGTTAGAGGTTACCTTGACCAAGGAATGTGGGGAGTATGGGTATCTTCAAGAGGAGAGTTGGGCTTACATGAGAGCGCTTGATTCGCACAAGCCTGTGTTAGGAGAGGTTGAATTCATTGAGCTGGGATCAGATTCTTTGGATAAGGAGCTGGAGGTGTTTGCTGTAGACATGAGTGCTGATGGCGCCAAGGGAGTAGAGCCGTGCAAGGAGCAGCTTGTAGCTGATGACTGGAGCGAGCTTAAGGCTCCAAAGGTCGAGTTAAAGCCCCTTCCGCGGGGGCTTCGGTATGCATTTCTTGGCCCTAACTCTACCTATCCTGTCATTGTGAATGAGTTGCTGAATGATGATGAATTGATTGCTTTGACCACTGAGTTGAAAAAGTTTAGAAAAGCAATAGGATACTCACTCGATGATATAAAAGGACTGTCACCTAGCTTGTGTACTCATAGGATCCACCTTGAAAATGAATCCATGTCTTCTATTGAGCATCAAAGAAGATTGAATCCTAATCTTAAGGAGGTAGTCAAGAAAGAGATTCTTAAATTGCTTGATGCAGGGATAATCTACCCTATCTCGGACAGCACTTGGGTTTCTCCCGTGCACTGTGTTCCGAAGAAAGGGGGGATTACTGTGGTTAAAAATGACTATAATGAATTGATTCCTACTACAACTATCACTGGGCATAGGATGTGTATTGATTATAGAAAGCTAAATGCCGCATCTAGGAAGGATAATTTTCCATTACCATTCATTGATCAAATGCTAGAACGCCTTGCTAATCATCCTTTTTATTGCTTTCTTGATGGATACAGTGGATTCTTTCAGATCCCGATACATCCTAACGATCAGGAGAAAACGACATTCACTTGTCCTTATGGTACCTTTGCTTATCTAAGGATGCCATTTGGCTTGTGCAATGCACCTGCTACTTTTCAGCGGTGCATGATGTTCATTTTCTCAGATCTTATTGAGGATATCGTAGAAGTTTTCATGGATGATTTCTCTGTGTATGGTTCTTCTTTCTCCTCCTGTTTTCTGAATCTGTGCAGGGTCTTAAGGAGATGTGAAGAGACGAACCTCGTGCTCAATTGGGAGAAGTGCCACTTCATGGTAACAGAGGGGATTGTGTTGGGTCACAAGATCTCAGAGAATGGTATTGAAGTGGATAAGGCTAAGATAGAGGTGATGACAAGTCTTCAGCCACCAAACTCAGTGAAAGGAATCCGAAGCTTTTTGGGTCATGCGGGGTTTTACAGACGGTTTATTAAGGACTTCTCCAAGATCGCTAGACCACTTACACATCTGCTGTGTAAGGAGACAAATTTTGTGTTTGATGATGAGTGTTTGGCAGCGTTCCATATGATTAAGGAAGCCTTGATTAGTGCCCCGATAGTCCAAGCTCCCGACTGGGAGTTGCCTTTTGAGATCATGTGTGATGCAAGTGACTACGCAGTAGGAGCAGTCCTTGGACAGAGGAAAGACAAGAAACTCCATGTCATATACTATGCTAGTAGAACATTGGACGATGCTCAAGTGAGGTATGCAACAACTGAGAAAGAGCTTCTAGCTGTGGTGTTTGCCTTTGAGAAGTTCAGATCATACTTGGTTGGATCTAAAGTTGTGGTGTACACGGATCATGCTGCGTTGAGGTATCTACTTGCCAAGAAAGATGTGAAGGCAAGGCTTCTGAGGTGGATACTGCTGCTACAAGAATTTGATTTGGAGATCAAGGACAAGAAAGGCATTGAGAATGGAGTAGCAGATCACTTGTAAAGGCTAAGAATTGAGGATGGTGTTCCTCTAGATGACTCTTTCCCTGAGGAACAGCTAATGGCTTGCAAAGTTTTCAAAGATGCTCATGATACAAGAATGAGGATGGAGGAGGTCAATTCTATTGAAGACAAGGAACCGTGGAATGTTGATATAGTCAATTTCCTAGCTTTTGGGAAAGAACCACCAAGCCTCGATAGCTACCAAAGAAAAAAGTTCTTTAGAGATGTCAACAGGTACTATTGGGACGAGCCTTACCTCTACACTTTGTGCAAGGATCAACTATATAGGAGGTGCATAGCTGATGAAGAAGTGGGAGGCATTCTCCTACATTGCCATGGGTCAGATTATGGTGGCCACTTTGCTACCTTCAAGACTGTTCAAAAGGCTCTACAAGCTGGGTTTTGGTGGCCTACAATGTTCAAAGATGCCCAAGAGTTCATTACTAAGTGTGATCCTTGTCAAAGAAAGGAGAACATCAGTAGAAGGAACGAGATGCCTCAAAACCCCATCCTTGAAGTTGAAGTATTTGATGTGTGGGGCATTGGTTTCATGGGACCCTTCCCATCCTCTTACGGGAATAGCTACATCTTAGTAGTTGTGGATTATGTTTCCAAATGGGTTGAAGCAGTGGCAAGTCCAACGAATGACGCCAAGGTTGTGATAAAGCTATTCAAGAGCATCATCTTCCCAAGATTTTGAATCCCGAGGATTGTGATCAGTGATGGAGGCTCACACTTCATCAACAAGCTATTTGAGAGTCTCTTGAAGAAGTATGGAGTGAAGCATAAGGTTGCAACACCATATCATCCTCAGACAAGCGGGCAAGTTGAAGTGTCCAATAGGCAAATCAAGGCTATCCTAGAGAAGACTGTTGGAGCCTCAAGGAAAGATTGGGCAAGGAAACTTGATGACGCACTGTGGGCGTATAGGACTGCTTTCAAGACTCCATTGGGCACTACACCATTTACCATGCTGTATGGTAAGTCATGTCACTTACCGGTGGAGGTGGAGTACAAGTCCATGTGGGCTGTCAAGTTGCTGAACTTCGACATAAAAACTGCGACTGAGAGGAGATGATTCAGCTGAACGAACTTGATGAGATACGGCTTGAGGCTTTTGAGAGCTCAAAGATCTATAAGGAGAGGACCAAGCTTTTTCATGATAAGCTGATTCAGAAGAAGGAGTTCAGAGAAGGAGATCTTGTGTTGCTTTTTAACTCCCGGTTGAAACTCTTTCCCGGGAAGCTCAAGTCTAGATGGTCGGGACCGTTTAGAGTGAAGGAGGAGAGCCCATATGGAGCGGTGGTACTTTTGGGAAAATCTGATGAAGAGTTCAAGGTCAATGGCCAAAGGCTCAAGCATTACTCCGTCTCAGAAGCTATAGAGGAAGGGACTTCGATTCCACTCTCTAGCCCTCCCTCAGCTTGAGATCACGGTTTGCAAAGTCGAGCTTAACGACTTTAAACAAAAGCTCACTTGGGAGACATTCCCATGTTTATCCTTGTACATACGTCTTTTGCTTGTTATTTTTGATGTTTTGCTTTGAGTTTTATCAGGTTTTGGTTTAAGGATGAGGTTGTAGACCAGTTGGTGTTGAGCAAAGGCCGCGGGAATAAAGAAAAATGATGCAGGAGCCAATATCGGGTTCCGTATCAGCTGGCCAGGCCGATACGGTTCTGGTAAAAATAATCTGAGGCTCAATATCGGGCACCGTATCGGTTGGCCAGGCCGATACGGATTTCCCAGAAAGATCGATATCGGTCTCCGTATCGGTTGGCCAGGCCGATACGGGACGCAACAAATTAATCCGAGAGACAATATCGGTCTCCGTATCGGTTGGCCAGGCCGATACGGGATGCAGGAATTAAATCCAAGAGCCGATATCGGCTGGCGTATCGGTTGGCCAGGCCGATACGCACCTTCGCCCGAGTATGTTTTCTCGAACCTAAACCGTTTTCAACCCGGATTTTGACCCAAAATTGATTTAATGAACCGGTTTGAACCGATTTCCCCCTTGTTTTCTCCTCCAAATCGCGAT
The DNA here is from genome assembly GCA_030180135.1 of Orychophragmus violaceus. Taxonomy (NCBI): domain Eukaryota; kingdom Viridiplantae; phylum Streptophyta; class Magnoliopsida; order Brassicales; family Brassicaceae; genus Orychophragmus; species Orychophragmus violaceus. The sequence continues at coordinate 32,834,155 of CM058231.1, read as the reverse complement.
TTCATCTCTCCTTCTCTCCACTTTGGCGATTTTCTCAACAAAACTCTCTCAAGTTTCCAAACTCTCTTCCTCTCTCAATTCAACTCGGTTTTCTGTGATTCAAAGCTCTAAGTTCTCGATTTTGTTGGCTCTATCACTTGTTTTCACTCTCCATCGCCATCCTTCATCACAAACCAAGGTAATAATCTCAATTCTCTCAAGATTTTCGGATTGAAAAACCCGGAAATTTTGAACTCGAATTTTTTGGTTGTGGATGATTTACATTGCGTGAAACTGTCCCCAATATGTGTTTGAATGAATACCCATTGCCAATTTCGCCCTAGGAATGAATGAATTTGATCTTTGGTGAATTAGGGTTCTTGAGAAATTTGGAATCCGAAAATTTTTGGGGGTTTTCTAATTGGATGGTTTCTAATGATGCATTGGATTGTTAAAAGCTTAATTTTGTGATACTACTTGATTTGGATGAGATTTGGTTCACAAAAATTTTCAAAATGCATGTTGAGAGCTTTTGTTTGATAAGAATGTGAGTTGCTTGTGAATGTGATTAACTTGTTGGTACATTGTGCTTATGCTGAGCTAGGATTGAGTTTGGTTAAGATGCTTAGGCTCGTTTGCTCCATTGAAACTGAGAAAGTATGCAATTGTTAAGCTCCCACAATTGTTGATCATGGATGTCTCAAGCTATTATTCATTGTGCGGTTGGATTGTGCTTTGTGCTGATTCACTTTTTGAGTTGTCTTTTGTAGGACAATGACAAGGAAGCGCGCCAACCCGAAACCAAACCCAAAGGCACAAGAGCCGGTACAAGATGTGTGAACTTCATCAAAAGGAAAAGGGATAGCAGTTGAGGAAGAGGTACCAGAGGCCCCAGGGAAGGTGACTCAGTTTTCACAAAAGTACTCTGCCTATGAGATATACGACAAGCTGGAGGGGATACCATTTTGGCCAACACGATACCCTCACACCCCGACACTTACTGCACTTGGGCTACTGGATGACTACAACGAGATTGTAGAGAACATGGGCCTTAAGGAGTTCTTCAACATTGCCAGTGACTCCTACCAGAGCTCAGCATGCCAATTCCTATCATCCATGCAAGCAACAGCCAACATGAGAAGAGCAGCTTTGGCAGGGGAAGTGAGTAGAGGAAAGATTGATTTCCAAATGGGTAGGAAGAAGCTCAGCATGACGTATGAAGACATAGCTGCAGTTTTTTATTTTCCGGAGAATGGTGCTCAGCTGGGAACTTTTATCCCCATTGATAAGGGCGACCTCGAGGGTGTTTGGCAGATGATAGCTGATGGGCCCTTTAAGCTGGGGGCTATGAAGAATGCAAGGATCAGACACCCAGCCATTTGCTATGTGCACAAGGCATTAGCACATACTCTGTTTGCTAGGAAGGAGACAGGGCAGGTCACAGAGATGGAGATGAAGCTTCTCTACATTGGGTTGCAGCCTCTCCTGCTCACATATCCCAATAGTCAGCCAATACCACCAGTTGAGCGCCTTCCAAGCTACACTTCTATTTTGATAGAGCAGTTTGTTGTCCACCGAGATTGGGCAATGTCAGTGAGGGACTCTAGTCCGAAGTTCAGCATGGGTGGTTTGATCACGCCGTTGCTTGTGGAAAAGAAGGTAAAACTGGAAGGAAGTCTGGATGAGAAGACATTTGGGGCGCCAACACCAGTTTCATGGCTGGATGTTCCGCAACTTATCCGAACTCACTACCTCGCCTCCAAGCCGCCTCCAGAGCGCCATCTCTACCGGATGTGCTCGGGTACTTCCCATGAAGAAGGATATCTCCTCCCAAACCCCGACATTACAAGCTTTGCCAACAGAGCTCATATCAGATTTTTACCAGGGGAGGAGCATGTGTTTGGACCTCACGGGTCGCAGAGAGCGACTGCAGCAGAGCCTGATCCTTCCGATGCACCTGCTGGGGTGTATGGGCTGCACAGATACCTTATCGAGCCTCTAGATGATCCTATCGCGAACAAGACAGTCAGAGCGCTGAGGGACCAGAACCGGGACCTCCAGATGCAGAGCAAATGGCACGGGAGGAACATCAAGAAGATGGCTACCTGCTTGAAGAAAGTGACCAAGGTTCTTAAGATGATTGTGGGGAAGAAAGACAAGAGTAGCGCTACGGGACAGACCTCCACATCCCGAGAGGATCAGGCTTGTGTAGATGAGGAGATTCGGGCAGCGACTGAGGAGGTGATAGCTGAAGCCGATGTTCTGGTTGAGCAGAATGAATTTGAGCAGGGAAGGTACTCGGTTGCTAGACACGAGACCGGAGGATCTGCGCGCATGGCTCACGACTCCTATTATGAGGATCCTCACCGCCACTCCACTCGCGAGGACAGAAGGAGAAAGAGGAGAGCCATGAGGACACCGTCCTGCTCTTCCTCAAACCCGACTTACGCCATGGGAGACTCATCACCTCCATACCTCCACTTCTAGCCAGGTTACACTCCACCTTTGTACATAGTTTTCTTCTTTCTTTCGTTTGCTTTTTGTTTGTTTTCGGTCTTTCCTCCTTGCCTAGATCACACAAGGGACCGTGTAATTTAAGTTTGGGGGAGAGACCAGTTGCTAATTTGGTTTGTTTTGTTTCTTATTTTCGTTTTTATCACTTGAGTCTCATGCATTCATCTAAGGCATAGAAAATCCAAAAAAAAATTGAAAAATTTCAAAAAAAATTTCAAAAAGAAAAGCATGTAGTTGCAATAGCATAATAGGATTGAGTCTAGTTGCATCATATAGGACGCATGCATAGGGAGCAATGATTGAATTTCCTTGTAAGATTGATTGAGTGATGACTTGTTCTTTATGCTAGTTGTTTGAGCTAGTTGATTGTCATAAGATTGTAATTCAAGAAAGGCTAGAAAATTAAGACGAACCATGCTCGGATTGCTTGCTTTGAAACTTGGTTTGAAACTGAAATAGGCTTTGAATTGACGCTAGCTCTACCTAAGTGAGAACTTTAATGATGACATCTAATTATCTTACTCTTGCTTTGTGTACTAAACTCATGGATACTCTGAAAATATTTGAGCATTCTTATCCTTTCCACCCCTCTCAACTTGCTCAAATAGATTTACATACCTTTCACCACCCTTCTTTCAAGCCACAAACACTATCTTGAGTGGTAGGCCTATTTGGAATGAGCTAGGTAAAAAGTGTTGAGTATGAGGCGACTAGGAGAAATTTCCATATAGATGCGAGCTCAACATCTTTGGCTTTGCAATAGGCTAGGATCAAAGTTTGGGGGAAGAGTTGGGAAAGGAGAGAGAGAGAGTAAAGAAAAGGAAGAATGAAAGGGATTTTGGTTGGGATCTTATGTTTGTTGGCCAAATGTTTTAAAAGAAGAAAAGCTCTCATGTGTTTAAAGAAAAGAAAAGTGTCTCATATTTTGAATTGAAAAGAAGCCAAAGGCTCACCTTAAAGAAAGAAAAGAGAACATTGCTAAAGAAAGATTTGAGCTTAGTTAAAAAGAAAAGATTTGCCACTGTTTTGAAAAGTCTTTATTGATCCTTGGGGAGTTTGATTGGAAAGTGTATGATTGAGAAAAGGGGATGAGGCAACAATAGCCTTGATCAAGGGTAGTATCCATTTAGGTGGGCTAGCTTAGGAGAAGAAGTAATTGGGGCATGGGTAGATGGAAATCAACCTAGTATGCACCAATTGCCTCTAACTCTTAGCATTTCACCATAGCTCATTCTCTTCTTTATGAGAGAACCTTCATGCTTTTGGAATAAACCCCTCTTTTGATTGAGATCACTTTAATCTCAAAAACCTTGTCCCTTTGCCAAATGAGTTTGGTCACCTTGTATTGAGTAAGATCCACTTGAAAACCTAATGAATGTTAAAGAGCTAGTTGATAGGAATGCTTGTCTAGGTTGAGAATTGAGCTAAGAGTTTTGTCTTGATGAGCATGGCTAAATTTTTGGAGTAAGCCTAACTTGGTTGCATCTTAGTGACGTTGACTCGAATTGGAACTTGTTGATCTCAGTTTTGTTTTTGGATATGAGCTCCCGCTTTCAAACCTTTTCCCCAACTTGTTGTGATAGTCTTATGCTTGCTTGTGGACAAGCAAGATTCAAGTTTGGGGGAATTGATATTCATACATTTTCATGCATTTAGGCTTGTATATAGTTCTTGTTCCGACTTCTTTTCTCCATCATTCATACCTTTTTGTCGAGTCTTTGTCGCATCTAGAGTGTAGTGTTGTTTAGGACTAGGAGTAGGCATTCTAGGCTTGCATTTGGAGTGTTTCTTGTGTTTTGCAGGTGAATGGAGGTGTCTAGGAGCATTGGTGAGCTTGGAAGTGGAGTCTTGAGCTCAAAGGACCAAGAAGGAGGCAGCAGGCGTGCATATCGGCCGGGATATCGGCTGGATGAGCCGATACATTTGTTCGGGCAAAAATCCGAGAGTCCATATCGGGTTCAATATCGGTTGGCTCAACCGATATGAACTCTCAGATTAAATTCGTTGGAAGAATATCGGTTGGCGTATCGGGTCAGCCAAACGATACGTTTTGTGCCAAGAGAAATCCGAGACTCGATATCGGCCTGCGTATCGGCTGGCCAGGCCGATACGCTTCGACGCAGATTAATCCGAGACAGGATATCGACCTGCGTATCGGCTGGCCGGGCTGATACGCGTCCCAGAAGATGTTCCGGATCCGGGTCAACACCCGGTTTGTTCCGGGTTGACCCGGCTCGCACCCTATAGACTATTTAAGCCAAAAACCTATTTCTTTTTGTTCTCTAAGCTGTTTTTGATGTTCTAAACTCTTTTGTAAGAACAAATTGGATTCCTTTGAATTAATCTAGTATTTTCTCTTGTTATTCCATCAACAAATCTCTCAATCCCTCACCAATCTCCATGATCAACTCTATTCCTATGAGTTTTGTTGATCTAGTTATGATTAGTGAGTAGTTCTCCATAGGATTATGGGTTAGGTAGGATTTGGTTAATTAGGGGTGATCAATAGATTTCTAGTGGTTAATTGTTTAAAATCTCATCTAGCAAAGTGTGCTTAATGCCTAATTAATCTTGATCACATTGATTAGGATGTTTAGAATTTCTTGTTCACAACATGTTCGATGAAATTCCAATATCTAGCTTTGTTAGGACTTTCACATTCTAGCACATGAAAATGTATGTCTAGAGTGATTGTTTGCTGATAGGAACCTGTTTGAATGCTCGTTTGATTTTGATTCACAAATGATGATTTGTTCTTGAATTAAGATTAAGTGAAGAATTGGTATTAAGAGATTAAACTGATTTACTTGGTGTGTTCCTTGCTAGGAGATTAGCTTTTAGAAGTTTAAATTAGGATTCCTTGATCATCCCGAGTCACCTATCTGTTGACCTTAACCCTTGGGCCTTATTCTTATTATTGATTGAATCGTTTGTTTATTTGCTTTTGTTTACTTCGGTTTGAGTTGCTTTCGTTAGGATTGTTAGAAACTAAAACCAAATTGTTTGATTTGACTCTGAAGGTTTAGTGTTTGCTTATTGGTTTTATCCGTCCCAAAAAGGTTCGATACCTCAAAGCTACATCGATAAGCTTGAGGAATTGGTACCTCAAAGGATTGCAAAATCCTAGTTACCAGCCTTGCCTTTGTCCTGAACTGAAACGAATGGCTTAGGCTCCACTTTTGGTGCTGTGGTTTGTTTAACTTCACGTGGATAACTCGGTTTATTTGCAGCAGTTCCTGTTCTATAGCTAGGCCTCGTAGTTCTCCTTTTAAGCTGCTGCTCAATCAAGACAGCTTTATGGAGCATCTCTTCTAGTTCCACATAGTGCTGCATCTCCAATTTATCTTGAATTTCTCTGTTTAGTCCTCCCAAGAACCTTGACATAGTTGCGTCTGCATCTTCTGAAACATTAGCCCTGATCAGAAGAGTCTCCAACTCTTGATAGTACTCTACCACACTACGGTTGCCTTGAGTAAGTCTTCTGAGCCTTTGATGCAATTCTCTGTGATAATGACTTGGAACAAACCTCTTCCTCATTATAGTCTTCATTTCATGCCATGATGTAACAGGATACTCTCCATTCCTCCTCCTAGAGATAACAAGCTGATCCCACCAACTGAGAGCATAGTCATAGAATTCTGTTGCAACAACTTTCACACGGTTGACCTCAGTATAGTGTTGACATTCAAACACCAGCTCCATCTTCTTTTCACACTCTAGGTAAGCATCTGGATCACTCTTTCCATGGAATGGTGGAATTTTAAGCTTAAGTCCTCTAAAGTTGTGTTGTGGTGGAGCTCTATCATGTCTACCACGTCTGCTTCTCCTTTCACTCCTATGAGAAGAACCACCACTCTGTCCATAATAAGCATTTGTAGCTTCATCTCTAGCTGATCCTTGTGGCTCACGGTTTCTTCTTCCAGCTCCTCCTGGTTCTCCTCTATGTTGTGAACCATTGTGTTCTGAAATAGGATGTTATAGCTCTTGACGCAAGGCATCAATTCTGGTTTCTAACAGCCTTTCCATTGTAGCTGCAAAAGCTTGTACCAACAGCTTGTGGTCTGGATTGTTGCTGGTCTCTTCTCCATGGTATGACATTGTTACTGCAATGAATAAACAAAACAGAACCAGTAACAAGTTCTAAACAGAAATGAAAGCCTTCTAAATGCAGAAGAGATTAAAACAAATAAACACAATCAAATTATCAATCTGATATGCAATTTTCTGAACAGAATATGAAGGGTTAATTTCAGAATGTAAAATTTGATGCAAACAGCCTTAAACATGCAAAATAAGCCACGAAATTGATACTACAATGATAGAAAACACTTATCAAGCATCAAATCCTAGCAGGTTTAATGCAAATCAGTTCTGAAGATGAAAGGTCAATTTTTCGAAATGATGAACTGATGCAGAAATCACATAAACGAAAATGGATGTTTTGAATGATCTAAACAATGATTTAACACCCTAACAACACACAATCAATCAAAACAGGATGTAAATCTCGGACAGAAGGTGAATAGACAAAGAAGGTGAAGGATCAGAAACTACAAAAGTCTCAAATGTTGCTCTGATACCACATGATACGATCCTAGAAGGGAAAAAGAGTGCAAATGGATCATGTACCCATTCATTGATCTCTTTGGAATTTTACCAAAACCATAGAGGTTTGATAAACTTCTCCAACCGAGTCCAAGGCAATGGCTCTCTTCAAATGTGATAAAGTAATCCTCCAATAGCTTCTTTGAGCTTCTTAGCTTTAAACCGGGTCATTGGTCCTTCTGGTACAAGCAATGCATCTTCAGCTCCAAGTTCCTCAGCTACAAGCTCATCCTCTGGTTCATGCTCAGGTTCAAGCTCAGCTTCAAGCTCCTTATCCATGATGCTATCCAATATCGCATCAGCGACGGAGCCAAAGATTGAGTCACCCAGCCCAGCTCAAATATAATTTCGACCTGAAACCAACTCGAGCTTCTTCCGGGATCTCATATATTTCCAACAAGAGCAATATCAGAGGAAATTTCCAACGGATCAAAAAGATATGTCTCATTTTCCTAACTGGGCCAACTTTGTCAATTACTTGAAGATTGCTAGGCCCACTTGGATTAGAAGCTTGCAGACTTATGTTTGGCATCCAAGAAACTTTGCTAGGTCCCAGAGATGCTACATTTCGTGGCCCAAAAAAATCAGATACGACCAAGCACTTCAAGGGACAAATTATTTGGTCAAAGTAATCTAAGAGTCATTCCACATTAATTTTAATGTTTAGTCTTTGGCCATGTCTTTCTACTTTTTATTTTCCTAGTTTCAACGTAGTTTCTTTGACCATTCCATGCAAGAAATCATATATAAGTATTGTAGGATTTCGAAATAAATAATAAAAACCCTTTTTGATTTTATTTGATCTTTTTGCTTTTGAGAGCAATCTCATTTTGTTCCTTGTGAACATTCTGAAGTGTGTTGAGTCATATCCACTCTTCAAACCCTCCTAAACTGGACATGTGCGTCATATAAGGCAGTAGAAGAGGTTGGAATATCAAGGGCCTTCCGCATCGGTTGTGCAACCTATCGATCCACATCTCCTTAATCCGAGATCCTTTTCTGACCACACTAAGGGTGCCGAGTCCTTGGGAAGTTCACATCAAGTGATATCAGTGCACACTCTAATTCAGGTTATAATGTTTGGTCTTTTGAAATAACCTAGCCAGAAGAAGACCCAACAAGCAGAAGAAAAGACCTGGCCAAGGAGAAGCATTTGACATTCTAAAACAGCCAGAAATGAACCATAAGTTGATTGCTACAACCATGCTGAGAAGAAGAGATCTAAATGAGTTGCAGAGGATGATAATTGGTTGAGGATACAAAAGCGTTTTGATGACTTGGAGGACAAGGTGCTGGAGGCAATTATGGATGTGATGAAAATCCCCAAGAAGAAATCAATCAAGCGACAAACTCTGGATGCTCGAGTTGGCAAAATCTTACCCATAATCCAAGAGAGAAATGGAGAACCATATTTGAGGACAAATATTTTTCAAGAGGGAGGGGTTGATGTGACCTTGACCGACTAACCTTATGAATTAAGGAACCGGATCAAAGAAATCATGAAGCCAAAGAAGAAACCGCCTGATTTCAGCTTCAAATATTGAGATCTTTCTATTCAGCCAACCACCATTTGGAATACATTCTCACCTCATCTAAAGCACACCTCGAAGTTGAATCAACTTAATCAGAGTTTTGGAGAAGAAGTTATGCAACTTTCAACTCAGGCAGTTTTAAGCTTACGCGATTTGGACATGCAAGGGTTCAAAGGAGGTTTAAAAACAAACCAGATGGATTTAACATGTGAACCAAATTTTCCTGAAAGCGTGATTATCATAGAAAATTTGAGAATTGGAGTCACCACAAAACCGGTTAAAATGAAAAATAAATGAATTTTACAAACATATGGTTTTTCTTGAGGCTGTATTGCACGACGGAGCCAAAGATTGAGTCACCCAGTCCATCTCAAATATAATTTCGACCTGAAACCAACTCGAGCTTCTTCCGGGATCTCATAGATTTCCAAGAAGAGCAATATCAGAGGAAATTTCCAACGGATCAAAAAGATATGTCTCATTTTCCTAACTGGGTCAACTTGGTCCATTACTTGAAGATTGCTAGGCCCACTTGGATTAGAAGCTTGCAGACTTATGTTTGGCATCCAAGAAACTTTGCTAGGTCCCAGAGGAGCTACATTTCGTGGCCCAAAAAAATCAGATACGACCAAGCACTTCAAGGGACAAATTATTTGGTCAAAGTAATCTAAGAGTCATTCCACATTAATTTTAATGTTTAGTCTTTGGCCATGTCTTTCTACTTTTTATTTTCCTAGTTTCAACGTAGTTTCTTTGACCCTTCCATGCAAGAAATCATATATAAGTATTGTAGGATTTCGAAATAAATAATAAAAACCCTTTTTGATTTTATTTGATCTTTTTGCTTTTGAGAGCAATCTCATTTTGTTCCTTGTGAACATTCTGAAGTGTGTTGAGTCATATCCACTCTTCAAACCCTCCTAAACTGGACATGTGCGTCATATAAGGCAGTAGAAGAGGTTGGAATATCAAGGGCCTTCCGCATCGGTTGTGCAAACTATCGATCCACATCTCCTTAATCCGAGATCCTTTTCTGACCACACTAAGGGTGCCGAGTCCTTGGGAAGTTCCCATCAAGTGATATCAGTGCACACTCTAATTCAGGTTATAATGTTTGGTCTTTTGAAGTAACCTAGCCAGAAGAAGACCCAACAAGCAGAAGAAAAGACCTGGCCAAGGAGAAGCATTTGACATTCTAAAACAGCCAGAAATGAACCAGAAGTTGATTGCTACAACCATGCTGAGAAGAAGAGATCTAAATGAGTTGCAGAGGATGAGAATTGGTTGAGGATACAAAAGCGTTTTGATGACTTGGAGGACAAGGTGCTGGAGGCAATTATGGATGTGATGAAAATCCCCAAGAAGAAATCAATCAAGCGCCAATCTCTGGATGCTCCAGTTGGCAAAATCTTACCCATAATCCAAGAGAGAAATGGAGAACCATATTTGAGGACAAATCTTTTTCAAGAGGGAGGGGTTGATGTGACCTTGACCAACTAACCTTATGAATTAAGGAACCGGATCAAAGAAATCATGAAGCCAAAGAAGAAACCGCCTGATTTCAGATTCAAATATTGAGATCTTTCTATTCAGCCAACCACCATTTGGAATACATTCTCACCTCATCTAAAGCACACGTCGAAGTTGAATCAACTTAATCAGAGTTTTGGAGAAGAAGTTATGCAACTTTCAACTCAGGCAGTTTTAAGCTTACGCGATTTGGACATGCAAGGGTTCAAAGGAGGTTTGAAAACAAACCAGATGGATTTAACATGTGAACCAAATTTTCCTGAAAGCGTGATTATCATAGAAAATTTGAGAATTGGAGTCGCCACAAAACCGGTTAAAATGAAAAAAAATGAATTTTACAAACATATGGTTTTTCTTGAGGCTGTATTGCACGACGGAGCCAAAGATTGAGTCACCCAGCCCATCTCAAACATAATTTCGACCTGAAACCAACTCGAGCTTCTTCCGGGATCTCATAGATTTCCAACAAGAGCAATATCAGAGGAAATTTCCAACGGATCAAAAAGATATGTCTCATTTTCCTAACTGGGTCAACTTGGTCCATTACTTGAAGATTGCTAGGCCCACTTGGATTAGAAGCTTGCAGACTTATGTTTGGCATCCAAGAAACTTTGCTAGGTCCCAGAGGAGCTACATTTCGTGGCCCAAAAAAATCAGATACGACCAAGCACTTCAAGGGACAAATTATTTGGTCAAAGTAGTCTAAGAGTCATTCCACATTAATTTTAATGTTTAGTCTTTGGCCATGTCTTTCTACTTTTTATTTTCCTAGTTTCAACATAGTTTCTTTGACCATTCCATGCCAGAAATCATATATAAGTATTGTAGGATTTCGAAATAAATAATAAAAACCCTTTTTGATTTTATTTGATCTTTGTGCTTTTGAGAGCAATCTCATTTTGTTCCTTGTGAACATTCTGAAGTGTGTTAAGTCATATCCACTCTTCAAACCCTCCTAAACTGGACATGTGCGTCATATAAGGCAGTAGAAGAGGTTGGAATATCAAGGGCCTTCCGCATCGGTTGTGCAACCTATCGATCCACATCACCTTAATCCGAGATCCTTTTCTGACCACACTAAGGGTGCCGAGTCCTTGGGAAGTTCACATCAAGTGATATCAGTGCACACTCTAATTCAGGTTATAATGTTTGGTCTTTTGAAGTAACCTAGCCAGAAGAAGACCCAACAAGCAGAAGAAAAGACCTGGCCAAGGAGAAGCATTTGACATTCTAAAACAGCCAGAAATGAACCAGAAGTTGATTGCTACAACCATGCTGAGAAGAAGAGATCTAAATGAGTTGCAGAGGATGAGAATTGGTTGAGGATACAAAAGCGTTTTGATGACTTGGAGGACAAGGTGCTGGAGGCAATTATGGATGTGATGAAAATCCCCAAGAAGAAATCAATCAAGCGCCAATCTCTGGATGCTCGAGTTGGCAAAATCTTACCCGTAATCCAATAGAGAAATGGAGAACCATATTTGAGGACAAATCTTTTTCAAGAGGAAGGGTTGATGTGACCTTGACCGACTAACCTTATGAATTAAGGAACCGGATCAAAGAAATCATGAAGCCAAAGAAGAGACCGCCTGATTTCAGCTTCAAATATTGAGATCTTTCTATTCAGCCAACCACCATTTGGAATACATTCTCACCTCATCTAAAGCACACCTCGAAGTTGAATCAACTTAATCAGAGTTTTGGAGAAGAAGTTATGCAACTTTCAACCCAGGCAGTTGTAAGCTTACGCGATTTGGACATGCAAGGGTTCAAAGGAGGTTTAAAAACAAACCAGATGGATTTAACATGTGAACCAAATTTTCCTGGAAGCGTGATTATCATAGAAAATTTGAGAATTGGAGTCACCTCAAAACCGGTTAAAATGAAAAATAAATGAATTTTACAAACATATGGTTTTTCTTGAGGCTGTATTGCACGACGGAGCCAAAGATTGAGTCACCCAGCCCATCTCAAACATAATTTCGACCTGAAACCAACTCGAGCTTCTTCCGGGATCTCATAGATTTCCAACAAGAGCAATATCAGAGGAAATTTCCAACGGATCAAAAAGATATGTCTCATTTTCCTAACTGGGTCAACTTGGTCCATTACTTGAAGATTGCTAGGCCCACTTGGATTAGAAGCTTGCAGACTTATGTTTGGCATCCAAGAAACTTTGCTAGGTCCCAGAGGAGCTACATTTCGTGGCCCAAAAAAATCAGATACGACCAAGCACTTCAAGGGACAAATTATTTGGTCAAAGTAGTCTAAGAGTCATTCCACATTAATTTTAATGTTTAGTCTTTGGCCATGTCTTTCTACTTTTTATTTTCCTAGTTTCAACATAGTTTCTTTGACCATTCCATGCCAGAAATCATATATAAGTATTGTAGGATTTCGAAATAAATAATAAAAACCCTTTTTGATTTTATTTGATCTTTGTGCTTTTGAGAGCAATCTCATTTTGTTCCTTGTGAACATTCTGAAGTGTGTTAAGTCATATCCACTCTTCAAACCCTCCTAACTGGACATGTGCGTCATATAAGGCAGTAGAAGAGGTTGGAATATCAAGGGCCTTCCGCATCGGTTGTGCAACCTATCGATCCACATCACCTTAATCCAAGATCCTTTTCTGACCACACTAAGGGTGCCGAGTCCTTGGGAAGTTCACATCAAGTGATATCAGTGCACACTCTAATTCAGGTTATAATGTTTGGTCTTTTGAAGTAACCTAGCCAGAAGAAGACCCAACAAGCAGAAGAAAAGACCTGGCCAAGGAGAAGCATTTGACATTCTAAAACAGCTAGAAATGAACCAGAAGTTGATTGCTACAACCATGCTGAGAAGAAGAGATCTAAATGAGTTGCAGAGGATGAGAATTGGTTGAGGATACAAAAGCGTTTTAATGACTTGGAGGACAAGGTGCTGGAGGCAATTATGGATGTGATGAAAATCCCCAAGAAGAAATCAATCAAGCGCCAATCTCTGGATGCTCGAGTTGGCAAAATCTTACCCGTAATCCAATAGAGAAATGGAGAACCATATTTGAGGACAAATCTTTTTCAAGAGGGAGGGGTTGATGTGACCTTGACCGACTAACCTTATGAATTAAGGAACCGGATCAAAGAAATCATGAAGCCAAAGAAGAGACCGCCTGATTTCAGCTTCAAAAATTGAGATCTTTCTATTCAGCCAACCACCATTTGGAATACATTCTCACCTCATCTAAAGCACACCTCGAAGTTGAATCAACTTAATCAGAGTTTTGGAGAAGAAGTTATGCAACTTTCAACCCAGGCAGTTGTAAGCTTACGCGATTTGGACATGCAAGGGTTCAAAGGAGGTTTAAAAACAAACCAGATGGATTTAACATGTGAACCAAATTTTCCTGGAAGCGTGATTATCATAGAAAATTTGAGAATTGGAGTCACCTCAAAACCGGTTAAAATGAAAAATAAATGAATTTTACAAACATATGGTTTTTCTTGAGGCTGTATTGCACGACGGAGCCAAAGATTGAGTCACCCAGCCCATCTCAAACATAATTTCGACCTGAAACCAACTCGAGCTTCTTCCGGGATCTCATAGATTTCCAACAAGAGCAATATCAGAGGAAATTTCCAACGGATCAAAAAGATATGTCTCATTTTCCTAACTGGGTCAACTTGGTCCAGTACTTGAAGATTGCTAGGCCCACTTGGATTAGAAGCTTGCAGACTTATGTTTGGCATCCAAGAAACTTTTCTAGGTCCCAGAGGAGCTACATTTCGTGGCCCAAAAAAATCAGATACGACCAAGCACTTCAAGGGACAAATTATTTGATCAAAGTAGTCTAAGAGTCATTCCACATTAATTTTAATGTTTAGTCTTTGGCCATGTCTTTCTACTTTTTATTTTCCTAGTTTCAACGTAGTTTCTTTGACCATTCCATGCAAGAAATCATATATAAGTATTGTAGGATTTCGAAATAAATAATAAAAACCCTTTTTGATTTTATTTGATCTTTGTGCTTTTGAGAGCAATCTCATTTTGTTCCTTGTGAACATTCTGAAGTGTGTTAAGTCATATCCACTCTTCAAAGCCTCCTAAACTGGACATGTGCGTCATATAAGGCAGTAGAAGAGGTTGGAATATCAAGGGCCTTCCGCATCGGTTGTGCAACCTATCGATCCACATCACCTTAATCCGAGATCCTTTTCTGACCACACTAAGGGTGCCGAGTCCTTGGGAAGTTCACATCAAGTGATATCAGTGCACACTCTAATTCAGGTTATAATGTTTGGTCTTTTGAAGTAACCTAGCCAGAAGAAGACCCAACAAGCAGAAGAAAAGACCTGGCCAAGGAGAAGCATTTGACATTCTAAAACAGCCAGAAATGAACCAGAAGTTGATTGCTACAACCATGCTGAGATGAAGAGATCTAAATGAGTTGCAGAGGATGAGAATTGGTTGAGGATACAAAAGCGTTTTGATGACTTGGAGGACAAGGTGCTGGAGGCAATTATGGATGTGATGAAAATCCCCAAGAAGAAATCAATCAAGCGCCAATCTCTGGATGCTCGAGTTGGCAAAATCTTACCCGTAATCCAATAGAGAAATGGAGAACCATATTTGAGGACAAATCTTTTTCAAGAGGGAGGGGTTGATGTGACCTTGACCGACTAACCTTATGAATTAAGGAACCGGATCAAAGAAATCATGAAGCCAAAGAAGAAACCGCCTGATTTCAGCTTCAAATATTGAGATCTTTCTATTCAGCCAACCACCATTTGGAATACATTCTCACCTCATCTAAAGCACACCTCGAAGTTGAATCAACTTAATCAGAGTTTTGGAGAACAAGT
This sequence comes from Orychophragmus violaceus, assembly GCA_030180135.1. NCBI lineage: Eukaryota > Viridiplantae > Streptophyta > Magnoliopsida > Brassicales > Brassicaceae > Orychophragmus > Orychophragmus violaceus. Next base: position 32,819,151 of record CM058231.1, on the reverse strand, counting down.
TATGCAACTTTCAACCCAGGCAGTTTTAAGCTTACGCGATTTGGACATGCAAGGGTTCAAAGGAGGTTTAAAAACAAACCAGATGGATTTAACATGTGAACCAAATTTTCCTGGAAGCGTGATTATCATAGAAAATTTGAGAATTGGAGTCACCTCAAAACCGGTTAAAATGAAAAATAAATGAATTTTACAAACATATGGTTTTTCTTGAGGCTGTATTGCACGACGGAGCCAAAGATTGAGTCACCCAGCCCATCTCAAACATAATTTCGACCTGAAACCAACTCGAGCTTCTTCCGGGATCTCATAGATTTCCAACAAGAGCAATATCAGAGGAAATTTCCAACGGATCAAAAAGATATGTCTCATTTTCCAAACTGGGTCAACTTGGTCCATTACTTGAAGATTGCTAGGCCCACTTGTATTAGAAGCTTGCAGACTTATGTTTGGCATCCAAGAAACTTTGCTAGGTCCCAGAGGAACTACATTTCGTGGCCCAAAAAAATCAGATGCGACCAAGCACTTCAAGGGACAAATTATTTGGTCAAAGTAGTCTAAGAGTCATTCCACATTAATTTTAATGTTTAGTCTTTGGCCATGTCTTTCTACTTTTTATTTTCCTAGTTTCAACGTAGTTTCTTTGATCATTCCATGCAAGAAATCATATATAAGTATTGTAGGATTTCGAAATAAATAATAAAAACCCCTTTTTGATTTTATTTGATCTTTGTGCTTTTGAGAGCAATCTCATTTTGTTCCTTGTGAACATTCTGAAGTGTGTTAAGTCATATCCACTCTTCAAACCCTCCTAACTGGACATGTGCGTCATATAAGGCAGTAGAAGAGATTGGAATATCAAGGGCCTTCCGCATCGGTTGTGCAACCTATCGATCCACATCACCTTAATCCGAGATCCTTTTCTGACCACACTAAGGGTGCCGAGTCCTTGGGAAGTTCACATCAAGTGATATCAGTGCACACTCTAATTCAGGTTATAATGTTTGGTCTTTTGAAGTAACCTAGCCAGAAGAAGACCCAACAAGCAGAAGAAAAGACCTGGCCAAGGAGAAGCATTTGACATTCTAAAACAGCCAGAAATGAACCAGAAGTTGATTGCTACAACCATGCTGAGAAGAAGAGATCTAAATGAGTTGCAGAAGATGAGAATTGGTTGAGGATACAAAAGCGTTTTGATGACTTGGAGGACAAGGTGCTGGAGGCAATTATGAATGTGATGAAAATCCCCAAGAAGAAATCAATCAAGCGCCAATCTCTGGATGCTCGAGTTGGCAAAATCTTACCCGTAATCCAATAGAGAAATGGAGAACCATATTTGAGGACAAATCTTTTTCAAGAGGGAGGGGTTGATGTGACCTTGACCGACTAACCTTATGAATTAAGGAACTGGATCAAAGAAATCATGAAGCCAAAGAAGAGACCGCCTGATTTCAGCTTCAAATATTGAGATATTTCTATTCAGCCAACCACCATTTGGAATACATTCTCACCACATCTAAAGCACACCTCGAAGTTGAATCAACTTAATCAGAGTTTTGGAGAAGAAGTTATGCAACTTTCAACCCAGGCAGTTTTAAGCTTACGCGATTTGGACATGCAAGGGTTCAAAGGAGGTTTAAAAACAAACCAGATGGATTTAACATGTGAACCAAATTTTCCTGGAAGCGTGATTATCATAGAAAATTTGAGAATTGGAGTCACCTCAAAACCGGTTAAAATGAAAAATAAATGAATTTTACAAACATATGGTTTTTCTTGAGGCTGTATTGCACGACGGAGCCAAAGATTGAGTCACCCAGCCCATCTCAAACATAATTTCGACCTGAAACCAACTCGAGCTTCTTCCGGGATCTCATAGATTTCCAACAAGAGCAATATCAGAGGAAATTTCCAACGGATCAAAAAGATATGTCTCATTTTCCTAACTGGGTCAACTTGGTCCATTACTTGAAGATTGCTAGGCCCACGTGGATTAGAAGCTTGCAGACTTATGTTTGGCATCCAAGAAACTTTTCTAGGTCCCAGAGGAGCTACATTTCGTGGCCCAAAAAAATCAGATACGACCAAGCACTTCAAGGGACAAATTATTTGGTCAAAGTAGTCTAAGAGTCATTCCACATTAATTTTAATGTTTAGTCTTTGGCCATGTCTTTCTACTTTTTATTTTCCTAGTTTCAACGTAGTTTCTTTGACCATTCCATGCAAGAAATCATATATAAGTATTGTAGGATTTCGAAATAAATAATAAAAACCCTTTTTGATTTTATTTGATCTTTGTGCTTTTGAGAGCAATCTAATTTTGTTCCTTGTGAACATTCTGAAGTGTGTTAAGTCATATCCACTCTTCAAACCCTCCTAAACTGGACATGTGCGTCATATAAGGCAGTAGAAGAGGTTGGAATATCAAGGGCCTTCCGCATCGGTTGTGCAACCTATCGATCCACATCACCTTAATCCGAGATCCTTTTCTGACCACACTAAGGGTGCCGAGTCCTTGGGAAGTTCACATCAAGTGATATCAGTGCACACTCTAATTCAGGTTATAATGTTTGGTCTTTTGAAGTAACCTAGCCAGAAGAAGACCCAACAAGCAGAAGAAAAGACCTGGCCAAGGAGAAGCATTTGACATTCTAAAACAGCCAGAAATGAACCAGAAGTTGATTGCTACAACCATGCTGAGAAGAAGAGATCTAAATGAGTTGCAGAGGATGAGAATTGGTTGAGGATACAAAAGCGTTTTGATGACTTGGAGGACAAGGTGCTGGAGGCAATTATGGATGTGATGAAAATCCCCAAGAAGAAATCAATCAAGCGCCAATCTCTGGATGCTCGAGTTGGCAAAATCTTACCCATAATCCAAGAGAGAAATGGAGAACCATATTTGAGGACAAATCTTTTTCAAGAGGGAGGGGTTGATGTGACCTTGACCGACTAACCTTATGAATTAAGGAACCAGATCAAAGAAATCATGAAGCCAAAGAAGAAACCGCCTGATTTCAGCTTCAAATATTGAGATCTTTCTATTCAGCCAACCACCATTTGGAATACATTCTCACCTCATCTAAAGCACACCTCGAAGTTGAATCAACTTAATCAGAGTTTTGGAGAAGAAGTTATGCAACTTTCAACTCAGGCAGTTTTAAGCTTACGCGATTTGGACATGCAAGGGTTCAAAGGAGGTTTAAAAACAAACCAGATGGATTTAACATGTGAACCAAATTTTCCTGGAAGCGTGATTATCATAGAAAATTTGAGAATTGGAGTCACCTCAAAACCGGTTAAAATGAAAAATAAATGAATTTTACAAACATATGGTTTTTCTTGAGGCTGTATTGCACGACGGAGCCAAAGATTGAGTCACCCAGCCCATCTCAAACATAATTTCGACCTGAAACCAACTCGAGCTTCTTCCGGGATCTCATAGATTTCCAACAAGAGCAATATCAGAGGAAATTTCCAACGGATCAAAAAGATATGTCTCATTTTCCTAACTGGGTCAACTTGGTCCATTACTTGAAGATTGCTAGGCCCACTTGGATTAGAAGCTTGCAGACTTATGTTTGGCATCCAAGAAACTTTTGCTAGGTCCCAGAGGAGCTACATTTCGTGGCCCAAAAAAATCAGATACGACCAAGCACTTCAAGGGACAAATTATTTGGTCAAAGTAGTCTAAGAGTCATTCCACATTAATTTTAATGTTTAGTCTTTGGCCATGTCTTTCTACTTTTTATTTTCCTAGTTTCAACGTAGTTTCTTTGACCATTCCATGCAAGAAATCATATATAAGTATTGTAGGATTTCGAAATAAATAATAAAAACCCTTTTTGATTTTATTTGATCTTTGTGCTTTTGAGAGCAATCTAATTTTGTTCCTTGTGAACATTCTGAAGTGTGTTAAGTCATATCCACTCTTCAAACCCTCCTAAACTGGACATGTGCGTCATATAAGGCAGTAGAAGAGGTTGGAATATCAAGGGCCTTCCGCATCGGTTGTGCAACCTATCGATCCACATCACCTTAATCCGAGATCCTTTTCTGACCACACTAAGGGTGCCGAGTCCTTGGGAAGTTCACATCAAGTGATATCAGTGCACACTCTAATTCAGGTTATAATGTTTGGTCTTTTGAAGTAACCTAGCCAGAAGAAGACCCAACAAGCAGAAGAAAAGACCTGGCCAAGGAGAAGCATTTGACATTCTAAAACAGCCAGAAATGAACCAGAAGTTGATTGCTACAACCATGCTGAGAAGAAGAGATCTAAATGAGTTGCAGAGGATGAGAATTGGTTGAGGATACAAAAGCGTTTTGATGACTTGGAGGACAAGGTGCTGGAGGCAATTATGGATGTGATGAAAATCCCCAAGAAGAAATCAATCAAGCGCCAATCTCTGGATGCTCGAGTTGGCAAAATCTTACCCGTAATCCAATAGAGAAATGGAGAACCATATTTGAGGACAAATCTTTTTCAAGAGGGAGGGGTTGATGTGACCTTGACCGACTAACCTTATGAATTAAGGAACCGGATCAAAGAAATCATGAAGCCAAAGAAGAGACCGCCTGATTTCAGCTTCAAATATTGAGATCTTTCTATTCAGCCAACCACCATTTGGAATACATTCTCACCTCATCTAAAGCACACCTCGAAGTTGAATCAACTTAATCAGAGTTTTGGAGAAGAAGTTATGCAACTTTCAACCCAGGCAGTTGTAAGCTTACGCGATTTGGACATGCAAGGGTTCAAAGGAGGTTTAAAAACAAACCAGATGGATTTAACATGTGAACCAAATTTTCCTGGAAGCGTGATTATCATAGAAAATTTGAGAATTGGAGTCACCTCAAAACCGGTTAAAATGAAAAATAAATGAATTTTACAAACATATGGTTTTTCTTGAGGCTGTATTGCACGACGGAGCCAAAGATTGAGTCACCCAGCCCATCTCAAACATAATTTCGACCTGAAACCAACTCGAGCTTCTTCCGGGATCTCATAGATTTCCAACAAGAGCAATATCAGAGGAAATTTCCAACGGATCAAAAAGATATGTCTCATTTTCCTAACTGGGTCAACTTGGTCCATTACTTGAAGATTGCTAGGCCCACTTGGATTAGAAGCTTGCAGACTTATGTTTGGCATCCAAGAAACTTTGCTAGGTCCCAGAGGAGCTACATTTCGTGGCCCAAAAAAATCAGATACGACCAAGCACTTCAAGGGACAAATTATTTGGTCAAAGTAGTCTAAGAGTCATTCCACATTAATTTTAATGTTTAGTCTTTGGCCATGTCTTTCTACTTTTTATTTTCCTAGTTTCAACGTAGTTTCTTTGACCATTCCATGCAAGAAATCATATATAAGTATTGTAGGATTTCGAAATAAATAATAAAAACCCTTTTTGATTTTATTTGATCTTTGTGCTTTTGAGAGCAATCTCATTTTGTTCCTTGTGAACATTCTGAAGTGTGTTAAGTCATATCCACTCTTCAAACCCTCCTAAACTGGACATGTGCGTCATATAAGGCAGTAGAAGAGGTTGGAATATCAAGGGCCTTCCGCATCGGTTGTGCAACCTATCGATCCACATCACCTTAATCCGAGATCCTTTTCTGACCACACTAAGGGTGCCGAGTCCTTGGGAAGTTCACATCAAGTGATATCAGTGCACACTCTAATTCAGGTTATAATGTTTGGTCTTTTGAAGTAACCTAGCCAGAAGAAGACCCAACAAGCAGAAGAAAAGACCTGGCCAAGGAGAAGCATTTGACATTCTAAAACAGCCAGAAATGAACCAGAAGTTGATTGCTACAACCATGCTGAGAAGAAGAGATCTAAATGAGTTGCAGAGGATGAGAATTGGTTGAGGATACAAAAGCGTTTTGATGACTTGGAGGACAAGGTGCTGGAGGCAATTATGGATGTGATGAAAATCCCCAAGAAGAAATCAATCAAGCGCCAATCTCTGGATGCTCGAGTTGGCAAAATCTTACCCGTAATCCAATAGAGAAATGGAGAACCATATTTGAGGACAAATCTTTTTCAAGAGGGAGGGGTTGATGTGACCTTGACCGACTAACCTTATGAATTAAGGAACCGGATCAAAGAAATCATGAAGCCAAAGAAGAGACCGCCTGATTTCAGCTTCAAATATTGAGATCTTTCTATTCAGCCAACCACCATTTGGAATACATTCTCACCTCATCTAAAGCACACCTCGAAGTTGAATCAACTTAATCAGAGTTTTGGAGAAGAAGTTATGCAACTTTCAACCCAGGCAGTTTTAAGCTTACGCGATTTGGACATGCAAGGGTTCAAAGGAGGTTTAAAAACAAACCAGATGGATTTAACATGTGAACCAAATTTTCCTGGAAGCGTGATTATCATAGAAAATTTGAGAATTGGAGTCACCTCAAAACCGGTTAAAATGAAAAATAAATGAATTTTACAAACATATGGTTTTTCTTGAGGCTGTATTGCACGACGGAGCCAAAGATTGAGTCACCCAGCCCATCTCAAACATAATTTCGACCTGAAACCAACTCGAGCTTCTTCCGGGATCTCATAGATTTCCAACAAGAGCAATATCAGAGGAAATTTCCAACGGATCAAAAAGATATGTCTCATTTTCCTAACTGGGTCAACTTGGTCCATTACTTGAAGATTGCTAGGCCCACTTGGATTAGAAGCTTGCAGACTTATGTTTGGCATCCAAGAAACTTTGCTAGGTCCCAGAGGAGCTACATTTCGTGGCCCAAAAAAATCAGATACGACCAAGCACTTCAAGGGACAAATTATTTGGTCAAAGTAGTCTAAGAGTCATTCCACATTAATTTTAATGTTTAGTCTTTGGCCATGTCTTTCTACTTTTTATTTTCCTAGTTTCAACGTAGTTTCTTTGACCATTCCATGCAAGAAATCATATATAAGTATTGTAGGATTTCGAAATAAATAATAAAAACCCTTTTTGATTTTATTTGATCTTTGTGCTTTTGAGAGCAATCTCATTTTGTTCCTTGTGAACATTCTGAAGTGTGTTAAGTCATATCCACTCTTCAAACCCTCCTAAACTGGACATGTGCGTCATATAAGGCAGTAGAAGAGGTTGGAATATCAAGGGCCTTCCGCATCGGTTGTGCAACCTATCGATCCACATCACCTTAATCCGAGATCCTTTTCTGACCACACTAAGGGTGCCGAGTCCTTGGGAAGTTCACATCAAGTGATATCAGTGCACACTCTAATTCAGGTTATAATGTTTGGTCTTTTGAAGTAACCTAGCCAGAAGAAGACCCAACAAGCAGAAGAAAAGACCTGGCCAAGGAGAAGCATTTGACATTCTAAAACAGCCAGAAATGAACCAGAAGTTGATTGCTACAACCATGCTGAGAAGAAGAGATCTAAATGAGTTGCAGAGGATGAGAATTGGTTGAGGATACAAAAGCGTTTTGATGACTTGGAGGACAAGGTGCTGGAGGCAATTATGGATGTGATGAAAATCCCCAAGAAGAAATCAATCAAGCGCCAATCTCTGGATGCTCGAGTTGGCAAAATCTTACCCGTAATCCAATAGAGAAATGGAGAACCATATTTGAGGACAAATCTTTTTCAAGAGGGAGGGGTTGATGTGACCTTGACCGACTAACCTTATGAATTAAGGAACCGGATCAAAGAAATCATGAAGCCAAAGAAGAGACCGCCTGATTTCAGCTTCAAATATTGAGATCTTTCTATTCAGCCAACCACCATTTGGAATACATTCTCACCTCATCTAAAGCACACCTCGAAGTTGAATCAACTTAATCAGAGTTTTGGAGAAGAAGTTATGCAACTTTCAACCCAGGCAGTTTTAAGCTTACGCGATTTGGACATGCAAGGGTTCAAAGGAGGTTTAAAAACAAACCAGATGGATTTAACATGTGAACCAAATTTTCCTGGAAGCGTGATTATCATAGAAAATTTGAGAATTGGAGTCACCTCAAAACCGGTTAAAATGAAAAATAAATGAATTTTACAAACATATGGTTTTTCTTGAGGCTGTATTGCACGACGGAGCCAAAGATTGAGTCACCCAGCCCATCTCAAACATAATTTCGACCTGAAACCAACTCGAGCTTCTTCCGGGATCTCATAGATTTCCAACAAGAGCAATATCAGAGGAAATTTCCAACGGATCAAAAAGATATGTCTCATTTTCCTAACTGGGTCAACTTGGTCCATTACTTGAAGATTGCTAGGCCCACTTGGATTAGAAGCTTGCAGACTTATGTTTGGCATCCAAGAAACTTTGCTAGGTCCCAGAGGAGCTACATTTCGTGGCCCAAAAAAATCAGATACGACCAAGCACTTCAAGGGACAAATTATTTGGTCAAAGTAGTCTAAGAGTCATTCCACATTAATTTTAATGTTTAGTCTTTGGCCATGTCTTTCTACTTTTTATTTTCCTAGTTTCAACGTAGTTTCTTTGACCATTCCATGCAAGAAATCATATATAAGTATTGTAGGATTTCGAAATAAATAATAAAAACCCTTTTTGATTTTATTTGATCTTTGTGCTTTTGAGAGCAATCTCATTTTGTTCCTTGTGAACATTCTGAAGTGTGTTAAGTCATATCCACTCTTCAAACCCTCCTAAACTGGACATGTGCGTCATATAAGGCAGTAGAAGAGGTTGGAATATCAAGGGCCTTCCGCATCGGTTGTGCAACCTATCGATCCACATCACCTTAATCCGAGATCCTTTTCTGACCACACTAAGGGTGCCGAGTCCTTGGGAAGTTCACATCAAGTGATATCAGTGCACACTCTAATTCAGGTTATAATGTTTGGTCTTTTGAAGTAACCTAGCCAGAAGAAGACCCAACAAGCAGAAGAAAAGACCTGGCCAAGGAGAAGCATTTGACATTCTAAAACAGCCAGAAATGAACCAGAAGTTGATTGCTACAACCATGCTGAGAAGAAGAGATCTAAATGAGTTGCAGAGGATGAGAATTGGTTGAGGATACAAAAGCGTTTTGATGACTTGGAGGACAAGGTGCTGGAGGCAATTATGGATGTGATGAAAATCCCCAAGAAGAAATCAATCAAGCGCCAATCTCTGGATGCTCGAGTTGGCAAAATCTTACCCGTAATCCAATAGAGAAATGGAGAACCATATTTGAGGACAAATCTTTTTCAAGAGGGAGGGGTTGATGTGACCTTGACCGACTAACCTTATGAATTAAGGAACCGGATCAAAGAAATCATGAAGCCAAAGAAGAAACCGCCTGATTTCAGCTTCAAATATTGAGATCTTTCTATTCAGCCAACCACCATTTGGAATACATTCTCACCTCATCTAAAGCACACCTCGAAGTTGAATCAACTTAATCAGAGTTTTGGAGAAGAAGTTATGCAACTTTCAACCCAGGCAGTTTTAAGCTTACGCGATTTGGACATGCAAGGGTTCAAAGGAGGTTTAAAAACAAACCAGATGGATTTAACATGTGAACCAAATTTTCCTGGAAGCGTGATTATCATAGAAAATTTGAGAATTGGAGTCACCTCAAAACCGGTTAAAATGAAAAATAAATGAATTTTACAAACATATGGTTTTTCTTGAGGCTGTATTGCACGACGGAGCCAAAGATTGAGTCACCCAGCCCATCTCAAACATAATTTCGACCTGAAACCAACTCGAGCTTCTTCCGGGATCTCATAGATTTCCAACAAGAGCAATATCAGAGGAAATTTCCAACGGATCAAAAAGATATGTCTCATTTTCCTAACTGGGTCAACTTGGTCCATTACTTGAAGATTGCTAGGCCCACTTGGATTAGAAGCTTGCAGACTTATGTTTGGCATCCAAGAAACTTTGCTAGGTCCCAGAGGAGCTACATTTCGTGGCCCAAAAAAATCAGATACGACCAAGCACTTCAAGGGACAAATTATTTGGTCAAAGTAGTCTAAGAGTCATTCCACATTAATTTTAATGTTTAGTCTTTGGCCATGTCTTTCTACTTTTTATTTTCCTAGTTTCAACGTAGTTTCTTTGACCATTCCATGCAAGAAATCATATATAAGTATTGTAGGATTTCGAAATAAATAATAAAAACCCTTTTTGATTTTATTTGATCTTTGTGCTTTTGAGAGCAATCTCATTTTGTTCCTTGTGAACATTCTGAAGTGTGTTAAGTCATATCCACTCTTCAAACCCTCCTAAACTGGACATGTGCGTCATATAAGGCAGTAGAAGAGGTTGGAATATCAAGGGCCTTCCGCATCGGTTGTGCAACCTATCGATCCACATCACCTTAATCCGAGATCCTTTTCTGACCACACTAAGGGTGCCGAGTCCTTGGGAAGTTCACATCAAGTGATATCAGTGCACACTCTAATTCAGGTTATAATGTTTGGTCTTTTGAAGTAACCTAGCCAGAAGAAGACCCAACAAGCAGAAGAAAAGACCTGGCCAAGGAGAAGCATTTGACATTCTAAAACAGCCAGAAATGAACCAGAAGTTGATTGCTACAACCATGCTGAGAAGAAGAGATCTAAATGAGTTGCAGAGGATGAGAATTGGTTGAGGATACAAAAGCGTTTTGATGACTTGGAGGACAAGGTGCTGGAGGCAATTATGGATGTGATGAAAATCCCCAAGAAGAAATCAATCAAGCGCCAATCTCTGGATGCTCGAGTTGGCAAAATCTTACCCGTAATCCAATAGAGAAATGGAGAACCATATTTGAGGACAAATCTTTTTCAAGAGGGAGGGGTTGATGTGACCTTGACCGACTAACCTTATGAATTAAGGAACCGGATCAAAGAAATCATGAAGCCAAAGAAGAAACCGCCTGATTTCAGCTTCAAATATTGAGATCTTTCTATTCAGCCAACCACCATTTGGAATACATTCTCACCTCATCTAAAGCACACCTCGAAGTTGAATCAACTTAATCAGAGTTTTGGAGAAGAAGTTATGCAACTTTCAACCCAGGCAGTTTTAAGCTTACGCGATTTGGACATGCAAGGGTTCAAAGGAGGTTTAAAAACAAACCAGATGGATTTAACATGTGAACCAAATTTTCCTGGAAGCGTGATTATCATAGAAAATTTGAGAATTGGAGTCACCTCAAAACCGGTTAAAATGAAAAATAAATGAATTTTACAAACATATGGTTTTTCTTGAGGCTGTATTGCACGACGGAGCCAAAGATTGAGTCACCCAGCCCATCTCAAACATAATTTCGACCTGAAACCAACTCGAGCTTCTTCCGGGATCTCATAGATTTCCAACAAGAGCAATATCAGAGGAAATTTCCAACGGATCAAAAAGATATGTCTCATTTTCCTAACTGGGTCAACTTGGTCCATTACTTGAAGATTGCTAGGCCCACTTGGATTAGAAGCTTGCAGACTTATGTTTGGCATCCAAGAAACTTTGCTAGGTCCCAGAGGAGCTACATTTCGTGGCCCAAAAAAATCAGATACGACCAAGCACTTCAAGGGACAAATTATTTGGTCAAAGTAGTCTAAGAGTCATTCCACATTAATTTTAATGTTTAGTCTTTGGCCATGTCTTTCTACTTTTTATTTTCCTAGTTTCAACGTAGTTTCTTTGACCATTCCATGCAAGAAATCATATATAAGTATTGTAGGATTTCGAAATAAATAATAAAAACCCTTTTTGATTTTATTTGATCTTTGTGCTTTTGAGAGCAATCTCATTTTGTTCCTTGTGAACATTCTGAAGTGTGTTAAGTCATATCCACTCTTCAAACCCTCCTAAACTGGACATGTGCGTCATATAAGGCAGTAGAAGAGGTTGGAATATCAAGGGCCTTCCGCATCGGTTGTGCAACCTATCGATCCACATCACCTTAATCCGAGATCCTTTTCTGACCACACTAAGGGTGCCGAGTCCTTGGGAAGTTCACATCAAGTGATATCAGTGCACACTCTAATTCAGGTTATAATGTTTGGTCTTTTGAAGTAACCTAGCCAGAAGAAGACCCAACAAGCAGAAGAAAAGACCTGGCCAAGGAGAAGCATTTGACATTCTAAAACAGCCAGAAATGAACCAGAAGTTGATTGCTACAACCATGCTGAGAAGAAGAGATCTAAATGAGTTGCAGAGGATGAGAATTGGTTGAGGATACAAAAGCGTTTTGATGACTTGGAGGACAAGGTGCTGGAGGCAATTATGGATGTGATGAAAATCCCCAAGAAGAAATCAATCAAGCGCCAATCTCTGGATGCTCGAGTTGGCAAAATCTTACCCGTAATCCAATAGAGAAATGGAGAACCATATTTGAGGACAAATCTTTTTCAAGAGGGAGGGGTTGATGTGACCTTGACCGACTAACCTTATGAATTAAGGAACCGGATCAAAGAAATCATGAAGCCAAAGAAGAAACCGCCTGATTTCAGCTTCAAATATTGAGATCTTTCTATTCAGCCAACCACCATTTGGAATACATTCTCACCTCATCTAAAGCACACCTCGAAGTTGAATCAACTTAATCAGAGTTTTGGAGAAGAAGTTATGCAACTTTCAACCCAGGCAGTTTTAAGCTTACGCGATTTGGACATGCAAGGGTTCAAAGGAGGTTTAAAAACAAACCAGATGGATTTAACATGTGAACCAAATTTTCCTGGAAGCGTGATTATCATAGAAAATTTGAGAATTGGAGTCACCTCAAAACCGGTTAAAATGAAAAATAAATGAATTTTACAAACATATGGTTTTTCTTGAGGCTGTATTGCACGACGGAGCCAAAGATTGAGTCACCCAGCCCATCTCAAACATAATTTCGACCTGAAACCAACTCGAGCTTCTTCCGGGATCTCATAGATTTCCAACAAGAGCAATATCAGAGGAAATTTCCAACGGATCAAAAAGATATGTCTCATTTTCCTAACTGGGTCAACTTGGTCCATTACTTGAAGATTGCTAGGCCCACTTGGATTAGAAGCTTGCAGACTTATGTTTGGCATCCAAGAAACTTTGCTAGGTCCCAGAGGAGCTACATTTCGTGGCCCAAAAAAATCAGATACGACCAAGCACTTCAAGGGACAAATTATTTGGTCAAAGTAGTCTAAGAGTCATTCCACATTAATTTTAATGTTTAGTCTTTGGCCATGTCTTTCTACTTTTTATTTTCCTAGTTTCAACGTAGTTTCTTTGACCATTCCATGCAAGAAATCATATATAAGTATTGTAGGATTTCGAAATAAATAATAAAAACCCTTTTTGATTTTATTTGATCTTTGTGCTTTTGAGAGCAATCTCATTTTGTTCCTTGTGAACATTCTGAAGTGTGTTGAGTCATATCCACTCTTCAAACCCTCCTAAACTGGACATTTGCGTCATATAAGGCAGTAGAAGAGGTTGGAATATCAAGGGCCTTCCGCATCGGTTGTGCAACCTATCGATCCACATCACCTTAATCCGAGATCCTTTTCTGACCACACTAAGGGTGCCGAGTCCTTGGGAAGTTCACATCAAGTGATATCAGTGCACACTCTAATTCAGGTTATAATGTTTGGTCTTTTGAAGTAACCTAGCCAGAAGAAGACCCAACAAGCAGAAGAAAAGACCTGGCCAAGGAGAAGCATTTGACATTCTAAAACAGCCAGAAATGAACCAGAAGTTGATTGCTACAACCATGCTGAGAAGAAGAGATCTAAATGAGTTGCAGAGGATGAGAATTGGTTGAGGATACAAAAGCGTTTTGATGACTTGGAGGACAAGGTGCTGGAGGCAATTATGGATGTGATGAAAATCCCCAAGAAGAAATCAATCAAGCGCCAATCTCTGGATGCTCGAGTTGGCAAAATCTTACCCATAATCCAAGAGAGAAATGGAGAACCATATTTGAGGACAAATCTTTTTCAAGAGGGAGGGGTTGATGTGACCTTGACCGACTAACCTTATGAATTAAGGAACCGGATCAAAGAAATCATGAAGCCAAAGAAGAAACCGCCTGATTTCAGCTTCAAATATTGAGATCTTTCTATTCAGCCAACCACCATTTGGAATACATTCTCACCTCATCTAAAGCACACCTCGAAGTTGAATCAACTTAATCAGAGTTTTGGAGAAGAAGTTATGCAACTTTCAACTCAGGCAGTTTTAAGCTTACGCGATTTGGACATGCAAGGGTTCAAAGGAGGTTTAAAAACAAACCAGATAGATTTAACATGTGAACCAAATTTTCCTGGAAGCGTGATTATCATAGAAAATTTGAGAATTGGAGTCACCTCAAAACCGGTTAAAATGAAAAATAAATGAATTTTACAAACATATGGTTTTTCTTGAGGCTGTATTGCACGACGGAGCCAAAGATTGAGTCACCCAGCCCATCTCAAATATAATTTCGACCTGAAACCAACTCGAGCTTCTTCCGGGATCTCATAGATTTCCAACAAGAGCAATATCAGAGGAAATTTCCAACGGATCAAAAAGATATGTCTCATTTTCCTAACTGGGTCAACTTGGTCCATTACTTGAAGATTGCTAGGCCCACTTGGATTAGAAGCTTGCAGACTTATGTTTGGCATCCAAGAAACTTTTGCTAGGTCCCAGAGGAGCTACATTTCGTGGCCCAAAAAAATCAGATACGACCAAGCACTTCAAGGGACAAATTATTTGGTCAAAGTAGTCTAAGAGTCATTCCACATTAATTTTAATGTTTAGTCTTTGGCCATGTCTTTCTACTTTTTATTTTCCTAGTTTCAACGTAGTTTCTTTGACCATTCCATGCAAGAAATCATATATAAGTATTGTAGGATTTCGAAATAAATAATAAAAACCCTTTTTGATTTTATTTGATCTTTGTGCTTTTGAGAGCAATCTCATTTTGTTCCTTGTGAACATTCTGAAGTGTGTTGAGTCATATCCACTCTTCAAACCCTCCTAAACTGGACATTTGCGTCATATAAGGCAGTAGAAGAGGTTGGAATATCAAGGGCCTTCCGCATCGGTTGTGCAACCTATCGATCCACATCACCTTAATCCGAGATCCTTTTCTGACCACACTAAGGGTGCCGAGTCCTTGGGAAGTTCACATCAAGTGATATCAGTGCACACTCTAATTCAGGTTATAATGTTTGGTCTTTTGAAGTAACCTAGCCAGAAGAAGACCCAACAAGCAGAAGAAAAGACCTGGCCAAGGAGAAGCATTTGACATTCTAAAACAGCCAGAAATGAACCAGAAGTTGATTGCTACAACCATGCTGAGAAGAAGAGATCTAAATGAGTTTCAGAGGATGAGAATTGGTTGAGAATACAAAAGCGTTTTGATGACTTGGAGGACAAGGTGCTGGAGGCAATTATGGATGTGATGAAAATCCCCAAGAAGAAATCAATCAAGCGCCAATCTCTGGATGCTCGAGTTGGCAAAATCATACCCATAATCCAAGAGAGAAATGGAGAACCATATTTGAGGACAAATCTTTTTCAAGAGGGAGGGGTTGATGTGACCTTGACCGACTAACCTTATGAATTAAGGAACCGGATCAAAGAAATCATGAAGCCAAAGAAGAAACCGCCTGATTTCAGCTTCAAATATTGAGATCTTTCTATTCATCCAACCACCATTTGGAATACATTCTCACCTCATCTAAAGCACACCTCGAAGTTGAATCAACTTAATCAGAGTTTTGGAGAAGAAGTTATGCAACTTTCAACTCAGGCAGTTTTAAGCTTACGCGATTTGGACATGCAAGGGTTCAAAGGAGGTTTAAAAACAAACCAGATGGATTTAACATGTGAACCAAATTTTCCTGGAAGCGTGATTATCATAGAAAATTTGAGAATTGGAGTCACCTCAAAACCGGTTAAAATGAAAAATAAATGAATTTTACAAACATATGGTTTTTCTTGAGGCTGTATTGCACGACGGAGCCAAAGATTGAGTCACCCAGCCCATCTCAAATATAATTTCGACCTGAAACCAACTCGAGCTTCTTCCGGGATCTCATAGATTTCCAACAAGAGCAATATCAGAGGAAATTTCCAGACGGATCAAAAAGATATGTCTCATTTTCCTAACTGGGTCAACTTGGTCCATTACTTGAAGATTGCTAGGCCCACTTGGATTAGAAGCTTGCAGACTTATGTTTGGCATCCAAGAAACTTTGCTAGGTCCCAGAGGAGCTACATTTCGTGGCCCAAAAAAATCAGATACGACCAAGCACTTCAAGGGACAAATTATTTGGTCAAAGTAGTCTAAGAGTCATTCCACATTAATTTTAATGTTTAGTCTTTGGCCATGTCTTTCTACTTTTTATTTTCCTAGTTTCAACGTAGTTTCTTTGACCATTCCATGCAAGAAATCATATATAAGTATTGTAGGATTTCGAAATAAATAATAAAAACCCTTTTTGATTTTATTTGATCTTTGTGCTTTTGAGAGCAATCTCATTTTGTTCCTTGTGAACATTCTGAAGTGTGTTGAGTCATATCCACTCTTCAAACCCTCCTAAACTGGACATTTGCGTCATATAAGGCAGTAGAAGAGGTTGGAATATCAAGGGCCTTCCGCATCGGTTGTGCAACCTATCGATCCACATCACCTTAATCCGAGATCCTTTTCTGACCACACTAAGGGTGCCGAGTCCTTGGGAAGTTCACATCAAGTGATATCAGTGCACACTCTAATTCAGGTTATAATGTTTGGTCTTTTGAAGTAACCTAGCCAGAAGAAGACCCAACAAGCAGAAGAAAAGACCTGGCCAAGGAGAAGCATTTGACATTCTAAAACAGCCAGAAATGAACCAGAAGTTGATTGCTACAACCATGCTGAGAAGAAGAGATCTAAATGAGTTTCAGAGGATGAGAATTGGTTGAGAATACAAAAGCGTTTTGATGACTTGGAGGACAAGGTGCTGGAGGCAATTATGGATGTGATGAAAATCCCCAAGAAGAAATCAATCAAGCGCCAATCTCTGGATGCTCGAGTTGGCAAAATCTTACCCATAATCCAAGAGAGAAATGGAGAACCATATTTGAGGACAAATCGTTTTCAAGAGGGAGGGGTTGATGTGACCTTGACCGACTAACCTTATGAATTAAGGAACCGGATCAAAGAAATCATGAAGCCAAAGAAGAAACCGCCTGATTTCAGCTTCAAATATTGAGATCTTTCTATTCATCCAACCACCATTTGGAATACATTCTCACCTCATCTAAAGCACACCTCGAAGTTGAATCAACTTAATCAGAGTTTTGGAGAAGAAGTTATGCAACTTTCAACTCAGGCAGTTTTAAGCTTACGCGATTTGGACATGCAAGGGTTCAAAGGAGGTTTAAAAACAAACCAGATGGATTTAACATGTGAACCAAATTTTCCTGGAAGCGTGATTATCGTAGAAAATTTGAGAATTGGAGTCACCTCAAAACCGGTTAAAATGAAAAATAAATGAATTTTACAAACATATGGTTTTTCTTGAGGCTGTATTGCACGACGGAGCCAAAGATTGAGTCACCCAGCCCAGCTCAAATATAATTTCGACCTGAAACCAACTCGAGCTTCTTCCGGGATCTCATAGATTTCCAACAAGAGCAATATCAGAGGAAATTTCAGACGGATCAAAAAGATATGTCTCATTTTCCTAACTGGGTCAACTTGGTCCATTACTTGAAGATTGCTAGGCCCACTTGGATTAGAAGCTTGCAGACTTATGTTTGGCATCCAAGAAATTTTGCTAGGTCCCAGAGGAGCTACATTTCGTGGCCCAAAAAAATCAGATACGACCAAGCACTTCAAGGGACAAATTATTTGGTCAAAGTAGTCTAAGAGTCATTCCACATTAATTTTAATGTTTAGTCTTTGGCCATGTCTTTCTACTTTTTATTTTCCTAGTTTCAACGTAGTTTCTTTGACCATTCCATGCAAGAAATCATATATAAGTATTGTAGGATTTCGAAATAAGTAATAAAAACCCTTTTTGATTTTATTTGATCTTTGTGCTTTTGAGAGCAATCTCATTTTGTTCCTTGTGAACATTCTGAAGTGTGTTGAGTCATATCCACTCTTCAAACCCTCCTAAACTGGACATTTGCGTCATATAAGGCAGTAGAAGAGGTTGGAATATCAAGGGCCTTCCGCATCGGTTGTGCAACCTATCGATCCACATCACCTTAATCCGAGATCCTTTTCTGACCACACTAAGGGTGCCGAGTCCTTGGGAAGTTCACATCAAGTGATATCAGTGCACACTCTAATTCAGGTTATAATGTTTGGTCTTTTGAAGTAACCTAGCCAGAAGAAGACCCAACAAGCAGAAGAAAAGACCTGGCCAAGGAGAAGCATTTGACATTCTAAAACAGCCAGAAATGAACCAGAAGTTGATTGCTACAACCATACTGAGAAGAAGAGATCTAAATGAGTTTCAGAGGATGAGAATTGGTTGAGAATACAAAAGCGTTTTGATGACTTGGAGGACAAGGTGCTGGAGGCAATTATGGATGTGATGAAAATCCCCAAGAAGAAATCAATCAAGCGCCAATCTCTGGATGCTCGAGTTGGCAAAATCTTACCCATAATCCAAGAGAGAAATGGAGAACCATATTTGAGGACAAATCTTTTTCAAGAGGGAGGGGTTGATGTGACCTTGACCGACTAACCTTATGAATTAAGGAACCGGATCAAAGAAATCATGAAGCCAAAGAAGAAACCGCCTGATTTCAGCTTCAAATATTGAGATCTTTCTATTCATCCAACCACCATTTTGAATACATTCTCACCTCATCTAAAGCACACCTCGAAGTTGAATCAACTTAATCAGAGTTTTGGAGAAGAAGTTATGCAACTTTCAACTCAGGCAGTTTTAAGCTTACGCGATTTGGACATGCAAGGGTTCAAAGGAGGTTTAAAAACAAACCAGATGGATTTAACATGTGAACCAAATTTTCCTGGAAGCGTGATTTTCATAGAAAATTTGAGAATTGGAGTCACCTCAAAACCGGTTAAAATGAAAAATAAATGAATTTCACAAACATATGGTTTTTCTTGAGGTTGTATTGCACGATGGAGCCAAAGACTGAGTCACCCAGCCCAGCTCAAATATAATTTCGACCTGAAACCAACTCGAGCTTCTTCCGGGATCTCATAGATTTCCAACAAGAGCAATATCAGAGGAAATTTCAGACGGATCAAAAAGATATGTCTCATTTTCCTAACTGGGTCAACTTGGTCCATTACTTGAAGATTGCTAGGCCCACTTGGATTAGAAGCTTGCAGACCTATGTTTGGCATCCAAGAAACTTTGCTAGGTCCCAGAGGAGCTACATTTCGTGGCCCAAAAAAATCAGATACGACCAAGCACTTCAAGGGACAAATTATTTTGTCAAAGTAGTCTAAGAGTCATTCCACATTAATTTTAATGTTTAGTCTTTGGCCATGTCTTTCTACTTTTTATTTTCCTAGTTTCAACGTAGTTTCTTTGACCATTCCATGCAAGAAATCATATATAAGTATTGTAGGATTTCGAAATAAGTAATAAAAACCCTTTTTGATTTTATTTGATCTTTGTGCTTTTGAGAGCAATCTCATTTTGTTCCTTGTGAACATTCTGAAGTGTGTTGAGTCATATCCACTCTTCAAACCCTCCTAAACTGGACATTTGCGTCATATAAGGCAGTAGAAGAGGTTGGAATATCAAGGGCCTTCCGCATCGGTTGTGCAACCTATCGATCCACATCACCTTAATCCGAGATCCTTTTCTGACCACACTAAGGGTGCCGAGTCCTTGGGAAGTTCACATCAAGTGATATCAGTGCACACTCTAATTCAGGTTATAATGTTTGGTCTTTTGAAGTAACCTAGCCAGAAGAAGACCCAACAAGCAGAAGAAAAGACCTGGCCAAGGAGAAGCATTTGACATTCTAAAACAGCTAGAAATGAACCAGAAGTTGATTGCTACAACCATGCTGAGAAGAAGAGATCTAAATGAGTTTCAGAGGATGATAATTGGTTGAGGATACAAAAGCGTTTTGATGACGGGGAGGACAAGGTGATGGAGGCAATTATGGATGTGATGAAAACCCCCAAGAAGAAATCAATCAAGCGCCAATCTCTGGATGCTCGAGTTGGCAAAATCTTACCCGTAATCCAAGAGAGAAATGGAGAACCATATTTGAGGACAAATCTTTTTCAAGAGGGAGGGGTTGATGTGACCTTGACTGACTAACCTTATGAATTAAAGAACCGGATCAAAGAAATCATGAAGCCAAAGAAGAAACCGCCTGATTTCAGCTTCAAATATTGAGATCTCTCTATTCAGCCAACCACCATTTGGAATACATTCTCACCTCATCTAAAGCACACCTCAAAGTTGAATCAACTTAATCAGAGTTTTGGAGAAGAAGTTATGCAACTTTCAACTCAGGAAGTTTTAAGCTTACGCGATTTGGACATGCAAGGGTTCAAAGGAGGTTTTAAAACAAACCAGATGGATTTAACATGTGAACCAGATTTTCCTGGAAGCGTGATTATCATAAAAAATTTGAGAATTGGAGTCACCTCAAAACCGGTTAAAATGAAAAATAAATGAATTTTACAAACATATGGTTTTTCTTGAGGCTGTATTGCACGACGGAGCCAAAGATTGAGTCACCCAGCCCATCTCAAATATAATTTCGACCTGAAACAAACTCGAGCTTCTTCCGGGATCTCATAGATTTCCAACAAGAGCAATATCAGAGGAAATTTCCAACGGATCAAAAAGATATGTCTCATTTTCCTAACTGGGTCAACTTGGTCCATTACTTGAAGATTGCTAGGCCCACTTGGATTAGAAGCTTGCAGACTTATGTTTGGCATCCAAGAAACTTTGCTAGGTCCCAGAGGAGCTACATTTCGTGGCCCAAAAAAATCAGATACGACCAAGCACTTCAAGGGACAAATTATAAGGTCAAAGTAGTCTAAGAGTCATTCCACATTAATTTTAATGTTTAGTCTTTGGCCATGTCTTTCTACTTTTTATTTTCCTAGTTTCAACGTAGTTTCTTTGACCATTCCATGCCAGAAATCATATATAAGTATTGTAGGATTTCGAAATAAATAATAAAAACCCTTTTTGATTTTATTTGATCTTTGTGCTTTTGAGAGCAATCTCATTTTGTTCCTTGTGAACATTCTGAAGTGTGTTAAGTCATATCCACTCTTCAAACCCTCCTAACTGGACATGTGCGTCATATAAGGCAGTAGAAGAGGTTGGAATATCAAGGGCCTTCCGCATCGGTTGTGCAACCTATCGATCCACATCACCTTAATCCGAGATCCTTTTCTGACCACACTAAGGGTGCCGAGTCCTTGGGAAGTTCACATCAAGTGATATCAGTGCACACTCTAATTCAGGTTATAATGTTTGGTCTTTTGAAGTAACCTAGCCAGAAGAAGACCCAACAAGCAGAAGAAAAGACCTGGCCAAGGAGAAGCATTTGACATTCTAAAACAGCCAGAAATGAACCAGAAGTTGATTGCTACAACCATGCTGAGAAGAAGAGATCTAAATGAGTTGCAGAGGATGAGAATTGGTTGAGGATACAAAAGCGTTTTGATGACTTGGAGGACAAGGTGCTGGGGCAATTATGGATGTGATGAAAATCCCCAAGAAGAAATCAATCAAGCGCCAATCTCAGGATGCTCGAGTTGGCAAAATCTTACCCGTAATCCAATAGAGAAATGGAGAACCATATTTGAGGACAAATCTTTTTCAAGAGGGAGGGGTTGATGTGACCTTGACCGACTAACCTTATGAATTAAGGAACCGGATCAAAGAAATCATGAAGCCAAAGAAGAAACCGCCTGATTTCAGCTTCAAATATTGAGATCTTTCTATTCAGCCAACCACCATTTGGAATACATTCTCACCTCATCTAAAGCACACCTCGAAGTTGAATCAACTTAATCAGAGTTTTGGAGAAGAAGTTATGCAACTTTCAACCCAAGCAGTTTTAAGCATACGCGATTTGGACATGCAAGGGTTCAAAGGAGGTTTAAAAACAAACCAGATGGATTTAACATGTGAACCAAATTTTCCTGGAAGTGTGATTATCGTAGAAAATTTGAGAATTGGAGTCACCTCAAAACCGGTTAAAATGAAAAATAAATGAATTTTACAAACATATGGTTTTTCTTGAGGCTGTATTGCACGACGGAGCCAAAGATTGAGTCACCCAGCCCATCTCAAACATAATTTTCTACCTGAAACCAACTCGAGCTTCTTCCGGGATCTCATAGATTTCCAACAAGAGCAATATCAGAGGAAATTTCCAACGGATCAAAAAGATATGTCTCATTTTCCTAACTGGGTCAACTTGGTCCATTACTTGAAGATTGCTAGGCCCACTTGGATTAGAAGCTTGCAGACTTATGTTTGGCATCCAAGAAACTTTGCTAGGTCCCAGAGGAGCTACATTTTGTGGCCCAAAAAAATCAGATACGACCAAGCACTTCAAGGGACAAATTATTTGGTCAAAGTAGTCTAAGAGTCATTCCACATTAATTTTAATGTTTAGTCTTTGGCCATGTCTTTCTACTTTTTATTTTCCTAGTTTCAACGTAGTTTCTTTGACCATTCCATGCAAGAAATCATATATAAGTATTGTAGGATTTCGAAATAAATAATGAAAACCCTTTTTGATTTTATTTGATCTTTGTGCTTTTGAGAGCAATCTCATTTTGTTCCTTGTGAACATTCTGAAGTGTGTTAAGTCATATCCACTCTTCAAACCCTCCTAACTGGACATGTGCGTCATATAAGGCAGTAGAAGAGGTTGGAATATCAAGGGCCTTCCGCATCGGTTGTGCAACCTATCGATCCACATCACCTTAATCCGAGATCCTTTTCTGACCACACTAAGGGTGCCGAGTCCTTGGGAAGTTCACATCAAGTGATGTCAGTGCACACTCTAATTCAGGTTATAATGTTTGGTCTTTTGAAGTAACCTAGCCAGAAGAAGACCCAACAAGCAGAAGAAAAGACCTGGCCAAGGAGAAGCATTTGACATTCTAAAACAGCCAGAAATGAACCAGAAGTTGATTGCTACAACCATGCTGAGAAGAAGAGATCTAAATGAGTTGCAGAGGATGAGAATTGGTTGAGGATACAAAAGCGTTTTGATGACTTGGAGGACAAGGTGCTGGAGGCAATTATGGATGTGATGAAAATCCCCAAGAAGAAATCAATCAAGCGCCAATCTCAGGATGCTCGAGTTGGCAAAATCTTACCCGTAATCCAATAGAGAAATGGAGAACCATATTTGAGGACAAATCTTTTTCAAGAGGGAGGGGTTGATGTGACCTTGACCGACTAACCTTATGAATTAAGGAACCGGATCAAAGAAATCATGAAGCCAAAGAAGAAACCGCCTGATTTCAGCTTCAAATATTGAGATCTTTCTATTCAGCCAACCACCATTTGGAATACACCTCATCTAAATCACACCTCGAAGTTGAATCAACTTAATCAGAGTTTTGGAGAAGAAGTTATGCAACTTTCAACCCAGGCAGTTTTAAGCTTACGCGATTTGGACATGCAAGGGTTCAAAGGAGGTCTAAAAGCAAACCAGATGGATTTAACATGTGAACCAAATTTTCCTGGAAGCGTGATTATCATAGAAAATTTGAGAATTGGAGTCACCTCAAAACCGGTTAAAATGAAAAATAAATGAATTTTACAAACATATGGTTTTTCTTGAGGCTGTATTGCACGACGGAGCCAAAGATTGAGTCACCCAGCCCATCTCAAACATAATTTTCGACCTGAAACCAACTCGAGCTTCTTCCGGGATCTCATAGATTTCCAACAAGAGCAATATCAGAGGAAATTTCCAACGGATCAAAAAGATATGTCTCATTTTCCTAACTGGGTCAACTTGGTCTATTACTTGAAGATTGCTAGGCCCACTTGGATTAGAAGCTTGCAGACTTATGTTTGGCATCCAAGAAACTTTGCTAGGTCCCAGAGGAGCTACATTTCGTGGCCCAAAAAAATCAGATACGACCAAGCACTTCAAGGGACAAATTATTTTGTCTAAGTAGTCTAAGAGTCATTCCACATTATTTTTAATGTTTAGTCTTTGGCCATGTCTTTCTACTTTTTATTTTCCTAGTTTCAACGTAGTTTCTTTGACCATTCCATGCAAGAAATCATATATAAGTATTGTAGGATTTCGAAATAAGTAGTAAAAACCCTTTTTGATTTTATTTGATCTTTGTGCTTTTGAGAGCAATCTCATTTTGTTCCTTGTGAACATTCTGAAGTGTGTTGAGTCATATCCACTCTTTAAACCCTCCTAAACTGGACATTTGCGTCATATAAGGCAGTAGAAGAGGTTGGAATATCAAGGGCCTTCCGCATCGGTTGTGCAACCTATCGATCCACATCACCTTAATCCGAGATCCTTTTCTGACCACACTAAGGGTGCCGAGTCCTTGGGAAGTTCACATCAAGTGATATCAGTGCACACTCTAATTCAGGTTATAATGTTTGGTCTTTTGAAGTAACCTAGCCAGAAGAAGACCCAACAAGCAGAAGAAAAGACCTGGCCAAGGAGAAGCATTTGACATTCTAAAACAGCCAGAAATGAACCAGAAGTTGATTGCTACAACCATGCTGAGAAGAAGAGATCTAAATGAGTTTCAGAGGATGATAATTGGTTGAGGATACAAAAGCGTTTTGATGACTTGGAGGACAAGGTGCTGGAGGCAATTATGGATGTGATGAAAATCCCCAAGAAGAAATCAATCAAGCGCCAATCTCTGGATGCTCGAGTTGGCAAAATCTTACCCGTAATCCAAGAGAGAAATGGAGAACCATATTTGAGGACAAATCTTTTTCAAGAGGGAGGGGTTGATGTGACCTTGACCGACTAACCTTATGAATTAAGGAACCGGATCAAAGAAATCATGAAGCCAAAGAAGAAACCGCCTGATTTCAGCTTCAAATATTGAGATCTTTCTATTCAGCCAACCACCATTTGGAATACATTCTCACCTCATCTAAAGCACACCTCGAAGTTGAATCAACTTAATCAGAGTTTTGGAGAAGAAGTTATGCAACTTTCAACTCAGGAAGTTTTAAGCTTACGCGATTTGGACATGCAAGGGTTCAAAGGAGGTTTAAAAACAAACCAGATGGATTTAACATGTGAACCAGATTTTCCTGGAAGCGTGATTATCATAGAAAATTTGAGAATTGGAGTCACCTCAAAACCGGTTAAAATGAAAAATAAATGAATTTTACAAACATATGGTTTTTCTTGATGCTGTATTGCACGACGGAGCCAAAGATTGAGTCACCCAGCCCAGCTCAAATATAATTTCGACCTGAAACCAACTCGAGCTTCTTCCGGGATCTCATAGATTTCCAACAAGAGCAATATCAGAGGAAATTTCCAACGGATCAAAAAGATATGTCTCATTTTCCTAACTGGGTCAACTTGGTCCATTACTTGAAGATTGCTAGGCCCACTTGGATTAGAAGCTTGCAGACTTATGTTTGGCATCCAAGAAACTTTGTTAGGTCCCAGAGGAGCTACATTTCGTGGCCCAAAAAATCAGATTCGTCCAAGCACTTCAAGGGACAAATTATTTGGTCAAAGTAGTCTAAGAGTCATTCCACATTAATTTTAATGTTCAGTCTTTGGCCATGTCTTTCTACTTATTATTTTCCTAGTTTCTAAGTAGTTTCTTTGACCATTCCATGCAAGAAATCATATATAAGTATTGTAGGATTTCGAAATAAATAATAAACCCTTTTCGATTTTATTTGATCTTTGTGCTTTTGAGAGCAATCTCATTTTGTTCCTTGTGAACATTCTGAAGTGCGTCATATAAGGCAGTAGAAGAGGTTGGAATATCAAGGGCCTTCCGCATCGGTTGTGCAACCTATCGATCCACATCACTTAATCCGAGATCCTTTTCTGACCACACTAAGGGTGCCGAGTCCTTGGGAAGTTCACATCAAGTGATATCAGCGCACACTCTAATTCTGGTTATAATGTTTGGTCTTTTGAAGGAACCTAGCCAGAAGAAGACCCGACAAGCAGAAGAAAAGACCTGGCCAAGGAGAAGCATTTGACATTTGATAGGTCTCGAGTTTTACCCTATACTAACTGCAAGTGCACAGTAAATCAATTGTAGTACTTAGGGATCGAATCCACGAGGACTCTAGGCAACGATAAAATCAAGAACTTAAAGAGATTAGAACTAGGAGAAAGCAAAAAGCAAATTGTATTCTATTAACTAAAAGTAAGCAGGAAAGTAAATCAGTAGCAAGTTGTTGTTTGAAATCAATAAACTAAAAGCGCTAAGTCTAGGGCGTTCTCAGGAAATCAGACAAGTAGATAAATCAATCAGTCATGATCTAATTAAACTCAGTTCTAGAACTCAAAACACATATATAGAACTAACCAAATACCTTTGCGAGAATTCTCTAAGTCTAAGTGCAATAATCCAAATTCCTTTGAAATTACTAACAGATTAAACCAGCTTTAATTCCAAGTTTGATATGTTCACAATCTAATTAAACCAAATTCCTTTGCGAGTAATTAAATTGCTCAACCTAAATATTTCATATTCTAAACCACACTGTCGTGTCGTATTTAGCAACCTAAGATCTAGATTCTAATTGATCAGGTTAGAACTAGCATTAAACACAATTTAGTTTGAAGAACATTTATTGATGTGAATCCTTAACTGAATTAATTATATCTAGCAAGTCATGAAATCCCTATGAGAAACCCTAAACCTAACTATGAAACTACTCAGACATGGATGATGTAAACATAATCAATGAATAAATAGCATTCATAAAAGAGATTAAAATAATAAAGGGGTTCGAAAACTTCTCCAAAACAAATGTAGTACAGGATCAGATCAGCCCCAAAAGCTCTAAAAACTCTTTGCTCTAAGTTATGATAGCTTATGTAAGAGCATGTAAAATAGAACACGACTTGGGGCTTCTGTGTAAATGTCTGGAACTTCTGGGCACTTCTGCAATATTGGCATTCTTCATTAAACCGCCGAGTCTGGCCCATTCGCGTTGTGCATCGACCGATGCAGGTGTGAAACGATCGACGCAGTCATCAAATCTGGACACTGCAACAATTAGCTCCATAATCTCCACTTTAGCTCCAAACGTGCGTGTACCTAATAAAACCTGCAAAAGACTCTGAAGGAACACCAAAAGACACTAAAACAGACTTATATCATGGCATAAAACCGGTAAAAACCATGATATATCAAATCCCCCACACTTAGCCTTTGCTTGCCCTCAAGCAAAACAGAGAACTAGAACATGGTGAAGAGGTTTGAAAACTTTCAGAAACTCTTTTTGTCCTAGAAGCAACAACACTCAGATTCCCCTTAGTAAACCACTGAAAGAATCAATCACAAGATATCAAGACCAACATATACTTCCCCCACACTTAGCAACTGTCCTAAGTAAACTCCACAATCACATTCACGCATTCAAATTCTCCCTACTAACTTCTGCAAGTATTTAAGTGAAGTCTCACCTAAGGAGTATCGATCAAAGGCACATGGACTCTTACCTTATCAGCTCTAGACCACCATACTATCTTTCTCTAGTCCCTTTCTTCTCTTTTCCCTTCCTTAGCATTCTGATTTTTCCCCATTGGGTATCATTTTTTTTTTATCAGTGCTCTTCCCGTTAAGGGGTGTACTTTGGACACATTCCATGGATGCACAGGATATGATAGTTCTAGCTACCACTCCCATGACCACTTCGGAGTTACTAACTCATCCTCAGTTTATTATCTTTTTTTATGGAAGGGGAGAAGGGAACCAAATAGGTCAGGTTTACATGATGTGTCATAACTAACAAGGGAATCCGACACAAGGTATACCAAGCCCTTTGATGCAAGCTCGGAATCACTCTGATTCTTACGATCACAAGTTATCGAAAATAACAAGCTTGTTGCGAAAGTGGGCGTAGGTTGAGATGGATGATGGAGGTTATTGATCGAATCTCGCGATCAATTTGCGAACAAGAGAGTTTGCTTCTCACAAACAATCTTAATCCATCGAACAAAAGAGCAAGTGTTTCTCACACAAAACTCAAATGAACAAGACAAGAATAATCCAAGGAAAACTCTTTGATAAAAAGAAACAATTTCTTAAATAATTACTAAAAGATGGGTGCCTTTACAATGAAGGATATTACGAGCTTATATAGACTCTAATAAGGGCTAATACTAACGCTGTAAAATAGTAGAAAAGGAAATAGAATGATGCATAATAAATGAAATAAAAATCAAGGAAGATATGCCCTTGGTTTTTTAGCCGTTGCTTGGGCATATTAGGAAAGGGTCTTGTACGTCTTATATCTTGATATTAAGATGATGTGTCCATGTGTAGAGAGCCTCTTAATGGTATAGAATATCTCATGAATGGAATGTTGCCGTTGGTCATTATTGGGACCAAGTGTGAGCACGTGTGAATAAGTAAGGTGGAAAAAAGATTTTATCTCTTGAACTCTTGACTTGATTATCTTTGTGTTGACTTTTATAGAAGTCTCTAATTGTGAGGGAGTGTTTCCTTGTTCCCAAACATAGCTCTCCAAGTACTTGATCTCCTTTCGAGCTGGACTCAGCTTGGATCTCTCCATAGCTCTCCTCTGCTTCATGCTCTCCTCTCCAAGTCTCTTGATTTCTTGATCCTTAGTTGATGATGACTTGATGTCCTCATCATACTCTCTCTCTTGAAAAAGTTTCGACCTTGAAACTATAAAATCTGCATCAAGAGAAAGCAAGTTAGCTTTCATTCTCCTTTGTGAGCTTAAGGTCTTACCTTGATATGTTTGACGTTTGGTGATGTATGGACCATCTGGGGGTTCTCCTTTGAGCATGTAAGATAAGATAACTCCTCTGCCTTGGCATGGTGTGTCGGTTCTCCCTTGGAGTTGATGGACCATTGTAACCTTCAAAAATTTATTAGTCTCGATGTTGTTCGTCATTGGTGGTGATGTCTTCTGGTTTTGAACTTGATCCATCAACAGGTTATTCTCTGGTGGAACCTCTTTATTGTTTGTATCCCTATTTCCTGCAATTATCTCCGCATTTTGGGCAAGAAACAAGTGTATTATATCTGAGTTTAAAAGCATAGGGATAGATCGTGTGAATCTTAAACTCACAATGATTGATTTCACAAGATGAGATATGATTGGCTCTTTGCTTGCTTGGATGCCACTTTTATTGCTTTTCTCTAGTCTCGAGATAATTAAAGCTCTTCCAGGGTTGTCAAAGATTGATGAAGACTCTTGAGATGCTAGATTGTGTGTAACAAGAGTAGTTAGCCCATGTTTCTTATCTAGCTTACGTTGTAGTGGAAATGCCTCGGATTGCTCATCTTCTTCTTTCTCTTTTGGACAAGTTTGGTGTGTTTTCGGCTGTTCTTCACCTCCACTTGTTTGTCCTTCTTCTTTCCTTATTCCTGGATCAAAACTCTTTGGCAAAGAAAAGTGTATGAGTCCAGAATTGGAAATTAAATGATCGCTTGAACTAAACTATCACCTTTAAAAGTTTCCGGTTTTAGTTCTATTGATGGTCTCTTTAATAATTTCCTAATTGGACAAGTGGAAGCAAAATGTCCTTAGCCTTGACACCGATAACATATTACTGATGACGGAATATTAGAAGACTTACCTTGCATTTGTGTGCCTTGTTGTTCACGCAATGGTTTCAAGCTTAAATTTTGTTGAATCTTCTTCGTCCGAGCTGCAGGTGGGTGTTCTTGTGGCTTCACCGAGCTGTTTGAGGTCACCTTCTTTTTTGCAGAGCCATGGTAAGCTTGGGGTTTCACAGCTTTTGGGTTCAGTTGTATCGCTTGAGTCCTTCCCTTAGATTTCGCTTGAGATTCTTGACTTTTGTTGTTGCTGCTTTGGTCTTGGGCATTCTTCACGAGCTCATTGTTTATGAGCCATGCCATTTCATACCAAGAAAGGACCGGCTCCTTGTGGTAGATCCAATTAGCCTCCTCTGATGGCCCAGTTCATGGACGGACTGAACGAGAGGATCGCTAGGAAGGTAGAAATTCACCCTTATCATGATATGCCCGACTTATTGTACTTATGTATACAGGTTGAGCATCAAAACAAGCGCAAGTCCGCGACCATAAACCGGCCTAGGACCAACACGCCTTGGACTGCACCAGCTCCACGGCCCGTTGACAAAGGTAAGTCGGTTGAGGTCGAGTCCAGGTTCAAGAAGCCGACCATTGAGACGTCTAGGCCCAACCAACCAGACCCAGGTAAGTTTACTAGTACGTTTTGTTCTAGAGATATCACATGTTTTAAGTGTCAGGGTAAAGGACATATGTCTCGAGACTGCCCAAACCGGAGAGTCATGATCTTGAACGAAGCCGGCGAGTACGAGTCTCGGGATGAACAGGAGGATAAAGACATGAAGGAACTTGATACAGGGACGCCCATAAAGTATCCCGACTCTGGATAGTTATTGGTGATCAAGAGAGCTCTCAGTGCGCTTGTTGATCCCGAGACGGTTCAACGCGAGAACATCTTCCACACTCGCTGTACTGTGAACAACATGGTATGTAGTCTTATTATTGATGGTGGTTCTTGTACTAACGTGGCCAGCATGAACATGGTTGATAAGCTCGGTATGCAAGTGACTAAGCACCCGCGACCATACCGACTTTGGTGGCTGAACGATGACACGGAGATCCGGATCGCAGATCAAGTAACCGTACCTTTCAGCATTGGGCGATATCACGATCAGGTAGTATGCGAAGTGGTTCCAATGCAGATTGGACACTTATTACTCGGCCGACCATGGCAGTTCGACAAGAAGTCCATGCACAACGGGCGGACCAATCACTACTCGTTCATGCACGACAAGCGAAAGTATCAGCTCGCGCCTCTTACACCGCAGGAAGTGCATGAGATGCAACTACACCTTGCCAAGGATAAGAAGAACCTTAAGACCAATTTAATTATTTCTTCACATTCTGTTTCTAGAGCTATTGATCAGAACACGCAGGTGCTACTAATGGTCTTCAGGGAGGCTTTACATTCGTGGTCAGACGATGTTGAGCTTCCCCGGGAAGTTGTTTCTTTGTTGGACATGTTTAAGGATGTCTTTCCGGACGAGATACCAGCCGGTCTACCGCCCATACGAGGCATTGAGCATCAGATCGATCTCGTACCAGGAGCGGCTCTGCCCAACCGGCCTGCATATAGGGTGAATCCGACCGAGGCCAAGGAGCTGGAGAAACAAGTGCAGGACCTCATGTTCAAGGGTTACATTCGCGAGAGTCTCAGCCTGTGTGCGGTACCAGTCTTGTTGGTTCCTAAGAAAAATGGGTCTTGGAGGATGTGTGTCGACTGTCGGGCCATCAACAACATCACCATCAAGTACCGACATCCCATACCACGACTGGACGATATGTTAGACGAGCTACATGGAGCAACTGTGTTCTCTAAGATAGATCTACGCAGTGGGTACCATCAGGTTCGATTGAAGGAAGGCGACGAGTGGAAGACGGCTTTCAAGACTAAGCAGGCCCTTTACGAGTGGCTGGTCATGCCATTTGGCCTTACCAATGCGTCCAGTACGTTCATCCGCCTCATGAACCAGGTCTTGAGATCCTACATCAGTAAGTTTGTCGTTGTTTACTTCGATGATCTTTTGATCTATAGTCGCTGCTTTGCTGATCATCTGGTGCACCTTGGGCAAGTAATAGATACTCTTCGAGAGGAGGGTCTTTATGTGAACCACAAGAAGTGCACCTTCTGCACTGATAAGCTTGTATTTTTAGGTTTTGTTGTGAGTTCGCAGGGCTTACAGGTTGACCAAGAAAATATCAAAGCTATTGAGGAGTGGCCGACTCCGACCGCGATCGGCCATGTCAGGAGTTTCCACGGTTTAGCCAGCTTCTATAGACGGTTTGTGAAGGAATTTAGCACGGTGGCCGCCCCACTTACAGCCGTGATCAAGAAGGACGTCCCGTTCAAATGGGGCTAATCGCAGGAGACCGCATTTCAGAAACTCAAGGATTTGTTAACCCATGCTCCTATTTTGGTTTTGCCTAATTTTGATAAGACGTTTGAGATTGAGTGTGATGCTTCAGGTTTACGAATTGGAGCTGTTATAACGCAAGGTGGGTGACCGTTTGCCTACTTCAGCGAGAAATTGAGTGGAGCCACGCTCAACTATCCTACTTATGACAAGGAGTTGTATGCGTTGGTTAGATCCTTGGAGACTTGGCAGCATTACTTTCTGGCCAAGGAGTTTGTTATTCACACCGACCACGAGACGCTTAAGCATTTGAGAGGACATACAAATCTGAAGAGGAGGCACGCTAAGTCTCTTGAGTTCGTGGAGACCTTTCCGTACATCATCAAGTACAAGAAGGGAAAGGAGAACGTGGTAGCTGATGCATTGTCCAGGAGATATACACACTGATCAGCACCATGGAGGCCAAAGTTTTGGGGTTTGAACTTATTAAAGAAGATTATGATACTGACCCTGATTTTGGTGAAATTTTTCAGGAATGTAGCAAATGACCGAAAGGAGTTTTCTACTTGCATAACGGTTTCCTGTTCAGGGGGAAGCGGCTGTGCATTCCTCAGGGATCGATGAGGGAGCTCCTGATCCGAGAATCCCATGGAGGAGGACTGATGGGACACTTTGGCGTGGACAAGACACTTAGTGTCCTAGTAGAGCACTTCTATTGGCCACAACAGAAGCGAGACACGGAGCGTTTCTGCTCCAAGTGCATCACGTGCCTTAAGTCCAAGTCCAGGTCACATCCTCACGGTCTTTACTTACCTTTGCATATACCTAACCGACCATGGGTCGATATTTCTATGGATTTTGTTCTTGGTTTGCCTAAGATAGGGAACAAGGATGCGATCTTCGTTGTTGTCGACCGGTTTTCAAAGATGGCTCACTTCATACCATGTTATAAGACGAATGATGCGACCCAGACAGCCGATCTCTTCTTCAAAGAAGTGGTCAGATTGCACGGACTGCCACAGACAATCGTATCGGACCGTGACCCAACCTTCCTAGGTCACTTTTGGAGGACATTGTGGAGGAAGCTTGTGTTGGGATAGTGTCCTGAAATCACACTTGTACTCACTCCTGATGATAGTTGTGAGTCGAGATCATTCGTATAATACTGGGCGGTTGCAATGTTTTGCTAGAAGCCTCTTGCAGTCTGTAAGTCGTTGACTTACTGCCAGTATAATATGATCCTATAGGGTCACACACCTAAGCAAACTGGAAGATATAACGTGGGAATGATCATTATGGTAATGATCAGGTTAATGTGTATTGGATACACATTAATATCGAGAATATGGTGTTGTGTCGATCGACACAGTCTGTGTGTTGGTCGACACAGTTCAGGTTTTCGGAAAGGCTTTTCGAAATATGACTTAATCAAGTCTGGCCCGTTAAGTTTGATTCTAGGTTGAATAAAACTCGAAAGTTTCGACCTATAACAGTTGTCGTCGTCTTTTTCTTGACAGAATAAGCAGAAACACCAAAACTCAGAGATCACCAATCATTCCGCTGCCAGTTCTAGGTAAGAACGAGGTTGGTAATTTCAATATAACGAACCCTAGATCCTAGGAGATCCAACAGTGGTATCAGAGCATGGTAGGGTTTAATCTATTGAATTTGAGGCATTTAAATCGAATACTGATGAATTTGATTAGTTAATTGCCTGTTAAATCGTGTTTTCAAGAAATTAATCTCGGATAGGATCTCTGTTGAAAACGACGAACTGCAGTTGTCGCACTGTGTCGATCGACACTAAGCTTGTGTCGGTCGACACACCGCGAAACGCATAATAAGATTTCAGTGTTTGTCGCAGAGTGTCGATCGACACAAAGCGTGTGTCGGTCGACACAGAGCGAAAACGCGTAAATAACTTTAGGGTTTGTCGCATGGTGTCGATCGACACTAAGCCTGTGTCGGTCGACACATCGCGAAAACTCGTAAAAATATTAGGGTTTTCGCACAGCATCGATCGACGCACTGGGTGTATCGGTCGATACACGGCGAAAATACGAAAGATTTGAAATCGCACTGTGTCGATCGACACACTGGGTGCATCGGTCGACACAGACTATGCGAATGGATAGATCAGTTCAATTGGATTAAACTGGTTATCTCGCATGGTCATGTTGGTTTAATCCAAAATCCTTAATACTCTACTGTGTCGATCGACACAGGTTTAAGGTCGGTCGACACAAGCCTTACGATTGGTTGAATTGGTTCAATTGGATTGAATTGGTTATCATGCTTGGTTAAGGTAGATAACTTCGGTTTAAATTAGATGAATTGGTTCAATTAAATTAAACTGGTTATCTCAATTAGAATAAACCGAATTTAATTGGTCAAGATTAGTTTGATTGGATAAGTCGGTTCAATTGGATTGGACCGGTTATCGCGATTAGTTAAAACTGGTTGAATCGGTTCAATTAGATGGACTGGTTAAACTGGATTTGACCGGTTATCTCGGATGATCTGAAGGTTGCATATCAAGAGTCGACCAAGTGTGTCAGTCGACACATATGGTGACGATGCGAACCGTAATCGTTTGGCTTTGAACCAAATGATTAAGAAACCGAACCGAATGACCTAACCCACTGAAATTAGAACGATTAAAACTTAATTAAAATTAGAAGTAAAATGTTCTAAACATGTCTAATACACATTGGATGTGTGTTAGATCAAAGCTTAGTTTCAATAAGGTCAACTGTCAAGACTCATTTCTTTGTTGTGATAGTCTTGCCAAGAGCTTGGTGTCCACAATTACATGAGTAAGACAGGTAGTAGTTTTTATGGTCTGGCAGTGCTTGACATTAACTATTACTTGACCTAAGAGATTGAATTACTAAACTTTTAGAGTTCCATTTCCTCAACTAAATATCAAGTGACCTTAATGTCTTGCCCAATCTTGTCTGCTGGTAAGACTCGTTTCATTGTTGGATAGTCTTGGAGTCCTTGGTATCCACAGTGACATGAGTAAGGCAGGTGATCATTGATAGACTTGCAGTGCGACTGTCAATGATCACAAGACAGAAGAGATTGGTTTACTTGACTGGGCTATCAGAAGTTCTGAGCCCAGAGACGTCAGAGTGGATGAGATATGGGTTGTATCATCTACGACCAAGAGTTGTACTGAGTACAATTAGCAATGGTTCGCTTACCTAGATTACTAAACTCTGGGTGATGACGAGTCGTCCACTCAGATTTTAGTGATGTATGGATCTTGGATCATTACATTCATAGAGGAAATATTGTTTGAATATGATGCGAGTTTTCTTATTGGATAAGATTTCTCATTTCCTGAAATCATAACTAAAATTTTCTTTGATTAAAATTTTCAGCCTATGTCTAAAACTACCTTCTCGTTTCGACCCGTCCTTAAAAAGAACAAGTTAAATGGGTCAAATTTCCTGGATTGGTATCGCAATTTGAGATTAATCCTCAAGCAGGAGAGTAAGGACTATGTCCTTGAGAAAGCTCTTCTAGAAAGGCTTGGGGCCAATCGCTCGAATGCAGTATATAATGCTTGGAATAAGCATTATATTGATGTGGTAGATGTGCGTGGTCTGATGTTGGCTACCATGAACTCGGACTTGAAGAGTCAATACGAGAATATGGAGTCGCCAATAGAGATGATCACCAGCCTGAAACTGAAGTTTCAGGATCTGGCACGAGTTGAGAGATTCCAGATGGTGAAGTCTCTCAGTGGGTGCAGACTACCAGAGGATGTTCCAGTGAGTCCTCATGTCATTAAAATGATGGGTTACGTTGATAACCTGGGGAAACTGGATTGTCCTGTCAGCTTAGAGTTGGCTACTGACATCATTCTGCAGTCACTGCCGTCAAGTTATGATAAGTTCATTAAGAATTATATCAAGAAAGGCTTGACGAAGACGTTGACTGAGCTGCATGGCATGCTCAAGACAGCAGATCAAAACATCAAAAAGGGTAAAAGATTTGTGAAATCTTGTGTTGACAAGGGTAGAGGCAGGGCCGTCCAGATTTTGAATCAGGATAAGCCTGTGTCATCTTATAAGCCCAAGTCCGGCCCATCTGGTGTTAGAAAGTGCTTCTACTGTGATGAGTATGGGCATTGGAAGAGAGATTGCATTAAATTCTTGGAAGATTCACAAGAGATGAAGAAGATGTATGGTACTTCTTCTTCAGGTATTGTGTTATTATTTCAAGTTCTACGAGAGTATTGGATACTAGTTGTGGTACTGATATTTTCGAAATATGCAGGGCCTAAGCAACAGTAGAACGTTGAGGAAAGGACAAGTGGAACTGCGTGTCTGGTATGAAGCGATGGTTGTTGCATAAGCCGTAGAGATTCTCCACTTGTAGGAGCCTTTCAAGCTTGGTTTTTGAATTAAGTAATTGCTACTATGTACCTGCTTAATGCAGAGATGTATTTCATTTTCTTGTAAGAATTTGAATGTTTTTCATTCTGATAAAAGACAAGTTTTGCTCTTTTGATCTTAATGAAATATCATATGGTAGCACCCCGTTTGGAATGGGTTTTATATCTTAAACGAATGTACACTTGTACATATAACATAAATACCAAACGATTTAAGTCTGATGACTTGAACTCGGTTTTTCCTCAGCATAGTCATATTGACCAAATAGAGTGAAGCGGCTTCAGAATTTCCATATTTGTGGGCTTCAGGTTCATTTGATTGTAAATCAATTGAGACATGAATTCTGCTTGCTGGGCCAAATGACTAAGGCTTCTTTAGTAAAGCTAAAGAAACGGGCCAGAGGCTTGTTAGGCCTTACGCATACTGATGTATGCGGCCCGATGAGCATTGGTTCCAAAGGAAAACTTCAATACTTCATTGACTTATTAATGGCTTCGATAAGTATGAATGTGTTCATTTGATGAGACACGAGTCAGAATCCTTTGGAATGATCAAAGGAGTTTCAGAATGAAGTATAGAACCGATTTGACAGAAGTATTGAGATCCTCGATTAGATCGCGGAGGAAAATACTTGAATCAAGAATTGGGTGATCATCTAAGTGAGTGTGAAGTCATATCACAGCTCTTTTCTCCTAGAAAACATGAATGGTGTTTCTGAGAGAATGAATCGGATCTTATTGGATATGCTCCGATTAATGATGAATCACATGAATCTTCCATTATTCCTTTTAAAATACGCTCTAAAATGAACATGTTTACGCTAAATAAGTTTTCTATCAGAATCAGTGAAAAACACCACATTGGATGTGGACTGGGTGATTTCCAAATATGTTTTTCTGATCAATTGGGATTGTAAGGTTTGTGTAAGGCAGTTGCCAACAAACAAACTTGAACCCAAATCTGATAAGTGCTGCTTCGCTGGTTGTCCTAGGGAAACCGAGGCTTAGTACTTTTGCAACCAATCCGAGAACAAAGTTTTGTTGTTCGGAACTCTGTTTTTCCAAGAAGAACAGTGGGAGTAAAAGTGCAGCTCGAAGAAATTCGAGAAACACAGGAGGCTGTTCAACCTGTTGAGGGAGAGTAGCGGTTAGATCTACAGAGTGTTGTAGGATCTACACCTGTGAAGCCTGAAATTCGCAGATCTGAAAGGATCCGTCACTAACTCGAGAGTGAATTCTCGTAACCGATTTCTGTGATCTGTTGATCATTGAAAAGTGACGAGCATGCGAAATTCAAAGAAGTGATGGTAAGCCCCAACTCCGAAAATTAGGCTGGGTATGCATGTTAGCTTCACCGATCTATTCATAGATTGAGGCAAACATCTTGGAGTTGAAATCTACGTTCGGGTAAAATGGTCAAAGGTTTTGACTCGATCAGGAACGAATAGAAACCGTGCGTTTACAAGTAAACTAGTGGGAGCGTAGTTGTAATTCTCAAACTGTATGTTTAGAACGTACTTAATCTCATAAACGACGTTCCGACGCTAAAGTCTTGTCAAGATTTGAGTCGGAAGTCGAATTTAACGATGGACATAGGAGAAGCCGCGTAAGCTCTTAGAACAGGGATCCATTGAGATGGATCAGAAGAGCTAATTGGATTGTGTCAGAATCCTTATGATTATAAGGTACTGGACAGTTCCAATATGCATGATTCCAAGGATGGCTTCACACCAAAGGTCTTATGGCAATGATCTTAGCAAGATGAAGTGTCTTGGACACTGGTTGAGCTAATGTCTATGAGTGTGATTCCTTTTGCTTATGCAATAGAATCCATCATTAATGCCATATTTTGCGCTCGTCTGTATGCAGCTGACGCATAAAGCATGACGAGAAGATACCAATTTGTTCCGGTAAGAGTAACTGGACAGTTGTAAGGAATATCCCCAAATGTTTGAGAAACACTAAGGATAGGTTCTTGTACAACTGAGAAAAAGACGAATCAGTTATGAGTAGTTAGACGGACAAAGACGATTCCCGGTTCTCACCTGGTTATGTCTTTTTGCCTGTGTAGCGGTGTTGTCTGTTGGAAAGTTTTCCAAGCAGAGGACCATAGAATAGTGCTCATTAAAGAATAGCGGTGTGGTTTGTTGGAATGGTTCCAAGCAAGAACACCGCAGCATCTCTCACAACCTAAGTACAAATTGTATACTGTTGCTATAGGTACTAGATATTTGAAGACTTGGTCTTGATTCTAGTGGGAGTTAGTTTAGTTATGATGTTCAGATAGACATGGTCATGTTTATGAAAAAAAACTGACATCGACATTATTTGACTATTGGATAATTAAATAATTGTCCCAAAATAAGTTTATGTCATATTATAGGTCATCAAGTTGAGGACTTGATCATGAAACCCTATAAGTAACAAATGACATAAATTATGTTGTGTCCCTAGTCGAGGTTGTTAAAGCGGGACAATAACAACCGCGAAAGACTAGATTGTGAGGTGACTGTTGACTAAGTTTCATGGAGTCAATGATATGAGTATCATAGTCAGTCACATAGATATATGTTGGTGAACATATGATCGGACGTGACCCGCTAATGAGAAGTCTCCAGGATAGTTATATCTATGTCATGAGAGGTTCTCATTACGACTATAGAGTATAGTCCTCAGACCTGAGTTCATCATGCTTTCTTGCATATGCATTGGTACAATTTGACCTTGTCAAACGTCGACCCGTAACTGGCGACTATAACGGTATTGTTCGGGTGTATCATGAAGTGTGCGTTGAAATAGGGATGGAACGATATGGAATTTGTCCCTCCTGAATAACGGGAGACATATATCTCTGGGCCTATCGAAGATTTTATGCTGAGAAAATATGTGGCCGCACTCAAACGAACTGTAGTTCAGTTGTTTGTATTGTTCAGTATAAGATCAGGAGTTCGATAAACACGATGTTGGCTTAATAAGGATGACACCAATCTTGCCTTATGCCGAATCGAGATATAGAGACAAAAGGATTATAGGAATTGATGATTCCAGTACAAGTGGGAGATTGTTGGGATAGTATCCTGAAATAACACTTGTACTCACTCCTGATGATAGTTGTGAGTCGAGATCAGACATTCGTATAATACTGGGCGGTTGCAATGTTTTGCTAGAAGCCTCTTGCAGTCTGTAAGTCGTTGACTTACTGCCAGTATTATATGATCCTATAGGGTCACACACCTAAGCAAACTGGAAGCTATAACGTGGGAATGATCATTATGGTAATGCTCAGGGCAATGTGTATTGGATACACATTAATATCGAGAATATGGTGCTGTGTCGATCGACATAGTCTGTGTGTCGGTCGACACAGTTCGGGTTTTCGGAAAGGCTTTTCGAAATATGACTTAATCAAGTCTGGCCCGTTAAGTTTGATTCTAGGTCGAATAAAACTCGAAAGTTTCGACCTAGAACAGTTGCCGTCGTCTTTTTCTTGACAGAATAAGCAGAAACACCAAAAATCAGAGATCCCATAGATCCGGCACTAGCATCCCGGCTTTCCAGGTTTGTGTGCGTGTGTATCTGGTAGAGGCGAAGCATCTGAGTCGCTTTCTGATCTCGTTCACCAATCATTCCGCTGCCAGTTCTAGGTAAGAACGAGGTTGGTAATTTCAATATAATGAACCCTAGATCCTAGGAGATCCAACAGCTTGGTACCAAGCTACTGTTCTCGACCACTTGTCATCCACAGACTGATGGACAGACCGAGGTCATGAACCGGACTATTTCAGCCCTCTTAAGGGCAACGGTTGGTAAAAATTTATCAAATTGGTTGGATTGCATTCCTTTTGTTGAGTTTTCTTATAATGGTGTCAAACACTCTGCTACTAAGATGTCTCCTTTTGAGGTTGTTTATGGATTTAAGCCAGATACCCCACTTGATCTGAAGCCACTGCCAGCATTGGAGTTCATCAATTTTGATGGAGAGCGCAAGGCTGAGGCCGTCGCCAAGCTACACCAGACGGTTAAGGAGAACATCAAGAAGAGGACGGAGCAGTACAAGAAGCAAGCTGACAAACACAGGAAGGAGATTGACATTAGGCCAGGCGACTAGGTTTGGGTTCACATGCGACCCGAACGGCTCAGGAACAAGAGGAAGTCCAAGCTTGCTCCACGAGGAGATGGACCATTCCGGGTCCTAAAAAAGATCAACGACAACGCCTACCAATTGGAACTCCCAGGGGAGATGAGCATATCGTCGAGTTTTAATGTTGCTGATTTGTCACCTTATTGTGCAGGTGATACTGTTCTGAGGCCAGAACCTCTTCAAGAGGGAGGGAATGATGAGGACATCAGCTTGGCCGACACTGAGTTGGACGAACAAGACGGACCAGGCTCTACCAAGAAGCTGACCGACTTGTTCCCGACCATGCGAGATGTACCAAGGATGCGTTTGGGACAACGACAGATACAGACCGAGTTCAACAATGCCATGGAGCAGCTGATCTCGAAGACAAGCCTAGAAGACATCACGACCCAGCTAGGCCACCTCGACCAAGGACAACCTGTCCTTAACCAGCTGGCCCGGAGGATGATCCAAACCGAAGCTGACGGCCCATTTGAGCAGACCACGCCTTGGCCCATACTCCGGTCGCACGGACCGACCATGATCTTCTGCATCGAGCCAGATGAATTGTTGACCGGTTTGCCTCTGGGATAAAGATCATACTCTTTTTCCCTTGTGAAGTTTTGTCCCAAATGGGTTTTCTTCACAAGGTTTTTAACGAGGTGATCCGAGGCCCATTCCTTAGAGAGACAGACCGGCCTCTCATCTAGTTTCGACCAAGACTTTCCTTTTTCGTTTTTAAGTCTTATTTCTCTTATTTTCTTTGTCATTTTCGATGGCCTATGTTTCCTTTGGCCCATTTGTTTTCAGTTGTATTACTTAAACACTCTTTTGGTTTTATGAAACATTAAGCAAGTTTTAACCAGGAAAAACCCTAAGGTTTCTCGATCTATCTCCTTCTCTGCGTGGCTGCCCCTTAGAAGAGTAGATTTCTTGGTTGTTGCTTGCTGCCTCGATCATCCTAAGTGTTCCACAGATTCAGTAGCTATCAAACCACTTTCGACCACCCACTGACAAAGATGAGAGTGCCTTCGGCCAGCAGGTTTGTTCCACGCTTCCATCTCCTTCTCTCTCGCAGCCACCATCACTTCCTCTCACTCCATCGTTCACCACACCTCCATTGCATCTCACATCACCCTTAGGTGAGAAGATTAAGTCAGTATTAAGGTGAAGTCAGTAAAAGGATCCTCTGATACCGTAAGTGACGTGGGTGTCCTCAGTAGGTTGATCAGTGTCTGGGTTTTCTAATAGTCAGAGATAGATCTACAACTTCATCCCAGTGGTCACTTAAGTTCCTGCAAGATATTGTTAACCTTCTCAAAAAATCATTGTTTCTTACTTAAACTGGTTTTGACTCGATAAAACAAATTTATTTTTGAAAAACATACTGACTCTAAGAAAACAGAAAGATAGATGTCAGTAGTACCTCCCCCACACTTAAGACACACTTTCCCCAGTAGTGTCAAGCAAAGGGTTGGTAAAAAGAAAGAAAAAGTTAAATGTTAATGGACGTGTTGAGTTCTGTCTGATTTTTACCTATGTCGCTCAGGCATCGATCGTTGCATTAGGTGCATCGACCGTTCCGAGGCGATTTTCGTGTATGGTCGATCGTTGCTCCGGACCGCAACGATCGCTGCAATGCGATTTTTTTCGTGTTGTGACGATCGACACAGTGTGTGTCGATCAACGCACTGCGATTTTGGCCGAGACCTGCAGACATAACTCACCAAAAACAGAAACAAAACGTAAAATCCTACAAAAACACCAAAAATCAAAATGCAAGAACGAAACAGTGGGTTGCCTCCCACTCAGCGCTCTTTTAACGTCAATAGCTTGACGTTTCAGCTGATTTAGGCAGAGGGTGCATCATCCAGAGGTAGAATTTGTCCTACTGGAATCTCGGCCTTAGCCCAATAGTGTTTCACCCTCTGTCCATTCACAGTGAATTCATTACCTTCCTTACTGATTAGAACAATAGCTCCGTAGGGACGCACCTCTTTGATCATGAAAGGACCAGACCACCTTGATTTCAGCTTACCTGGAAACAAATGCAAACGAGAGTTATACAAAAGTACCTGATCATTAGGTTCAAACTGTCTGGAGACAATCCTCTTGTCATGATAAGCCTTAGTCCTCTCCTTTTAAAGCTTTGAGTTCTCATAGGCAAAATGTCTAATCTCATCCAACTCATTAAGCTGGACCAATCTCCTTTCTGCAGCAGATTTAAGGTCAAAGTTCATCTGTTTTACAGTCCATGCTACTTTGTGCTCAAGCTCCACTGGCAGATGACATGCTTTTCCTTACAAAAGATGGAATGGAGTAGTCCCAAGAGGTGTCTTCAATGCAATCCGGTAAGCCCATAATGCATCATCTAGCTTTGCTGCCCAATCCTTTCTCGTCTTCCCAACTGTCTTTTCTAAGATCTCCTTGATCTGTCAATTAGAGACCTTGACTTGTCCACTAGTCTGAGGGTGATAAGGAGTAGCAACTCGGTGATGAACTCCATGCTTTCGTAGGAGCTTCTCGAAGACCTTATTAATAAAGTTGGATCCTCCATCACTAATCACAATCCAAGGTACTCCAAATCTAGGGAATATGATGGTCTTAAACAGCTTAATGACCACTGAAGAATCATTGGTTGGACTAGCTATTGCTTCTACCCACTTAGATACATAGTCCACAACAACCAAGATAAACTTATTCCCATAGGATAAGGGAAAAAGACCCATAAAATCTATGCCCCAGCAATCAAAAACTTACCATTCCAGAATTAAATTCTGAGGCATCTCATGCTTCTTGCTGATTTCC
This sequence comes from Orychophragmus violaceus, assembly GCA_030180135.1. NCBI lineage: Eukaryota > Viridiplantae > Streptophyta > Magnoliopsida > Brassicales > Brassicaceae > Orychophragmus > Orychophragmus violaceus. The sequence goes on along the minus strand of CM058231.1, from coordinate 32,775,821 downwards.
CCTATCCTCTGACAGACATCACATCGAGAGACAAAAAGAATGGGTGTCTTTAAACATCGTAGGACACCAGAAACCTGCTTGTAGAACCTTAGACACAGTCTTGAAAGTAGCAAAATGTCCAGCATAATCTGATCCATGACAGTGGAATAAGATTTCCGGAACCTCTGATTCAGCAATGCATCTCCTATCAAGACCATCCGAACAGTTCTAGTAGAGATAAGGCTCATCCCAGTAGTACCGTCTAAGCTCCCTGAAGAACCTCTTCTTTTCATATCTTTTTAAATCATCTGGTTCAGTTTCTGCAGCAAGGTAATTAGTTATATCTGCATACCAGGGTCGATCAGTGGTTGCGACAGCAGCAATCTCGAAATCATAGTTCCAGATTCGGATCCTTAAAGATTCGGGGTTCGTATCAGGTCTGCATCGACCGTTGCATGTACCTGCGTCGATCGTTGCTTCCCCGATACTTGCATCGACCGTTGCCAATGTGGCATTGATCGACACTGAGCGATTATCCCGACAGTTCTGCAACTCTCTGCCCAAATCTGTCTGAAACACTGTACCGACCATATTGACGTTTTCCTCGGGAAAGTAATCATTGATGGGCACGTCTTCCTCAACCAGCATCCTTGAAAGATGATCATCAACTCCATTCTCAACCCCCTTCTTGTCCCTCACTTCAATGTCAAACTCCTGAAGCAGTAGAATCCATCTCAACAATCTTGGCTTAGCATCCTTCTTCTGCATCAGATAATTCAGGGCTGAATGATCAGTATGCACAATCACCTTGGAGCCAACAAGATAGGGGCGGAATTTCTAAAATGCAAAGACAACAGCCAACATCTCCTTTTCTGTGGTTGTGTAGTTTCTCTGCGCATCGTCTAGTGTCCTACTAGCATAATAGATAGCATGAACCTTTCTATCCTTCTTCTGCCCCAGAACAGCTCCTACATCATAGTCACTTGCATCACATATAACCTAAAAAGGTAGATCCCAATCCGGTGGCTGAACTATTGGAGCACTCACTAATGCCTGCTTGATCTGTTCAAATGCAGTCTGACAATCTGCAGTAAACTCAAATTTGGTGTCCTTATACAGCAAAGCAGTTAGTGGCCTAGCAATCTTACTAAAGTCTTTTATGAACCGTCTATAGAACCCAGCATGTCCGAGAAAGCTTCTTATAGACTTGACAGAATCAGGCGACTGAAGGATGGTCATTAACTCAATCTTAGCGCGGTCTACTTCAATCCCTGCTTCAGACACCTTATGTCCAAGTAAAATGCCATCTCTGACCATGAAATGACACTTCTCCCAATTAAGAACTAAGTGCTTTTCTTCGCATCTAGTCAGTACCTTACACAGATTATCCAAGCACTCATTATAAGATGATCCATAGACTCAGAAGTCATCCATAAATACCTCCATAAAGTCCTCAATCATATCAGTGAATATGGACATCATGCATCTTTGGAAAGTAGCAGGTGCATTGCAGAGTCAAAAAGGCATCCTACGGTAAGCAAATGTGCCAAATGGACAAGTGAAGGTTGCCTTTCCCTGATCCTCTGGGTCGATAAGAATCTGAAAGAAACCTGAGTATCCATCGAGGAAGCAATAGTAAGGATGATTGGCTAACCTCTCCAGCATCAGTTCATTCTTCTCATTCTTTACAACTGTAACTCCGCCTTTCTTAGGCACTACATGGACTGGACTCACCCAATCACTTTCTGAAATAGGATAGATGATCCCAGCATCCAGGAGTTTCATAATCTCCTTCTTAACCACTTCCTGTAGATTAGGATTAAGCCTTCTCTGATGTTCAACAGATGTCTTAGACTCGTCCTCAAGATGTATCCGATGCATGCACAGCTCTGGAGAGATACCTAAAATGTCATCAAGAGAATAGCCAAGAGCTTTGCGATGCTTGCGCAGCTTTCTTAGCAGTAAAGTGAGCTCTGCGTTGTTCAAACTAGCATTAACAATCACTAGATAAGTTGAATTCGGTCCAAGAAATGCGTACCTTAGCCCGGATGGAAGTTGTTTCAGCTCAATCTTCGGAGCTTTTTCCTCTGCCCAGTCCCTGTCGACTTGCAACGATCGATGCACAGGTTGTGTCGATCGATGCAACGTCGCGGCAGACACTTCTAACTTCATCACTTGCTCAGCAGAATCCATCAGTTTTGCATAGCAGATTGCAGGCTCATCTTGCTGGTGTTCCAGCTCCATTATAGAGCTCTGGAAAGCCCTTTCCAGTGGATCTTCAGCATGTAACTTGTGAAAGTACTCTGCAGCCAAATCACCTAGTGTGTCTACATATAAGGTCTATCCGTCGATGGTTGGTCTCTTCACCAGTTTATCCATATCAAAACTCATCTTCAGATCACCCACATTCATAATTATTCTACCTCCTTGGCATTCAATCATCGCACCAGCAGTGGCTAAGAAGGGCCTGCCCAAAATTAGTGGATCCTTCGGTTCCTCTCCATACCGCAGAACTACAAAATCAGTAGGTATAACATATTGGCCAATCATTATAGGCACATCCTCCAATAATCCTTCGGGAATTCTGATTGTTCTATCTGCCAAAACCAGTGATATCCTAGTGGGTATAAAATCAGTCATCCCGAGCCTCTTAGCCACTGAGAAAGGCATAAGATTCACGCTGGAACCAAGATCACATAGAGACCTTTCGAATCTGTCCCTGTAGATAGCACAATCAAACACAAAGCTTCCTGGATCTTTCACCTTCTCAGGAATTCTGCCATGAATCACAGCACTACACACCTCATTGATCATCATTACACTCTCCTCATCAGACCACTTTCCAGCGATTAAATCCTTAAGACATCTCCTCATCACAGGAGAAGTCTCCATAGAGTCAATCAAAGGCACTTCGACTTTCACCTTTTTAATGAACTCCATGCATTTAGCAAACTGTCTATCGTTCTTAGCTTTCCTGGAATTTTTGGGAAAAGGCACTTTAGGTTTGTAAACTCTTTCACTCGACTGTTTTGGTTTCTGTGGTCTTGAACTCTCTACAGTCGCCTTGCGTCGATCGCCACTAGCGTTGTGTCGATCGTTGCTGGGTGACTTTGTTATGAGAGGTTCTCTGTTTTCGCTTTGCATCGACCGTTGCTGAGTGGCGTCGATCGATGCATTGCGAATATCACGGATCCCATCTTCCAATTCTTCAATTTCCACGAGTTCTTCAACACTCAACTGCTTTTTCTGGCCGGGAGACAGCTCCTTACCACTTCTCAATGTTACTGCATTGCATTGATACTTGGGATTAGCATCAGTTCGCCCTGGGAGATATCCATCTTCCCTCTGAGCATATCCATCAGTTCTTGCAACTTTCGCGTCAAGATCCTTCATATGTGCGCTCAGATATTCAAATTTCCCGTTCAGATCCTCATACACAGTACCTATCTTTTTGTCGAGGTCTGCAGCACTCTTAGTTTGGCCTTTCAGCAGTCGTTCCATCATTGCCTCCATCTTACTGTCATGGGCAGTGGCTACAGGAGGTGCTTGGTAAGAAGATGATCCATAGGTTCTCTGAGTACCTTGTCCAAAAGGTTTCTGAAAACCACTAGTCTGTCCAAAGCCAGAGGAGTTCTAATTGCCTGTGAAGGCACTCCTCTGTCCTCCATTGAAGAACCTGTTTCCTTGTTGATTACAAAATCTATTACCTTGGAATCCATATCCTCCTATGTAATTCACATCTTCTTCCTGAGTGTCCTCCTCAGTCTGAATTACCTCAACATCTTGGGCAAAGTGGACAGCTTTCTTACCAGCTAGGAGATTACAAACTGTGTCCAGCTTAGATCTAATATCAGCAATCTCCAAATTCTCTACCTTTCCACCAGATTTCTTCCTCCTCTCATCAGTAGTCTTGCAACTGTTGCTGCTCACTAAGTTCTCAATCAACTGCTTAGCTTTTGCAGGAGTCCTGGTGTTAAAGTTTGCATTGCTGAAGTTATCCAGCGCAGTCTGATATGGAAGATCTATGCCTCTGAAGAAGATACCTAGCAATGTGACCTCAGTGAATCCATGGTGTGGGCAGTCACGCTGGTACTTCTTGAATCGCATCCAGACAGCTTTTAGTGGCTCCACATGGCCTTGGGAGAATGTCATAATGCCCTGTCTGGACTGATCTGAGCGCGCATCATCCTAGAAGTGTCTCAGAAACTCACTCTTCAGGGCATCCCAAGTAGTAAACTGCCCAGGTGGCAGTTGCTTTAACCATGCAGCAGCGTCTCCAACGAGACTGTGTGGAAAGAGCTTGAGAAACATATAATCCTAGCAAACTCCATCATACTTCATGCCAGTGATTATATCCTCAAACTGATCGATGTGATCCATAGGCTGCTCCGATGGGTGGCCATGGAAAGCATTTTGTCTCATCAGCGAGTAGTAGATGGTTTTGATCTCAAAATCGTTCCTCTCAAAACCAGGAGGTACTAGAGCTGACCGGTTTGCATGAAACTCATCCGGTCTGTTGCAGTCAGATAAAGTCCTCTCATGGACAACCATCATATGCTCCTGTCTGCCTTGTGCCTGTCTTTGGCCTTGGTTCTGCTCATGTTGTAGTTGCTCAGGAGGATCAGAGATTACATTCCCTTCAGCATCAATCCTATGACCAGGAGCATTGTATAGATTGTTATCTCGGTCCCTCAGGGTACCTTGAGCATCAGGCATTATAATCACCTTTTTTACAACCATCCTTGCTCTTCTTTCACTTCTGTTAGTCCTCTCTAGTCGTCCAAGTTCGTCGGGTCCGAGAGTGACGAGATTCAAGTTCTGATTACTTCTGGTTTCACGCGTCTGCATAAACCGTCTGTAATCGCAGTGCAACGATCGATGCAAGAGATGCAACGATCGACTCAACTCAGAATCGCCTGGTAAAGATCAACACAGGAAGTGTAATGATTGATTCTAGGCGAATGTCGTACCTGCGACAGAGAGGAAAAAAAAAATCAGTAAACGAAAATAAAAATAAAAATCCTAGTAAAAACCCTAAGTTCAAAGCTATCGAAGACTCTAAGAGTCCCCGGCAACGGCGCCAAAAACTTGATAGGTCTCGAGTTTTACCCTATACTAACTGCAAGTGCACAGTAAATCAATTGTAGTACTTAGGGATCGAATCCACGAGGACTCTAGACAACGATAAAATCAAGAACTTAAAGAGATTAGAACTAGGAGAAAGCAAAAAGCAAATTGTATTCTATTAACTAAAAGCAAGCAGGAAAGTAAATCAGTAGCAGGTTGTTGTTTGAAATCAATAAACTAAAAGCCCTAAGTCTAGGGCGTTCTCCGTAAATCAGACAAGCAGTTAAATCAATCAGTCATGATCTAATTAAACTCAGTTCTAGAACTCAAAACACATATATAGAATTAACCAAATTCCTTTGCGAAAATTCTCTAAGTCTAAGTGCAGTAATCCAAATTCCTTTGCAATTACTAACAGATTAAACCACCTTTAATTCCAAGTTTGATATGTTCACAATCTAATTAAATCAAGTTCCTTTGCGAGTAATTAAATTGCTCAACCTAAATAGTTCAGATTCTAAACCACACTGTCGTGTCGTATTTAGCAACCTAAGATCTAGATTCTAATTGATCAGGTTAGAACTAGTATTAAACACAATTTAGTTTGAAGAACATCTATTGATGTGAATCCTTAACTGAATTAATTATATCTAGAAAGTCATGAAATCCCTATGAGAAACCCTAAACCTAACTATGAAAATACTCAGACATGGATGATGTAAACATAATCAATGAATAAATAGCAATCATAAAAGAGATTAAAATAATAAAGGGGTTCGTAAACTTCTCCAAAACAAATGTAGTACAGGATCAGATCAGCCCCAAAAGCTCTAAAAACTCTCTGCTCTAAGTTATGATAGCGTATGTAAGTGTAAGTAAAATAGAAGTTAAAAACCTAATTAAATAGCTAAAACACGACTTGGGGCTTCTGTGTAAATATCTGGAACTTCTGGGCACTTTTGCAATATTGGCATTCTTCATTAAACCGCCGAGTCTGGCCCATTCGCGTTGTGCATCGACCGATGCAGGTGTGCAACGATCGACGCAGTCATCAAATCTGGACAGTGAGCACAGTCTCTCGGGTCAAATCTCCAAAACGCACCAATTAGCTCCATAATCTCCACTTTAGCTCCAAATGTGCGTGTACCTAATAAAACCTGCAAAAGACTCTAAAGGAACACCAAAAGACACTAAAACAGACTTATATCATGGCATAAAACCGGTAAAAACAATGATATATCAACATTCTAAAACAGCCAGAAATGAACCAGAAGTTGATTGCTACAACCATGCTGAGAAGAAGAGATCTAAATGAGTTGCAGAGGATGAGAATTGGTTGAGGATACAAAAGCGTTTTGATGACTTGGATGACAAGGTGCTAGAGGCAATTATGGATGTGACGAAAATCCCCAAGAAGAAATCAATCAAGCGCCAATCTCTGGATGCTCGAGTTGACAAAATCTTACCCATAATCCAAGAGAGAAATGGAGAACCATATTTGAGGACAAATCTTTTTCAAGAGGGAGGGGTTGATGTGACCTTGACCGGCTAACCCTATGAATTAAGGAACCGGATCAAAGAAATCATGAAGCCAAAGAAGGAACCGCTTGATTTCAGCTTCAAATATTGAGATCTTTCTATTCAGCCAACCACCATTTGGAATACATTCTCACCTCATCTAAAGCACGCCTCGAAGTTGAATCAACTAATCAGAGTTTTGGAGAAGAAGTTATGCAACTTTCAACTAAGGCAGTTTTAAGCTTACGCGATTTGGACATGCAAGGGCTCAAAGGAGGTTTCAAAACAAACCAGATGGAGTTAACATGTGAACCAAATTTTCCTGGAAGCGTGATTATCAGAGAAAATTTGAGAATTGGAGTTACCTCAAAACCGGTTCATATGAAAAATAAATGAATTTTACAAACATATGGTTTTTCTTGAGGATGTATTGCGCGACGGAGCCAAAGATTGAGTCACCCAACCAAGCTCAAATATAATTTCGACCTGAAACCAACTCGAGCTTCTTCCGGGATCTCATAGATTTCCAACAAGATCAATATCAGAGGAAATTTCCAACGGATCAAAAAGATAAGTCTCATTTTCCTAACTGGGTCAACTTGGTCCATTACTTGAAGATTGCGAGGCCCACTTGGATTAGAAGCTTGCAGACTTATGTTTGACATCCAAGAAACTTTTATATGTCTCAGAGGAGCAACATTTCATGGCCCAAAAAATCAGATTCGACCAAGCACTTCAAGGGACAAATTATTTGGTCAAAGTAGTCTAAGAGTCATTCCACATAAATTTTAATGTTCCGTCTTTGGCCATGTCTTTCTACTTATTATTTTCCTAGTTTCTAAGTAGTTTCTTTGACCATTCCATGCAAGAAATCATATATAAGTATTGTAGGATTTCGAAATAAATAATAAAAACCTTTTTTGATTTTATTTGATCTTTGTGCTTTTGAGAGCAATCTCATTTTGTTCCTTTTGAACATTCTGAAGTGTGTTGAGTCATATCCACTCTTCAAACCCTCCTAAACTGGACATGTGCGTCATATAAGGCAGTAGAAGAGGTTGGAATATCAAGGGCCTTCCGCATCGCTTGTGCAACCTATCGATCCACATCACCTTAATCCGAGATCCTTTTCTGACCAGACTAAGGGTGCCGAGTCCTTGGGATGTTCACATCAAGTGATATCAGCACACGCTCTAATTCTGGTTATAATGTTTGGTCTTTTGAAGGAACCTCGCCAGAAGAAGACCCAACAAGCAGAAGAAAAGACCTGGCCAAGGAGAAGCATTTGACATTCTAAAACAGCCAGAAATGAACCAGAAGTTGATTGCTACAACCATTCTGAGAAGAAGAGATCTAAATGAGTTGCAGAGGATGAGAATTGGTTGAGGATACAAAAGTGTTTTGATGACTTGGAGGACAAGGTGCTGGAGGCAATTATGGATGTGATGAAAATCCCCAAGAAGAAATCAATCAAGCGCCAATCTCTGGGTGCTCGAGTTGACAAAATCTTACCCATAATCCAAGAGAGAAATGGAGAACCATATTTGAGGACAAATCTTTTTCAAGAGGGAGGGGTTGATGGGACCTTGACCGGCTAACCTTATGAATTAAGGAACCGGATCAAAGAAATCATGAAGCCAAAGAAGGAACCGCCTGATTTCAGCTTCAAATATTGTGATTTTTCTACTCAGCCAACCACCATTTGGAATACATTCTCACCTCATCTAAAGCACACCTCGAAGTTGAATCACACTAATCAGAGTTTTGGAGAAGAAGTTATGCAACTTTCAACTCAAGCAGTTTTAAGCTTACGCGATTTGGACATGCAAGGGTTCAAAGGAGGTTTCAAAACAAACCATATGGAGTTAACATGTGAACCAAATTTTCCTGGAAGCGTGATTATCAGAGAAAATTTGAGAATTGGAGTCACCTAAAAACCGGTTCATATGAAAAATAAATGAATTTTACAAACATATGGTTTTTCTTGAGGTTGTATTGCGCGACGGAGCCAAAGATTGAGTCACTTAGCCAAGCTCAAATAATTTAGACCTGAAACCAACTCGAGCTTCTTCTGGGATCTCATAGGTTTCCAACAAGTCCAATATCAGAGGAAATTTCCAACGGATCAAAATGATAAGTCTTATTTTCCTAACTGGGTCAACTTGGTCCATTACTTGAAGATTTCTAGGCCCACTTAGATTAGAAGCTTGCAGACTTATGTTTGGCATCCAAAAAACTTTGCTAGGTCCCAGAGGAGCTACATTTCGTTGCCCAAAAAATCAGATTCGACCAAGCACTTCAAGGGACAAATTATTTTGTCAAAGTAGTTAAAGAGTCATTCCACATTAATTTTAATGTTCAGTCTTTGGCCATGTCTTTCTAATTATTATTTTCCTAGTTTCTAAGTAGTTTCTTTGACCATTCCATGCAAGAAATCATATATAAGTATTGTAGGATTTCGAAATAAATAATAAAAACCCTTTTCGATTTTATTTGATCTTTGTGCTTTTGAGAGCAATCTCATTTTGTTTCTTGTGAACGTTCTGAAGTGTGTTGAGTCATATCCACTTTCAAACCCTCCTAAACTGGACATGTGCGTCATATAAGGCAGTAGAAGAGGTTGGAATATCAAGGGCCTTCCGCATCGCTTGTGCAACCTATCGATCCACATCACCTTAATCTGAGATCCTTTCCTGACCACACTAAGGGTGCCGAGTCCTTGGGAAGTTCACATCAAGTGATATCAGAGCACACTCTAATTCTGGTTATAATGTTTGGTCTTTTGAAGGAACCTAGCTAGAAGAAGACCCAACAAGCAGAAGAAAAGACTTGGCCAAGGAGAAGCATTTGACATTCTAAAACAGCCAGAAATGAACCAGAAGTTGATTGCTACAACCATGCTGAGAAGAAGAGATCTAAATGAGTTGCAGAGGATGAGAATTGGTTGAGGATACAAAAGTGTTTTGATGACTTGGAGGACAAGGTGCTGGAGGCAATTATGGATGTGATGAAAATCCCCAAGAAGAAATCAATCAAGCGCCAATCTCTGGGTGCTCGAGTTGACAAAATCTTACCCATAATCCAAGAGAGAAATGGAGAACCATATTTGAGGACAAATCTTTTTCAAGAGGGAGGGGTTGATGGGACCTTGACCGGCTAACCTTATGAATTAAGGAACCGGATCAAAGAAATCATGAAGCCAAAGAAGGAACCGCCTGATTTCAGCTTCAAATATTGAGATCTTTCTACTCAGCCAACCACCATTTGGAATACATTCTCACCTCATCTAAAGCACACCTCGAAGTTGAATCACACTAATCAGAGTTTTGGAGAAGAAGTTATGCAACTTTCAACTCAGGCAGTTTTAAGCTTACGCGATTTGGACATGCAAGGGTTCAAAGGAGGTTTCAAAACAAACCATATGGAGTGAACATGTGAACCAAATTTTCCTGGAAGCGTGATTATCAGAGAAAATTTGAGAATTGGAGTCACCTCAAAACCGGTTCATATGAAAAATAAATGAATTTTACAAACATATGGTTTTTCTTGAGGTTGTATTGCGCAACGGAGCCAAAGATTGAGTCACCCAGCCAAGCTCAAATAATTTAGACCTGAAACCAACTCGAGCTTCTTCTAGGATCTCATAGATTTCCAACAAGACCAATATCAGAGGAAATTTCCAACGGATCAAAAAGATAAGTCTTATTTTCCTAACTGGGTCAACTTGGTCCATTACTTGAAGATTGCTAGGCCCACTTGGATTAGAAGCTTACAGACTTATGTTTGGCATCGAAGAAACTTTGCTAGGTCCCAGAGGAGCTACATTTCGTGGCCCAAAAAATCAGATTCGACCAAGCACTTCAAGGGACAAATTATTTTGTCAAAGTAGTTAAAGAGTCATTCCACATTAATTTTAATGTTCAGACTTTGTCCATGTCTTTCTACTTATTATTTTCCAAGTTTCTAAGTAGTTTCTTTGACCATTCCATGCAAGAAATCATATATAAGTATTGTAGGATTTCGAAATAAATAATAAAAACCCTTTTCGATTTTATTTGATCTTTGTGCTTTTGAGAGCAATCTCATTTTGTTCCTTGTGAACATTCTGAAGTGTGTTGAGTCATATCCACTTTCAAACCCTCCTAAACTGGACATGTGCGTCATATAAGGCAGTAGAAGAGGTTGGAATATCAAGGGCCTTCCGCATCGCTTGTGCAACCTATCGATCCACATTACCTTAATCTGAGATCCTTTCCTGACCACACTAAGGGTGCCGAGTCCTTGGGAAGTTCACATCAAGTGATATCAGCGCACACTCTAATTCTGGTTATAATGTTTGGTCTTTTGAAGGAACCTAGCCAGAAGAAGACCCAACAAGCAGAAGAAAAGACCTGGCCAAGGAGAAGCATTTGACATTCTAAAACAGCCAGAAATGAACCAGAAGTTGATTGCTACAACCATGCTGAGAAGAAGAGATCTAAATGAGTTGCAGAGGATGAGAATTGGTTGAGGATACAAAAGTGTTTTGATGACTTGGAGGACAAGGTGCTGGAGGCAATTATGGATGTGATGAAAATCCCCAAGAAGAAATCGATCAAGCGCCAATCTCTGGATGCTCGAGTTGACAAAATCTTACCCATAATCCAAGAGAGAAATGGAGAACCATATTTGAGGACAAATCTTTTTCAAGAGGGAGGGGTTGATGGGACCTTGACCGGTTAACCTTATGAATTAAGGAACCGGATCAAAAAATCATGAAGCCAAAGAAGGAACCGCCTGATTTCAGATTCAAATATAGAGATCTTTCTATTCAGCCAACCACCATTTGGAATACATTCTCACCTCTTCTAAAGCACACCTCGAAGTTGAATCACACTAATCAGAGTTTTGGAGAAGAAGTTATGCAACTTTCAACTCAGGCAGTTTTAAGCTTACACGATTTGGACATGCAAGGGTTCAAGGAGGTTTCAAAACAAACCAGATGGAGTTAACATGTGAACCAAATTTCCTTGGAAGCGTGATTATCAGAGAAAATTTAAGAATTGGAGTCACCTCAAAACCGGTTCATATGAAAAATAAATGAATTTTACAAAAATATGGTTTTCCTTGAGGCTGTACTGCGCGACGGAGCCAAAGATTGTGTCACCCAGCCAAGCTCAAATATAATTTCGACCTGAAACCAACTCGAGCTTCTTCCGGGATCTCATAGATTTCCAACAAGACCCATATCAGAGGAAATTTCCAACGGATCAAAAAGATAAGTCTCATTTTCCTAACTGGGTCAATTTGGTCCATTACTTGAAGATTGCTAGGCCCACTTGGATTAGAAGCTTGCAGACTTATGTTTGGCATCCAGAAAACTTTTCTAGGTCCCATAGGAGCTACATTTCGTGGCCCAAAAAATCAGATTCGACCAAGCACTTCAAGGGACAAATTATTTTGTCAAAGTAGTTAAAGAGTCATTCCACATTAATTTTAATGTTCAGTCTTTGGCCATGTCTTTCTAATTATTATTTTCCTAGTTTCTAAGTATTTTATTTGACCATTCCATGCAAGAAATCATATATAAGTATTGTAGGATTTCGAAATAAATAATAAAAACCCTTTTCGATTTTATTTGATCTTTGTGCTTTTGAGAGCAATCTCATTTTGTTCCTTGTGAACATTCTGAAGTGTGTTGAGTCATATCCACTTTCAAACCCTCCTAAACTGGACATGTGCGTCATATAAGGCAGTAGAAGAGGTTGGAATATCAAGGGCCTTCCGCATCGCTTGTGCAACCTATCGATCCACATTACCTTAATCCGAGATCCTTTCCTGACCACACTAAGGGTGCCGAGTCCTTGGGAAGTTCACATCAAGTGATATCAGCGCACACTCTAATTCTGGTTATAATGTTTGGTCTTTTGAAGGAACCTAGCCAGAAGAAGACCCAACAAGCAGAAGAAAAGACCTGGCCAAGGAGAAGCATTTGACATTCTAAAACAGCCAGAAATGAACCAGAAGTTGATTGCTACAACCATGCTGAGAAGAAGAGATCTAAATGAGTTGCAGAGGATGAGAATTGGTTGAGGATACAAAAGTATTTTGATGACTTGGAGGACAAGGTGCTGGAGGCAATTATGGATGTGATGAAAATCCCCAAGAAGAAATCGATCAAGCGCCAATCTCTGGATGCTCGAGTTGACAAAATCTTACCCATAATCCAAGAGAGAAATGGAGAACCATATTTGAGGACAAATCTTTTTCAAGAGGGAGGGGTTGATGGGACCTTGACCGGCTAACCTTATGAATTAAGGAACCGGATCAAAGAAATCATGAAGCCAAAGAAGAAACCGCCTGATTTCAGCTTCAAATATAGAGATCTTTCTATTCAGCCAACCACCATTTGGAATACATTCTCACCTCTTCTAAAGCACACCTCGAAGTTGAATCACACTAATCAGAGTTTTGGAGAAGAAGTTATGCAACTTTCAACTCAGGCAGTTTTAAGCTTACACGATTTGGACATGCAAGGGTTCAAGGAGGTTTCAAAACAAACCAGATGGAGTTAACATGTGAACCAAATTTCCTTGGAAGCGTGATTATCAGAGAAAATTTGAGAATTGGAGTCACCTCAAAACCGGTTCATATGAAAAATAAATGAATTTTACAAACATATGGTTTTCCTTGAGGCTGTACTGCGCGACGGAGCCAAAGATTGTGTCACCCAGCCAAGCTCAAATATAATTTCGACCTGAAACCAACTCGAGCTTCTTCCGGGATCTCATAGATTTCCAACAAGACCCATATCAGAGGAAATTTCCAACGTATCAAAAAGATAAGTCTCATTTTCCTAACTGGGTCAATTTGGTCCATTACTTGAAGATTGCTAGGCCCACTTGGATTAGAAGCTTGCAGACTTATGTTTGGCATCCAGAAAACTTTTCTAGGTCCCATAGGAGCTACATTTCGTGGCCCAAAAAATCAGATTCGACCAAGCACTTCAAGGGACAAATTATTTTGTCAAAGTAGTCTAAGAGTCATTCCACATTAATTTTAATGTTCAGTCTTTGGCCATGTCTTTCTAATTATTATTTTCCTAGTTTCTAAGTAGTTTCTTTGACCATTCCATGCAAGAAATCATATATAAGTATTGTAGGATTTCGAAATAAATAATAAAAACCCTTTTCGATTTTATTTGATCTTTGTGCTTTTGAGAGCAATCTCATTTTGTTCCTTGTGAACATTCTGAAGTGTGTTGAGTCATATCCACTTTCAAACCCTCCTAAACTGGACATGTGCGTCATATAAGGCAGTAGAAGAGGTTGGAATATCAAGGGCCTTCCGCATCGCTTGTGCAACCTATCGATCCACATTACCTTAATCCGAGATCCTTTCCTGACCACACTAAGGGTGCCGAGTCCTTGGGAAGTTCACATCAAGTGATATCAGCGCACACTCTAATTCTGGTTATAATGTTTGGTCTTTTGAAGGAACCTAGCCAGAAGAAGACCCAACAAGCAGAAGAAAAGACCTGGCCAAGGAGAAGCATTTGACATTCTAAAACAGCCAGAAATGAACCAGAAGTTGATTGCTACAACCATGCTGAGAAGAAGAGATCTAAATGAGTTGCAGAGGATGAGAATTGGTTGAGGATACAAAAGTATTTTGATGACTTGGAGGACAAGGTGCTGGAGGCAATTATGGATGTGATGAAAATCCCCAAGAAGAAATCGATCAAGCGCCAATCTCTGGATGCTCGAGTTGACAAAATCTTACCCATAATCCAAGAGAGAAATGGAGAACCATATTTGAGGACAAATCTTTTTCAAGAGGGAGGGGTTGATGGGACCTTGACCGGCTAACCTTATGAATTAAGGAACCGGATCAAAGAAATCATGAAGCCAAAGAAGAAACCGCCTGATTTCAGCTTCAAATATAGAGATCTTTCTATTCAGCCAACCACCATTTGGAATACATTCTCACCTCTTCTAAAGCACACCTCGAAGTTGAATCACACTAATCAGAGTTTTGGAGAAGAAGTTATGCAACTTTCAACTCAGGCAGTTTTAAGCTTACACGATTTGGACATGCAAGGGTTCAAGGAGGTTTCAAAACAAACCAGATGGAGTTAACATGTGAACCAAATTTCCTTGGAAGCGTGATTATCAGAGAAAATTTGAGAATTGGAGTCACCTCAAAACCGGTTCATATGAAAAATAAATGAATTTTACAAACATATGGTTTTCCTTGAGGTTGTACTGCGCGACGGAGCCAAAGATTGTGTCACCCAGCCAAGCTCAAATATAATTTCGACCTGAAACCAACTCGAGCTTCTTCCGGGATCTCATAGATTTCCAACAAGACCCATATCAGAGGAAATTTCCAACGGATCAAAAAGATAAGTCTCATTTTCCTAACTGGGTCAATTTGGTCCATTACTTGAAGATTGCTAGGCCCACTTGGATTAGAAGCTTGCAGACTTATGTTTGGCATCCAGAAAACTTTTCTAGGTCCCATAGGAGCTACATTTCGTGGCCCAAAAAATCAGATTCGACCAAGCACTTCAAGGGACAAGTTATTTTGTCAAAGTAGTCTAAGAGTCATTCCACATTAATTTTAATGTTCAGTCTTTGGCCATGTCTTTCTAATTATTATTTTCCTAGTTTCTAAGTAGTTTCTTTGACCATTCCATGCAAGAAATCATATATAAGTATTGTAGGATTTCGAAATAAATAATAAAAACCCTTTTCGATTTTATTTGATCTTTGTGCTTTTGAGAGCAATCTCATTTTGTTCCTTGTGAACATTCTGAAGTGTGTTGAGTCATATCCACTTTCAAACCCTCCTAAACTGGAAATGTGCGTCATATAAGGCAGTAGAAGAGGTTGGAATATCAAGGGCCTTCCGCATCGCTTGTGCAACCTATCGATCCACATTACCTTAATCCGAGATCCTTTCCTGACCACACTAAGGGTGCCGAGTCCTTGGGAAGTTCACATCAAGTGATATCAGCGCACACTCTAATTCTGGTTATAATGTTTGGTCTTTTGAAGGAACCTAGCCAGAAGAAGACCCAACAAGCAGAAGAAAAGACCTGGCCAAGGAGAAGCATTTGACATTCTAAAACAGCCAGAAATGAACCAGAAGTTGATTGCTACAACCATGCTGAGAAGAAGAGATCTAAATGAGTTGCAGAGGATGAGAATTGGTTGAGGATACAAAAGTGTTTTGATGACTTGGAGGACAAGGTGCTGGAGGCAATTATGGATGTGATGAAAATCCCCAAGAAGAAATCGATCAAGCGCCAATCTCTGGATGCTCGAGTTGACAAAATCTTACCCATAATCCAAGAGAGAAATGGAGAACCATATTTGAGGACAAATCTTTTTCAAGAGGGAGGGGTTGATGGGACCTTGACCGGCTAACCTTATGAATTAAGGAACCGGATCAAAGAAACCATGAAGCCAAAGAAGGAACCGCCTGATTTCAGCTTCAAATATAGAGATCTTTCTATTCAGCCAACCACCATTTGGAATACATTCTCACCTCTTCTAAAGCACACCTCGAAGTTGAATCACACTAATCAGAGTTTTGGAGAAGAAGTTATGCAACTTTCAACTCAGGCAGTTTTAAGCTTACACGATTTGGACATGCAAGGGTTCAAGGAGGTTTCAAAACAAACCAGATGGAGTTAACAGGTGAACCAAATTTCCTTGGAAGCGTGATTATCAGAGAAAATTTGAGAATTGGAGTCACCTCAAAACCGGTTCATATGAAAAATAAATGAATTTTACAAACATATGGTTTTCCTTGAGGCTGTACTGCTCGACGGAGCCAAAGATTGTGTCACCCAGCCAAGCTCAAATATAATTTCGACCTGAAACCAACTCGAGCTTCTTCCGGGATCTCATAGATTTCCAACAAGACCCATATCAGAGGAAATTTCCAACGGATCAAAAAGATAAGTCTCATTTTCCTAACTGGGTCAATTTGGTCCATTACTTGAAGATTGCTAGGCCCACTTGGATTAGAAGCTTGCAGACTTATGTTTGGCATCCAAGAAACTTTGCTAGGTCCCAGAGGAGCTACATTTCGTGGCCCAAAAATCCGATTCGACCAAGCACTTCAAGGGACAAATTATTTGGTCAAAGTAGTCTAAGAGTCATTCCACATTAATTTTAATGTTCAGTCTTTGGCCATGTCTTTCTACTTATTATTTTCCAAGTTTCTAAGTAGTTTCTTTGACCATTCCATGCAAGAAATCATATATAAGTATTGTAGGATTTCGAAATAAATAATAAAAACCCTTTTTGATTTTATTTGATCTTTGTGCTTTTGAGAGCAATCTCATTTTGTTCTTTGTGAACATTCTGAAGTGTGTTGAGTCATATCCACTCTTCAAACCCTCCTAAACTGGACACGTGCGTCATATAAGGCAGTAGAAGAGGTTGGAATATCAAGGGCCTTCCGCATCGCTTGTGCAACCTATCGATCCACATCACCTTAATCCGAGATCCTTTTTTGACCAGACTAAGGGTGCCCAGTCCTTGGGATGTTCACATTAATTGATATCAGCATACACTCTAATTCTGGTTATAATGTTTGGTCTTTTGAAGGAACCTAGCCAGAAGAAGACCGAACAAGCAGAAGAAAAGACCTTGGCAAGGAGAAGCATTTGACATTCTAAAACAGCCAGAAATGAACTAGAAGTTGATTGCTACAACCATGCTGAGAAGAAGAGATCTAAATGAGGTGCAGATGATGAGAATTGGTTGAGGATACAAAAGTATTTTGATGACTTGGAGGACAAGGTGCTGGAGGCAATTATGGATGTGATGAAAATCCCCAAGAAGAAATCGATCAAGCGCCAATCTCTGGATGCTCGAGTTGACAAAATCTTACCCATAATCCAAGAGAGAAATGGAGAACCATATTTGAGGACAAATCTTTTTCAAGAGGGAGGGGTTGATGGGACCTTGACCGGCTAACCCTATGAATTAAGGAACCGGATCAAAGAAATCATGAAGCCAAAGAAGGAACCACCTGATTTCAGCTTCAAATATTGAGATCTTTCTATTCAGCCAACCACCATTTGGAATACATTCTCATCTCATCTAAAGCACGCCTCGAAGTTGAATCACACTAATCAGAGTTTTGGAGAAGAAGTTATGCAACTTTCAACTAAGGCAGTTTTAAGCTTATGCGATTTGGACATGCAAGGGCTCAAAGGAGGTTTCAAAACAAACCAGATGGAGTTAACATGTGAACCAAATTTTCCTGGAAGCGTGATTATCAGAGAAAATTTTAGAATTGGAGTCACCTCAAAACCGGTTCATATGAAAAATAAATGAATTTTACAAACATATGGTTTTTCTTGAGGCTGTATTGCGCGACGGAGCCAAAGATTGAGTCACCCAGCCAAGCTCAAATATAATTTCGACCTGAAACCAACTCGAGCTTCTTCCGGGATCTCGTAGATTTCCAACAAGACCAATATCAGAGGAAAATTCCAACGGATCAAAAAGATAAGTCTCATTTTCCTAAATGGGTCAACTTGGTCCATTACTTGAAGATTACGAGGCCCAATTGGATTAGAAGCTCGCAGACTTATGTTTGGCATCCAAGAAACTTTTATAGGTCTCAGAGGAGCAACATTTCATGGCCCAAAAAATCAGATTCGACCAAGCACTTCAAGGAACAAATTATTTGGTCAAAGTAGTCTAAGAGTCATTCCACATAAATTTTAATGTTTAGTCTTTGGCCATGTCTTTCTACTTATTATTTTCCTAGTTTCTAAGTATTTTCTTTGACCATTCCATGCAAGAAATCATATATAAGTATTGTAGGATTTCGAAATAAATAATAAAAACCTTTTTTGATTTTATTTGATCTTTGTGCTTTTGAGAGCAATCTCATTTTGTTCCTTTTGAACATTCTGAAGTGTGTTGAGTCATATCCACTCTTCAAACCCTCCTAAACTGGTCATGTGCGTCATATAAGGCAGTAGAAGAGGTTGGAATATCAAGGGCCTTCCGCATCGCTTGTGCAACCTATCGATCCACATCACCTTAATCCGAGATCCTTTTCTGACCAGACTAAGGGTGCCGAGTCCTTGGGATGTTCACATCAAGTGATATCAGCACACGCTCTAATTCTGTTTATAATGTTTGGTCTTTTGAAGGAACCTAGCCAGAAGAAGACCGAACAAGCAGAAGAAAAGACCTTGGCAAGGAGAAGCATTTGACATTCTAAAACAGCCAGAAATGAACCAGAAGTTGATTGCTACAACCATGCTGAGAAAAAGAGATCTAAATGAGTTGCAGAGGATGAGAATTGGTTGAGGATACAAGAGTGTTTTGATGACTTGGAGGACAAGGTGCCGGAGGCAATTATGGATGTGATGAAAATCCCCAAGAAGAAATCAATCAAGCGCCAATCTCTGGGTGCTCGAGTTGACAAAATCTTACCCATAATCCAAGAGAGAAATGGAGAACCATATTTGAGGACAAATCTTTTTCAAGAGGGAGGGGTTGATGGGACCTTGACCGGCTAACCTTATGAATTAAGGAACCGGATCAAAGAAATCATGAAGCCAAAGAAGAAACCGCCTGATTTCAGCTTCAAATATAGAGATCTTTCTATTCAGCCAACCACCATTTGGAATACATTCTCACCTCTTCTAAAGCACACCTCGAAGTTGAATCACACTAATCAGAGTTTTGGAGAAGAAGTTATGCAACTTTCAACTCAGGCAGTTTTAAGCTTACACGATTTGGACATGCAAGGGTTCAAGGAGGTTTCAAAACAAACCAGATGGAGTTAACATGTGAACCAAATTTTCCTGGAAGCGTGATTATCAGAGAAAATTTGAGAATTGGAGTCACTTCAAAACCGGTTCATATGAAAAATAAATGAATTTTCCAAACATATGGTTTTTCTTGAGGTTGTATTGCGCGACGGAGCCAAAGATTGAATCACCCAGCCAAGCTCAAATAATTTAGACCTGAAACCAACTCAAGCTTCTTCTGGGATCTCATAGATTTCCAACAAGACCAATATCAGAGGAAATTTCCAACGGATCAAAAAGATGAGTCTTATTTTCCTAACTGGGTCAACTTGGTCCATTACTTGAAGATTGCTAGGCCCACTTGGATTAGAAGCTTGCAGACTTATGTTTGGCATCCAAGAAACTTTGCTAGGTCCCAGAGGAGCTACATTTCGTGGCCCAAAAAATCCGATTCGACCAAGCACTTCAAGGGACAAATTATTTGGTCAAAGTAGTTAAAGAGTCATTCCACATTAATTTTAATTTTCAGTCTTTGGCCATGTCTTTCTAATTATTATTTTCCTAGTTTCTAAGTAGTTTCTTTGACCATTCCATGCAAGAAATCATATATAAGTATTGTAAGATTTCGAAATAAATAATAAAAACCCTTTTTGATTTTATTTGATCTTTGTGCTTTTGAGAGCAATCTCATTTTGTTCCTTGTGAACATTCTGAAGTGTGTTGAGTCATATCCACTCTTCAAACTCTCCTAAACTGGACATGTGCGTCATATAAGGCAGTATAAGAGGTTGGAATTTTAAGTTCACCACGAACCTATCCTTAGTGTTCCTCAAACACTTGGGATATTTCTGGTAACTGTTCAGTGACTATTACCGGAACATATTGGTATTTTCTCGTCATGCTTTATGCGTAAGCTGCATCTAGACGAGCGCAAAATATGGCATTTATGATGGATTCTATTGCAGCAGCATAAGCAATCACACTCATTAATACTAGTTCAGCCAGTGTTCAAAAACACTTCATCTTGCTATTATTGTTACTAGCTCAGCCAGTGTCCAAGACACTTCATCTTGCTTAGATTATTGCCATAAGACCTTTGGTGCGAAGCCATTCTTGGACAGTTCAAATGTGTTTGATCCAAGAATGGCTTCGCACCAAAGGTCTTATGGCAATAATCTAAGCAAGATGAAGTGTCTTGGACACTGGCTGAGCTAGTAACAATAATAGCAAGATGAAGTGTTTTTGAACACTGGCTGAACTAGTATTAATGAGTGTGATTGCTTATGCTGCTGCAATAGAATCCATCATAAATGCCATATTTTGCGCTCGTCTAGATGCAGCTTACGCATAAAGCAAGACGAGAAAATACCAATATGTTCCGGTAATAGTCACTGAACAGTTACCAGAAATATCCCAAGTGTTTGAGGAACACTAAGGATAGGTTCGTGGTGAACTGATAAAGTGACGAACCAGTTGAAAGTAGTTAGACGGACAAAGACGATTCTCGGTTCCCACCTGGTTATGTCTCTTTGTCCGAATAATGGTACTATCTGTTGGAAAGGCTCCAAGCAGTAGACCGTAGAATAGTGCTTTTATCTGAATGGCGGTGTGGTTTGTTGGAATTGTTTCAAGCAAAAACACCACAGTCTCTCCCACAACCTAAGCACAAAATTTATTCTGTTGCTGTAGGTATAAGATATCTGAAGAGATGATCTTGATCCTAGTGGGAGTTATTTTTGGTTATGTTGTAGTCATTACATAGACTTGCTATGGCAATGTTTGTGTAAGTTAAAACTGACATCGGTGTTATTTAATTATTGGATGATTAAATAATGGTCCCAAAGCGTTTTATGTTCATCATATAGGTCATCAAGTTGAGGACTTGATCATGAGACCCTATAAGTAAAAGATGACATAAATTACGATTGTCCCTAGTCAAGGTTATTGAAGTGGGACACCAATAACCGCGCGAGACTATCATGTGAGGTGACTGTTGGACTAAGTTTCATGGAGTCAATGATATGATTATCACAGTCAATCACATAGATATATGTTGGTGAATATATGATCGGAC
The DNA here is from genome assembly GCA_030180135.1 of Orychophragmus violaceus. Classification (NCBI taxonomy): domain Eukaryota; kingdom Viridiplantae; phylum Streptophyta; class Magnoliopsida; order Brassicales; family Brassicaceae; genus Orychophragmus; species Orychophragmus violaceus. Next base: position 32,754,411 of record CM058231.1, on the reverse strand, counting down.
ATGACCCGGTAATGAGAACTCCACAGGATAGTTATATCAGTGTCATGGGAGGTTCTCATTACGGCTATAGAGTATAGTCCTTAGACCTGAGTTCATCATGATTTCTAGCATATGAATTGGTGCGTTTTGACCTTGTCAAACGTCGTTCCGTAACTGGCGACTACAACGGCATTGCTTATGCGTATCATGAAATATGTGTAGAAACAGGGATGGAACAAGATGGGATTTTTCCCTCCCATATAACGGGAGATAAATATCTCAGAGCCCATCGAAGATTTGATACTGAGAAAATGCATGGCCGTGATCAAACGAGGTGATTGTCAGTCATTTGTTTTATCAGTACATATCAGGAGGTCGATGAACATGATATTGGCTATAATAAGGATGACACAGTCTCTTGCCTTATGCCATATCAAGATATAGCGATGAAGGGATTATAGGAATAGGTGATTTCAGTACAAGTGGAAGATTGTTGGGATTATGTCTTGAAATCACATTGTACTTACTCTAGAGATAGTTGTATTGTCAAGATCGGACAATTCATATGATACTAGGTAGTCATAATGTTTTGCTAGAAACCGCTTATGACAAATGAGTTGTAACTCATTTCTGGTATCGTGTGAACCTACAGGGTCGCACACCTAAGCAAGCTGGATACACTTTGTATGGGATTGATCATTGGCATATGGTCCGATCAAAGTGTATTAGATACACATTGATATCGTGTTTTAAGAGGTGTGTCGATCGATGCGCATACAAGAGGTGTGTCGATCAACACCATTGGGTGTGTCGGTCGACACAAAGGCAATATCGAAACTGATGTTTCGGTTTACATCGAGGTCAATATATAAGTGGATTATGATATTCGACCTAAGTGTGCGAGCCGTCAGAGAGTTTTTCCAGACAGAAAACAGAAACTCTTCCTCGAGAAACTCAGTTCCCAGGAGATCCGAATCCCGGCACGAGCATCCCGGCGGATTCCAGCTTGTGTGCGTGTGGACTGCAGTAGAGGCGCAGCATCTGAGGCGCTCCAGAGATCTCGTTTTCTGACTATATTCCGCTGCCAAAACAAGGTAAACGCCAGATCCATGATTCAATTACTTAAACCCTGAGATCCTAGGCTCGGAATTCAAACTTAGGGTTGCCTAATTGGATTAGGAACTGCTAGGAATTCCAACAGGGGCGACAGATGAATTCTTTTGCTCTTTTGTGTATGCTTCTAATGGAGTGGAAGAAAGAAAGGAATTGTGGGATGATCTAAGGTTACATCATGATTCTCCAATGTTTCGAGATAAACCGTGGATAATCTATGGAGATTTCAATGAAATTCTAGATGTGGATGAGCATTCTAATTTTGAGGATTCCCCTCAAGGGATGCATGACTTTCAAGATGTGGTTTGTTATTGCTCTTTGGTTGACAAGAAGACTCATGGTCCTCATCATACTTGGAGTAATAGAAGAAGGGAGGGACTGATTTTAAAAAAACTCGATAGAGTTCTTATCAATGAAGAATGGCAGAATGTTTACAACCAAACATATTCGGTGTTTGAATCTGGAGGATGCTCAGATCACTTGAGATGTCGTATCAGGTTTACGGGGGATGTGATAAAACCGCGAAAACCATTTAAATTTTCGAATGTTTTAGCTCACCAGCCTGACTTTCTGAGCGTGGTGAAGAAGAGTTGGGACACTTCAGACCCTCTTTTCCATTCAACTTCGGCAATGTTTCGTTTCTCTAAGAAGTTAAAGGAGCTAAAGCCGCAAATGAGAGCTCTAGGCAAGAGTTATCTCAATGATATTTCATTGAGGACAAAGGAAGCTTATGATAAGTTGTGTGAGTACCAAACGCAGACCCTGACTAACCCTACTACTGATGCAGTAACTAGAGAAAAAGACGCTCATGATAGGTGGCAGATTCTCTCGAATCATGAGGAAAGCTTTCTTAAGCAACGATCTAAATTGTGTTGGCTGCAAGTGGGGGATGGGAACAACAAGACTTTTCACAGGGCTGCGAAAGCTCGAGAGTCTCATAACACTATCAAGGAGATTCGATGTTCTAATGGTGTGATTGTTGATACGCAAGAAGAAATAAAAGCAGAGGCTGAACGATTTTTTCATGAATTTTTGGCTCACAAACCGGTGGATTATAATCCAATTTCAGTGGAGAATTTAAGGAACCTGATCCAGTTTAGTTGTGATGAAGCATGGGCGTCAAAATTAATCATGGAAGTATCGGAAGAGGAGATTGTAAAAGTTCTATTCTCAATGCCTCGAGATAAATCTCCAGGTCCAGACGGATATACTATGGAGTTCTTTAAAGGAGCATGGTCAGTTGTTGGGAAGGATTTTGTGGTTGCGATCCAATCTTTTTTCTCAAAGGGTTTATTCCGAAAGCAGTCAATACTACTATTCTGGCACTTATACGCAAAAAGAACGATGCAACGGAGATGAAGGACTATCGTCCTATATCTCTTTGCAATGTGATGTACAAGGTCATTTCGAAGATTCTCGCAAACAGCTTAAAAGGTCTGCTACCAGATTTTATTTCTCAGTCTCAGTCAGCCTTCGTAAAAGACCGATATCTGGTTGAAAATGTCCTTCTAGCTTCAGAACTCGTTAAGAATTATCACAAGGATAATATAGCGACGAGATGTGCAATGAAAATCGATATTTCGAAGGCGTTTGACTCAGTTCAATGGTCCTTCCTTTTATCGACTCTGGCGGCCATGAACATCCCCTCGAATTATGTATTACTACAGCGTCCTTCTCTGTTCAAGTTAACGGAGAGTTGGCAGGCCTATTCAGAAGTGAACGTGGATTACGGCAAGGAAGCTCCCTTTCACCATACTTATTTGTGATCAGTATGAATGTTCTCTCGAAGATGATTGATAAAGCTGCTGTGGAAAATAAGATTGGATACCATCCATCTTGTAAAAAATTGGAGCTCACACATTTATGCTTTGCCGACGACCTCTTAGTATTTACTGATGGGAAAAAGAAATCGATCGAGGAAGTTCTAAAAGTGTTCCAACAGTTTGTGGATATATCTGGCCTTCGAATCAGTATAGAAAAATCCACAATTTACTTGGCTGGAGTAGTGGAAAATGATCAGAGAGACATTCTGCGAAGCTTTCCCTTCGGGTCTGGAGCATTACCGGTACGCTACCTTGGATTGCCTCTCTTGACAAAGAAGATGAATTCAAGCGATTACTCCCCTCTAATTGAAACAATCAGATCAAGAATATCAAGTTGGACAGCTCGATATCTCTCATTTGCAGGTCGCCTTCAGCTCATCGGATCAGTCATACACAGCCTTACAAATTTCTGGATGGCTGCGTTTCGACTGCCAGCGGACTGCATCAAAGAAATAGACAAGATCTGTTCTGCCTTTCTTTGGTCTGGTCCTGATCTTAAAGCTCATAAAGCCAAGGTTGCGTGGACTGATGTATGCAAGCCAAGAGAAGAAGGAGGTCTCGGCCTTAGGTCTTTGAAAGAGGTGAATAAAGTTACTTGTTTGAAATTGATATGGCGTATTGTCTCTGGTGATTCATTGTGGGTAAGCTGGATAAGAATGTATATTATTCGAAAGGGATCCTTCTGGGCGGTTAAAGAGAGTTCGTCATTGGGTAGTTGGATTTGGAAAAAGTTGTTGAAATATCGAACACTAGCGGACAGTTTCTTCAAGGTTGAGGTCGGTAATGGGCGGAAAGTTTCATTCTGGTTTGATTGCTGGTCTTCTTTAGGCAGAATCTATGATCTCACTGGTCAGAGAGGATTCATTGACCTCGGCATAAACATAAACCCTACGATGGAAGTCGTTCTCAAAACGCATCAGAAGAGAAATCATCGTATGGAGCTACTATGCTCCATTGAAGACGAGATCGAAAGTCTGAGAATAAACTGCAATGATAAGGAGGATCGTGTCCTCTGGAAAAACAGTGCAGGGAAATACATAGACAGATTCAAGTCCAAAGATACTTGGCTCGCTACTCGAACAGCTTCTTCTATCCGAGACTGGTCAGAGGGGATTTGGTTTCGATACGCTACACCAAGATACTCTTTTATAACATGGTTGGCAACTCTAAACAAGCTATCCACTGGGGTACGAATGGTGAAATGGAACACAAGGGCAGACCCAAAGTGTGTTCTCTGTCAAAAAGCGAATGAATCTCGAAGCCACCTTCGAATGCGTCTACGCGGGAGAGATATGGGGAAGTTTGGTACAGAAGCTTTTGGGGCACAGATACTCTTTGTTATGGGATGATAATTTGCAGCTCCTAACGGACACGACATTGAATGAGCGTACTATGTTCCTGTTGCGATACAGCTTTCAACTAGCCATCCACTCGATTTGGAGGGAGCGTAATGGACGAAAACATGGTGAACCTCTCAACTCAGCTACTCAGCTTGCAAGGAGGATTGAAAAGAATGTACAAAATCGTATATCTTCCATTCGAATGATGGGAGATAGAAGATTTGATGATTACATGGGTGTTTGGTTAAATTCTAGATGAGGAGTTCCTAGTCCTTTCAGTTAAATTTTTCACAATATCATGTTCGGAAAAGTAAAAACACAATGTTGTAAAGATGTCTTTGATTCAATATAATTTTACATTGATTCAAAAAAAAAAAGAAAGATAGAAGGCATATCCTTTTCTAACCACACTAAGAGTTTCGAGTCCTTGGGAAGTTCACATAAAGTTGTATCAGAGCACACTCTAAGTCTGGTTATCATGTTTGGTCTTTTTAAGAAATCTAGCAAGAAAAAGACCCAAAAAGAAGAAGAAAAGGCGTGGCCAAGGAGAAGCTTTCGACCTTCTAAAACAACTAGAAATAAACCAGAAGTTTATTGCTACAACCATGCTGAGAAAAAGAGATCTCAACAAGTTACATAGGATTAGAATTTGTTGAGGAGACAAAGACGTTTTGATGACTCAGAAGACAAGGTGCTGGAGGCAATCATGGATGTGATGAAAATCCCCAAGAAGAAATCAACCATGCGCCAATCTCTTGATGCTGGAGTTGACAAAATATTACCCATAATCCAAGAGAGAAATGGAGAACCAGATTTGAGGACAAATCATTTTTAACAGGGAGGGGTTATGTAACCTCGACTGACTCACCTCATGAATCAAGGAACCAGATCAAAGAGAAAAAAAGCCAAAGAAGGAACCGCCTGATTTCTGCTTGAAATCAACAAACGGATATCTTTATATTCAGACAAACCCAACTTGGGATACATTCTCACCTCATCTAGAGCACACCTCGAAGTTGAATCAGTTCAATCAGAGATCTGTCGAAGAAGTTATGCAACTTTTAAATCAGGGGATTTTAAGCTTACACGATTTGGACATGCTTGCCTTCAAAGGAAGTTTTGAAACGAACCAGATGGAGTTAATATGTTAACCAAATTTTACTGGAAGCATGCTTCATCATAGAAGCTTTGAGAATTGGAATCATCTGAAAACCGGTTTATATGAAAAATATATGAATTTTACAAACCGATAGTTCTGCTTGAGTCTGTAGTGCGAGTCGCCCAGCCCATCTCAGATACGATTTCGACCTGAAACAAATTGGAGCTTCTTTCTTAATCACCTAGCCTTCTAACAAGCCAATTATCAAAGGAAATTTCCAACGGATCGGAAAGATACATCTGCTGGGTCCATTACTTGAAGATTGCTAGGCCCACTTGGATTAGAAGCTTGCAGAGTTATGTTTGGCATCCAAGATACCTTTCTAAGTCCCATAGGAGCTATATTTGGTGGCCCAACAAGTCAGATTCGACCAAGCACTTCAAAAGACTAATTATTTGGTCAAACTAGTCCTAGAATCATTCCACATTAGTTTTAATGTTCAGTCTTTGGTAAAGTCGTTCTACTTATTATTTTCCTAGTTCCTAAGTAGTTTGTTTGACCATTCTCATGCAAGAAATCATGTATAAGTATTGTAGGATTTCGAAATCAATAACAAGAACCTTTTTATTTTATTTGATCTTTTATGTTTTGAGAGCAATCTCATTTTGTTCCTTGTGAACATTCTAAAGTTTGGTGAGTCATATACATTCTTCAAACCCTCCTAAACTAGACTTGTGTGTCATATCATTCAGTAGAAGAGGTTGGAATATCAGGGGCATTTCGCATCCCTTGTACGATCTATCGATCCACATCACCTTAATCCGAGCTTGTTGCTTGTATTTGAACGCATATCCTTTTCTAACCACAATAAGAGTTTTGGGTCCTTGGGAAGTTCACATAAAGTGGTATCAGAGTACACTTTAAGTCTGGTTGTCATGTTTGGTATTTTTAAGAAATCTAGCAAGAAGAAGACCCAAAAACAAGAAGAAATGGTGTGGCCAAGGAGAAGCTTTTGCCTTCTAAAACAACCAGAAATAAACCAGAAGTTGATTGCTACAACCATGCTGAGAAAAAGAGATCGCAACGAGTTACATAAGATCAGAATTGGTTTAGGAGACAAAAGCGTTTTGATGACTTGGAGGACTAGGTGCTGGAGGCAATCATGGATGTGATGAAAATCCCCAAGAAGAAATCAACCATGCACCAATCTCTTGATGCTGGAGTTGGCAAAATATTAACCATAATCAAAGAGAGTTTTGGAGAACCAGATTTGAGGACAAATCATTTTAAACAGGGAGGGGTTGATGTGACCTTGACCGGCTCACCTCATGAATCAAGGAACTAGATCAAAGAAAAAAAAGCCAAATAAGGAACCACCTGATTTCAGCTTGAAATAACCAAACAGTGATATTTATATTCAGACACACACAACTTGGGATACATTCTCACCTCATCTAGAGCACACCTTGAAGTTGAATCAGTTCATTCAGAGATATGTCGAAGAAGTTATGCAACTTTTAAATCAGGGGATTTTAAGCTTACACGATTTGGACATGCTTGCCTTCAAAGGAAGTTTTAAAACGAACCAGATGGAGTTAATATGTTAACCAAATTTTACTGGAAGCATGCTTCATCATAGAAGCTTTGAGAATTGGAATCATCTGAAAACCGGTTTATATGAAAAATATATGAATTTTACAAACCGATAGTTCTGCTTAAGTCTGTAGTGCGAGTCGCCCAGCCCATCTCAGATACGATTTCGACCTGAAACAAATTGGAGCTTCTTTCTTGATCTCCTAGCCTTCTAACAAGCCAATTATCAAAGGAAATTTCCAACGGATCGGAAAGATACATCTCATTTTCCTAAATTGGACAACTTATTCCATTACTTGAAGATTGCTAGGCCCACTTGGATTAGAAGCTTGCAGACTTATGTTTGGCATCCAGGATACCTTGCTAGGTCCCATAGGAGCTACATTTCGTGTCCCCATAAGTCTGATTCGACAAGCACTTCAGGGGACAAATTATTTGGTCAAAGTAGTCTAAGAATCATTCCACATTAGTTTTAATGTTCAGTCTTAGGTCAAGTCTTTCTACTTATTATTTTCCTAGTTCCTAAGTAGTTTGTTTGACCATTCTCATGCAAGAAATCATGTATAAGTATTGTAGGATTTCGAAATCAATAACAAGAACCTTTTTATTTTATTTGATCTTTTATGTTTTGAGAGCAATCTCATTTTGTTCCTTGTGAACATTCTAAAGTTTGGTGAGTCATATCCATTCTTCAAACCCTCCTAAACTAGACTTGTGTGTCATATCATTCAGTAGAAGTGGTTGGAATATCAGGGGTCTTCCGCATCCTTTGTGCAATCTATTGATCCACATAACCTTAATCCGAGCTAGTTGCTTGTGATTGAAGGCATATCCTTTTCTAACCACGCTATGAATTCCGAGTCCTTGGGAAGTTCACATGAAGTTGTATCAGAGCACACTATAAGTCTGGTTATCATGAATGGTATTATTAAGAAATCTAGCAAGAAGAAGAGCCAAAAAGAAGAAGAAAAGGTGTGGCCTAGGAGAAGCTTTCGACCTTCTAAAACAACTAGAAATAAACCAGAAGTTGATTGCTACAACCATGCTGAGAAAAAGAGATCTCAACGAGTTACTTAGGATCAGAATTGGTTGAGGAGACAAAAGCGTTTTGATGGCTTGGAGGACAAGGTGCTGGAGGCAATCATGGATGTGATGAAAATCCCCAAGAAGAAATCAACCATGCGCCAATCTCTTGATGCTGGAGTTGACAAAATCTTACCCATAATCCAAGAGAGAAATGGAGAACCAGATTTTAGGACAAATCGTTTTCAACAGAGAGGGGTTGATGTGACCTTGACCGGCTCACCTCATGAATCAAGGAACCAGATCAAAGAAAAAAAAAGCCAAAGAAGGAACCACCTGATTTCAGCTTGAAATCAACAAACGGATATCTTTATATTCAGACAAACCCAACTTGGGATACATTCTAACCTCATCTAGAGCACACCTTGAAGTTAAATCAGTTCATTCAGAGATATGTCGAAGAAGTTAGGCAACTTTTAAATCAGGGGATTTTAAGCTTACACGATTTGGACATGCTTGCCTTCAAAGGAAGTTTTGAAACGAACCAGATGGAGTTAATATGTTAACCAAATTTTACTGGAAGCATGCTTCATCATAGAAGCTTTGAGAATTGGAATCATCTGAAAACCGGTTTATATGAAAAATATATGAATTTTACAAACCGATAGTTCTGCTTGAGTCTGTAGTGTGAGTCGCCCAGCCCATCTCAGATACGATTTCGACCTGAAACAAATTGGAGCTTCTTTCTTGATCTCCTAGCCTTCTAACAAGCCAATTATCAAAGGAAATTTCCAACGGATCGGAAAGATACATCTCATTTTCCTAAATTTGACAACTTGGTCCATTACTTGAAGATTGCTAGGCCCACTTGGATTAGAAGCTTGCAGAGTTATGTTTGGCATCCAAGATACCTTTCTAGGTCCCATAGGAGCTACATTTGGTGGCCCAACAAGTCAGATTCGACCAAGCACTTCAAAAGACTAATTATTTGGTCAAACTAGTCCTAGAATCATTCCACATTAGTTTTAATGTTCAGTCTTTGGTAAAGTCGTTCTACTTATTATTTTCCTAGTTCCTAAGTAGTTTGTTTGACCATTCTCATGCAAGAAATCATGTATAAGTATTGTAGGATTTCGAAATCAATAACAAGAACCTTTTTATTTTATTTGATCTTTTATGTTTTGAGAGCAATCTCATTTTGTTCCTTGTGAACATTCTAAAGTTTAGTGAGTCATATACATTCTTCAAACCCTCCTAAACTAGACTTGTGTGTCATATCATTCAGTAGAAGAGGTTGGAATATCAGGGGCATTCCGCATCCCTTGTACGATCTATCGATCCACATCACCTTAATCCGAGCTTGTTGCTTGTATTTGAACGCATATCCTTTTCTAACCACAATAAGAGTTCTGGGTCCTTGGGAAGTTCACATAAAGTGGTATCAGAGCACACTTTAAGTCTGGTTATCATTTTGGTATTTTTAAGAAATCTAGCAAGAAGAAGACCCAAAAACAAGAAGAAATGGTGTGGCCAAGGAGAAGCTTTTGCCTTCTAAAACAACCAGAAATAAACCAGAAGTTGATTGCTACAACCATGCTGAGAAAAAGAGATCGCAACGAGTTACATAAGATCAGAATTGGTTTAGGAGACAAAAGCGTTTTGATGACTTGGAGGACTAGGTGCTGGAGGCAATCATGGATGTGATGAAAATCCCCAAGAAGAAATCAACCATGCACCAATCTCTTGATGCTGGAGTTGGCAAAATATTAACCATAATCAAAGAGAGTTTTGGAGAACCAGATTTGAGGACAAATCATTTTAAACAGGGAGGGGTTGATGTGACCTTGACCGGCTCACCTCATGAATCAAGGAACTAGATCAAAGAAAAAAAAGCCAAATAAGGAACCGCCTGATTTCAGCTTGAAATAACCAAACAGTGATATTTATATTCAGACACACACAACTTGGGATACATTCTCACCTCATCTAGAGCACACCTTGAAGTTGAATCAGTTCATTCAGAGATATGTCGAAGAAGTTATGCAACTTTTAAATCAGGGGATTTTAAGCTTACACGATTTGGACATGCTTGCCTTCAAAGGAAGTTTTAAAACGAACCAGATGGAGTTAATATGTTAACCAAATTTTACTGGAAGCATGCTTCATCATAGAAGCTTTGAGAATTGGAATCATCTGAAAACCGGTTTATATGAAAAATATATGAATTTTACAAACCGATAGTTCTGCTTAAGTCTGTAGTGCGAGTCGCCCAGCCCATCTCAGATACGATTTCGACCTGAAACAAATTGGAGCTTCTTTCTTGATATCCTAGCCTTCTAACAAGCCAATTATCAAAGGAAATTTCCAACGGATCGGAAAGATACATCTCATTTTCCTAAATTGGACAACTTATTCCATTACTTGAAGATTGCTAGGCCCACTTGGATTAGAAGCTTGCAGACTTATGTTTGGCATCCAGGATACCTTGCTAGGTCCCATAGGAGCTACATTTCGTGTCCCCATAAGTCTGATTCGACAAGCACTTCAGGGGACAAATTATTTGGTCAAAGTAGTCTAAGAATCATTCCACATTAGTTTTAATGTTCAGTCCTAGGTCAAGTCTTTCTACTTATTATTTTCCTAGTTCCTAAGTAGTTTGTTTGACCATTCTCATGCAAGAAATCATGTATAAGTATTGTAGGATTTCGAAATCAATAACAAGAACCTTTTTATTTTATTTGATCTTTTATGTTTTGAGAGCAATCTCATTTTGTTCCTTGTGAACATTCTAAAGTTTGGTGAGTCATATCCATTCTTCAAACCCTCCTAAACTAGACTTGTGTGTCATATCATTCAGTAGAAGTGGTTGGAATATCAGGGGTCTTCCGCATCCTTTGTGCAATCTATTGATCCACATAACCTTAATCCGAGCTAGTTGCTTGTGATTGAAGGCATATCCTTTTCTAACCACGCTATGAATTCCGAGTCCTTGGGAAGTTCACATGAAGTGGTATCAGAGCACACTATAAGTCTGGTTATCATGTTTGGTATCATTAAGAAATCTAGCAAGAAGAAGAGCCAAAAAGAAGAAGAAAAGGTGTGGCCTAGGAGAAGCTTTCGACCTTCTAAAACAACTAGAAATAAACCAGAAGTTGATTGCTACAACCATGCTGAGAAAAAGAGATCTCAACGAGTTACTTAGGATCAGAATTGGTTGAGGAGACAAAAGCGTTTTGATGGCTTGGAGGACAAGGTGCTGGAGGCAATCATGGATGTGATGAAAATCCCCAAGAAGAAATCAACCATGCGCCAATCTCTTGATGCTGGAGTTGACAAAATCTTACCCATAATCCAAGAGAGAAATGGAGAACCAGATTTTAGGACAAATCGTTTTCAACAGAGAGGGGTTGATGTGACCTTGACCGGCTCACCTCATGAATCAAGGAACCAGATCAAAGAAAAAAAAAGCCAAAGAAGAAACCGCCTGATTTCAGCTTGAAATCAACAAATGGAGATCTTTATATTAAGACAAACCCAACGTGGGATACATTCTCACCTCATCTAGAGCACACCTTGAAGTTGAATCAGTTCATTCAGAGATATGTCGAAGAAGTTATGCAACTTTCAACTCAGGGGATTTTAAGCTTACACGATTTGGACATGCGTGCGTTCAAAAGAAGTTTAGAAACGAACCAGATGGAGTTAATTTGTTTACCAAATATTACTTGAAGCATACTTCATCTTAGAAGCCTTGAGATGAAAACCGGTTTATATGAAAACATATATGAATTTTACAAACTGATGGTTCTGCTTGAGTCCGTAGTGCACGTGGAAGCCAAATATTGAGTCACCCAGCCCATCTAAGATACGATTTCGACCAGAAACAAATTGGAGCTTCTTTCTGGATCTCCTAGCCTTCTAACAAGCCAATTATCAGAGGAAATTTCCAACGGATCAGAAAGATACATTTTATTTTCCTAAATTTGACAACTTGGTCCATTACTTGAAGATTGCTAGGCCCACTTGGATTAGAACCTCGCAGACATATGTTTGGGATCCAGGATACCTTGCTAGTTCCCATAGGAGCTACATTTCGTGGCCCAACAAATCAGATTCGATCAAGCACTTCAAGGGACAAATTATTTGGTCAAAGTAGTCCATGAATCATTCCACATTAGTTTTAATGTTCAGTCTTTGGCAAGTCCTTCTACATATTATTTTCCTAATTCCAAAGTAGTTTGTTTGACCATTCTCATGCAATAAATCATGTATAAGTATTGTAGGATTTCGAAATCAATAAAAAGAACCTTTTTATTTTATTTGATCTTTGATGTTTTGAGAGCAATCTCATTTTGTTCCTTGTGAACATTCTAAAGTTTGGTGAGTCATATACATTCTTCAAACCCTCCTAAACTAGACTTGTGTGTCATATCATTCAGTAGAAGAGGTTGGAATATCATGGGCATTCCGCATCCCTTGTACGATCTATTGATCCAGATCACCTTAATCCGAGCTTGTTGCTTGTGATTGAAGGCATATCCTTTTCTAACCACACTAAGAGTTCTGAGTCCTTGGGAAGTTCACATAAAGTTGTATCGGAGCACACTTTAAGTCTGGTTATCATGTTTGGTATTTTTAAGAAATCTAGCAAGAAGAAGACCCAAAAAGAAGAAGAAAGGTGTGGCCTAGGAGAAGCTTTCGACCTTCTAAAACAACTAGAAATAAACCAGAAGTTGATTGCTACAACCATGCTGAGAAAAAGAGATCTCAACGAGTTACTTAGGATTAGAATTTGTTGAGGAGACAAAAGAGTTTTGATGACTTAGAGGACAAGATGCTGGAGGCAATCATGGATGTGATGAAAATCCCGAGAAGAAATCAACCATGCGCCAATCTCTTGATGCTGGAGTTGACAAAATCTTACCCATAATCCAAGAGAGAAATAGAGAACCAGATTTTAGGACAAATCGTTTTAAATAGGGAGGGGTTGATGTGGCCTTGACCGGCTCACCTCATGAATCAAGGAACCAGATTAAAGAAAAAAAAATCCAAAGAAGGAATCGCCGGATTTCAGCTTGAAATCAACAAACGGAGATCTTTAAATTCAGACAAACCCAACTTGGTATACATTCTCACCTCATCTATAGCACACCTTAAGGTTGAATCAGTTCAATCAGAGATCTGTGAAAGAAGTTATGCAACTTTCAACTCAGGGGATTTTAAGCTTACACAATTTGGACATGCGTGCGTTTAAAAGAAGTTTCGAAACGAACCAGATGGAGTTAATATGTTAACCAAATTTTACTTGCAGCATGCTTCATCATAAAAGCTTTGAGAATTGGAATCATCTGAAAACCGGATTATATGAAAAATATATGAATTTTACAATCTGATGGTTCTGCTTGAGTCTGTAGTGCACGTCGAAGCCAAATATTGAGTCACCCAGCCCATCTCAGATACGATTTCGACCAGAAAGAAATTGGAGCTTCTTTATGGATCTCCTAGCCTTCTAACAAGCCATATATCCGAGGAAATTTCCAACGGATCAGAAAGATACATCTCATTTTCCTAAATTGGAAAACCTGGTCCATTACTTGAAGATTGCTAGGCCCACTTGGATTAGAAGCTTGCAGACTTATGTTTGGCATCCAGGATACCTTGCTAGGTCCCATAGGAGCTACATTTCGTGGCCCCACAAGTCAGATTCGACCAAGCACTTCAAGGGAAAAATTATTTGGTCAAAGTAGTCTAAGAATCATTCCACATTAGTTTTAATGTTCAGTCTTTGGTCAAGTCTTTCTACTTATTATTTTCCTAGTTCCTAAGTAGTTTTTTTTACCATTCTCATGCAACAAATCATGTATAAGTATTGTAGGATTTCGAAATCAATAAAAAAAACCTTTTTATTTTATTTGATCTTTGATGTTTTGAGAGCAATCTCATTTTGTTCCTTGTGAACATTCTAAAGTTTGGTGAGTCATATCCATTCTTCAAACCTTCCTAAACTAGACTTGTATGTCATATCAGTCAGTAGAAGTGGTTGGAATATCAGGGGCCTTCCGCATCCCTTGTGCGATCTATTGATCCACATACACTTAATCCGAGCTAGTTGCTTGTGATTGAAGGCATATCCTTTTCTAACCACACTATGAGTGCTGATTCCTTGGGAAGTTCACATAAAGTGGTATCAGATCAAACTCTAATTCTGGTTATCATGTTTGGTATTTTGAAGAAATCTAGCAAGAAGAAGAGCCAAAAAGAAGAAGAAAAGGTGTGGCCTAGGAGAAGCTTTCGACCTTCTAAAACAACTAGAAATAAACCAGAAGTTGATTACTACAACCATGCTGAGTAAAAGAGATCTCAACGAGTTACCTAGGATTAGAATTGGTTGAGGAGACAAAAGCGTTTTGATGGCTTGGAGGACAAGGTGCTGGAGGCAATCATGGATGTGATGAAAATTCCTAAGAAGAAATCAACCATGCGCCAATCTCTTGATGCTGGAGTTGACAAAATCTTTCCCATAATCCAGGAGAGAAATGGAGAACCAGATTTTAGGACAAATCGTTTTCAACAGGGAGGGGTTGATGTGACCTTGACCGGCTCACCTCATGAATCAAGGAACCAGATCAAAGAAAAAAGGCCAAAGAAGGAACCGCCTGATTTCAGCTTGAAATCAACAAACGGAGATCTTTATATTCAGACAAACTCAACTTGGGATACATTCTCACCTCATCTAGAGCACACCTTGAAGTTGAATCAGTTCAATCAGAGATTTGTCGAAGAAGTTATGCAACTTTCAACTCAAGGGATTTTAAGCTTACACGATTTGGACATGCTTGCGGTCAAAGGAAGTTTCGAAACGAACCAGATGGAGTTAATATGTTAACTAAATATTACTGGAAGCATGCTTCATCATAGAAGCTTGGAGAATTAGAATCATCTGAAAACCGGTTTATATGAAAAATATATGAATTTTACAAACCAATAGTTCTGGTAGAATTTGTAGTGTTCGAAGCCAAATATTGAGTCACCCAGCCCATATCAGATACGATTTTGACCAGAAACAAATTGGAGCTTCTTTCTGGATCTCCTAGCCTTCAAACAAGCCATATATCAGAGAAAATTTCCAACGGATCAGAAAGATACATCTCATTTTCCTAAATTGGAAAACCTGGTCCCTTACTTGAAGATTGCTAGGCCCACTTGAATTAGAAGCTTGCAAACTTATGTTTGGCATCCAGGATACCTTGCTAGGTCCCATAGGAGCTACATTTCGTGGCCCCACAAGTCATATTCGACCAAGCACTTCAAGAGAAAAATTATTTGGTCAAAGTAGTCTAAGAATCATTCCACATTAGTTTTAATGTTCTGTCTTTGGTCAAGTCGTTCTACTTATTATTTTCCTAGTTCCTAAGTAGTTTGTTTGACCATTCTCATGCAACAAATCATGTATAAGTATTGTAGGATTTCGAAATCAATAAAAAGAACCTTTTATTTTATTTGATATTTGATGTTTTGAGAGCAATCTCATTTTGTTCCTTGCTAGTTTTAATCCCTATACTAACTGCAAGTGCACAGTGATGTCAATGTAGTATATAGGGTATCGAATCCACAGAGACTCTGGTCTCGATAGAATAAGAACCGTAGAGATTAATACTAAGAATAAAGCAGGTGGTGAATGAAATAAAAGCAAGACAAGAAAGTAAATCAGTAGCAAGATTGGTTGTGAAAGCAATTAACTAAAAGCGTTAAGTCTAGGGAATTCTCAGGAAATCAGACAAGCAGACAAGTTAATCAGTCAGGATCAAATTAAACTCAGTTCTAGAACTCAAATCACAGAATTAGAATTGACCAAATCTCTTTGCGAAAATCCTCTAAGTCTAAGTGCAGTAATCCAAATCTCTTTGCAATTACTAACAGATTAAACGAGCATTAATTTCAAGTTCGATATGTTCACAATTAAACTAAGCCAAATCTCTTTGCGAATAATTTAATTGCTCAACCTAAATAGTTCAGATTCTAAACCACACTCTCGTGTCGTATTTAGCAACCTAAGATCTAGATTCTAATTGATCAGGTTAGAACTAGCATTAAGCACAATTTAGATCGAAAAACATTCTAATCATGTGAATCCTTAACTGAATTAAACATGTCTAGTAAGTCATGAAATCCTTAATCAGAAACCCTAAACTCAACTATGAATCTACTCAGACATGATTAATGAAACAGAAATCATAGAATAAATAGATTGCATATAAGAAATTAAATAGATAAAAGGGTTCGAAATCTTCTCCAAAATAAATGAAGTACAAGATTAGATCAGCCCCAAAAGCTCTAAAAATCTCTTAGCTCTAAGTATGAAAGCGTATATAAAATAAACACCAAAATCCTCTTTTTATAGGCATAATCTCGGTTGGGGCTTCTGTGTAAATACTGGAACTTTTCTGGGCTTTTCTGCAAATCTTCATAACTTCATTAACCGCCGTATTTCGGCCCATCTCGCTAGTGTGTCGATCGACACCAAAGGTGTGTCGATCGATGCATGATCATCAAATCGGACTGTGAGTTTAAACTCTCGGCCAAAATGCTCCAAAACTCCCAAAATGCTCCAATATCTCCAATTAGCTTCAAACCTGATTAAACCTGTAAAAGACTCTAAAAGAACACCAAATAACACTAAAACACAACTATATCATGGCATAAAACCGGTAAAAACCATGATATATCAACTCCCCCACACTTAGCCTTTGCTTGCCCTCAAGCAAAACAGAGAACTAAAATGTAGTGAAGAGGTTTGAAAACTCTTCAGAAACTCTTTTCATCTTAGAAGCAGCAACACTCAGATTCCCCTTAGTAAACCACATGAAAGAATCAACCTGCAGACATCAATACCAACATATACTTCCCCCACACTTAGCAACTGTCCTTAGTAAACTCCACAATCACATTCATGCATTCAAATTCTCCCTACTGACTTCTGCAAGTATTTAAGTGCGGTCTCACCTAAGGAATATCGATCAAAGGCACATGGACTCTTACCTTGTCAGCTCTAGACCACCAAACTATCTTTCTCTAGTCCCTTTCTTCTCTTTTCCCTTCCTTAACAACTGATTTTTCCCCATTGGGTATCAATTTATTTTTTTATCAGTGTTCTTCCCGTTTTGGGGTGTACTTTGGACACATTCCATGGATGCACAAGAGATAATAGTTTTAGCTACCACTCCCGCGACCACTTCGGAGTTACTAACTCATCCTCAGTTTATTACACTCTTCTTTTTTTTCTTTATGGAAGGGGAGAAGGGAACTAAATAGGACAGGTTTACAAGCTGTGTCAGAACTAACAAAGGAATCCGACTCTAAGTATTCCAAGCCCTTAAGTGAGAAATCTAAGTCAGTATTAAAGTGAAGTCAGTAAAAGATCCTCTGATACCTGAAGTGATGTGGGTGTTCTCAGTAGGCTGATCTGTGTCTGGGTTTTCTAATAGTCAGAGATTGATCTGCAGCTTCATCTCAATGGTTACTTAAGTTCCTGCAAGTGCTACTAATCTTCTCAAAAAATCATTGTTTCTTACTTAAACAAATTTTGACTCAATAAAACAAAAATTTTGAAATTTTTTTAATGACTCTAAGAAAACAAAAAGAAAGAAGTTAGTAGAACCTCCCCCACACTTAAGACGCACTGTCCCCAGTAGTGTCAAGCGAAGGATTGGCAAAAGAAAGAAAATAAAAATTTATTTTGGAATGGTTAAGTTCTCTCGGGTTTTACCTCTGTCGCATCAGGCATCGATCGTTGCACTAGGTGCATCGACCATTGTAAAGATCGACACAACGGTGTGTCGATCGACGCACTGCGTAATCATCGATCAGTCATCAAGTTAGCAGGTTAGTCCGTCTGTTTTTATCAATTTGGTATCCTGCAAGCTGAAAACACTAGAAACAGAGTAAAACCGAAGCAACAAATGTATCGAATCAAGTGAAACCATCCAAACATAGTAGCAAAATAGAGGAAAAAGAAAGAGTGCAAAATGAAAAGAAAAATCAGAGTACAGAACCGATAATCAAGAGATGACAGCTACGCTCACTCACTATCATCATCAATCCCAGCATATGGATCAGTACCGGAGTCCTCAGGAGAACGCTGTCGACGACATCTGTCAGGTACGGGCTGGTGAATCTGTGGCTGTCTCCTGCAACTGCAAGTGCGTATGAAGTTCCAGACAGCCCGAAACATGCCATCTGATCTCTCTCTCCACTCCACCTCAGAATATGCTCCATAGGGCATCGTAGGCTCGGGAAAGGGTCCAATGTCGTCAATAGGGGCAGGCGCAGGCGCGGGCGCAGGGGCAGCAGAAGATGAAGCTCGTGTGGAAGGCTCTCCCAGTGGATGAGCCATAGAAGGAATCTCATGCTGCTCAGTCTCAGGAGGCTGAAATCGCAGGGCCTCCAATGTACCAATCCGTGTCCATCTAGCAGCAGGAAGCTCTATACCACACCTCCCAGTGGTCGGATCCTGGTAAACCCAAATGCGCCCATCCTTGAGCCAGGTAGCGCTCTGCAAGTGGCTGAAATCCAGGAACTCCGCAGTGCATAAAAATGGGAGTAAGCAAACTCCCTCCCGTCTC
The DNA here is from genome assembly GCA_030180135.1 of Orychophragmus violaceus. Classification (NCBI taxonomy): domain Eukaryota; kingdom Viridiplantae; phylum Streptophyta; class Magnoliopsida; order Brassicales; family Brassicaceae; genus Orychophragmus; species Orychophragmus violaceus. Next base: position 32,735,819 of record CM058231.1, on the reverse strand, counting down.
AGTACCAACTCCATCAAAAGACTTCAGCTGCAGATCACACAAATGCAAAGCGAAGACAGCTCCCAAGTTGAGACCCTTAGTAGGATCTCTCACGCCAGACTCCGCAAACTGGTCTCTTAGCCCCATAAATAACATCTCCATCTCATACTTACGCATCTTGTTGGACTCATACTTGCATAGCAAGCTCCAACACAAGATACGCGATACATATCTCAGCACAGGATGCCTCATCATCTTCACCGGTGTGGTCCTGGAGTTGTATCGACCACTGCCAATACCCTCCCAAAATGATCTAGCCTCATCTGGATCCCACTCAAGTGCCATGCCAATGCGCCTCGGCTCAGTACTGAATTCGTAGATCCTGTAGATATCTAGTAGAGGAATCCGATATCTGACTCCCCAACTCATGAAGGTAAAGATACCTCCTGTAGCGCTCCTGCTATCTGGATCTAGGTAAACCACTCTGCAAGTGGCTAGCAAATGTCTAACCAGCTCTGGATACAGATCATAAGGACGCATCGGCATTGTCCCTAGACCAATGCCTTTGCACACCTTAAGTACCTGCTCATCGATCCATGGACTCTTGCAGGTAGAGTAGTCAGCGAACTTGGTTGGTTTGATGGTCATCCCACACCAACCACTGTTTAGCAGCGAATCATACTCATCCCACTGGTTAAGCAGCGGCCTTTCTGTAAAATCTGCACTAATGAGGAACCTAGGAAGGTTCTCTGGCCACTGTCTGGCTGTCGGGATCTCTGTTGCATCAGCTCGGGGCCATGGCAGTGCTACTGCTGGACCAACTCGTACATATGGCTCAGGTGGCTGAGAATCTCTATGGAACCACTCTGGTGGTGGAATGTACTGTCGTGTGGCTGTTGATGTTGTTGCTCGTTTCTTGCGGGGTTGTCTGCGAGTTGCCATCTGCAAAAGAAAATTTCAAAATAATATAATTCTCGGCAAAACTCTTTGTGAAATCGCGAAGCATCGACCGTTGCACCTAAGGCATCGATCGTTGCAAGGCGATTTATCGAACATTTCCCCAGAATCACCAAGCAACGACCGTTGCAAGGCGATTCTGGCCGTCAACAACAATTCCTATAAATCGTTCTAAATCGCTCAATCAACCACAAAATCAACATCATCCCCTCACTAAACATCCTAAATCTCGTTCTTTTGAGCATGCATTCATCAATTTCGGGCAAAACATCCACATTCCTTAAACCCTAATACCAATTCCGAAAATCATGAAAATGAGAGCCCATACCTTGGAATCTTCGTAAATGGGTTATGGAAATAGCTAGAGGATGTTAAAACGAGCAAAATCGAGCTTTGAAACACAAGAAATGATGAATATTTGAGAGATTTAGGAGGGGAGAATCGCAGTGTACGGTCGGCGAAAATGAGGAAGAAAAGAGGAGAGAAGGGTTTAAGGCACTTACCTCGGTCGTGGGTGCAACGATCGTTGCTTAGGGGCAACGATCGATGCTGGTCAAATTGAAATCGATTTTCGGTCTAGCGCATACCTTAATTTTTCAATTGAACCAATTGCAATGACTGTTGCTTATGAGCAACGATCGTCACAATGCGATCACCCCTCTTCGTCAAATCACCCTGCAACGACCGGTGCACAAGTGCATCGATCGTCACACATCTCCAGCCTCGAGTTCAGTATCTGAAACTCTAACAAAAACAAACAAAAACGTGAAATCCTAAGAAAAACACCAAAAAATGAAAAGTAAAAACAACTAAACCTAACAGTGGGTTGCCTCCCACTCAGCGCTTGTTTAAGGTCATTAGCTTGACCGGATGAACAAGATCAGTTTGTTGAAGGCCCTGACAGAGACTTTGGTTGCCTCTGTGCAAGCCTCCTCATCCAAGGCGGAGAATAAGCTGTATCAGAATGATCATGTCCAAGAAAAGGAGTAAACCGCTCTCCAGGATCTAAAACCGTAGTGTGACTTGACTGCTCATCCTCTCCATCTATAATGGTGAAGGTCTGCCCATCTATCAGTGGCTTGCGTAGCTTGTCCATCTCAAAATGCAGCGGCTCATCTCCCAGATGGAGGTCTATTAGACTATGTCTAACATCTATCACTGCTCCTGCTGTAGCCAAAAATGGTCTTCCCAGTAGTAATGCATCATCAGGATCACAATCATACTTCAGCACCAAGAAGTCTGTTGGAACTAAATAGTTCCCAACTCTCACCGGGATGTCCTCAAGGAGTCCTTCTGGAACTCGTATAGACTGATCAGCTAGGACAAGAGAGGTCCTAGTAGGAGAGAAATCCAGCATACCCAGCTTCTCTGCCACATAGTATGGCATAAGACTTCCAGCAGCTGCTAAATCACAAAGAGAGCGTCTAAAGCTATCCTCGAAGATAGAACAACTCAGCACAAAAATCCCAGGATCAGGCAGCTTCTTAGGAACCTTGGTTAACAGCACACAACTTATCTCTGGAGGGACTATAATTACCCAGTCTATCAGCCCTTCATCTAGAGGCATCATCTTATTCAGGTTTCCCTGCACACATGGGTGATAAGGTGGATCATCAGAAGATGGAATTTCTTCCAACTCTTCACCAATCTCCTCTAGCTTCTCAAGCTCTTCAATCTCCTGCTTAATCACTTCAGATACTGAGGGATATAGTCTAATTGACCGTGCGTAAATCTCCTCCTGAGTAATCTCAGACACTCCAGGGAATAAGCAAGCAAGCTCTAAATCAACATCAACATCATTTTCATCCGGCGAGTCTATCTGTTCACGACCTGCATTGACCGACACTAGATGTGTGTCGGTCGATGCAACACTATTTTCACAGTTTTCTCCCGAGAGATTTTCTCCAAAATCCGAGTTTTCACTATCCTCCACAAAATTCAGCTGTACTTAGCTTCATTCCTTCAACTAGGTGAGATCCATCATCAATGTACACAGACCAGGCCTTAATATGAGTGTCTGCTACTCCTTTTCCCTTCATAGAGCTGGAAATCTTATTCACCTGAGTATCCAACTGCTTCATGTGAGTGTTCAGGGACTCAAACTTCCCATTGAGGTCCTCATAGACAGCATCTAATTTCTTATTGCAGTCCACAGTACTCTTAGTCTGACTCTCCATCAGCTGTTTCATCATCGTTTCCATCCTACTCTCATGAGCTGTGGGTGCAGGAGGAGCCTGATAAGATGAAGATCCATAGGTTCTCTGAGTACCTTGTCCAAAAGGCTTTTGAAAACCACTAGTCTGTCCAAAAGAGTTCTGATTGCCTGTGAAGGCACTCTTTTGTCCTCCATTGAAGAACCTGTTACCCTGCTGATTACAAAATATGTTACCTTGGAAACCAGATCCTCCAATGTAATTCACATCTTCTTCCTGAGTGTCCTCCTCAGTCTGAATTACCTCAACATCTTGAGCAAAGTGGACAGCCTTCTTATTAGCCAGGAGATTGCAAATTGTGTCCAGCTCAGCTCTAATATCAGCAATCTCTGAATTCTCTACACTTCCACCATATTTTTTCCTCCTCTCATCCATAGTCTTGCAACTATTGTTGCTTACTAAGTTCTCAATCAACTGTTTAGCTTGTGCAGGAGTTCTGGTGTTGAAATTTGCATTACTGGAGTTATCCAGCGCAGACTGGTATGGCAAATCGATGCCTCTGAAGAAGATACCAAGCAATAGGACTTCAGTAAATCCATGGTGCGGGCAGTCACGCTGGTACTTCTTGAATCTCATCCAGGCAGCTTTAAGAGGCTCCACAGCTCCTTGGGAAAATGTGAGTATGTCCTGTCTGGACTGATCTGAACGCGCATCATCATAGAAATGACGCAGGAACTCACTCTTAAGGGCTGCCCAAGTATCAAACTGCCCAGGTGGCAGTTGCTTCAGTCATGCGCCAGCGTCTCCAGCGAGACTGTGTGGAAAGAGCTTAAGGAACAGATAATCCTGGCAAACTCCATCATACTTCATGCCAGTGACTATGTCCTCAAACTGATCAATGTGATCCATAGGCTGCTCTGTAGGGTAACCATGGAATGCATTCTGTCTCATCAGCGAGTAGTAGATGGTCTTGATCTCAAAATCATTCCTCTCAAAGCCAGGAATCACTAAAGCTGACCGGTTTGCATGAAACTCATCCGGTCTGTTGTAGTCAGCTAAAGTCCTCTCATGGACAACCATCTCTCTACCTCGGGCCTGTCCTTGACCCTGGTTCTGCTCCTGTTGCGGTTGCTCAGGAGGATCAGGGATGACATTCCCTTCAGCATCAACCCTTTGCCCAGCAGCATTGTACGGGTTGTTCTCTTGGTCCCTCAGAGTACCTTGAGCATCGCGAATCAGAATCAATCGTTCACGTGCCATTCTTTCTCTTCTTTCTCTTCTGCTAGTCCTCTCTAGACGTCCAAGTTCTTCAAGCTCGAGATTAACGAGGTTCAAGTTCAGATTACTTCGAGTTTCACGTGTCTGCATAAACTGTATGTAATCGTCAAGCAACGATCGATGCTATCAGTGCAACGATCGATTCAATCTCAAATCGCTTAGTGACGATCGACACAAGAGGTGCAACGATCGACGCAAGGCGAAATCGGTACCTGCGACAGAGAAAAAAGTTAGTAAAATAAAAATAAAATAAAAACAAAAACAAAAACAAAGAAAAGAAAAATTCCTAGTAAAAACCCTAAGTTCGGTCCTATCGAAGACTCTAAGAGTCCCCGGCAACGGCGCCAAAAACTTGATAGGTCTAGTTTTAATCCCTATACTAACTGCAAGTGCACAGTGATGTCAATGTAGTATATAGGGTATCGAATCCACAGAGACTCTGGTCTCGATAGAATAAGAACCGTAGAGATTAATACTAAGAATAAAGCAGGTGGTGAATGAAATAAAAGCAAGACAAGAAAGTAAATCAGTTGCAAGATTGGTTGTGAAAGCAATTAACTAAAAGCGCTCAGTCTAGGGAATTCTCAGGAAATCAGACAAGCAGACAAGTTAATCAGTCGGGATCAAATTAAACTCAGTTCTAGAACTCAAATCACGGAATTAGAATTAACCAAATCTCTTTGCGAATATCCTCTAAGTCTAAGTGCAGTAATCCAAATCTCTTTGCAATTACTAACAGATTAAACCAGCATTAATTTCAAGTTTGATATGCTCACAATTAAACTAAGCCAAATCTCTTTGCGAATAATTTAATTGCTCAACCTAAATAGTTCAGATTCTAAACCACACTCTCGTTTCGTATTTAGCAACCTAAGATCTAGATTCTAATTGATCAGGTTAGAACTAGCATTAAGCATAATTTAGATCGAAGAACATTCTAATCATATGAATCCTTAACTGAATTAAACAGGTCTAGCAAGTCATGAAACCCTTAATGAGAAACCCTAAACTCAACTATGAATCTACTCAGACATGATTAATGAAACAGAAATCATAGAATAAATAGATTGCATATAAGAAATTAAATAGATAAAGGGGTTCGAAATCTTCTCCAAAATAAATGAAGTACAGGATTAGATCAGCCCCAAAAGCTCTAAAAATCTCTTAGCTCTAAGTATGAAAGCGTATAAAAAATAAACACCAAAATCCTCTTTTTATAGGCATAATCTCGGCTGGGGCTTCTGTGTAAATACTGGAACTTTTTTGGGCTTTTCTGCAAATCTTTATAACTTCATTAACCGCCGTATTTCGGCCCATCTTGCTAGTGTGTCGATCGACACCAAAGGTGTGTCGATCGATGCATGATCATCAAATCGGACCGTGAGTTTAAACTCTCGGCCAAAATGCTCCAAAACTCCCAAAATGCTCCAGTATCTCCAATTAGCTCCAACCCTGATTAAACCTATAAAAGACTCTAAAAGAACACCAAATAACACTAAAATACAACTATATCATGGCATAAAACTGGTAAAAACCATGATATATCAAGGAACCGCCAAATTTCAGCTTGAAATCAACAAACGGAGATCTTTATATTCAGACAAACCCAACTTGGGATACATTCTCACCTCATCTGGAGCACACCTTAAGGTTGAATCAGTTCAATCAGAGATCTGTCGAAGAAGTTATGCAACTTTCAACTCAGGGGATTTTAAGCTTACACAATTTGGACATGCGTGCGTTTAAAAGAAGTTTCGAAACGAACCAGATGGAGTTAATATGTTAACCAAATTTTACTTGCAGCATGCTTCATCATAAAAGCTTTGAGAATTGGAATCATCTGAAAACCGGATTATATGAAAAATATATGAATTTTACAATCTGATGGTTCTGCTTGAGTCTGTAGTGCACGTCGAAGCCAAATATTGAGTCACCCAGCCCATCTCAGATACGATTTCGACCAGAAAGAAATTGGAGCTTCTTTATGGATCTCCTAGCCTTCTAACAAGCCATATATCCGAGGAAATTTCCAACGGATCAGAAAGATACATCTCATTTTCCTAAATTGGAAAACCTGGTCCATTACTTGAAGATTGCTAGGCCCACTTGGATTAGAAGCTTGCAGACTTATATTTCGCATCCAGGATACCTTGCTAGGTCCCATAGGAGCTACATTTCGTGGCCCCACAAGTCAGATTCGACCAAGCACTTCAAGGGAAAAATTATTTGGTCAAAGTAGTCTAAGAATCATTCCACATTAGTTTTAATGTTCAGTCTTTGGTCAAGTCTTTCTACTTATTATTTTCCTAGTTCCTAAGTAGTTTGTTTGACAATTCTCATGCAACAAATCATGTATAAGTATTGTAGGATTTCGAAATCAATAAAAAAAACCTTTTTATTTTATTTGATCTTTGATGTTTTGAGAGCAATCTCATTTTGTTCCTTGTGAACATTCTAAAGTTTGGTGAGTCATATCCATTCTTCAAACCTTCCTAAACTAGACTTGTATGTCATATCAGTCAGTAGAAGTGGTTGGAATATCAGGGGCCTTCCGCATCCCTTGTGCGATCTATTGATCCACATACACTTAATCCGAGCTAGTTGCTTGTGATTGAAGGCATATCCTTTTCTAACCACACTATGAGTGCTGATTCCTTGGGAAGTTCACATAAAGTGGTATCAGAGCACACTCTAAGTCTGATTATCATGTTTGGTATTTTGAAGAAATCTAGCAAGAAGAAGAGCCAAAAAGAAGAAGAAAAGGTGTGGCCTAGGAGAAGCTTTCGACCTCCTAAAACAACTAGAAATAAACCAGAAGTTGATTGCTACAACCATTCTGAGCAAAAGAGATCTCAACGAGTTACCTAGAATTAGAATTGGTTGAGGAGACAAAAGCGTTTTGATGGCTTGGAGGACAAGGTCCTGGAGGCAATCATGGATGTGATGAAAATCCCCAAGAAGAAATCAACCATGCACCAAACTCTTGATGCTGGAGTTGACAAAATCTTTCCCATAATCCAAGAGAGAAATGGAGAACCAGATTTTAGGAAAAATCGTTTTCAACAGGGAGGGGTTGATGTGACCTTGACCGGCTCACCTCATGAATCAAGGAACTAGATCAAAGAAAAAAAAGCCAAAGAAGGAACCGCCTGATTTCAGCTTGAAATCAACAAACTGAGATCTTTATATTCAGACAAACCCAACTTGGGATACATTATCACCTCATCTAGAGCACACCTTGAAGTTGAATCAGTTCAATTAGAGATATGTCGAAGAAGTTACGCAACTTTCAACTCAGGGGATTTTAAGCTTACACGATTTGAACATGCTTGCGGTCAAAGGAAGTTTTGAAACGAACCAGATGGAGTTAATATGTTAACTAAATATTACTGGAAGCATGCTTCATCATAGTAGCTTTGAGAATTAGAATCATCTGAAAACCGGTTTATATGAAAAAGTATATGAATTTTACAAACCGAAAGTTCTGGGTGAATCTGTAGTGTGCGTCGAAGCCAAATATTGAGTCACCCAGCCCATCTCATATACGATTTCGACCTGAAACAAATTGGAGCTTCTTTCTGGATCTTCTAGCCTTCGAACAAGCCATATATGAGAGGAAATTTCCAACGGAACAGAAATATACATCTCATTTTCCTAAATTGGAAAACCTGGTCCATTAATTGAAGATTGTTAGGCCCACTTGGATTAGAAGCTTGCAGACTTATGTTTGGCATCCAGGATACCTTGCTAGGTCCCATAGGAGCTACATTTCGTGGCCCCACAAGTCAGATTCGACCAAGCACTTCAAGGGAAAAATTATTTGGTCAAAGTAGTCTAAGAATCATTCCACATTAGTTTTAATGTTCAGTCTTTGGTCAAGTCTTTCTACTTATTATTTTCCTAGTTCCTAAGCAGTTTGTTTGACCATTCTCATGCAAAAAATCATGTATAAGTATTGTAGGATTTCGAAATCAATAAAAAGAACCTTTTTTTTAATTTGATCTTTGATGTTTTGAGAGCAATCTCATTTTGTTCCTTGTGAACATTCTAAAGTTTGGTGAGTCATATCCATTCTTCAAACCCTCCTAAACTAGACTTGTGTGTCATATCATTCAGTAGAAGAGGTTGAAATATCATGGGCATTCCGCAACCCTTGTACGATCTTTTGATCCACATAAACTTAATCCGTGCTAGTTGCTTGTGATTGAAGGCATATCCTTTTCTAACCACACTATGAGTTCTGATTCCTTGGGAAGTTCACATAAAGTGGTATCAGAGCACACTCTAAGTCTGGTTATCATGTTTGGTATTTTGAAGAAATCTAGCAAGAAGAAGAGCCAAAAAGAAGAAGAAAAGGTGTGGCCTAGGAGAAGCTTTCGACCTTTTAAAACAACTAGAAATAAACCAGAAGTTGATTGCTACAACCATGCTGAGAAAAAGAGATCTCAATGATTTACCTAGGATCAGAATTGGTTGAGGAGACAAAAGCTTTTTGATGGCTTGGAGGATAAGGTGCTGGAGGCAATCATGGATGTGATGAAAATCCCCAAGAAGAAATCAACCATGCGCCAATCTCTTGATGCTGGAGTTGACAAAATCTTACCCATAATCCAAGAGAAAAATGGAGAACCAGATTTTAGGACAAATCGTTTTCAACAGGGAGGGGTTGATGTGACCTTGACAGGCTCACCTCATGAATCAGCTTGAAATCAACAAACGGAGATCTTTATATTCAGACAAATCCAACTTGGGATACATTCTCACCTCATCTAGAGCACACCTTGAAGTTGAACCAGTTCAATCAGAGATCTGTCGAAGAAGTTACGCAACTTTCAACTCAGAGGATTTTAAACTTACACGATTTGGACATGCGTGCGTTCAAAGGAAGTTTCGGAACGAACCAGATGGAGTTAATATGTTAACTAAATTTTACTGGAAGCATGCTTCATCATAGAAGCTTTGAGAATTGGAATCATCTGAAAACCGGTTTATATGAAAAATATATGAGTTTTACAAACCGATAGTTCTGCTTGAATCTATAGTGAGCTGAAGCCAAATATTGATTCACCCAGCCCATCTCAGATACGATTTCGACCTGAAACAAATTGGAGCTTCTTTCTGGATCTCCTAGCCTTCGAACAAGCCATATATCAGAGGAAATTTCCAATGGATCAGAAAGATACATCTCATTTTCCTAAATTGGACAACTTTGTCCATTACTTGAAGATTGCTAGGCTCACTTGGATTAGAACCTCGCAGACATATGTTTGGAATCCACGATACCTTGCTAGTTCCCATATGAGTGATAGGGTCAAGAATTAATCCTATTCTACTTCAAGTGCACAGTTAAGTGATTGTAGTATATAGGGTATCGAATCCACAGAGACTCTGGTTCCGATAGATTAGAACTTTAGGAATTTAAACTAAGAAGAAAGCAATTTGTAGTAAACTAAAAAGCAATGCGAGAAAGTAAATCAATAGAAGGATTGGTTGTGAAAGCAGTTAATTAAAGGCGCTAATTCTAGGGTGTTCTCAGGAAATCAGACGAGCAGACAAATCAATCAGTCAGGATCTAATTAAACACAGTTCTAGAACTCAAATCACGGATATAGAATTAACCAAATCTCTTTGCGAAAATCCTCTAAGTATAAATGCAGTAATCCAAATTCCTTTGCAATTACTAGCAGATGAAACCAGCATTAATTTCAAGTTCGATATGTTCACAATTAAACTAAGCCAAATTCTTTTGCGAATAATTCAATTGCTCAACCTAAATAGTTCAGATTCTAAACCACACTCTCGTGTCGTATTTTGCAACCTAAGATCTAGATTCTAATTGATCAGGTTAGAACTAGCATTAAGCACAATTTAGATCGAAGAACATTCTATTCATGTGAATCCTTAACTGATTTAAACAAGTCTAGCAAGTCATGAAATCCTTAATGAGAAACCCTAAACCTAACTATGAATCTACTCAGACATGATTAATGAAACAGAAATCATAAAATTAATAGAAATCATAAAAGAGACTAAATAAATAAAGGGGTTCGAAATCTTCTCCAAAATAAAGTGAAGTACAGGATCAGATCAGCCCCAATAGCTTTAAAAACTCTCTGCTCTTAATTATAAAAGCGTAAGTAAAACAAACACCAAAATCCTAATTATATAGGCTTAATCTCGGCTGGGGCTTCTTTGTAAATACTGGAAACTTGTGGGCCAAAGTGCAAAATCTTCAATCTTCATTAAACCGCCGAATCGGCCCAACTCGCTAGTGTGTCTATCGACACCAAAGGTATGTCGATCGATGCATGATCTCAAAATCGGACAGTGAGCTCAATCTCTCGGCCAAACACTCCAAAAGTCCCAAAATGCTCCAATATCTCCAATTCTGCTCCAAACCTGATTATACCTGTAATAGACTCTAAAAGAACACAAAAGACACTAAAACACAATTATATCATGGCATAAAACCGGTGAAAACCATGATATATCAACTCCCCCACACTTAGCCTTTGCTTGCCCTCAAGCAAAACAGAGAACTAGAATGTAGTGAAGAGGTTTGAAAACTCTTCAAAAACTCTTTTCATCCTAGAAGCTGCAATACTCAGATTCCCCTTAGTAAACCACATGAAAGAATCAACCTGCAGACATCAAGACCAACATATACTTCCCCCACACTTAGCAACTGTCCTAAGTAAACTCCACAATCACATTCACGCATTCAAATTCACCCTACTGACTTCTGCAAGTATTTAAGTGCGGTCTCACCTAAGGAATATCGATCAAAGGCGCGTGGACTCTTACCTTGCCAGCTCTAGACCACCATACTATCTTTCTCTGGTCCCTTTCTTCTCTTTTCCCTTCCTTAACAACTGATTTTTCCCCATTGGGTATCATTTTTTTTATTTTTATCAGTGTTCTTCCCGTTTTGGGGTGTACTTTGGACAAATTCCATGGATGCACAGGAGGTAATAGTTTTAGCTACCACTCCCAGAGACCACTTCGGAGTTACTAACTCATCCTCAGTTTATTACTCTTTTTTTTTTTTACTTTATGGAAGGGGAGAAGGGAACCAAATAGGACAGGTTTACAGGCTGTGTCAGAACTAACAAAGGAATCCGACTCAAAGTATTTCAAGCCCTTAGGTGAGAAATCTAAGTCAGTATTAAGTTGAAGTCAGTAAAAGGATCCTCTGATACCTGAAGTGATGTGGGTGTTCTCAGTAGGCTGACCGTGTCTGGGTTTTTTAATCGTCAGAGATAATCTGCAGCTTCATCCCAATGGTTACTTAAGTTCCTGCAAGTGCTGCTAATCTTCTCAAAAAATCATTGTTTCTTACTTAAACAAATTTGACTCGATAAAACAGATTTTTGAAAAATTAAACTGGCTCTAAGAAAACAAAAAAAAGAAGTTAGTAGAACCTCCCCCCACACTTAAGACACACTGTCCCCAGTAGTGTCAAGCGAGGGATTGGCAAAAAGAAAGAAAAATTTGTTTTGGAAAGGTTAAGTTCTGTCGGATTTTTTTTTTACCTCTGTCGCTCAGGCATCGATCGTTGCACTAGGTGCATCGACTGTTACTGTGCGATTTTTCGTCGTGGGTCGATCGTTGCTCAGGACCACAATGATCGCTGCAATGTGATTTCTTTCGTGTTGTGACGATCGACACAATGGTGTGTCGATCGACGCACTGCGATTTGTCCCAGACCTGCAAACAAAAACTCACCAAAACCAGAAAAAACGTAAAATCCTACAAAAACACTAAAATTAAAATGCAAAAATGAAAACAGTGGGTTGCCTCCCACTCAGCGCTTGTTTAAGGTCATTAGCTTGACCGGACGAACAAGATCAGTTTGTTGGAGATCCTGATAGAGACTTTGGTTGCCTCTGTGCAAGCTTTCTCATCCATGGCGGAGAATAAGCTGTATCAGAATGATCCTGTCCAAGAAAAGAAGGAGTAAACTGCTCTCCAGGATCCAAAGCCGTAGTGTGACCTGACTGCTCATCATTTCCATCCATAATGGTGAAGGTCTGCCCATCTATCAGTGGCTTGCGCAGCTTGTCCATCTCAAAATGCAGCGGCTCATCTCCCAGATAGAAGTCTATCAGACTGTGTCTAACATCTATCACTGCTCCCGCTGTAGCCAAGAATGGTCTTCCCAGTATCAACGCATCATCAGGATCACTGTCATACTTCAGCACTAAGAAGTCTGTTGGAACTAAATAGTTTCCAACTCTCACCGGGATGTCCTCAAGGAGTCCTCCTGGAACTCGTATAGACTGATCAGCTAGGACAAGAGAGGTCCTAGTGGGAGATACCCAGCTTCTCTGCCACATAATATGGCATAAGACTTCCAGCAGCTCCCAGATCACAAAGAGAGCGCCTAAAACTATCCTCGAAGATAGAACAACTTAGCACAAAAATCCCAGGATCAAGCAGCTTCTTGGGAACCTTGGTTAACAACACATTACTTATCTGCGGAGGGACTACAATCACCCAATCTTTCAGCTCTTCATCCAAAGGCAACATCTTATTCAGGTATCTCTGCACACATGGGTGATAAGGTGGATCATCAGAAGATGGAATTTCTTCCAACTCTTCACCAATCTCCTCTAGCTGCTTAAGCTCTTCAATCTCCTGCTTAATCACTTCAGATACTGAGGGATATAGTCTAATGGATTGTGCATAAATCTCCTCCTGAGTAATCTCAGACACCCCAGGGAATAAGCGATCAAGCTCCAAATCTGCATCAATACCATCAACATCCGGCGAGTCTGTCTGTTCACGACTTGCATCGACTGACACTAAGAGTGTGTCGATTGATGCAACACTGTTTTCACAGTTTTCACCCGAGAGATTTTCTCCAAAATCCGAAGTTTCATCCTCCTTTACCAACTCAGCTGTACTTAGCTCAAATCCTTCACCTAGGTGAGATCCATCAGCAATGTACACAGACCAAGCCTTAATATGAGTGTCTGCTACTCCTTTTCCCTTCATGGAACTGGAAATCTGGTTCACCTGAGTATCCAGCTGCTTCATATGAGTGTTCAGAGACTCAAACTTTCCATTGAGGTCCTCATAGACAACATCCAACTTCTTATTGCTGTCCACATAAATCTTGGTCTGACTCTCCAGCAGCTGTTCCATCATTGCCTCCATCTTACTCTCATGAGCAGTGGATGCAGGAGGAGTCTGATAAGATGAAGATCCATAGGTTCTCTGAGTACCTTGTCCAAAAGGATTCTGAAAACCACTAGTCTGTCCAAAGGAGTTCTGATTGCCTATGAAGGCACTCCTTTGTCCTCCATTGAAAAATCTGTTTCCCTGTTGATTACCAAATCTGTTACCTTGGAAACCAGATCCTCCAATGTAATTCACATCTTCTTCCTGAATGTCCTCCTCAGTCTGAATTACCTCTACATCTTGAGCAAAGTGGACAGCCTTCTTACTAGCTAGCAGATTGCAAATTGTGTCCAGCTTAGATCTAAAGTCAGCAATCTCTGAATTCTCTACACTTCCACCAGATTTCTTCCTCCTCTCATCCATAGTCTTGCAACTGTTGCTGCTCACTAAGTTCTCAATCAACTGCTTAGCTTGTGCAGGAGTCCTGGTGTTGAAGTTTGCATTGCTGGAGTTATCCAGTGCAGACTGATATGGAAGATATATGCCTCTGAAGAAGATACCTAGCAATGTGACCTCAGTGAATCCATGGTGTGGGCAGTCACGCTGGTACTTCTTGAATCTCATCCAGACAGCTTTCAAAGGCTCCACAGGGCCTTGGGAAAATGTGAGTATGTCCTGTCTGGACTGATCTGAACGCGCATCATCATAGAAGTGACGCAGGAACACACTCTTCAGGGCTTCCCAAGTATCAAACTGCCCAGGTGGCAGTTGCTTCAGCCATGCTGCAGCGTCTCCAGCGAGACTGTGCGGAAAGAGCTTAAGAAACAGATAATCCTGGCAGACTCCATCATACTTCATGCCAGTGATTATATCCTCAAACTGATCAATGTGATCCATAGGCTGCTCTGTTGGGTAACCATGGAAGGCATTCTGTCTCATCAGCGAGTAGTAGATGGTCTTAATCTCAAAATCATTCCTCTCAAATCCAGGAATCACTAAAGCTGACCGGTTTGCATGAAACTCATCCGGTCTGTTGTAGTCAACTAAAGTCCTTCCATGGACAACCATCTGTCTATTTTGGGCATGTCTTTTGCCTTGGTTCTGCTCCTGTTGCGGTTGCTCAGGAGGATCAGGGATGACATTCCCTTCAGCGTCAATCCGATGCCCAACAGCATTGTAGGGATTTTTATCTCGGTCCCCCAGGGTACCTTGAGCATCAGGCATAATGATTAGCTTTTGCACCACCATCCTTGCTCTTCTTTCTCTTCTGTTAGTTCTCTCTAGACGTCCAAGTTCTTCAAGTCCGAGATTAACGAGGTTCAGGTTCTGATTACTTCGAGTTTCACATGTCTGCATAAACTGTCTGTAATCGTCAAGCAACGATCGATGTTATCAGTGCAACGATCGATTCAATCTCAGAATCGCCTAGTGACGATCGACACAAAGGTGCAACGATCGACGCAAAGCGAAATCGGTACCTGCGACAGAAAGAAAACAGAGAAAAAGTTAGTAACTAAAATAAAATAAAAAAAACAAAAACAAAAACAAAGAAAATAAAAATCCTAGTAAAAAGCCTAAGTTCGATCCTATCGAAGATTTTAAGAGTCCCCGACAACGGCGCCAAAAACTTGATAGGGTCAAGAATTAATCATATTCTACTGCAAGTGCATGATAGGTGTCGTTTTATCCCTATACTAACTGCAAGTGCATAGTGATGTAGTTGTAGTACTTAGGGTATCGAATCCACAGGGACTCCGGTCAACGATATATTTAGAACAGAAAAGATTAAACTAGGAGAAAGCAAATTGTAATGGGAAACTAAAAAGCAAGCAGAAAAGTAAATCAGGCGAGTTGTGAGCAAGGAAGCGAAGCGTTAGGTTTCAGAAGTTCTCAGGAAATCAGGAACACAAGCAATCAGTCAATCAGGATCTAATCAATAACGGTTCTAGAACTCAAACACGGATATAGAATTCACCAACTCTCGTTGCAAGAATTCTCTAAGTCTAAGTGCAGCAAACCAAACTTTCGTTTGCGAGAACTAACAGATTAAACCAGCATTAATTCCAAGTTTGATATGTTCACAATAAACCTAAACCAAACTTTCGTTTGCGAGAAGTTTAATTGCTTATCTAGGTTCTTTCTAGCTAATTAACCAACTCTCGTTGTATCAATCAACATAACATCATAATTATGATTAGCAACTTCAGATTAAGCATTAAGAACAACCTAAACAAAGAACTAGCATATATGAATCCCTACAGATTGATTTAAACTATAGTTCCATGAAATCCCTAATGAGAATCCTTCAACCTAACAGGTAAACTACTCAGACATGTTCATCGAAACAGAAAACATCTTAAGTAGAAAACCAAATATCATTAAACAAAATAATCAACAGGGGTTCGAAATCAAGTCTCTTTCGAGAACAAGATCAGCCCCCTAAGGCTCTCTGCAAATAAAATAAAACTTAAGAAAAGCGTAGCCTAAACAATGGCTTAAAAACTCTTATATAATGGTCTAAAGTCGGCTGGGGCTTCTTTGTAATGATGAGGAACTTCTGGGCAACTTTGCAATATCCAAACTCTTCTCATTAAACGCTTGCGAGAATGTCTGCGTCGACCTTGCATCGATCGTTGCACTATGTGTGTCGATCGATGCAGGTCTGTGAATTTGACAGTGAAGTCCATCTCTCGGCCAAAATGCTCCAAAACTCCGAAAATACTCCAAATATCTCCAAACCTGATTAAACCTGTAAAAGACTCTAAAATAACACAAAAGACACTAAAAACACATCTATATCATGGCATAAAATGGGTAAAAACCATGATATATCAACTCCCCCACACTTAGCCTTTGCTTGTCCTCAAGCAAAACAAAGAACTAAAATGCGGTGAAGAGGTTTGAAAACTCTTTAGAAACTCATTTCATCCTAGAAGCTACAACACTCAGATTCCCCTTAGTAAACCACTGAAAGAATCGATCATAGGATATCAAGACCAACATATACTTCCCCCACACTTAGCAACTGTCCTAAGTAAACTCCACAATCACATTCACGCATTCAAATTCACCCTACTGACTTCTGCAAGAATTTAAGTGCGGTCTCACCTAAGGAATATCGATCAAAGGCACATGGACTCTTACCTTGTCAGCTCTAGACCACCATACTATCTTTCTCTAGTCCCTTTCTTCTCTTTTCCCTTCCTTAACAACTGATTTTTCCCATTGGGTATCATTTTTTTTTTATCAGTGTTCTTCCCGTTTTGGGGTGTACTTTGGACACATTCCATGGATCGCACAGGAGATAATAGGGGTCTCTACCACTCCCGTGACCACTTCGGAGTTACTAACTCATCCTCAGTTTATTACTCCTTTTTTTATTATTATGGAAGGGAAGAAGGGAACTAAATAGGACATGTTTACAAGCTGTGTCAGAACTAACAAGGGAATCCGACACAAAGTATACCAAGCCCTTATGTGAGAAAATTAAGTCAGTATTAAATTGAAGTCAGTAAAAGATTCTCTGATACCTGAAGTGATGTGGGTGTTCTCAGTAGGTTGATCCATGTCTGGGTTTTCTAATAGTCAGAGATAGATCCTGCAACTTCATCCCAATGGTTACTTAAGTTCCTGCAAAAGCTATAAATCTTCTCGAAAATTCACTGTTTCTTACTTAAACAAATTTTGACTCAATAAAACAAAATTTTTTGAAAAATGGACTGACTCTTAAGAAAACAGAAAGATAAACGTCAGTAGCACCTCCCCCACACTTAAGACACACTGTCCCCAGTAGTGTCAAGCGAAGGGTTGGTAAAAACAAAATAATAGATAAAAGATGAGATTATGTCTGTCGGGTTTTTACCTCTGTCGCACATGCATCGATCGCTGCATTGATGCATCGACCGTTGCTAGGCGATTTCGTGTATGGTCGATCGTTGCTCAGGACCGCAACGATCGCTGCAATGCGATTCCGATCGTGTTGTGACGATCGACACAGAAGTGCGTCGATCGACGCGCTGCGAATTTGTCCGATACCTGCAAACATAAACTCACCAAAACCAAAGACAAACGTAAAATCCTATCAAAAACACCAAAAATTAAGTAGAAAAAACACCAGTACCTAATGGTGGGTTGCCTCCCACCCAGCGCTTGTTTAAGTCTTTAGCTTGACTTTTGGAAAGAGGTCAGACTCATGGAGGTTTCAACAGAGACTTTGAGTGTCTCTGTGAATGCCTTATCATCCATGGTGGTGTGTAAGCAGTAGCAGCATGATGTCGTCCAAGGAACGTAGGAAGGAATGTAGGGTGGGATCGACACTTGGGTGGTTTAAAGCTTTTTCCTGCATTCAAAATAGTGGAGTCAGGAGGTTTAGACTTAGAGGATTTATGCTTTACCTTTGGCAGAGATTTGATGTTTGGAGCCTTCTGCTTATGAGTAGCTTTAGGTTTTGAAGATGTTAGAGTAGACTCCTGTGGAACCACCATCTTCTTGTCAACCACTATTGTGCACTGAACAACATCTTTAGACTTTACAGGAGCTTTTGGGAATGGTATTGGAGGTTTGTATATCCTTTCCTTAGCAACTCCACGAGGTATAAGTGAAACTGGTTCTTTACGGGGTGCAACGATCGATGCATATGGTGAAACGATTGACACGGATGTCTCAGCTCGAGTTTCAACTACAGTCTCGGGTCCATCAGCTCCATGGTCTAATCCAGCAATCTCAAACTCAAATTTCTCCTCTTGACTTGGTCCAGTATCAGTCTGAACTATCCAAGCCAAAAGATCCATGTCAATCTCTGTTGAGTCAGGTCCGTCGAAGCTCTCAAACTCAGGTAATTCAATATTAGACTCCCCTCTGTTTTCCACAAATTCCATAGGAATGTTAACGACATGGGCTTCCTGAGTATCCTTCCTTGTGGCAGAACTTGAAATCTGATCCATCTGTGTATCTAGCAACTTCATATGAGTGTTCAAGGACTCAAATTTCTCATTCAAATTAGTGTACAAGCTCTCAAGCTTCGAGTTAAAAGACGCTATGGTTTGTTGTTGTTCTGCAAGGGACTGCTCCATCATGATCTCCAATCTGCTCTTCTGTGCAGGTACAGGAGATGCTAGGCAGGATGTATAACCATAATCTATTGATCCTTGAGCTTGCCTAGAACCTTGTCTCTGCTGGTTTCCAAATGTATGTCCATAAAAATCAGCTCCAGCCATATAGTTTACCTCTGCAAATCCCTCAGTTTCTGCATCTGCTCGGAACTGTCTCTCCCTTAGTAGGACGTCGTGGATGTCATCTATCTTATTTCTCATCTCAGCTACCTGCCTAACCAATACATAGTAATCTGGCAGGATGGGGTTTCCCTCCCCATCTAGTTTCTGACCTTTTGCGTTGCATATGTGACCCTCTTGGTCTCGTAAAACGCCGTTCTCACCGCGAATCAGAATCACAGGTTCCATAGAGTGAAACCTATTGAACGTCTCAGATCTTGGCATCGCTGTTCTCGCCTTGTGTCGATCGGTGCAAGGTAGGCAACGATCGATGCAATGCGAATCCCTGCAATCTCAAAAATCAAAAACGTGAGTAAACAAGAAAATTAAAAAGAAATGCTTAATCTAAATTCTAGTACTGAATCTATCGGCGAACTCAAAGAGTCCCCAGCAACGGCGCCGAAAACTTGATAGGTGTAGTTTTATCCCTATGCTAACTGCAAGTGCACAGTGATGTAGTTGTAGTACTTAGGGTATCGAATCCACAGGGACTCCGGTCAACGATAGATTTAGAACAGAAAAGATTAAACTAGGAGAAAGCAAATTGTAATGGGAAACTAAAAAGCAAGCAGAAAAGTAAATCAGGCGAGTTGTGAGCAAGGAAGCGAAGCGTTAGGTTTCAGGAGTTCTCAGGAAATCAGGAACACAAGCAATCAGTCAATCAGGATCTAATCAATAACTGTTCTAGAACTCAAACACGGATATAGAATTCACCAACTCTCGTTGCAAGAATTCTCTAAGTCTAAGTGCAGCAAACCAAACTTTCGTTTGCGAGAACTAACAGATTAAACCAGCATTAATTCCAAGTTTGATATGTTCACAATTAACCTAAACCAAACTTTCGTTTGCGAGAAGTTTAATTGCTTATCTAGGTTCTTTCTAGCTAATTAACCAACTCTCGTTGTATCAATCAACATAACATCATAATTCTGATTAGCTACTTCAGATTAAGCATTAAGAACAACCTAAACAAAGAACTAGCAGATATGAATCCCTATAGATTGATTTAAACTATAGTTCCATGAAATCCCTAATGAGAATCCTTCAACCTAACAGGTAAACTACTCAGACATGTTCATCGAAACAGAAAACATCTTAAGTAGAAAACCAAATATCATTAAACAGAATAATCAACAGGGGTTCGAAATCAAGTCTCTTTCGAGAACAAGATCAGCCCCTAAGGCTCTCTGCAAATAAAATAAAACTTAAGAAAAGCGTAGCCTAAACAATGGCTTAAAAACTCTTATATAATGGTCTAAAGTCGGCTGGGGCTTCTTTGTAATTATGAGGAACTTCTGGGCAACTTTTCAATATCCAAACTCTTCTCATTAAACGCTTGCGAGAATGTCTGCGTCGACCTTGCATCGATCGTTGCACTATGTGTGTCGATCGATGCCGGTCTGTGAATTTGACAGTGAAGTCCATCTCTCGGCCAAAATGCTCCAAAACTCCCAAAGTACTCCAAATATCTCCAAACCTGATTAAACCTGTAAAAGACTCTAAAATAACACAAAAGACACTAAAAACACATCTATATCATGGCATAAAATGGGTAAAAAACCATGATATATCAGTGCACAGTTAAGTGATTGTAGGATATAGGGTATCGAATCCACAGAGACTCTGGTTCCGATAGATTAGAACTTTAGGAATATAAACTAAGAAGAAAGCAATTTGTAGTAAACTAAAAAGCAATGCGAGAAAGTAAATCAATAGCAGGATTGGTTGTGAAAGCAGTTAATTAAAGGCGCTAAGTCTAGGGTGTTCTCAGGAAATCAGACAAGCAGACAAATCAATCAGTCATGATCTAATTAAACACAGTTCAAGAACTCAAATCACGGATATAGAATTAACCAAATCTCTTTGCGAAAATCCTCTAAGTCTAAGTGCAGTAATCCAAATTCCTTTGCAATTACTAACAGATTAAACCAGCATTAATTTCAAGTTTGTTATGTTCACAATTAAACTAAGCCAAATTCCTTTGCGAATAATTCAATTGCTCAACCTAAATAGTTCAGATTCTAAACCACACTCTCGTGTCGTATTTAGCAACCTAAGATCTAGATTCTAATTGATCAGGTTAGAACTAGCATTAAGCACAATTTAGATTGAAGAACATTCTATTCATGTGAATCCTTAACTGATTTAAACAAGTCTAGCAAGTCATGAAATCCTTAATGAGCCTAAACCTAACTATGAATCTACTCAGACATGATTAATGAAACATAAATCATAGAATTAATAGAAATCATAAAAGAGATTAAATAAATAAAGGGGTTCGAAATCTTCTCCAAAATAAAGTGAAGTACAGGATCAGATCAGCCCCAATTGCTCTAAAAACTCTCTGCTCTTAATTATGAAAGCGTAAGTAAAATAAACACCAAAATCCTAATTATATAGGCTTAATCTCGGTTGGGGCTTCTTCGTAAATACTGGAAACTTCTGGGCCAAAGTGCAAAATCTTCAATATTCATTAAACCGCCGAATCGGCCCAACTTGCTAGTGTGTCGATCGACACCAAAGGTGTGTCGATCGATGCATGATCTCAAAATCGTACAGTGAGCTCAATCTCTCGGCCAACCCCTCCAAAAGTCCCAAAATGCTCTAATATCTCCAATTCTGCTCCAAACTTGATTATACATGTAATAGACTCTAAAAGAACACAAAAGACACTAAAACACAATTATATCATGGCATAAAACCGGTAAAAACCATGATATATCAATAAGCTACATTTCGTGGCCCAACAAGTCAGATTCGATCAAGCACTTCAAGGGACAAATTATTTGGTCAAAGTAGTCCAAGAATCATTCCACATTAGTTTTAATGTTCAGTCTTTGGTCAAGTCCTTCTACTTATTATTTTTCTAATTCCAAAGTAGTTTGTTTGACTATTCCCATGCAATAAATCATGTATAAGTATTGTAGGATTTCGAAATCAATAACAAGAACCTTTTTTTTTTTTTGATCTTTGATGTTTTGAGAGCAATCTCATTTTGTTCCTTGTGAACATTCTAAAGTTTGGTGAGTCATATACATTCTTCAAACCCTCCTAAACTAGACTTGTGTGTCATATCATTCAGTATAAGAGGTTGGAATATCATGGGCATTCCGCATCCCTTGTACGATCTATTGATCCACATCACCTGAATCCGAGCTTGTTGCTTGTGATTGAAGGCATATCCTTTTCTAACCACACTAAGAGTTCCGAGTCCTTGGGAAGTTCACATAAAGTTGTATCAGAGCACACTCTAAGTCCGGTTATCATGTTTGGTATTTTTAAGAAATCTAGCAAGAAGAAGACCCAAAAAGAAGAAGAAAGGGCGTGGCCAAGGAGAAGCTTTCGACCTTCTAAAACAACCAGAAATAAACCAGAAGTTTATTGCTACAACCATTCTGAGAAAAAGAGATCTCAACGAGTTACATAGGATTAGAATTTGTTGAGGAGACAAAAGCGTTTTGATGACTTAGAGGACAAGGTGCCGGAGGCAATCATGTATGTGATGAAAATTCCCAAGAAGAAATCAACCATGCGCCAATCTCTTGATGCTGGAGTTGATAAAATATTACCCATAATCAAAGAGAGAAATGGAGAACCATATTTGAGGACAAATCGTTTTTAACAGGGAGTGGTTATGTGACCTTAACCGGCTAACCTCATGAAAGAAGGAACCGCCTGATTTCAGCTTGAAATCAACAAATAGAGATCTTTATATTCAGACAAACCGAACTTGGGATTCATTCTCACCTCATCTAGAGCACACCTTGAAGTAGAATCAGTTCAATCAGAGATCTGTCGAAGAAGTTATGCAACTTTTAACTCAGGGGATTTTAAGCTTACACTATTTGGACATGCGTGCGTTCAAAGGAAGTTTCAAAACGAACCAGATGGAGTTAATATGTTTACCAAATATTACTTGAAGCATACTTCATCTTATAAGCCTTGAGAATTAGAATCATCTGAAAACCGGTTTATATGAAAACATATATGAATTTTACAAAGTGATGGTTCTGCTTGAGTCTGTAGTGCACGTGGAAGCCAAATATTGAGTCACCCAGCCCATCTCAGATACGATTTCGACCAGAAACAAATTGGAGCTTCTTTCTGGATCTCCTAGCCTTCTAACAAGCCAATTATCAGAGGAAATTTCCAACAGATCAGAAAGATACATTTTATTTTCCTAAATTTGACAACTTGGTTCATTACTTGAAGATTGCTAGGCCCACTTGGATTAGAAGCTTCCAGACTTATGTTTGGCATCTAGGATACCTTGCTAGGTCCCATAGGAGCTACATTTCGTGGCCCAACAAGTCAGATTCGACCAAGCACTTCGAGGGACAAATTATTTGGTCAAAGCAGTCCAAGAATCATTCCACATTAGTTTTAATATTCAGTCTTTGGTCAAGTCTTTCTACTTATTATTTTCCTAGTTTCTAAGTAGTTTGTTTGACAATTCTCATGCAAGAAATCATGTATAAGTATTGTCAGATTTCAAAATCAATAACAAGAACCTTTTTTTTTTTTTGATATTTGATGTTTTGAGAGCAATCTCATTTTGTTCCTTGTGAACATTCTAAAGTTTGGTGAGTCATATCCATTCTTCAAACCCTCCTAAACTAGACTTTTGTGTCATATCATTCAGTAGAAGAGGTTGGAATATCAGGGGCCTTCCGCATCCCTTGTGCGATCTATTGATCCACATCACCTTAATCCGAGCTTGTTGCTTGTGACTGAAGGCATATCCTATTCTAACCACACTAAGAGTTCCGAGTCCTTGGGAATTTCACATAAAGTGGTATCATAGCACACTCTAAGTCTGGTTAACATGTTTGGTATTTTGAAGAAATCTAGCAAGAAGAAGAGCCAAAAAGATGAAGAAAAGGCGTGGCCAAGGAGAAGCTTTCGACCTTCTAAAACAACTAGAAATACTAGAAGTTGTTTTCTACAACCATGCTGAGAAAAAGAGATCTCAACGAGTTACATAGGATCAGAATTGGTTGAGGAGACAAAAGCGTTTTGATGACTTGGGGGACAAGGTGCTGGAGGCAATCATGGATGTGATGAAAATCCCCAAGAGGAAATCAAACACTCGCCAATCTCTTGATGCTGGAGTTGACAAAATCTTACCCATAATCCAAGAGAGAAATGGAGAACCAGATTTGAGGACAAATTGTTTTCAACGGGGAGGGGTTAATATGACCTTGACCGGCTCACCTCATGAATCAAGGAACCAAATCAAATAAAAAAATCTTGAAATAACCAAACAAAGATCTTTATATTCAGACAAAACAACTTGGGATACATTCTCACATCAGCTAGAGCATACCTCGAAGTTGAATCAGTTCAATCAGATATCTGTCGAAGAAGTTATGCAAGATTTAAGCTTACACGATTTGGACATACGTGCGTTCAAAGGAAGTTTCGAAACGAACCAGATGGAGTTAATATGTTAACCAAATTTCACTCTAAGCATGTTTCATCGTAGAAGATTTGAGAATTGGAATCATCTGAAAACCGGTTTATATGAAAAATATAAGAATTTTACAAACTGATGGTTCTACTCGAGTCTGTAGTGCACGTCGAAGCCAAATATTGAGTCGCCCAGCCCATCTCAGATAAGATTTCGACTTGAAACAAATTGGAGCTTCTTTCTGGGTCTCCTAGCCTTCTAACAATCCATATAGAGAGAAAAATTCTAATGGATCAGTAAGATACATCTCATTTTCCTAAATTGGACAATTTGGTCCATTACTTGAAGATTGCTGGGCCCACTTGGATTAGAAGTTTGCAGACTTATGTTTGGCATCCAGGATATCTTTCTAGGTCCCATATGAGCTACATTTCGTGGCCCAACAAATAAGATTCGACCAAGCACTTCAAGGGACAAATTATTTGGTCAAAGTAGACCAAGAATCATTATACATTAGTTTTAATGTTCAGTCTTTGGTCAAGTCTTTCTACTTATTATTTTCCTAGTTTCTAAGTAGTTTGTTTGACAATTCTCATGCAAGAAATCATGTATAAGTATTGTAGGATTTCGAAATCAATAACAAGAACCTTTTTTATTTTATTTGATCTTTGATGTTTTGAGAGCAACCTCATTTTGTTCCTTGTGAACATTCTAATGTTTGGTGAGTCATATCCATTCTTCAACCCTCCTAAACTAGACTTGTGTGTCATATCATTCAGTAGAGAGGTTGGAATATCAGGGGCCTTCCGCATCCCTTGTGTGATCTATTGATCCACATCACCTTAATCCGAGCTTGTTGCTTGTGACTGAAGGCATATCCTATTCTAAATATACTAAGAGTTCCGAGTCCTTAGGAATTTCACATAAAGTGGTATCACAGCACACTCTAAGTCTGGTTATCATGTTTGGTATTTTTAAGAAATCCAGCAAGAAGAAGAGCCAAAAAGATGAAGAAAAGGCGTGGCCAAGGAGAAGATTTCGATCGACCTTCTAAAACAACCAGAAATACCAGAAGTTGTTTTCTACAACCATGCTGAGAAAAAGAGATCTCAACGAGTTACATAAAATCAGAATTGGTTAAGGAGACAAAAGCGTTTTGATGACTTGGAGGACAAGGTGATGGAGGCAATCATGGATGTGATGAAAATCCCCAAGAAGAAATCAACCATTCGCCAAGCTCTTGATGCTGGAGTTGATAAAATCTTACCCATAATCCAAGAGAGAAATGGAGAACCATATTTGAGGACAAATTGTTTTCAACAGGGAGGGGTTAATGTGACCTTGACCGGCTCACCTCATGAATCAAGGAACCAAATCAAAGCAAAAAAAAAAAGCCAAAGAAGGAACCGCCTGATTTCAGCTTGAAATAACCAAACAAAGATCTTTATATTCAGATAAACACAACTTGGGATACATTCTCACCTCATCTAGAGCATACCTCGAAGTTGAATCAGTTCAATCAGAGATCTGTCGAAGAAGTTATGTAACTTTCAACTCAGGGGATTTTAAGCTTACACGATTTGGACATGCGTGCATTCAAAGGAAGTTTCGAAACGAACCAGATGGAGTTAATATGTTAAACAAATTTTACTTGAAGCATGATTCATCGTAGAAGCTTTGAGAATTGGAATCATCTGAAAATCGGTTTATATGAAAAATATAAGAATTTTGCAAACCGATGGTTCTGCTCGAGTCTGTAGTGCGCGTCGAGGCCAAATATTGAGTCACCCAGCCCATCTTAGATAAGATTTCGACCTGAAATAAATTGGAGCTTCTTTCTGGATCTCCTAGCCTTCTAACAAGCCATATATCAGAGGAAATTTCTAATGGATCAGAAAGATACATCTCATTTTCCTAAATTGGACAACTTTGTCCATTACTTGAAGATTGCTAGGCCCACTTGGATTAGAAGTTTTCAGACTTATGTTTGGCATCCAGGATACCTTTCTAGGTCCCATAGGAACTACATTTCGTGGCCCAACAAGTCAGATTAGACCAAGCACTTTAAGGGACAAATTATTTGGTCAAAGTAGTCTAAGAATCATTCCACATTAGTTTTAATGTTCACTCTTTGGTCAAGTCTTTCTACTTATTATTTTCCTAGTTCCTAAGTAGTTTGTTTGACAATTCTCATGCAAGAAATAATGTATAAGTATTGTAGGATTTCGAAATCAATAACAAGAATCTTTTATTTTATTTGATCTTTGATGTTTTGAGAGCAATCTCATTTTGTTCCTTGTGAACGTTCAAAAGTTTGATGAGTCATATCCATTGTTCAAACCCTCCTAAACTAGACTTGTGTGTCATATCATTCAGTAGAAGAGAATGGAATATCAGGGCCCTTCCGCATCCCTTGTGCGATTTATTGATCCACATCACCTTAATCCGAGCTAGTTGCTTGTGATTGAAGGCATATCCTTTTCTAACCACACTAATAGTTCCAAGTCCTTGGGAAGTTCACATAAAATGGTATCAAATCACACTCTAAGTCTGGTTATCATGTTTGGTATTTTGAAGAAATCTAGCAAGAAGAAGAGCCAAAAACAAGAAGAAATGGTGTGGCCAAGGAGAAGCTTTCGACCTTCTAAAACAACCAGAAATAAACCAGAAGTTGATTGCTACAACCATGCAGAGAAAAAGAGATCTCAACGAGTTACATAGGATCAGAATTGGTTGAGAATACAAAAGCGTTTTGATGACTTGGAGGACAAGGTGCTGGAGGCAATCATGGATGTGATAAAAATCTCCAAGAAGAAATCAACCATGCGCCAATCTCTTGATGCTGGAGTTGACAAAATCTTACCCATAATCCAAGAGAGAAATGGAGAACCAGATTTGAGGACAAATCGTTTTCAACAGGGAGGGGTTGATGTGACCTTGACCGGCTCACCTCATGAATCAAGGAACCAGATCAAAGAAAGAAAAAAGCCAAAGAAGGAACCGCTTGATTTCAGCTTGAAATCAACAAATGGAGATCTTTATATTCAGAAAAACACAACTTGGGATACATTCTCACCTCATCTAGAGCACACCTCGAAGTTGAATCAGTTCAATCAGAGATCTGTCGAATGTCGAAGAAGTTATGAAATTTTTAACTCAGCACATTTTAAGCTTACACGATTTGGACTTGCATGCGTTCAAAGGAAGTTTCGAAACGAACCAGATGGAGTTAATATGTTAACAAAATTTTACTGGAAGCATGCTTTATCGTAGAATATATGAGAATTAGAATCATCTGAAAACCGGTTTATATGAAAAATATATGAATTTTACAAACCAATGGTTCTGCTTGATTCTGTAGTGTGCGTTGAAGCCAAATATTGAGTCACCCAGCCCATCTCAGATACGGTTTCGACCTAAAACAAATTGGAGCTTCTTTCTGGATCTCCTAGCCTTCTAACAAGCCATATAGCAGAGGAAATTTTCAACGGATCAGAAAGATACATCTTATTTTCCTAAATTGGACCACTTGGTTCATTACTTGAAGTTTGCTAGGCCCACTTGGATTAGAAACTTGCAGACTTATGTTTGGCATCCATGATATCTTGCTAGGTCCCATAGGAGCTACATTTCGTGGTCCAACAAGTCAGATTTGACCAAGCACTTCAAGGGACTAATTATTTGGTCAAAGTAGTCTAAGAAGCATTCCACATTAGTTTTAATGTTCAGTCTTTGGTCAAGTCTTTCTACTTATTATTGTGCTATTTCCTAAGTAGTTTGTTTGACCATTCTCATGCAAGAAATCATGTATTAATATTGTAGGATTTCGACATCAATAACAAGAACCTTTTTTATTTTATTTGATCTTTGATATTTTGAGAGCAATCTCATTTTGTTCTTTGTGAAAATTCTAAATTTTGGTGAGTCATATCCGTTCTTGAAACTTCCTAAACTAGACATGTGCGTCACATTATTTAGTATAAGAGGTTGGAATATCAAGGGCCTCCCGCATCCCTTGTGCGATCTATTGTAATCAGCTAGTGTCCTCCTAATGGGAGGCTCTGGTGCTCTAGGTGGCGCTTCATCTCGTGGATTCTCTTGTCCACCTTCTCCTCCATCTGTTCCTCCACCTTGAGCTTCTTGCTCAGGTTGAACAATATGATGTTCAATCATATTTTCTTCAGCATCAATCATGTGTCCCTGAGCATTGTAAGGATTGTTCTGCAAATCTCTTAAAACACTTTCAGCATCTTGAATCAAAATTAGTGGCGCAGCATTCACGTTGGCCATCTTCACTGGTCTCTGAGCTTTCCTGTTCGTTCTTTCTAACCTTGCAAGTTCCTCAAGTCTGAGATTTACGAGTTTCTTGTCCGGATTACTTCTGGTCGCGCGATTATGCATAAACCGTCGGTAATCGTCAAGCGTCGATCGATGCACAGGACCGCTTTGATCGATTCAGTACGGGTATCTCGTTGCGTCGATCGATTCAGAAGAGCGTCGATCGATGCAAAGCGTCAAACATGAAACACGCAAAGACCAAAAAGAAAAACAGAAAATTAGTAACCAAAACCAAAAACGAAAAACCTTGTCTAAACTCTATATTCAAATCTATCGAAGACTCAAAAGAGTCCCCGGCAACGGCGCCAAAAACTTGATAAGCTCAGAGTTTACTTCCCGAAGTTACATTGCAAGTGCACAGGCAAATGTAGTATTTATGGGTCGAATCCACAGAGATTCAAGAAATCTTACGATAGAGTATAGAACTTCGAATTAAGCTAGGCGATGCAAATCAGAAATAATAAACTAAGCAAAAACTAAATCAGAAAGCAAGTCGGTTTGTTTTATCAATATACTAAAAACGCTAAGTCTAGGGAGTTCTCAGGAAATCAAGATAAGCAGATCAATTATCAGTCAGGATCAAATTAAGCACGGTCTTGAACTCAAACACAGATGTAGAACTAACCAACTCTCGTTACGAGAATTCTCTAAGTCTAAACCACATAAATCCAAATTTCTTTGCAATTCCTAACATAATAAAATAGCCTTAAGTGCAGGTTCGATTTGTTCACAATTCAGTTAAACCAAATTTCTTTGCAGATAATTAAAATGCTCAAGCTAAATAGATCAGATTCTAAATCACACTTTCGTGTCAATTTAATAATCCTAAGTCTAGATTCTAAGTGATCAGATTAGAAACTAGTGTTAAGCACAATTCAGGTTGAAGAACTTGTTGAGTTATGAATCCTTAACTGATTTATTGAATCTAGCAAGTCATGAAATCCTTAATGAGAAACCCTAAACTTAACTATGAATCTACTCAGACATGATCAATGAAACAGAAATCAAAATATGAATAGATTGCATAAATAAAAGAGTAGAGAACAGAGAGGTTCGAAATCTTCTCCAAAAGCAGTACAAGGAATGATCAGCCTCAAGCTCTCAACTCTCTCTAGCTAAAAGTATGAATGTGTAATCTAAACAAAACACAAAAAACCTAATTATAAAGTGTTAATCACGACTTGGGTCTCTTTTGTAAATACTGGAACTTCTTGAGTAAAAGCTGAAAATCTCCAAAATCTTCATTAATGCGCTGGCCCGGGGTTACATCTATCGACGCTGGTATGCATCGATCGACGATGAGGTCGCTCCGAGATAGTGAAATCAGCTCCTTACGGTTTTAGCTCCAAAACTTGCCCAATAAGCTCCAATATCTCCCAAAATCCTCCAAACGTGCATGTATCTAATAAACACCTGTAAAGACTCAAAAGACACTACAAAAGACTCGAATATATACTTATATCATGGCTTAAAACAGGTAAAACCATGATATATCACCTTTAGAGCTTATGTGGCATCCTGTTTAAATTGGAGAATCTCTTCTCTCAGCTAATCAGATCTCGCATCATCATAGAAGTTTCTAAGGAACTTCTTCATGGTCGCATCCCAAGTGGTAAGAGTATTCTTAAGCCAGTTTGCAGCCACCCCACAAAGAGAGTGTGGGAAAAGCTTGCAGTGCAGGAAGTCATAGCTCACTCAATTGTGATTCATTCCTGTAACCAGATCCTCAAATCTTTTGATATGGTCCATAGGATGCTCATGTAGAAGACCATGGAATAGATGTTGTCCAACTAGAGTGTAGTAGGAATTCTTTAGCTCGAAGTCATTCCTCTGAATAGGAGGAGGTCTTAACACATACCTGTTAGCATAGAACTCATCAGGTCTATTGTAATCAACAAGATTCTTCCAAGCTTTTGCATTCCCTTGCGCAAGTGCAACAACTGCGCCAGCAGCTTGTTCAGCACCTCCAGCTTGATATGCACCTGCAGAAACAACTAGTGGTACAATGGGATTTCTGTCCCCATCAAGTTTCTGACCCTGATTGTTGTAGGCATTATTCTCAAGGTTCCTCAAACACCAGCTTCATCCCGAATCAACACCACGACATTAGGATTCAACATCTTCACTGGTTTCTGTGCTTTCTTGTTCGTTCGCTCTCGATTTGAAAGCTCCTTGTTCTGAAGAAACAAAAGCTCTTTGTCTGGATTGCTTCTGAGTGCACGATTAGACATGCACTATCTGATTCACGAGAACTGTGTCGACTGATGCAGATGTTGCGTCGATCGTTGCAATGTCGTGAGTTGTGTTGATTAATCCCAAAAAAGTGTCGATTGATGCAGGTGTTCTTCACGCACCCTGAATCACAAAACGGCAAAACATTAAAAACGTGAGTAAAATTAAAAACGAAAAGCCTATTCTAAACTCTAAACTTAAATCTATCGAAGACTCAAAAGAGTCCCCGGAAATAGCACCAAAAATTTGATACGCTCAAAGTTTTAATCCCTAGAGCTACACTGCAAGTGCACATAATTTTGTTGTAGTATATAGGGGTCGAACCACAGAGACTCAAGAATTTTACGATAGATCTTATAGTGTTGAGTTAAGCTAATCAGAAACAGTTGTTAAGCAATAAATCGAAACAGAAAAACGGTTTATAAACAATAAGGAAAAGCGTCAAGTCAAGGAAATTCATAGGAATTCAAGCAATTCAGATTAATTATCATATCAGGATCTAATTAAACACGATTCTAGAACTCAAATCACAGATGTCAATAAGCCAACTTTTGTTGCGAGAATTCACTAATTCTAAATCCCATAAATCCAAATTTCTTTGCAACTTCTAAAGACTAAACTAGCATTCAGCGCATGTTTGATTCGTTCACAAATTATCTAACCCAAATTTCTTT
Source organism: Orychophragmus violaceus (assembly GCA_030180135.1). Taxonomy (NCBI): domain Eukaryota; kingdom Viridiplantae; phylum Streptophyta; class Magnoliopsida; order Brassicales; family Brassicaceae; genus Orychophragmus; species Orychophragmus violaceus. The sequence continues at coordinate 32,704,405 of CM058231.1, read as the reverse complement.
GTGATTATCTAATTTGCCCAACCTAAATTCTTTCAAATTCCAAATTACAATTTTGTGTCAACTTAGCAACCTATGATCTAGATTCCAGGTGATCAAGCTAGAACTAGCATTAAGAATAATTCAGGATGAAGAACTAAACATGTTATGAACCCTAACAGGTGAATCAATCTAGTATTCCATGAAACCCTTAACGAGAATCCTTAAACCTAACTTGAGATCTACTCAGACATATCAGATGAAACAAAAGACATGGATGAAATAGATATCATAAAATTAGACAAGAGAATAGAAAAGGGTTCGAAATCTTCTCCAAAAGCAGTACAAGGTTCCGATCAGCCCCAAAGCTATAAAACTCTCTCTAACCAAAAGTATGAAAAGTGTATAATGAAAATAATACAAAAACCCTAATAATAAGTGTAAAACACGTCTTGGGTCTCCTTAGTAAATAAAGAAACTTCTGGGCCAATGTCACAATTCTCAAAAGTCTTCATTAATTCGGCGAGATTTGTGTTTGGGAACATGTGTCAACCGATGTAAGAGCTGCATCGGTCGATGCTCAGTTCGATCACTAAGAGTGACTTATGTCATCACGGATTCATCTCCAAAACTGTCCAGAAAGCTTCAATATCCTCCAAACGTGTATGAACCTGTAAAACACCTGAAAAGACTTGATAGACACTATAAAAGATTCGATTATGTACACATATCATGGCTTAAAACCCATAAAACCATGATATCACATATTCAGCCAACCACCACATGGAATACATTCTCACCGCACCTAGAGAACACCTGGAAGTTAAATCAGTTCATTCAGAGATCCGGAGAAGAAGTTATTCAACTTTCAACTCAGGCGATTTTAAGCTTACGCGATTTGAACATGCGAGCGTTCAAAGGAGGTTTCAAAATGAACCAGATGGAGTTAATCTGTGAACCAAGTTTTCCTGGAAGCGTGATTAATCATAGAAGCTTTTCTAATAAAAATCACCTCAAAAACGGTTCATATGAAAAGATATGAATTTTACAAACCGATGGTTCTACTTGAGGCTGTATTGCGCGACGGAGCCAAAGATTGAGTCACCCAGCCCAAGAAATACAATTTCGACCTGAAACCAATTGGAGCTTCTTCATGGATCTCCTAGATTTCCAACAAGCCCAATATCATAGGAAATTCTTAACGGATCAGAAAGATACATCTCATTTTCCTAAATGGGTCAACTTGGTCCATTATTTGAAGATTGCTAGGCCCACTTAGATTAGAAGCTTGCAGAATTGTGTTTGGCATCCATGATACTTTACTATGTCCCAGAGGAGCTACATTTCGTGTCCCAAAAAGTCAGATTTGACCAAGAACTTCAAGGGACAAATTATTTGGTCAAAGTAGTCTAAGACTCATTCCACATAGCTTTTAATGTCCAGTCTTTGGTCAAGCCTTTCTACTTATTATTTTCCTAGCTCCTAAGTAGTTTCTTTGACCATTCTAATGCAAGAAATCATGTATAAGTATTGTAGGATTTCGAAATCAATAATAAGAACCCCTTTTTGATTTTATTTGATCTTTCATCTTTTTAGAGCAATCTTATTTTGTTCCTTATGAATATTCTGAAAATTGGTGAGTCATATCCATTCTTCAAACCCACATAAACTGGACATGTTCATCATATTAGGCAGTATAAGAGGTTGGAATGGCAAGGACCTTCCGCATCCCTTGTGCGACCTATCGATCCACATCACCTTAATCCGAGCTAGTTGCTTATGATTGAAGGCATATCCTTTTCTAACCAAACTAAGAGTGCCGATTCCTTGGGAAGTACACATCAAGAGCATTGGTCCAAACTCTAGGTTCTCGGTCTTCCTCATTTCTCCTAGTTCTTCTATGACTCCCACTAGAAGACATATATTAATCATCTGCTTCATTATCCTTAGCTTGTCTAGCTCTCCTAAGTGAGTACCTATCATGCCTAAAGCCTGTTGCATCATTATTGGCATTATCGTGTTGGGTATCCTCTTGTACTCGGTCCATGCATGTGTTTAGCGCATCAATTTATCCTCTTATTTCAGTTCGGATGAGTTTGGTGATTTCACTCATAATGGCATGCATTTGAAGCTTCGATACACCATCTGCACTCCTTCCTCATGTACTCCTTTCTCCATGGATACTTTGAGACATGTTTCCTGCAATCACATTTTAAACAAGCACTACAAGAAAACAGGCCATTACCGAGGGATGAAATCGACGGGTTTCCGACGAAAATAGTCCGTCATTTCTATTTCGTCGGTAAAAATTTTCCGTCGGTTTTTCGTCTATAAAAACCGACGGAATACCGACGGATATAAAACCGATGGATCACCGACGGTTTATCGACGCACCTTTACCGACGGTCTTGTGACCGTAAACCGACGGTTAATTCTGACGGTTTACCGACAACAAACCGACCGTATATACCGATGGTTTTCCAACGAGTAATACCGACGGTATTCCGACGAGTAATACCGACGGTATTCCGACGAGTAATACCGACGGTATTCCGACGAGTAATACCGACAGTATTCCGACGTTTAATACCGATGGTATTCCAACGGAAGTGTACCGACGGTCTTCCGACGGAAGTTTACCGACGGTCTTCCGACGGAAGTTTACCGACGGTATTCCGACGGAAGATTACCGACGGCATTCCGAGGGCGTTTTACCGACGGTTTTCCGACGATCGGTTATCGACGGTTTACCGACGGATAATTAATAATTTTAAAATATATATATATATATATATATAACAAAAAAAAGAAATTTATTAAATATTCAAAACATGTTTAAAAACTACATTCTTCCATAAAAAAAAATTACATTCAACGGGAGCGGATCCCGCTCACGTCGCCCTCTTCCTCAACTTCTTTCCGCCCTTCCCCCCGCTCTGGTTCGACGGTCCGGCATTTGGAAGCTTGGCTTGCTGCATGAAGGTCTCAAACCGTTGGTTCATCTCTTCGAACTTCTTTGCGTTTGCTACATCTTTTCTGCTATCTGGGCTACCATCCGCGAATGACTAGCCTTCAACGCTTCGATCTCCGCATCATTTTCCCTTAAGATCTGGGCATAGTCCTCGCCTTCCGGACGAAAACGGGAATGCGGTGTCGACACTTTGTCCGCCAAGTTTCCCAAACCAAAAATTCGTCCTCTTCTCTTCTCAGTTTCCTGTAAAGTAAATAATACGTTATGAATTTTAAGTTAGAGTTTAGGGTTAAACATATTTCAAATTTTTTAAAATTATTAAATTTACCGCGAGGAAGACTTGGTTGATCTGTTCGTCAGGTAACTCTTCCGTTGAACCGATTCCTTCGGATTGGGTAACCACCTCATCCTCTTCGTCGACTCCACAATCCTCCGAGCAATTGGATCCTGGATTTGGCCTGTTTCCTTGTTCTTGTGGCCATCCTCGATGAGCTCAATATGATTCGGATCTCGCCCCTTCTTTTGTTTCTGAAAAAACAATTTTGAACTTAAAATTTAAAAATAACTTATCATATTGAAAATTTAAAAAAAAAAAGAACTGCTTACCAAGATTATCTTCCTTGATGCGGTGCTTCTTGCTCCCGCATTATGAGTTGCAGGACCGGCACCATCCCTCTCACTATTACAGTTCTGGGAGTTCGTCGAAGAGATTGATGCGGTTGCAGGCTTACTCCAATGACGGATGAAGCCCTGCCAAGTATCGCTCTCTTTGTTAATACCCTTGGGAACTTCATTACGGAACCACTTCTGTTTCCAAGTGTTGATGACGTTTGAGTAATGCGTCGACGCCTTCTGGTGGAACTCATCTTCCACCATAATCGTATACTTCCTATCCCAAGTATACTATTGCTATTCAAAACAAAAAATAAATATTTGTTAGAATTAAAAACTTTAAAAATAAATTATATAAAATAATAATATATATATATATATATATATACAACAAAGTTAACGAGGAGGTATTACCGCGAAATGGCGGAACCAGTTATGCCTATCGGATAAAGGCATCTCCCTGTATGTCGGGTACCCGTACTTGAGCATGATGTACATCATTCCCAAGATGCTCTTCGTGACCTTCGACTCGGTCAACGTAAACCTAATAAGACAAGGAAAAACAAAGGTTTAGAAAAATTGTATAAACTAAAAAGTGTAAATGAGAATCTAAAGTTATAAGTTTTATACCAGAAAGTGCTCGGTTGGTCTCGTAGAAAGGGTCGAGCCGTTTGAGCAGCTCTCGTCCCGGCTGATCGACTAATGCCGATATCTCATCGGCAATTGACGGCAAAACATAATGGGGCACCTGAGACACGGAATGACTCCCACTAGCCTCCAGCATAGTCTCAGACGTTCCCGGCTGTGTCGGATCCGCGTGGGTCGCACCTGAGTCGACCGAGACCGTCGGGCTCTCGGTTGTTGTTGCTGAACCGGTTCCTTATGCACCTCATTGAGTGGAATGTCGCTCATAACTTCCTCAAACGTCAGAAAAGTATCCCTACAAACCAATCAAAAATTTAGAACTCATAAAAACATTTTAATATCAACAAAATAAACTTTTAAAACGCTTTAAATTTCACAATACATTACAAAAACGTTTTTTAGATTTAAAAAAATCAAAAACGTTTTAGAACTCATAAAAAAATTAGAATCGTTTTAAAAACAACAATAAAAATTTCTAAATCGTTTCAAAATTGTTAATAAATTGCAAAAATGTTTTTAAGTTTTTAAAAAAATCAAAAACGTTTTAGAACTCATAAAAAAATTTAAAAACGTTTTAAAATCAACAATAAAATTTTCTAAAACTTTTAAAAAAAATTCAAAATAAATTACAAAAACGATTTTAAATTTTTAAAAAAATTCAAAAACGTTTTAGAACTCGTAAAAAAATTTAGAAATGTTTAAAAAAATCAACAATAAAATTTCCTAAAACGTTTTAAAATTGAAAATAAATTACAAAAACGTTTCAAATTTTAAAAAAATTCAAAAACGTTTTAGAACTCATAAGAATTTTAAAAACGTTTAAAAAACCAAAACAAAATTCCAAAATTACACACAAAAAAAGTTTTGTAAAGTTTGGAGAAACTTAAAAAAGGAATTCACAATCAATCTAAGCCAAACAATGCTAAATCCTAGTAATTATATTGTTCAATCCATTAGTATCAACCTATACTACCTTTTAATCCAACACATGCAATCATTTCTACAAATCTAAACAAAATTATGCAAAATCAATCGGTTAAAAGGATAACTTACATGTTTGTGGTGTTGGTGGCAGTCGGATTTGAGGATTAACGGCGATAATCCGGCGGAATCGTAGAGAGATGGTCCGATGTCGCGATTAGAGAGAGAGAGAAGTTACAGAGAAATGGAGAAGAAGAAGTTCGATCGGGAGAATATGAATTGGTTTTCGACGGAACTCCGTCGGAAATCATTTGTCGTCGGTTTTCCGTCTGTATTTTAGGCGGTCCAATTGTTTACGCCAAAAAATTGGCAGTTAACTCGAAAAATTTCGGGTTTACGGCGCCAAATATTTCGACGGATAACCGACGGTTATCTGAAAACCGACGGTTATCCATCGGAAATTAAAAAAAAAAGTAATTGGTGGAAGGCTCTGTTCGAACCCCACACCTCGAAAAATGTATTGTGTACCCTTAACCAGTTGATCCATTTAGTGCTAGTTGTTTATGGATACATAGTACTTTTATATATCTATAACCGTTTAAAAAAAACATAAAATCGGTGGAAGGCTCTGTTCGAACCCCCAACCTCGAACAATGTATTGTGTACCCTAAACCAGTTGATCCAACTAGTGTTAGTTGTTTATGATTACATGGTAATTTAAGTTATTGTTATGCTATTGTTTTGATTATTAAAAAAAAAAAAAACATAACATATATTAAAAACATAATTCATAACATATATTAAACATTACATGAAAATAAATAGCTTATTTATAAAATTGTTCAGTCATTATTTGGGGAATCGTTCCCCAACCATTCTCCGATGTCAGTCTCCACCCAAAGCTGAACCATGCGGTTCCAATCCCCCTCTGACATCCATGACGGTCTTCCTTGTCCTCTAAACCATCGCAGTTTGGCCCGACGCATTTTGGTCTGGAAAACACTCCTAGCCACCACGTGGAATTCCACCCAAACCGCGAAGATTACTTCCGGATTAAAATTAAAATAAGCCTGAAATTTAATAAGTGAATTAATATTAATTGTAGAATTTGCAATAAAAAGACAAAAAATATAAATTATTTACCAGAAAATCCTCGAACCATAACTCTTTCACGTTTCTCGGGACATTGTAGTAAGCTAGGTAACCTCCAAAAAACCGAGCCTCTATTATGTCGCTAATAACAGCGGGAATTGCAGCATTGTAACCGAACCAAATGGTCCGGTTTTGGCGGTAAGGATCCAGAATAGGAAGATGTTCTCGTCCCGGTTGAGATAATATCCCTGAAATTAGCCAAGAACGCCATGACGGGGTCAGAAAAATGGAATCCATTTTTGGTAAGTTTTTTTTTTTTTTTTGGTAGGGAATCTTAGATGAAATGATTGAAAAAACATAGACAAGTCCGTACATATTTATACAAAACATTTCGACAGCATTACGGAAATCCGTCGGAAATAGTTTTAATTACTGACTATACACTTACCAAAGCGTTGCATGGGGAAGAGAGGGGAGTTAATTTAGATTCTGACCGGAATTGCAGAAAACCGACGGTAAACCGACAAATAACCGTCGGAAATTTCCTACGGAATTCTGAGGGAACAGGTTTAGGGTTTCAATTAGGGTTTAGGGTTTGACATTTTTGGTATTTTTTTTTTTGGTAGCGAATCTTAGATGAGATGATTGAAAAAACGTAGACAAGTCCGTACATATTTATACAAAACATTTCGACAGCATTTCCGACGGAAATCCGTCGGAATTTTTTTAATTACTGACTAAACACTTAACCAAAGCGTTGCATGGGGAAGAGAGGGGAGTTAATTTAGATTCTGACCGGTAAATGCAGAAAACCGACGGTAAACCGACAAATAACCGTCGGAAAATTCCGACGGAATTCCGAGGGAACAGGGTTTAGGGTTTCAATAAGGGTTTAGGGTTTGACATTTTTTGCTAGTAACACATTAATGTACCATTAAGCATGAGGTTTATAATTGCACGTCTCAATTTGAAGAATATTAGGAAAATCATAGTTAGATAGTGTTTGACATAAACTTCTTCTCAAACGTTAATGTACAATTCGAAATGTTTTGGTCCTACGTGTTTTAAATTTTTCAAATCAAACAAAAATGTCAAATAGACCAGATACTAAAGAATTATAATATATTCTAACATTACATTGACTACTGACGGGTTTTGCGATTCTTTTTTATCATTCTAAAACCCTAAACCCTAAACCGTCGAAAATCCGTCAATAATTACCGACGGATTACCGTCTGAAAAATAAATAGCGACGGATTTCCGTCGGAATAATTTTAAATCGACGGGTATCCGTCGAAATTTAAATTTTAAAAAAAACATAAAATGGGGCGGGCTCGTTTCGAACCCGCCTCCTAAACCTATTGTTCTTTCGCATTAGACCAGTTGAGCCATTTTATGTTAGTCGTTTAGGATTACATATTAATCGTATATGTAATTATGCTTTTGTTTTGATTTTTCAAAAAAAAACATAACATAGCTTAATTACTTTAATTAAAAACATATTTTACAAACGACATGAAATTTAAAACATTACAAGAAATTAAAAACAACATAATTTAAAATCTATTGTAGTTCGGGAATTGGTTAGTAAACCAATCTCCGACGTCCGTCTCGCGCCAATGGTTCACCATCAATCTCCAAGACCTCGCAGGAATCCACGCAGGTCTTCCTTCTCCTCTTTGCCAAAGTAGCTTCAACCGCCGCATTTTTGTTTGGAAAACCCGCCTAGCAGTCCTGTGGAATTCCCACCAGACGATGAACAAATTGTCCGTAGAGCAGGTGAAGTATTCCTGTAATTTTATAAATACTTAATTATAATTACATTATAATAATTTCTAAGAATAGGACATTACTTACGAGAAAGTCACTGAACCACGCTTCTTTGATGGACGTCGGGAGTTGGTAGTACGTCAGATAGCCGCCGGACCAACGTGTCTGAATGATCTCACTGGCCACGGATATAATAACCGTGTTGTACCCGAACCAAATCCCCCGATGAGCCTGCCCGGTTGGGTCGAGATTAGGAAGATGTCTCCGACCCGGCATTCCAAGCTGTCGTATTGCAGTTTCACGGGCTTTGGGAGAGAAATAAACGAAATCCATTTGGTGAGTTGTTGTGTTTATGATTTGAATGAAAATCTCATGCATTGGACGTCTATATATAGAAAATTTTCCGACGGTATAACCGACGGAACTCCGTCGGAAATCGAGTTAATTCAGAAATGACATTTACCAACTAAATGTCATTTACTGGAGAGATTTACTGCTTTCATCCGACGGTATTTCCGACGATAAACCGACGGTAAACCGACGATAAATCGACGGAATCCGACGATAAACCGACGGTAAACCGACCACAAACCGACGATAAACCGACAGACAACCGACGACAAACCGACGATAATCCGTCGGAAATTTAAAAACATATAACGACGGAAGGCTCTGTTCAACCCCCCACCTCGAACCATGTATTTTGTACCCTTAACCAGTTGATCCATTTAGTATTAGTTGTTTAAGATTACATACTAATTCTATATATCTATAACAGTCTAAAAAACATAAAACAGAGGAAGGCTCTGTTTGAACCCCCCACCTCGAACCATATATTGTGTACCCTCAAATAATATTATAGATGTTTAAAGCATAACACATTTTATTTATTTAAGAACAATCATAAATATTAAATTCATAATACATTTTTATTCTCCATCACTCTCCGTATCGTAGCCGGACGAAATTGAGTCACTATCATCAAATTCGCCTCTTTCTTCTTCTGATTCTGAATGAAGAACAATGTCCCCGAATTGACTAAAGTCGACAACTAAATTAACTTCAAGCGTTTCTTCTACCGGAGCGATCACACCAGAACCATTTGTTTGTGAGGGCTCTACTTCGCGCTCTTCAACTCCGTACACCTTCCCTCAAGGGTTTATCTTTGTAACGGTGATCCATGGATCATTTTTATAAGTTTGTCGAGGGTATGGAATGTAACACACCTGCGTAAATATTATATAAAGAATTTTTTTAATCGGAGTTTTGAATTCCAAAATAATTATTTACAATTACTTACCTGATCTGCTTGTGAAGCAATAATGAACGCATCGTAGTTTCTTAGTTTTTTGCTCGAATTAATCGACGTCACACCGAACTCGTCGATCACAACACCTTGCCCTAGGATCGGGTTATACCAGTCGCATAGAAAAACTACACAACGCATTCCAAGCTTTCCTATGTATTTTACTTATAGTATTTCTTTAAGAATACCATAGTAGACAGCTTCTCCGGATGCAGATGATACTCCGTGATCGGCAGTAATTCTTGTTGACCCTTCTACATGCACCTTAAATGCATACCCCCTAGTGCAATATCTCGGATAAGACTTTGCTGTGTAGTGGAGGCCCTCTACTATGTCAACTAACCAATCATCAGGGATTCGTCCAGCTTTGAGTTCCCCCCGGACCTAACAATATGATCACATCAAAGTTAAAAAATATTGCTCCAATTCTTAAGTGTTTTATATATGATTTAAGAAACTAATTCTTACATAAAAGTTTAACCAATGGCTGAAGTATTTTTTGTTTCCGAGCCTCACGTTCGCCCTCGTCCAATTCCGGATGATGAAATTGGAGAGCTTCCATATATATCCTACAAAAAGTTAAAAGAATATAAATAAGTAAAGCAAGTGTAATACAAAATTATAAATCTAGCTAACATGTATACCTCTCATATTGAAATACTTCCTCGCAGTAGGTTAGAATGTACTTGTAGAGATGTGTATTGATATTCATACATTTTCATGCATTTAGGCTTGTATATAGTTCTTGTTTTGACTTCTTTTCTCCATCATTCATACCATTTTGTCGAGTCATTGTCACATCTAGAGTCTAGAGTTGTTTAGGACTAGGATTAGGCATTCTAGGCTTGCATTTGGAGTGTTTCTTGTGTTTTGCAGGTGAATGGAGGCATCTAGGAGCATTGGTGAGCTTGGAAGTGGAGTCTTGAGCTCAGAAGACCAAGGAAGAGCCAGCGAAGGACCATATCGGCCTGAGTATCGGCCAGGCGGGCCGATACGACCCCTCGTCAAAGTCCCGGAGAACCATATCGGCCCGAATATCGGTCCACCCAACCGATATGGACTCTCGGATTAATTTTTGGGACTTCATATCGGGTCACATATCGGTCAGGTGGACCGATATGCTCCCATCCAGATTTAATCCGAGACTTAGTATCGGTTGGCATATCGACCCAGCCAACCGATATCGTCCCCAGAAGTTCACTTGGATCCGGGTCAACACCCGGTTTGTTCCGGGTTGACCCGGCTCGCACCCTAATGACTATTTAAGCCAAAAACCTATTTCATTTTGTTTCTTAAGCTATTTTTGATGTTCTAAACTCTTTTGTAAGAACATATTGGATTCTTTTGATTAATCTAGCACTTCTCTTGTTATTCCATCAACAAATCTTTCAATCTCTCACTAATCTACCATGATCAGCTCTATTTCTATGAGTTTTGTTGATCTAGCCATGATTAGTGAGTAGTTCTCCATAGGCTTGTGGGTTGGGTAGGACTAGGTTGATTAGGGGTGATCAATAGAATTCTAGTAGTTAAATGTTAAAATCTCATCTAGCAAAGTGTGCTTAATGCCTAATTAATCTTGATCACATTGATTAGGATGTTTAGAATTTCTTGCTCACAACATGTTCGATGAAATTCCAGTATTTAGCTTTGTTAGGACTTTCATATTCTAGCACATGAAAATGTATGTCTAGAGTGATTGGTTGCTAATTGGAACCTGTTTGAATGCTCGCTTGATTTTGATTCACAAATGATGATTTGTTCTTGAGTTAAGATTAAATGAATAATTGGTATTAAGAGATTAAACTGATTTACATGGTGTGTTCCTTGCTAGGAGATTAGCTTTTAGAAGTTGAATTAGGATTCTTTGATCATCCCGAGTCACCTATCCGTTGACCCTTACCCTTGAGCCTTATTCTTCCTATTGATTGAATTGTTTGTTTATCTGCTTTTTGTTTGTTTCGATCTGATTTATTTTGTTAGGATTGCTAAGAATTATAAACCAAAATTGTTTGATTTGACTCTGAAGGATTAGTATTTGCTTGTTAGTTTTATCCGTCCCAAAAAGGTTCGATACCTCAAAGCTACATCGATAAGCTTGAGGAATTGGTACCTCAAAGGATTGAAAAATCCTAGTTATCAATTTGGCGCCGTTGCCATTTTGGGATTCTGGATATATCAATTCGTTTTCTATTCCTTTTTAGTTCAAGTTATTGTTACTAATCTGCTACTTTCTCTCCTTTTGATGCTAGGTGTATGAACTTGCGCAGCAAAGGAACTACAAACTTAGTTGCAAGAGTTTACGACATCAAAGCACACGAGAGAAGATTAGCAAGGGAACGACGAGCACAAGAACGAGCTGTTCAAGTTGAAAGTGTTGAGCAAACAGTTATGGACAACCACGAGGATCAACAGCAGCAGCAACAGCAGCAGCAATAGCAGCAGCAGCAGCAACAAAGGCCGGCTAGGGCCATTGGTGATGGAGATACACCTGATACAAATGCTAACCGGCATGGAATCATCCCACTACCGGTGAACAATAATAACTTTGAGATCCGCGCTATGGTGATGAACATGGTGCAGAACAATCAGTTCCATGGGTTAGCATCTGAGGACCCGTTGCAGCACTTGGACACCTTTGACAAGATTTGTGCAACCACGAGGCTGAATGGTGTGACTGACGATGGGTTAAAAATGCGCCTCTTCATTTTCTCTTTGGCAGACAGAGCCAAGGATTGGGAAAGCACTATCCCTCCAGGTTCCATCACTACTTGGGGAGACCTGAAGAAAGCTTTTCTGAAGAAGTTCTTCTCACCTACTAGGACTGCCCGTTTTCGCAGTGAGCTATCCGGGTTTGTGCAGCGCAACAATGAGAGCTTCGCTGAAGCTTGGGAGAGGTTCAATAAGCTCACCACTCAGTGCCCACACCATGGTTTCACCAAGGAAACACTACTCAGCAACCTCTACCGCGGAGTGCTTCCTAGAATGAGGGCAATGCTAGATTCATGCAGCAATGGACATTTCCTAGGCAAGGGAGTAGATGCAGCTATGGAGCTGATTGAAAATCTAGCGCAAAGTGATGGAAACTACAATGAGGATTATGAGAGGACTAATAGAGGATCATCATCTTCAGATGAGAAGTATGAGAAAGAGATAAAGGCTTTGAATGAGAAATTGGACAAGATGATCTCCATTGGCCAAAAGAACATCAGCTTTGTGGGACACCAGGAGGATTCTAAGCCACAATTTGATGATGATGATGAGGATTTGACACAAGAAGAGATCAACTTCATTTCTGGACAAGGTGGTTTCAACAAAGGCTTCAACCAAAACTATAGAAACCACCCAAACTTCTCATACCGCAGCACCAATGTAGCCAATCCTCAAGACCAAGTTTATCCTCAAGCTCCATCTCAAGGACAAGCTCAGCCACAAGGTCAACAAGGCTTTCAACAACCTCAACAGCAAAAGCCATTTGCTCCTTACACCAACCAACAAGGTTTGGAAATAAGCCTCAGTTTCAAGGTCAACAAGGCTATGCACCAAAGCAACACTACCCACCCAGTTTTGGTCAACAACAACAACAAACTTCTTCTACCTCGGGAGTTGACAATGAGCTGAAAAGTATGATGCAGCAACTCCTTCAAGGGCAAGCCTCAGGAGCTATGGAAGTAAGGGATCTTAAGAATGAGCTGCAGAATTTGACTTCAAGGGTCACCAACATGGAAAACAAGACTGCTTCTACATCTCGCACTCAAGGTACTCTACCCGGAAAATCTGAGCAAAACCCAAAGGAATACATCAGTGCCATAACCTTGAGAAGTGGTAAAGAGCTGCAACAAAGTCAAGCACACACTCCAAGACAAGCACCTTCACTCAATGAGGACATTGAAGTTCACGAAGGGGAGGAGAATTCTGAAAATTCTGCTCTCAACAAAGAGAGTGATGGCGACATGGCCAAGAGGAAAGGAAAGGCTGTGGTTGAAGAAATAGTGATTGATGCACCCAAGAAGAAGGATAGTGTGTTTGTGCCACCACCTTATGAGCCCAAGTTACCCTTTCCGGGCAGATTCAAGAAGCAACTCCTAGAGAAGTATAAAGCTCTCTTTGAGAAACAGATGAAGAATGTTGAGTTGACCATGCCTTTGATTGATGCCTTCTTGCTAGTTCCTCAATATAGCAAGTTTCTCAAGGATGCAATCAAGGAGAGAACCAAGGAAGTGCAAGGAATGGTTGTGTTGTCTCATGAGTGTAGTGCAATCATCCAAAGGGATATTGTTCCAAAGAAACTTGAAGATCCTGGCAGTTTTACTCTTCCATGTGCTATCGGCCCATATCGGTTTGAGGGTTGTTTGTGTGATCTTGGAGCAAGCGCAAGTTTGATGCCCTTCTCAGTAGCTAAGAGGCTGGGTTTCTCTACCTACAAGGCATGTAGGATCTCCTTGGTTCTTGCAGATAGATCAGTGAGATATCCAATTGGTCTCCTAGAAGATCTTCCGGTGAAAGTGGGAGGATTTGAAGTGCCAACAGATTTTATTGTACTGGAGATGGATGAAGAACCAAAGGATCCTCTAATCCTTGGAAGACCTTTCCTTGCCACAGCTGGAGCGATTATAGATGTCAGGAAAGGGAAGATAAACCTTAACCTTGGGAAGGACATAGTGCTCAAATTTGACATCAACAAGGTGATGAAGAAGCCAACCATTCAAGGTCAAATCTTTTATATTGAGACTATGGATGAGCTAGCTGATGAACTCCTTGAGGAGTTGAACATGGATGACCCATTAGAGGTTACCTTGACCAAGGAATGTGGGGAGTATGGGTATCTTCAAGAAGAGAGCTGCGCTTATATGAGAGCGCTTGATTCGCACAAGCCTTTATTAGAAGAGGTTGAGTTCATTGAGCTGGGATCAGATTCAGTGGGTAAGGAGCTGGAAGTGTTTGCTGTGGACATGGGTGCTGATGGCGCCAAGGGAGTAGAGCTGTGCAAGGAGCAGCTTGTAGCTGATGATTGGAGCGAGCTTAAGGCACCAAAGGTTGAGTTAAAGCCCCTTCCGCGGGGGCTTCGGTATGCATTTCTTGGCCCTAACTCTACCTATCCTGTCATTGTGAATGAGTTGCTGAATGATGATGAATTGATTGCTTTGACCACTGAGTTGAAAAAGTTTAGAAAAGCAATAGGATACTCACTCGATGATATAAAAGGATTGTTACCTAGTTTGTGTACCCATATGATCCACCTTGAAAATGAATCCATGTCTTCTATTGAGCACCAAAGAAGATTGAATCCTAACCTTAAAGAAGTAGTCAAGAAAGAGATTCTAAAATTGCTTGATGCAGGGATAATCTACCCTATCTCGGATAGCACTTGGGTTTCTCCCGTGCATTGTGTTCCAAAGAAAGGGGGGATTACTGTGGTTAAAAATGACAATAATGAATTGATTCCTACTAGAACTATCACTGGGCATAGGATGTGAATTGATTATAGAAAACTAAATGCCGCGTCTAGGAAGGATCATTTTCCATTACCATTCATTGATCAAATGCTAGAACGCCTTGCTAATCATCCTTTCTATTGCTTTCTTGATGGGTACAGTGGATTCTTTCAAATCCCGATACACCCTAATGATCAGGAGAAAACGACATTCACTTGTCCTTATGGTACCTTTGCTTATCGAAGGATGCCATTTGGCTTGTGCAATGCACCGGATACCTTTCAGCGGTGCATGATGTCCATTTTCTCAGATCTCATTGAGGATATTGTGGAAGTTTTTATGGATGACTTTTCTGTGTATGGTTCTTCTTTCTCCTCCTGTTTGCTGAACTTGTGCAGGGTCTTAAGGAGATGTGAAGAGACGAACCTCGTGCTGAATTGGGAGAAGTGCCACTTCATGGTAACAGAGGAAATTGTGTTGGGTCACAAGATTTCAGAGAATGGTATTGAAGTGGATAAGGCTAAGATAGAGGTGATGACAAGTCTTCAGCCACCAAACTCAGTGAAGGGGATCCGAAGCTTTTTGGGTCATGCAGGGTTCTATCGGCGGTTTATTAAGGACTTCTCCAAGATCGCTAGGCAACTTACACGTCTGCTGTGTAAGGAGACAGATTTTGTGTTTGATGATGAGTGTTTGGCAGCATTCCACATGATCAAGGAGGCCTTGATTAGTGCCCCGATAGTCCAAGCTCCCGACTGGGAGTTGCCTTTTGAGATCATGTGTGATGCAAGTGACTACGCAGTAGGAGCAGTCCTTGGGCAGAGGAAAAACAAGAAACTCCATGTCATATACTATGCTAGTAGGACATTGGACGATGCTCAAGTGAGGTATGCAACAACTGAGAAAGAGCTTCTTGCTGTGGTGTTTGCCTTTGAGAAGTTCAGGTCATACTTGGTTGGATCTAAAGTTGTGGTGTACACGGATCATGCTGCGTTGAGGTATCTACTTGCCAAGAAAGATGCCAAGCCAAGGCTTATGAGGTGGATACTGTTGCTGCAAGAATTTGACTTGGAGATTAAGGATAAGAAAGGCATTGAGAATGGAGTGGCAGACCATTTGTCAAGACTGAAAATTGAGGATGGAATTCCTCTAGATGACTCTCTCCCTGAGGAGCAGCTAATGGCTTGCAAGGTTGTTAAGGATGCTCATGATACAAGAATGAAGATTGAGGAGGTGAACTCTATTGAAGACAAAGAACCGTGGTATGCTGATATAGTCAATTTCCTAGCTGTTGGGAAAGAACCACCAAGCCTCGATAGCTACCAAAGAAAGAAGTTCTTTAGAGATGTCAACAGGTACTATTGGGATGAGCCTTACCTCTACACTTTGTGCAAGGATCAGCTCTATAGAAGGTGCATAGCTGATGAAGAAGTGGGAGGCATTCTCCTACATTGCCATGGGTCAGATTATGGTGGTCACTTTGCCACTTTCAAGACGGTTCAAAAGGCTCTACAAGCTGGGTTTTGGTGGCCTACAATGTTCAAAGATGCCCAAGAATTCATTACTAAGTGTGATCCTTGTCAGAGAAAGGGGAATATCAGTAGAAGAAATGAGATGCCTCCCATCCTTGAAGTTGAAGTATTTGATGTGTGGGGCATTGACTTCATGGGACCCTTCCCATCCTCTTACAGGAATAGCTACATTTTAGTAGCTGTGGATTATGTTTCCAAGTGGGTAGAAGCAGTGGCGAGTCCAACTAATGACGCCAAGGTTGTAATAAAGCTATTCAAGAGCATTATCTTCCCAAGATTTGGAATCCCGAGGATTGTGATCGGTGATGGAGGCTCACACTTCATCAACAGGCTATTTGAGAGCCTTTTGAAGAAGTATGGAGTGAAGCATAAGGTTGCAACACCATATCATCCTCAGACAAGTGGCCAAGTTGAAGTGTCCAATAGGCAGATCAAGGCTATCCTAGAGAAGACTGTTGGAGCCTCAAGGAAAGATTGGGCTAAGAAACTTGATGACGCACTGTGGGCGTATAGAACTGCTTTCAAGACTCCATTGGGCACTACACCATCACCATGCTGTATGGTAAGTCATGTCACTTACCAGTGGAGGTGGAATACAAGGCCATGTGGGCTGTCAAGTTGCTGAACTTTGACATCAAGACCGCAACTGAGAGGAGGTTGATTCAGCTGAATGAACTTGACGAGATACGGCATGAGGCCTTTGAGAGCTCGAAGATCTATAAGGAGAGGACCAAGCTTTTCCATGATAAGCTGATCCAGAAGAAGGAGTTCAAGGAAGGAGATCTTGTGCTGCTCTTTAACTCCCGGTTGAAACTCTTTCCCGGGAAGCTCAAGTCTAGGTGGTCGGGACCGTTTAGAGTGAAGGAGGTGAGACCATATGGAGCAGTGGTACTTTTGGGAAAATCCGATGAAGAGTTCACGGTCAATGGCCAAAGACTCAAGCATTATTCCGTCTCAGAAGCAATAGAGGAGGGGACTTCCATTCCACTCTCTAGCCCTCCCTCAGCTTGAGATCACGGTTTGCAAAGTCGAGCTTAACGACTTTAAATAAAAGCGCACTTGGGAGACATTCCCATGTTTATCCTTGTACATACGTCTTTTGCTTGTTATTTTTGATGTTTTGCTTTGAGTTTTGTCAGGTTTTGGCTTAAGGATGAGGTTGTAGATCAGTTGGAGTTGAGCAAAGGCCACGGAAATGAAGAAAAATAGTGCAAGAACCGATATCGGGTTCCGTATCGGCTGGCCAGGCCGATACGGTTATGGTAAAAATAATCCGAGACTACATATCGGTCTCCGTATCGGTTGGCCAGACCGATACGGATTTCCCAGAAAGATCAATATCGGTGTCCGTATCAGTTGGCCAAGCCGATACGGATCTTCGGAGTGAGCGAATATCGGTCTCCGTATCGGTTGGCCAGGCCGATACGGATTGCAAAAATTAAATCCGTGAGTTGATATCGGCTGGCGTATCGGTTGGCCAGGCCGATACGCCCTTCGCCCGGGTAAGTCAATCCGATTCTAAACCGATTTCAAACCGGTTCTGACCGGATTTTAACCCAAAATTTGATTTCTTCCCCTTATTTTCTCCTCCTCACACGCGTTTCTTCCTCTCTCTTGGCTTCTCTTGCGATTTCAACAAAGAGTTTTCCAAGTTCTTCCAACTCACTTTTCTCTCTCAAATCTTCACCAAATTTCGAATTTTCAAGTGCTAAATTCAAGGTTTTCAAAGCTCTATCACTTGCTCTCGTTCTCTACCACCATCCTTCATCACAAACCAAGGTAAAGCTCTCAAACTTTCTCAAGCTTTTCGGATTGAGAAACCCGGAAATTTTGAACTTGATTTTTTTTGGGTTGTTGATGGTTGATATTGCTTGAATTCCTCCCCAATATGTGTTTGAATGAATGCCCATAGCCAATTTCGCCCTAGGAGTGAATGAATTTGATCTTTGGTGAATTAGGGTTCTTGAGGATATTGAATTCCGAAAATTTTGGGGGTTTTCTAATTGGATGGTTTCTAATGATGCATTGGATTGTTAAAAGCTTAACTTTGTGATACTACTTGATTTGGATGAGTTTTGTTTCACAAAAGTTTCAAATATGTGCATTGAGAGCCTTTGGTTCATGAGATTGCTGAATTGCTCAAGAAAGTGATTGATTTGTTTGTACATTGTGCTTATGCTGAGCTAGAATTGGGTTTGATTAAGACGCTTAAGCTTGTTTACTGCATTGAAGTTGAAAAAAGTATGCAATTGTTAAGCTCCCACAATTGTTGATCATCAATGCTTTAAGCTCTTATTGATTGTGCTGATAGACTGTGCGATGTACTTATTCGTTCTTTGAGTTGTCTTTTGCAGGACAATGACAAGGAAGGGCGCCAACCCGAGACCAAACCCAAAGGTACAAGATGTGGGAACCTCATCAAAAGGAAAAGGGGTTGCAGTTGAGGAAGAGGTACCCGAGGCTCCAGTAAAAGTGACTCAGAACCCACAAAAGTACTCCGCTTCTGAGATGTGTGACAAGCTGGAAGAGATACCGTTTTGGCCAACCCGATACCCTCACACCCCGACACTTGCTGCACTTGGACTGTTGGATGACTACAACGAGATTGTAGAGAACATGGGCCTTAAGGAGTTCTTCAACCTCGCCAGTGACTCCTACCAAAGCTCAGCATGTCAATTCCTCTCATCCATGAAGGCAACAGTCAATATGAGAAGAGCAGCTTTAGCAGGGGAAGTGAGTCGGGGAAAGATTGATTTCCAAATGGGTAGGAAGAAGCTCAGCATGACATATGAAGACATAGCTGCTGTCTTTGACTTTCCGGAGAATGGTGCTCAGCTGGGGACTTTTCTCCCTATTGATAAGGACGACCTCGAGGGTGTATGGCGGATGATAGCTGATGGGCCCTTTAAGTTGGGAGGTATGAAAGCTGCAAGGATCAGACACCCGGCTATTAGATACGTGCACAAGGCATTGGCTCACACTTTCTTTGCTAGGAAAGAGGCAAACCAAGTCCACGAACAGGAAATGAAGATATTGTACATTGGGTTGCAACCACTCCTGCTCACATATCCCAACGGTCAGCCAATACCACCGGTTGAGCGCCTCCCAAGCTACACTTCCATTCTGATAGAGCAGTTTGCTATCCACCGAGATTGGGCAATGTCAGTGAGGGACGCTAGTCCGAAGTTCAGCATGGGTGGTTTGATCACGCCATTGCTTGTGAAGAAGAAGGTAAAGCTGGAAGGAAGTCTGAATGAGAAGACATTTGGGGCGCCTACACCAGTGGCATGGCTGGATGTCCAGCACCTTACCCGAACTCACTACCTCGCATCCAGGCCGCCTCCAGAGCGCCATCTCTACCGGATGTGCTCGGGTACTTCCCATGAAGAAGGGTATATCCTCCCAAACCCCGACATTACAAGCTTTGCCAACAGAGCTAATATCAGATTTTTACCGGGAGTGGAGCATGTGTTTGGACCTCACGGGTCACAGAGAGCGGCTGCAGCAGAGCATGATACTTCTGACGCACCTGCTGGGGTGTATGGGCTGCACAGATACCTTATCGAGCCTTTAGATGATCCTATCGCGAACAGGACAGTCAGAGCACTGAGGGACCAGAACCGGGACCTCCAGAGGCAGAGCAAATGGCACGGTAGGAACATTAAGAAGATGGCTTCCTGCTTGAAGAAAGTGACCAAGGTTCTTAAGATGATTGTGGGGAAGAAGGACAAGAGTAGCGCTGCGGGACAGGCCTCCACATCCCGAGAGGCTCAGGCTGGTGTAGATGAGGAAATTCAGGCAGCTACTGAGGAGGTGATAGCTGAGGCAGATAACCTGGTTGAGCAGGCTGAGTTGGAGCAGGGCAGGTACTCGGTTGCTGGACGCGAGACATCAGGATCTGCACGCATGGCCCATGACTCCTACTATGAGGACCCTCACCGCCACTCTACTCGCGAGGACAGAAGGAAGAAGAGAAGAGCCATGAGGATACCTTCCTGCTCCTCTTCCAACCCGACTTACTCCATGGGAGACTCATCACCTCCGTACCTCCACTACTAGCCAGGTTACACTCCATCCTTGTACATAGTTCTTTTCCTTTCTCTGTTTGCTTTTTGTGTGTTTTCGGTCTTTCTTCCTTGCCTAGATCACACAAGGGACCGTGTGATTTAAGTTTGGGGGAGAGACCAGTTGCTAATCTAGTTTTCTTTGTTCTTATTTTTGTTTTATCATTTGAGTCTCATGCATTCATGTAAGGCATAGGAAAAAAAAAAAAAACCAAAAAAAATTGAAAAATTTTAAAAATTTTCACAAAAAGAAGCATGTAGAATCGAGTCTAGTTAGTAGTTTAGGATTCATGCATTGGGGACGATGATGATTTTGCCTTAAAGAGGCTCACCAATTAAGTTGCTTGTTGCTTTAATCAATTTTCAAAAACAAAGGAAAACTCATTGCTTGACTTTGAGATTCTGAAATTCCCTATCCTTGTGAAGCTTGCTTGAATTAGACTCAATTCACTGTTATTGGACTTAATCTGATAGTCGAAATATCTTGCTTAGGGGCTTGAAATGCAA
The DNA here is from genome assembly GCA_030180135.1 of Orychophragmus violaceus. NCBI lineage: Eukaryota > Viridiplantae > Streptophyta > Magnoliopsida > Brassicales > Brassicaceae > Orychophragmus > Orychophragmus violaceus. Next base: position 32,683,574 of record CM058231.1, on the reverse strand, counting down.
TCCCATGATCCTTGCCCGCGCTATGTTCTCCCTTTTTACCACTCTTTTGATTAGCTCGGGCAACCATTGATCTTATGATCATGGCTTCCCTTACCCAAAGAACCTAAACTTTTCCTTGAAGCCAAAATGATTTGTGAGTGAGGCCTGTTCTTGATAGCTTTTGGCATGTGCAAAAACTTGAGAGTATCGGGAACGACAATGGTCTTTTCTCATTTTAGCTAGCTCTATTTGCCAAAAGAGTCTAGCATTAGGATGGGAAACAAGTTTGGGGGAGAGATGAGAGCTATCTTGGGAATAAAAGGATCAATGAAAACAGTTGTAAAGTGTTCAATGAGAAAAAGAAAGTCACTAGGAACTTAATTAAGAAGAGAGCATTGTGCAAAAGAAAAGAAAGATCAAGTGTAAAAAGAGACTAAGTTATGAAAAAAGTGTTTGCTCATGATAAAAAAAAAAAAAAAGAGAAGAGTCAGTTATGAGTTCCCTAGTGACAAAGAAAAGAGAGAAAAAGAGCTAAAAGGGGTGAGAGTTTTGGGTGATTGAATTGGAGGTTTTTGGTGAGTGTTTGTCTTTCATTATGGGATTGTATAGAGGAATCCTCTAGGGATTGGGTAGAAAAATGAGAAAAGAACTTTGTATGCATGAATTGTTCCCTTTCTTAGATGGATGTAATGCCATTTGCTCCTATTCTTGAGAGTTAACCACCACCAAAGACACTGCTTAGCCACCTCAAATAGCCTCTCTTGAACCTAGCCAATTGGGATTGATTGATTGCCCCTTTGTGAGATCGCACTTAACTTCTAAATGAATGTAAGGAATTGAGTTGATGGTTGCTTGTGTTCTATAGGATCTCGGGAGTTGGAGTAGGGATTGAGGGAACGGTAATGTGGAAGTACATGGATAGTTAATGATTAGAGCAACTTGTAACTTCTCTGAAAGATCTTGTATCTTGTTGTGAGTCTTGTGGTTTTGAGCCCCACTTTCAAACCTTTTCCCCAACCTGTTGTGATTGACTAATGCTTGCTTGTGGACAAGCAAGATTCAAGTTTTGGGGAATTGATATTCATACATTTTCATGCATTTAGGCTTGTATATAGTTCTTGTTTTGACTTCTTTTCTCCATCATTCATACCATTTTGTCGAGTCATTGTCACATCTAGAGTCTAGAGTTGTTTAGGACTAGGATTAGGCATTCTAGGCTTGCATTTGGAGTGTTTCTTGTGTTTTGCAGGTGAATGGAGGCATCTAGGAGCATTGGTGAGCTTGGAAGTGGAGTCTTGAGCTCAGAAGACCAAGGAAGAGCCAGCGAAGGACCATATCGGCATGAGTATCGGCCAGGCGGGCCGATACGACCCCTCGTCAAAGTCCCGGAGAACCATATCGGCCCGAATATCGGTCCACCCAACCGATATGGACTCTCGGATTAATTTCCGGGACTTCATATCGGGTCACATATCGGTCAGGTGGACCGATATGCTCCCATCCAGATTTAATCCGAGACTTAGTATCGGTTGGCATATCGACCCAGCCAACCGATATCGTCCCCAGAAGTTCACTTGGATCCGGGTCAACACCCGGTTTGTTCCGGGTTGACCCGGCTCGCACCCTAATGACTATTTAAGCCAAAAACCTATTTCATTTTGTTTCTTAAGCTATTTTTGATGTTCTAAACTCTTTTGTAAGAACATATTGGATTCTTTTGATTAATCTAGCACTTCTCTTGTTATTCCATCAACAAATCTTTCAATCTCTCACTAATCTACCATGATCAGCTCTATTTCTATGAGTTTTGTTGATCTAGCCATGATTAGTGAGTAGTTCTCCATAGGCTTGTGGGTTGGGTAGAACTAGGTTGATTAGGGGTGATCAATAGAATTCTAGTAGTTAAATGTCAAAATCTCATCTAGCAAAGTGTGCTTAATGCCTAATTAATCTTGATCACATTGATTAGGATGTTTAGAATTTCTTGCTCACAACATGTTCGATGAAATTCCAGTATTTAGCTTTGTTAGGACTTTCATATTCTAGCACATGAAAATGTATGTCTAGAGTGATTGGTTGCTAATTGGAACCTGTTTGAATGCTCGTTTGATTTTGATTCACAAATGATGATTTGTTCTTGAGTTAAGATTAAATGAAGAATTGGTATTAAGAGATTAAACTGATTTACATGGTGTGTTCCTTGCTAGGAGATTAGCTTTTAGAAGTTGAATTAGGATTCTTTGATCATCCCGAGTCACCTATCCGTTGACCCTTACCCTTGAGCCTTATTCTTCCTAGTGATTGAATCGTTTGTTTATCTGCTTTTTGTTTGTTTCGATCTGGCTCGCACCCTAATGACTATTTAAGCCAAAAACCTATTTCATTTTGTTAGGATTGCTAGGAATTATAAACCAAAATTGTTTGATTTGACTCTGAAGGATTAGTATTTGCTTGTTGGTTTTATCCGTCCCAAAAAGGTTCGATACCTCAAAGCAACATCGATAAGCTTGAGGAATTGGTACCTCAAAGGATTGCAAAATCCTAGTTATCATGTATGCTCTTGAGGTGTTAGTTGGCGCTTTCCTACTTTCCCACTTAACCGCCCAACCTGTTGAAAAATGTTAGGAACGACTGACCGATAAATTTGCCTTTCTCCCCTGTCATCGTTCCTAGCTGGGCGCCTGCTCCTTGTGCGTACTTGCGAAGGGAAGTAGTAGCCAGCAAAGGTCGCAGTCTCTTCGTTGTTATATTGAGCGGCAATAGAGCCCTCCACTTTAGCGGGATTCTTCACCTTCTTTTTAAGGTGGAACATATAGCGCTCGAACGGATACATCCACCGATATTGTACCGGACCACCAAGTCTAGCTTCACCCGGTAGATGGATAGGAAAATGTTCCATGACGTCGAAGCAAGACGGTGGAAATATCTTTTCCAGATTGCATAAGATTTTTAGAATATTTTGCTCCAGACTCCTGATCCCATCAACAGTGAGTGTCCTGGTGGATATATCCCTGAAAAAAGATCCAACAGCTGCAATTGCTTTGTGGACATCTCGAGGAAGGAGATGAGCAAACGCAAACGGCAGGAGTCGCTGCATCATCACATGACAATCATGACTCTTCATTCCGATAAACTTTCCTCCATCAGTGTCCACACAATTACGCAAGTTTGATGCATACCCGTCAGGGGATTTAACTTGTAGCATAATCCACTTAAATAACTCTTCTTTTGACTTCGAGTCTACCCAATATGCTGGAATAGGCGGTTTTCCGTTCGTCTGAAGATGAAGTTCAGGCCGATCACAAATTTCAGGTAAATCAAGCCTAGACTTCACATTATCTTTCGTCTTCCCTTGCACGTTGAGCACAGTGTTCATAATGTTATCGAAGAAATTTTTTTCGATGTGCATGACATCAAGATTATGCCTTAGTAACTGGTCCTTCCAATACGGTAAATCCCAGAAAATGCTTTGCTTGTGCCAGTTGTGGACTACACCAGCTCCGTATATATTCTCATGCATGTTCCCACCACACTCACGACTTCTTAATGCACCAAATCCTTCTAAGAGGCCCAAGGTAGTCGACCCAGCTTCTTGGAGAATAGGATCATCAAACACTTTCTTCTTCTTCATAAAAAGTTTAGTGTTTTTCCGGTAGGGATGATCATGCGGTAGAAATCTTCTATGACAATCAAACTAACACGATTTACGTCCATTCTTCAATTGGAATGCATCGGTATTTTCCTGACAATACGGACATGCTAACCTCCCATGTGTAGTCCATCCTGATAACATACCATAAGCAGGAAAATCGCTAATGGTCCACATCAATGCAGCCCTCATCAAAAAAATTTCCTTGCATGAAACATCGCATGCTACAACACCGGGCAGCCATAACATTTGCAACTCATGTATCAACGGCTGCAAGAATACATCAAGTGATCTTTTCGGATGCTCTGGACCGGGAATGAGTACGGAGAGGAAAAGAAACTCTCGACGCATGCACATAGTCGGCGGTAGATTATAAGGAGTTAGAATCACTGGCCACAACGAATATTGTCTCCCATGCCTTCCAAACGGGTTAAAACCATTTGTGCATAATCCGAGGTACACGTTACGTGGATCGTAAGCAAAATCTGGATATAATCTCTGAAAATGTTTCCACGCTTCAGCGTCCGACGGATGTGCAATCTCTGCCTCTCTTCTATGCTCAGAATGCCATCTCATTTCCCCCGCAGTTCGCTCCGACTGGTATAACCGCCTAAGCCTATCGGTTAACGGCATATACCACATTCGCTTGAACGGAACCTTAGCTCTTCCCCTTGTATCCTCATAGCGCGGCTTCTTACAGAATTTGCATTCCAGACGGAATTCTTCTTCTCGCCAGTATATCATACAGTTGTCGATGCACACATCTATCATCTCATACGGTAATCCCAGCCCTTTAACCAGTTTCTCGACCTCATTGTATGAACCTAGCGCAAGGTTATCTTCTGGAAGAATATCTTTCACAAACTCGCAAATCGCATCAACACATTCTTCCGGCAGATTGTAGTCTGTCTTTATGCCCATTAATCTTGTAGCAGATGATAATGGCGAGTGACCCTCTCTGCAACCATCGTAAAGCGGCCGCTTCGCTGCATCTAACATGTCAAAAAAACTCCTAGATTCTACATTTTGTTCCTCACCTACCCTAAGAATTTGATTTTCACCTACCTCTGGAATAATTTCTCTATGTGCATCATTAACCATTTGAATGGTGCCTACACCAAAATCTACATCGGCAGTATAAGGTTCGCTAGAACTAACATTAGGTTCCCTAGTACTAGTACCACCGTAAGGTTCTCTACTACTACTTGCACAATCCGAAGTTTCCCCATGAAGATACCAAATCTTATAACCCGACATAAACCCAACTGAATACAAGTGAAACCATACTTCGCCAATCGTAAGATTTCTAAAATTCCGGCAATTAGCACATGGACATTTTAACTTACCATTTTTCAGCGTATGTGGTTGATTGCAAGCTAGCGACATAAACTCTGCAATACCAAGTGCATATTCCCGGTCCACTAGCTTCGTCGCCTCATCAATCCTAACTCCGTCCATCCACTATCTATAATAGTTAGAAGAAGACATTTTTCTCGGTTACTAGAAGTATTAGAGAGAGAGAGAGTTATGTAGGGATAGGTGTGGAGGGGAAGAGAGGAGGGATGAGGTTTATGTAGAATAATTTCCGACGGAAATCCATCGGTTTTTAGTCGACCCAACGGTCAAATTAACGGTCATATTAATGGCTATATTAAACCGACGCTAAACCGACCAAAATACGACGGAAAACCGACGGAAAATTGATCTGTCGGTTTACCGTCGGGTGTTTCCGACGGAATGAGAAAACCGTCGGAAATTTTCGACGGTATTCCGTCGGAAAGTCCTCGTTTTATCGTCGGTAATTTCTGACGGAATTACTTCCGTCGGTAATTCCGTCGGTAATAGCCCTGTTTTCTTGTAGTGAAGTTAACAGAAATAACTCTCTCTCTCTCTCATTGTCGTGTGTTGTACTCCAAGTTTTTAGTCTCTCAAGGTGTTTTCTCTCAATCTCTCTCGGTTCTAAGTGAACAAGTCAGGAAGCACAAGTGTGTTTTAATCCCAAAGAGAAAAGATGAAGAAATAGGTAGATAGATTGCAAGATTTTTGTTGCAAAACCGATTGACCATCACCTTGATCTGATTTCTCCTAGATCAAATCACTTTTTATTTTTATTTTTTGATTTGAGGCTACTAGCCTTCTTTTCTTTTCTTTTCTTTGAAATGGTAGGGCTCAATTTGCGTGAAAGATAGACAGAAAAGAAATTTTTGTGTGAGAAAAAAAATGAAAAGAGGAAATCGATTTTTGAAAAGAAGATGAATGAGATGAGAATGATGATTTTCAGAGAACTTTTGCCTTTTCAACTTTCAATCTTTGTGATCCTTTTGAGAGAAATCTCTTTGTTCTTCTAGAACATTTCGAAGCTTGGTGTGTAATATCTAACTTTCAACCTCTGTTTTCTGCTCTTGTGCGTCATATCAAGCAGAATCAGAGTTGGGAATATCAGTGGCCATTCCACAACCATTGTGCGACCCTTCAATCCACACGCTTGGACCTTGTTCTAGTAGCCTTGGTGTCAAGATTATCCAAAGCTATAGATCCTCACAGTGCCGAGTCCTTGGGAAGTTCACATCAAGTGGTATTAGAGCACACTTTAAGTATGGTTATGATATTTGGTATTTTGAAGAAACCTAGCCATAAGAAGACCCAACAAGAAGAAGAAAAGGTGTGTCTAAGGAGAAGCATTCGACATTCTAAAACAGACAGAAATGAACCAGAAATGAATTGTGCTCTTAAGATAGCGAAAGACCATTTCTTCTGGCCGCACTTGATGAAGGATGTGGAAAGGATTTTCAACATATGTGTTACTTTCAAACAGTCCAAAGCTACATCTTAGCCTAAAGGTATGTACATTCAACTTCCTTTTCCATACCATCGGTGGGTTGATTTTTCTATGTACTTTGTACTTGGCTTGCCTAGAACTAGACCTGGAAAGGACTCGATCTTTTTTGTTGTGGATAAGTTTAGCAAAATGGCATATTTCATTCTTTGTCACAAAACTGATGATATATTAAACATTGCTAATATGTTCTTTAGAGAGATCATTTGTTTGCACAGTATGCCTAGGTCCATTGTTTTTGATAGAGACACCAAGTTCTTGAGTTACATCTGGAAAACACTATGGTCTAAGTTGGGTACTAAACCGTTGTTTTCAACCTCTTTTCACCCACAAACTGATGGACAAACAGAAGCTGTCAATAGGACTTTGTCTACTTTGCTTAGGGCTGTTATTAAAAGGAATCTTAAAACTTTGGAAGAATGCTTGCCACATGTTGAATTGGCTTATAATCATGCAATACATTCAGCTACTAAGTTTTCTCCTTTTGAAATCGTGTATGTTATTAACCCATTGTCTCCTTTGGATTTAATTATGCTTCCTTTAAGTAAAAGAACTAATCTTAATGGGAAAAAGAAGGTTGAGGTTATGAAACAGATTCATGAAAAGGCAAGGAAAAACATTGAGGAGAGGACTAAGCAATATGCAAAGAGTGCCAGCAATAAAAAAAACAAAAGCATACTTTTGAGGTTGGAGATCAAGTATGGATCTACCTAAGGAAGGATCGGTTCCCAAATGAAAGGAAATCAAAGTTGATGCCAAGGGTGGATGGTCCATTCAAAATCATAAAGAAAATTGATAACAATTACTACCAGCTTGATTTGCAAGGTAAGTATAAGGTCTCTTCTAACTTCAATATTTCTGACCTTATTCATTTTCTTGTAGATGAGCCGTATTTGAGGGAAAATCCTTTTCAAGGGGAGGAATTGATGTGATCATGGATCCATCAAGGAAAGGAAATCTTGAATAAGAGATTAGACTAAACAAAGTAGAGCTTGAAGCTGAGGACGAGCTGGTCAAGGTCAAGCAGAACGAGCATGTCGAGGACGGGCTGACCAAGGTCGAACCTGAGTCGGTGGACAAGGATGGAAGAGGCTTACTTGCGACTGGTCGAGTTCTTTATCCATGGACCAGATCACAAGCTAAGGATGATTTGCACATTTAAGCTGGACCAAGTACAAGATCCAAGTCTAAGAAGTTCAGAGAAGCAATACAAGCACTTTTGGTTCGGACAGAATTCCAAATGGTTCGGAGTGAAGAAGACTTGACCGGCCGGTCGGTTTGTGCATCCAATTTGCTAAGGAAGGTCCGACTATCTAAGCAGCCCATTACCAGTTCAAAATAAGAAAACCATAACCCATTATGCCTTAGAAGAATTCGCAAAAGGACTCACGGCCATTGGAAGTTCGGTTGTGTAATATCCAACCTTCAACCTCTGTTTTCTGTTCTTGTGCATCATATCAAGCAGAATCAAAGTTGGGAATATCAGTGGCCATTCTGCAACCATTGTGCGACCCTTCAATCCACTCGCTTGGACCTTGTGCTAATAGCCTTGGTGTCAAGATTATCTAAAGCCATAGATCCTCAGTGGGCCAAGTCCTTCGGAAGTTCACATCAAGTGGTATCAAAGCACATTCTAAGTCTGGTTATGATGTTTTCTATTTTGAAAAAAACCTAGCTAGAAGAAGACCCCAGCAAGAAGAATAAAATGTGTGGCCAAGGAGAAGCATTTGACATTCTAAAACAGCCAGAAATAAACCAGAAGTTGATTGCTATAACCATGCTGATAAAATGAGATCTAAACGAGTTACAGAGGATCAGAATTGGTGGAGGATACAAAAGCGTTTTGATAACTTGGAGGACAAGGTGCTGGAGGCAATCATGGATGTGATGAAAATTCCCAAGAAGAAATCAACCAAGCGTCAATCTCTTGATGTTGGAGTTGACAAACTCTTACCCATAATCCAAGAGAGCAATGGAGAACCAGATTTGAGGACAAATCTTTTTCAATAGGGAGGGGTTGATGTGACCTTAACCGTCTCACCTCATGAATCAAGAAACCGGATCAAAGCAATCAGGATGCCAAAGAAAGAACCGTCTGATTTCAGCTTAAAATCAACAAATGGAGATCTTTCTATTCAGCCAACGACCACTTGAAATACATTTTCACCTCATCTAGAGCACACCTAGTTTAATCAGTTCAATCAGAGATCTGGAGAAGAAGTTATGCAACTTTCAACTCAGGCGATTTTAAGCTTACGCGATTTGGACATGCGAACGTTCAAAGGAGGTTTCAAACTAACCAGATGGTGTTATGCTGTTAACCAAATTTTCCTAGATGCATGATTTATCAGAGAAGCTTTCAGAATTGGAATCATATCAAAACTGGTTTATATGAAAAAGATATGAATTTTACAAACCGATGGTTCTATTAGTGGTTGTATTGCGCGAGGGATCCAAATATTGAGCCACCCAGCCCAGCTCAAATACAATTTCGACCTGAAACCAATTGGAGATTCTTCCTGGATCTCCTATATTTCCAACAAGCCCAATATCAGAGGAAAATTCCAACGGATCAGAAAGATACATCTCATTTTCCAAAATGAGTCAACTTGATCCATTACTTGAAGATTGTTAAGCCCAATTGGATTAGAAGTTTCCAGACTTATGTTTGGCATCCACGATACTTTTCTAGGTCCCAAAGGAGCTACATTTCGTGGACAAACAAGTTAGATTCGACCAAGCACTTCAAAGGACAAATTCTTTTGTCAAAGTAGTCTAAGAGTAATTCCACATTAGTTTTAATGTTCAGTTTTTGGTCAAGTTTTTCTACTTATTATTTTTCTAGTTCCTAAGTAGTTTCTTTGACCATTCTCATGCAATAAATCATGTATAAGTATTTTAGGATTTCGAAATCAATAATTAGAACCCTTTTTATTTTATTTGATATTTGATCTTTTGAGAGCAATCACATTGTTCCTTGTGAAGATTCTGAAGTTTGGTGAGTCATATATATTCTTCAAACCCTCCTAAACTGGACATGTGCGTCATATCAGTCAGTAGAAGAGGTTGGAATATCAAGGGTCTTCTGCATCCCTTGTGCGACAAATCGATCCACATCACCTTAAACAGAGCTAGTTGCTTGTGATTGAAGGCATATCTTTTTCTAACCAGACTAAGAGTAGCGAGTCCTTGGGAAGTTCACATTAGAATACCTCTGTTTGCATCTCCTTCTTTCGATGTAGATGGTATTTCGTGTATTCAGGCACCGAAATCCATTATTATATGCTAATCTCATATTTGGAAAAATAACTTAGTAGCTCATTTTCATGGGACACCACCATCTGCAGATAAGATCTTCTCATATTTAAATACAATTTGGGGGAAACAAGAAAGAATCTCAGTAAAGCATCGCTCACTTGGAACATGTCTCATTTTTATCCCATGTGATGTAACTTGGCAATGGGTCTTGGATGTTTGTTTCTGGCATTCGGGAAATTGTTCGTTCATTGTCTCAACTTGGTCCCCGACAATCTTTTCAAATCATATGAAGCTCATTCACGCTCCAGTATGGGTTATCTTTCAAAATATTCATCTTGATCTATGGTCCTTATTGGGTTTCAGTACGATAGCTTCGGGGGTTGCGATCCCGGTTCGTTATGAGTTCCCTAAGCTGAATCCTTAGTCTAATAGTGTCTTCAAATTGAAAGTGTCCATTGATATAGACTGAAAGCAACCCTCCTAGGGCAAGGTAACATATAAGTTGGGGAAGTCAGTTTTTGTTAAGGTTGAATTTCTGAGCCTCCCTCCTATGTGTTCTCGATGCGTTGTTTTGGACATTTGGTGCTCCGTTGTCCCACCTATGTTACTGTTACTTGTCCTCTTAAGCCAGTTTTTCTCCTCTATTGGACCTTTCAATCTCGGTTATTCATGGAGTTTGGAATGTTGTTGTCGATCATTCTCATGTTGGTGATGTCTCAACAAATTATTCCCCCTTAGGGATTCCCTGGTCCAAGAGTCTCCTTTTTTATTCCTCTCCGCTTCATGAGTCTGATGTCTCTAGAGGTTGGCAAAAGGGTTCTCGTCGTTCTAAACTCATTCATCATTCGATTTCTGATGATTCTACTTCAGCTCATTCTGTTACACCATCTCAAATGGATAAGGAAGAAGAGATAATATATGCAGCTCATACTATCCTCACAAAATTTTTAGCCACCAAGGAAGATGCTTCATCTCATCTTTCAGCTGCAGTTCGGAAGCGGGAACGGAAAAAGCATTGACATATGTTATTCCACCTTTCTTATTCGAGCTCCAGTATTGTCTCTTCCTTGCAAAAGTTATATTTGGCATCAGAATATGCCTTTGCTTATGTTTCTAGTGAACAATTGCTTGTGCAATCTGTTCACCTATCAAAAGTGTAATTTCCTTGTTTCACTCTTTTTGTGATCTTATTTTGAAGAGTTTTTTTTTTAATATTACGGGCTTTATCGGCAGTACGAGACAATCCGTAGTTCGGAAGTGGATTCTTTCTAATCCTCCACTTTTTGGTGGACTTTTGGAAAAGCATGTTAAGTAACCTAATTCAGTAGAAGTAAGAGCAGATACATTGGTGTACCTCTTCATGGGTTTCTTAGCAATTTTTTATTAATATTTTGTGTTGATGTGATTTCTTAAGAACCTATTCCTCATTCTCTCTTCCATTGGTGTTATCCATGGTGGGTTTTTAAAAAAAAAAAAATTATCAAATTATTTATTTTTAGATTTTATTCATATATTTTATAATGTTAAACATACAATTATTATCTCTCAAGATGACCAAATTTTTGCCATATATTCTCAACCAAATCAGCTTTCAAACGATTATGTATCTGTTGATCACGAACTTGATTCCGAATGCCAAGCATATTACCGAGATTAGTAGGCATGTCCGTAGAATACGAGAAATCTACTTGAGAACATCGGCTTGATTCTCCCTCTAAGAAGTCAAATATATCATACTGAGTGTATGCTTCTCGTTCGTCTTCTACTATCATATTGTGCAGTATGATACACGATCTCATAATCTTTCCTATTTTTTCCTTATCCCAAAGAAGAGTTGGTTTTTTAACAATTGCAAATCTAGCTTGCAATACTCCAAAAGCACGTTCGACATCTTTGCGTACAGCTTCTTGTCGTTTAGCGAATAACTCAGCTTTATGGCCTTGAGGAAGTGGTATAGACTGGATAAAGGTGGCCCATTTTGGATAAATACCGTCTGTGAGGTAGTACGCCATATCGTATTTGTGTCCGTTAACTTTGTAATTCACTTTAGGAGCTCGGCCCTGTAATATGTCATCAAAAACAGGTGACCGGTCTAGAACATTATTATCGTTTAAGGTACCTGGAGGCCCGAAAAAGGCATGCCATATCCACAAATCTTGTGATGCATCAGCCTCTAAGACGATTGTTGGCTTTCCGGAACCACGTGTATACTGCCCTTTCCAAGCGGTTGGGCAGTTTTTCCACTCCCAATGCATACAGTCAATGCTTCCTATCATACCAGGAAACCCCCGTATTTCTCCAATATCAAGTAGTCGTTGTAGATCTTCTGGTGTCGGTCTCCTTAGATACTCATTTCCGAACAGCTGAATTATTCCTTCAGCAAAATTTTCCAAACATAAAAGTGCAGTGCTTGCACCTAGTCGAAGATACTCGTCAGTCGCGTCACCCGCAGTTCCATAACCCATCATACGAATTTCTGCCGTACACTTCTGTAGTGCAGATAGCCCGAACCTCCCCACTGCATCTCTTCTCTGTTGAAAGTACGGAATTTCATGTGATAGTCGATCAACAATCCGCAAGAACAATGACTTGTTCATTCGGAAACGACGTCTGAATATGCGAGGTGGATATGTTGGATCATCACTGAAATAATCTTCCCATAAGCGATCATGGCCTTCCTCGCGATTTCGTTCTAAATATGCACGTTTCTTCGACTTTGATGTTTGACTCTCTAGGATGGCGTCAAAAGTTTCGTCGAAATGTTGTTCAAACACTTGATCGAAAGCTTCAGTTAAATGATTTGCTAGATCATCTCCAGAAGCAGAACCAGCCATTTTGCCAAATTTGAAAAGAGGAGAATAAAAGATGAGAAGTTTTGCGTGTAAGTTATGAAGATAACTTGTTGTTGTTTTTTTTTTATTGACAAGCATGAAGATGAAAGAAAGGAATACAATATGAGTTTATTGGGTAAAAGTAGAAGAGTTTGAGAGTTTTGCGTCAAGTTATGAGTTTCTTATGTAAAAGTGGAAGAGTTTAAATAGAAGAAGCACACAAAAAAAGGAAATAGTTCACTTCTCGTGAAACATATTATCATAGTACAAGACAAAATAGAACAAGCATACAATTTTACCCGTGACTTAAACAGAACAAAGTATCACAACATAACAAAATAGTGGTAGTCTTGTGACTTAAATCACAATAGAACAACCGAGATACAACAAAATAGTAGAGTAGTAGTCTTGTGACTTAGACTTGATCACATGTCTCTGTCCTTAGCCTGCAACACAAAAGAAAAACATCAGTTAGCAACATCAAATAGATTTTACAAGTTTAAGCAAAACACATGAACTCGGTATACTTTACTACCTAGTTAATTTATATCATCTCATTAATTAACTTGTTCTTCAGGTTAGTTTCAATCTCAGAAAGTGTTTCTGTCTTTGATAGCAAACGATCAAGCAATTGTTGCTTGTTTAACTTTTGTTTCAACTCTAACATTGTCTGCAACTGTTCTAAAGCCTCCTCCTTTCCTCCTTTCTTACGCTTAGCCACTTTTGCTGCCTTAACTCCAGGGGGTCTTTCATCTTCTTCCACATCTACCTCCACAATGTGCTTACGCTTCTCCTTTCCACCATCTTTGGACAAGAGTGTGGAGCACCATTTCTGGTCATGCCTAAGCTCCCTCCAAGCATGCGCAAGGGTGAATTTGCTGTGGTAGTCGTTGTAAAAGATGTCTAAGGCCGCCTTTATCACATCATTCTCATTTTGTCCACTAGATTGCTCCTTTAGTGCAGCCTCATAGCTCCCCACGAACTTGCAAACTTGGTCATTAATCCTCTGCCACCTCTGTTTGCACTGACCAAACTCTCTAGGCTGCATCCCAATCAGTAGAGGGCTACTGTTGTAGTACTCTTGGATTCTCTTCCAGAATGCACCGGCTTTCTGCTCATTACTAACTATAGGGTCTTTGCTTGTATTTAACCAAGCACCAATAAGGATTACATCCTCCTTGGGTGACCATTTCCTCCTTTCCCTAACACTTGATTCATCAGAACCTTGACTACTAAAGGGTGGAAGTTCTGATGAATCAAGATCTAACTGTTGACTTGCAAGGAGGCTAACAAAGCTTGGGGAGTCTAAAGAAATGGAATTGGAAAATTTCATACTTCGTACTTTATTAACTCAGAAAGTGTTTTTGAGTTTGGTGTGTTGCCTGAGGCCATACTTAGCACTTTATAATCAATGAAAATCACCTTCAATGTTCTCTAACCACCAAACCATTAAGACAGAGCATATCATAATTCATATCGGCTAAAGGCCATTAAGACCCATCATTTCAATGTAGTTGAGAGGTTAAGTTAAAGTTCCTTTTCATTTAGACAACATCATTTAATTTTGTTCAGTTTCAACTATAATGTCCTAGTTTAGTTCAGGTTTAGTTAACATGTTTTAGTTATGTACTTTCTCAGATTATATTTTTAGTTGTGTTCTGTTTCAAAAAAATATTGTAGTTCTACTCAGATTGAAAGTCACCTTAAATGCTCTCTCCATTTCAGCCACTCGCATTGTCAGCTTCACCACCTCTATCTGCAACATAACAAACTATAGAGTCAGTAACATAAATAAATATTAGGCTTAATGTTCTAGAAATTTAAAAGAGATGTAGTTACCTTCAGCTTCTCGTTTTCTGTAGTAACCTTACGAATCTCTTCCTCCACACCAAGGACCCAGGGTTGACGGAAATGCAACCCATCGTCCTGCATTTGAAATTTGGATCAATTAAGAACATCTAAATCAATGAAACAAGGATCAATTAAACAACATCTAAATTACCTTGTACACATTGCAGGTGAAAAAACGCTTGCCAGGCAGAAAGTCGCGAGCTTCTTCTGGAGACATCTCTGGCAAAATACTTCCTCCACATGGGCACCTTGTGGGAATCCCGTACTCTGCAGCAGCTACAAATTTTGTCATGTCAATGTATTCTTTGAGACGTTTCATGGCTTTCCTCTCTGGGTCTGACATCTAACCTGCGTAACTTACACAAGAATGAACTAATGAATTAACATCACAGACGAGACAACAAGAAGGATACGATTCATGAACCACAAGCTAATGTTCACAATTGTCAACAGAGATTCTGAGTGTTTATTTACCAATACAGAATCACAAAACAAAACAGTTTATACTACATCATAATGTGTACATCATAAGCTAACATTCATATACACAAGATAGTGCATCACAGAGGCACTAAAGTATCACAAATAGTCGCCAATTTCATCTCACCAACCAATTATGAACAAAGAATCAAATTAACCTTACTCTAACAAGAATCACAACACACAAAACGTTGTTAAGAACAACAAATCTAATAACAAGAAGCTGTGCCGAAAGTGAAACCCCAAATCGTCCCTAACAAAACCCCCAAATGGAAAACCGTATATCGATTCAGGAAATCCCACACGAAAACCCAAATCCGACCAAAAATCAAACCCTAGCTAAATCGCTAGGGTTACTAAAGAGAAACCCCAAATCCGACCCCAATCAAAACCCCCAAATGGAAAACCGTAAATCGATTCTGGAAATCCCACATGAAAACCCAAATCCGACCCCAAATCAAAACAAACCCTAGCTAAACCGCTTCTGATACAAAAGATAATCCCTAAAGCTTGTTATAAACAATCAATTCATCTACCGAAACAACAAAATCAAGAACACGAAACGGAGAAACACCTAATTTTACGAAGAACCCTAATATCGAACTCTCTATCGCCCTCAATACACCTCTCTCGCAAAGAAAACAAAACACGAACGAATGAAAATATGGTCGAGACGAAGGGTTTCACCCCGAAAAAAAAATAAAAATTGACCAATGAGATGTGGCCACGTAGCTTAAGAACCCGTTTCTTAAGTTGCTAATATAAGGATCGGTCCTTATTATTATTGGGCATTAACATTTATTTTTAACCCAAATCACATATGAATCTGGGCCAAAAACCCCTAACATCCTGCCGCTGGACATGCTCTAATGATTAATGTCCTCCCGAGGTGGATTTTCGATGTAAATTATTTGGATGAAGCGCTAATGGTAGAATCTTCGTAGTATGGGATCGCATTCTCTCGGTCATTACATACCTGACACTACAAGAAATTCAAGTATTAATAGCAGTTGCGGATAGCGTTTTTAGTGTTTAAGCTATAGTTGATATACTCCTGTATTTTAGATAGCGTTTACAAATATACAAACGTCATGTTTACTCGGTTTGACATGAAACGCTATGTATAACTGACGCTGAAAAGTGAGCGCCAAAAATTTCTATTTCTCTCCCTTATTTCTTAGTTTCCCCTATCTACTTTGTTCTCTCCAACTTTCTTTTTTCTCTAACAATCGTTTTTCTTTTTCTCTTCAATATTAACAAAAAAATATAATATTTTTATATAAATTAATGAGTTTAATTATATATGAATTTTTAATTTTCGAATTAATTTATAGTTATTTTCTAAATCTTAAACTCAAAACCCTGAATTCTAAACCACAAACGCAAACCTTAAGGATTTAAACCCTACGCCCTAAACTCTAAAAAATTAACTTTATACCCTAAACACAAACTCTAAACCCTAAACTTTTAATTTTTAATCATAAACACTATATTTTTAAACTTTAAAAGTTTAACTCTATACCCTAAACCCTAAAGTTTTAATCTTTAATCATAAACACTATATTTTAAAACTCTGAAACCTTAACTCCATACCCTAAACCCAAATTTTTATTCTTTAATCATAAACACTAAATTTTTAAACTCTAAAACCTTAACCCTATACCCTAAACCCTAAAGTTTCAATCTTTAATCATAAACACTATATTTTAAAACTCTAAAACCTTAACTCTATACCCTAAACACAAACCCTAAACCCAAATTTTTATTCTTTAATCATAAACACTACATTTTTAAACTCTAAAACCTTAACTCTATACCCTAAACCCTAAAGTTTCAATCTTTAATCATAAACACTATATTTTAAAACTCTGAAACCTTAACTCTATACCCTAAACACAAACCCTAAACCCAAATTTTTATTCTTTAATCATAAACACTACATTTTTAAACTCTAAAACCTTAACTCTATACCATAAACCCTAAAATTGTAATCTTTAATCATAATCACTACATTTTAAAACTCTAAAACCTTAACTCTATACCCTAAACACAAACCCTAAACCCAAATTTTTATTATTTAATCATAAACACTACATTTTTAAAAGTGATAAGAAAATAAAGTAATAAGAAAATAAAAGTGATAAAAGATTACAATTTTCACCATTAATTTAATCTAAAGGATCAAAATAATCTGTTTAAAATAAAAACCACAAAACAATCCTATTGGGTAATACTCTTTTACTCAGATTACTAACAACAACCCTTAAATTAAAACAATTAATGGTTGAGATAGCCCCCCTTCTATCTCTCTCTCTCTCTCGCCAGCTCATCTTCTTTCTTCCTCACCAAAACCAGATCGAACTTCATCTTTTTTTGCCTTTCTTTCTTGTAATCCTTCTTCATCTTCATCTTCTTTCTTCTTCAATCATATTCTTCATCGTGACTAACCTGTTTTTTATGTATGTGTTTCTTGATTACAACAGGGCGGCGGGGACGGCAAGCGTCACACCACGCCGGCGATGGCTCACCGAAGGAAAGCTAGATCGATTGATGGATCTCCTCCGCCGGCTCAAACGCTTCAGCCCAGCCATATCTACCGGTTCAATGGTGCCTGAGACGCCGGAATCGTTGGGGCGTGGAACCGGATCCTCCACCATCAATCACCGTCGCCTCGCCGAGTCCGATGAAGACAAGCCTAACGAAGACGAGTCTGACGAAGACGTGTCTAACGAAGAGAGGTGAAGACAAAGACCACTCCGGTGGTGGTCGCCGAACGCCGGACGAAGACCGAGACCGTCGCCGGAATAAGACCGAGACGTCGTGTCGTGTATATATATTTGTTTTTCTATATTTATCTATATATTTAGCTGTATATATATTTGTATATTTATGTATTTTAAGCATTTTGTGTATTTTGTACTTCTTTTGTATTTTTTATATTTTATTTGTTTTCTTACAAAAAACTTATTTATGAATAAAAAATTGTTTTATTTGTTTAATTTATTAATTTAAAGATTTTAATTTTAGTTTTATTTTATTTTAATACATGCAAATTTTTTAATTTTTAAATATTATAGCCACGGAATTGTTTGTGGCTATTCGTGAAAATATATACTATAACATTTAAAGAAAACGCTATCTTAAAAATATATACCATAACATTTACCAAAAACGATATCTAAAGTGTCAGACTTTTTATCGCGGTCGATGACATAGCGCTGTAAATAAGACAGAGACCACTCCGGTGGTGGTCGCCGAACGCCGGACGAAGACCGAGACGTCGTGCCGTGTATATATATTTGTTTTTTTGTATATTTGTTTATATATTTACATGTATATATATTTGTATATTTATGTATTTTATGCATTTTGTGTATTTTTGTATTTCTTTTGTATTTTGTATATTTTATTTGTTTTCTTACAAAAAAACTTATTTATGAATAAAAAATTGTTTTATTTGTTTAATTTATTAATTTAAAGATTTTAATTTTATTTTTATTTTATTTTAATACATGCAAATTTTTTAATTTTTTAATATTATAGCCACAAAATTGTCTGTGGCTATACGTGAAAATATATACCATAGCATTTAAAGAAAACGCTATTTTAAAAATATATACCATAACATTTACCAAAAAACGCTATATAAAATGTCAGACTTTTTATCGCGGTCGATGATATAGTGCTGTACATAATGCTATCGTATCGTTACATAGCGTTTTTCGACAGCTATTAATACGCGAATTTCTTATAGTTTGAAAACCCCTAAGCTTTTGCTTTATGGTATTTTTAATACTCCAACAACCATGGTTAGAAAAGTTCAAAGTTCCCTAAAAAAAATTGGGTTTTCTCTCTCCTGACGGCGGAAAAAAGAGCGACACTTTGAGTTGAAACCCTAGATCTCAATCTGCTTTCTCTCTTGATTAGCAGCACACTAGGTCCTTCTTGACCTCTCATCAGCTTGTATTCTTCTTCAAAGTTCATCGGTGGTTCTGTCTACGTAGTGAAGGATTGTGTGCAGCGAAACCTTGAGGATGAACAGGGTTAAGCGGAATAAGGAGCTATCTTTTAAGGAGGAACTAAAGGAAAGAAACCTCTTGGAGGAGGGAGATCCAGTTGATATACCGGATCTGGAAGTCGAAGACCTCATCGAAGCAAACTCTCTAAGTGTTATTGTAAGAGGCCTTAACCCAGCGGCTCATAAGATTGGAGGTCTGGTAAAAGCTCTTCCGCCAATTTGGGGCTTGGAAGATAGGGTCAGAGGCAGGGGAGTTGGAGACAGGGAAGTCCAATTCATTTTTCAGTCTGAGCGTTGATAGGTCAAGAATTAATCCCTATTCTAACTGCAAGTGCACAGTGATGTAGTTGTAGTACTTAGGGTATCGAATCCACAGGGACTCCGGTCAACGATAGATTAAGAACAGAAAAGATTAAACTAGGAGAAAGTAAATATGATGAGAAACTAAAAAGCGAAACAGAAAAGTAAATCAGGCGAGTTTGTAAGCAAGGAAGCGAAGCGTTAGGTTTCAGGAGTTCTCAGGAAATCAGGAACACAAGCAATCAGTCAATCAGGATCTAATCAATAACTGTTCTAGAACTCAAACACGGATATAGAATTCACCAACTCTCGTTGCGAGAATTCTCTAAGTCTAAGTGCAGCAATCCAAATCTCTTTGCAATTACTAACAGATTAAACTAGCATTAATGATCAGGTTTGATATGTTCACAATTCCCCTAAACCAAATCTCTTTGCGAGTAGATCGAATTGCTCATCTAGGTTCTTTCTAGCTAATTAACCAACTCTCGTTGTATCAATCAACCTAACATCATAATTCTGATTAGCTACTTCAGATTAAGCATTAAGAACAACCTAAACAAAGAACTAGCAGATATGAATCCCTACAGATTGATTTAAACTATAGTTCCATGAAATCCCTAATGAGAATCCTTCAACCTAACAGGTAAACTACTCAGACATATTCATAAGAACAGAAAATATCATAAATAGAAAACCAAATAGTATATAATAAAATAATCAACAGGGGTTCGAAATCAAGTCTCTCTCGAGAACAAGATCAGCCCCTAAGGCTCTCTCTCTCTGAATAAAATAATGCGTAAGTAAAGCGTAGCCTAAACAAGTGGCTAAAAACCCTAATATATAGTCTAAAACACGTTTTGGGCTTCTGTGTAAATATCTGGGCTTTTCTGCAATATCAGCTTTCTTCATTAATCCGTCGTCTTGGCCCATCTCGCATATGCAACGATCGACGCCACAAGTGTGTCGATCGATGCAGCTCTGAAATATCGACAGTGAAGTCTATCTCTCGGCCAAATACTCCAAATATCTCCAGAAAGTGCCATAATCACCAAATATGCTCCAAATGTGCTTGTACCTAATAAACACCTGAAAAGACTCTAAAACATAGTAAAAGACTCGATAAATGACACATATACCATGGTTAAAATCCCTAAAATCCATGGTATATCAACTCCCCCACACTTAGCTCTTGCTTGTCCTCAAGAAAGTAAAGAACCAAAGCATAAGAAAAGAAGTTTGAAAACACAGAAACTCATTTTGTCTTAGGAACTTTCACAATCACATTCACTTAGTAAGCCACTGAAAACTTTCCTACAGAACTCAAGACCACAATGTACTTCCCCCACACTTAGCAACTGTCCTAAGTAAACTCCACAATCACATTCACGCATTCAAATTCTCCCTACTGACTTCTGCAAGTATTTAAATGCGGTCTCACCTAAGGAGTATCGATCAAAGGCACATGGATTCTTACCTTATCAGCTCTAGACCACCATACTATCTTTCTCTAGTCCCTTTCTTCTCTTTTCCCTTCCTTAGCATTCTGATTTTTCCCCATTGGGTATCATTTTATTTTTTTATCAGTGCTCTTCCCGTTAAGGGGTGTACTTTGGACACATTCCATGGATCACATAGGAGATAATAGTGGTTGCTACCACCCATGACCACTTCGGAGTTACTAACTCATCCTCAGTTTATTATCTTTCTTTTTTTTTTAATGGAAGGGGAGAAGGGAACTAGATAGAACAGGTTTACAGGCTGTGTCAGAACTAACAAGGGAATCCGACACAAAGTATACCAAGCCCTTAGGTGAGAAAATCTAAGTCAGTATTAGGGTGAAGTCAGTAAAAAATCCTCTGATACCTGAAGTGATGTGGGTGTCCTCAGTAGGTTGATCAGTGATGGTTTTCTAACAGTCATAGAGTCTCTGCAAGTCTGTCCAATGGTTACTTAGTTCCTGTTCAAGCGAAAATTTTCCTCGAAAAATCATAGTTTCATACAAATTTTGACTCAATAAAACAAATTTGAAAAACTAAGAAAACAAAAGCGTGCGTCAGTAGATTCCTCCCCCACACTTAAACTACACTGTCCGCAGTCTAATCAAGCTCAGGATCAGCGAGAAAATAAATCAAATTGAAACAATCCAAAAAGTTGCAGAACATTTACCTGTCGTCGCCCTGCGTCGATTGAAGGAAGTTTTGTTGTTAATCCTGATTCAATTCACAGATTCAACAGTTCCTAAACATGCGGATCTAGGTTCTCTTGAATAGAAACATTATGATCTCACCTTATACCTGTTTATGCAGCGGAAAGAGAAGGTATATCAGAGATCAGAGAGCCACCAAGTGATAACTCCTCCAGAGGTTCACACACGCACACCAAGCAGGAAGAGAGGCTGCTAGACCAAAGGAGAGGAGGCGCAGAGAGAGAGAGAGTTGGCGCAGGGAGGCTAGGGTTAGGGAGAAAGAGATTTGGGTTTTAGTTTATAAAACCCTTCTCTTTCCCTTTTGGGCTTTTGGGCCCAAATACCAATCTGATTAAATCCCTTGGATTTAATCAGACCCATTAATCTCTCTCTAAGTACGACAAATGCCTGGCACTTTTACCGTACTTCTGCTAAGCCGTTCCTACACATTTTCCTGTTAGCTTAGGCGTGTGACCCATATGGGATCATATAATAAAGGCAGTAAGTCCAAGACTTATAGATCATGAGCGGACTCTAGCAAGCCATCATGACCCCCAGTATTATATGACTTATGTCTGATCATTGACATACTCTTACTTTCTAGAGACAGTACCGAGATTACTGGACATAATTCCAACAATCTCCCACTTGTACTGGAATCTCTGTATTCATAATCCTTTTGTCACAATATCTCGATTAGTCATAAGGCAAGATTGGTGTCATCCTTATAAAGTCTAATCTTGTTCATCGGACTCTGATTCGATACTGACAATCCAAACGACTCGGGACAGTCCGTTTGAGCATGGCCATGCATTTTCCAGTATTCAAATCTCCGATTGGCCTAGAGATATTCACTCCATTTATATTGGAGGGAAAAATTCCGTCTTGTTCCATCACTGTAAACTACTCATTTCATAATACACCCAAACAAGGTCCTTATAGCTATCGCATAACGACAGCGTTAGACAATGATCAAAGCGCATCAGTTCATGTGCAGTCACATGCATGCGAACTCAGGTCTAAGGACTATACTCTATAGTCGTAGTAAGAATCTCTTATGACACAGATATAAATATCCTGAAGAGTTCTTATAAGCGGGTCTAGTCCGGTCGTATGTACCCCACATACACCTATGTACTGACTTTGATGCCTCGCATCTATGACACACTGAGACTTTGTCATAAGTCACATACCAATCTAGTCTCACACGGTTGTTGGTGTTCCAATTTCAACAACCTTCGACTAGGGACTGAAAGATATAAGCCATCTATCAAATATAGGGTCTCATGATCAAGCTAAATGACTTTGATGACTCAAGATCAAGTCACTTACTTCGATGACCTATAAAATGGTTTATATCACTTTGGAACGATTATTTCATCACAGTTAAAATAATCTTGAAATAATAATTTCATTAAACATAAAATGTTTTACAAGAACATATCAAAAACTAAATAAAGCCCTTTATTAACTCCCACTGAAATTAAGACTACATCTTAATTTCACTTATCCTACAGCAACAGTCCGCGACTCGTGCTTAGGCCTAAGGAGTGGCTTCGTTAATAGATTAGCAACGTTCTCATTCGTTGAAACTTGCTGATCTACTTAACTTCTCTGTCATTTATCTCACGGAATAGGTTATACCTATCCTCAAGGTGTTTGGACCTCTGATGTGCAGCTAGTCTCATCTATGCTGGGAATCACATCAAGTTCAGTGACGAACTCTTCTTTCCAAACAACCTCTTTCGCCGCTTCCCAAGCTGCGAAATGTTCAGCTTAAGTCATGGAGTCAGCAACAGTGCCTTGCACCGCCAGATAGACACAAGATATAACCGGACTGTGACCGGAAATCATCTTTGTCTATTGGAAACTTGCCTTTCAGACTCTACCGACTTGTAGCACCTCACTTTCTCCGTAAATCAAGAACTTATCCTAAGTATTTCTCAAATACTTTAGGACATTCTTTACGGCAATCCAGTGATTCTTTGCTGGATTTGACTGGTCTTTACTTGTCTTGCTTAACATTAAAGCAACATCAAACAAGTACGTTTCATGGCATACATGATAGATCCAATTGCCGACGCATATGGAATCTTATCCATGCATTTAAGCTCAGCAGTTATCGTAGGACACTGTGTCTTGCTTAACGTAATGCCATGTGACATTGGCATAAAACCCTTCTTGGAATGCTGAAAACGTGTAGGACTTTGTCGGGATAAGAATCCTGACTTTGTCCTACCAGCTCTTTCGGATCTCTATCTTTAGATCCAAAATCCAAGAACATACGTGGCTTTACCCATGTCAATCATTAGAACCATCTCCCAAGCCAGTCCTTTACCGACTGCAGCATTGGGACGTTATTTCCGAGAATCAGTATGTCATCGACATACAATATGAGAAATGCAACATCGCTCCCACTTATCTATTAGTAAACGCACAGTTCCATTTCGTTCCTGTTCAAGTCAAAACCTTGATTACTTCAACAGAACGAAGATTCCAACTCCGATATGTTTGCTTCCATCCATGAATGGATCAATAAAGCTAACTTACACATAGTGTAATTTTTCGGAGTCCGGGCTCACTTTTGCTTCTTTGAATTTCGCAGATTCGTCGCTTTCGATGATCATCAGATCATGCGAACTTTCAATGATTATCAGGTTCAACTAATGACGAGAAATCACTCTCGGATTAGTAACTGATTTATTCACATCTGCGAACTTCAGGCTCCACAGGTGTAGATTCTACAGAAATCTGTAAATCCATCCGTTGCTCTCCCTCAACAGGTTGAGCAGCCTCCTGTATGTCTCGAATTTCTTCGAGTTATACTTTTACTCCCACTGTTCTTCTTGGAAAATAACTTCCCTTCTTAGAAAACAGAATGGACGTAAAAGTAACAAGCCTTGGTTTCCCTAGGACAACCAGTGAAGTAGCACAACTACAAATACTCAGTAAAGACGAATTTGGATCGATTCCAATCCACATTTACGTGGTGTCTTTCAACTGATATTGGTGGAACCTTTTCAGCGTAAACTTAGATATTTCTAGAGCGTTATTCTTAAATAATATCATGGAAGATTCGTGTGACTCATCTTTAATCATTTCTAATAAGATCTGATTCTTTCTCACAGAAACACCTTCAGGTTTTCAGGAGAAATGAGCTGTGAAACGATTTCACACTCATTCAGATGATCACACAATCAATGACTTAAGTATTCTCACTCGTGATCTGATCCAGAGTCTTAATACTTCTGTCATTCAGATCCTATACTTCATTCTGGAACTCTTTCGACCATGTCAAAGAATTCCGACTTGTGTCTCATCAAATGAACACAGTCACACTCACTGAAGTAATCAGTAGAGACAATGAAGTACAGGAAATTTTCTCTGGCATTACTGCTCATTGGACCACATACATGAGTATGTTCCAGGTCCAATAAGCCTTTGGGCCTTTCTCTAGCTCGGCTAAGATAGGCCCTTTTCCTTTTTGGTCCAGTAAACAGAATTCAAGTCTCATAAGATATCTTATCAAATGAGCCCAACAGTCCATAACTATGGGATTTCAGAATCCGACTTACTCTATGTGACCAAGACTTTTATGCCAAGAAAAATCAGGTTTAATTCATTAGATTTAAACCAATTCGGTATTTATGTTACATTTAGGCACTCTTTGGTTTAAGATATAAAACCCATTCCATGAATAGGGTGCTACAATTAATATTTCATTAAGATCAAAAGAACAAAACTTGTCTTTTATCCAAATGAAAAACATTCAAATTCTTACAAGAAAATGAAAGACAACTCTGCTTAAAGCAGGTACATTGTAGCAATTACTTAATACAAAACCAAGCCTCAAAGGGATCTATAAGTGAAAACCCTACGGCTGAGGCAGCATCCCAAGCTCCTTCCAGACATGTAGTTTCACTTGCCCTTCCTTCAAAGTTCTACTGTTGCCCAGGCTCTGCATATTATAACAAATATCAGTGCCACAACCAGTATCCAATACCTATAAGGTAGAACTTGAAGTAATAACATGAATACCTGAGGAAGTAGTCTCATACATCAACTTCAACTCCTCATCATCTTCCATGAATTTAATGCAATTTCTCTTCCAATGCCCTGTCTCCTTACAGTAGCAGCACTTACCAACGTAAGAGGTATCTGACTCGGGCTCAGAAGACACACGCTTGCCATGATTCAAAATCTGGACAACTTTGCCTTCACCCTTGTCAGCATTAGGTTTAGTAAACCTACCCTTCTCATTCATGAGATTGTACAGGGTACTCTTCATGTTTGGCTCAACTGTCTTGAGCATATCATGCAGTTCAGTCAGCGTCTTCGTTAAGCCTTTCTTGATATAGTTCCTTCTGAACTTATCATAGCTTGACGGCAGTGACTGCAGAATGATCTCAGTTGCCAATTCTTGGCTAACTGGATAATCCAGTTTCCTCAGGTTATCAATGTAACCCATCATTTTACTGACATGAGGACTCACTGGATTATCATTTGGTAGCTTGCAGCTAGTGAGAGACTTAACCAACCGGTATCTCTCCACTCTTATCTGCTCCTGAAATTTCAATTTCAGGCTGCTGATCATCTCTATTGGCGACTCCATGTTCTCATATTGCTTCCGCAAGTCTGAGTCCATGGTAGCCAATATCAGACCACGCACATCTACCGCATCATTATAATGCTTATTCCAAGCATCATATACTGCATGAGAAGCATTGGACCCGATCCTCACGGGGAGAGCTCTCTCAAGGACATAGTCCTTTCTCTCCTGTCTGAGAACTAGCCTCAGGTTCCGCGACCAAGTCAAGAAATTTGATCCGTTCAGCTTGTCCATCTTAAGGACAGACCGGATCGAGAAAGTGTTTTGATTGTTTGTGCTAGTCATAACTGAAAATTAAGATAAAAGGATTTTAGTTAATATGTTCAATATGATTAATCTTGTATTATACTTAATATGGTTAATCACGCATTATATTCAATAACATAAGTTACCCTCAATAGAATATAATGAATCCAAGATCCACATATAACTAAGATCAAAGTGGGCCACTGGCCGTCACCCAACCTTAGCTTATATCGGTAAGCCCTATGTCGGCTAATTATATCCGTGATATAACTCTTGGTTGTGAATCTGGGCCCGAGGCCCAATCCACTCTGATGTCTCAAGGCCCGGGACTCCCGATGGCCTAGTCAAGAAAACCAGACTATACAGTCATGTAATCATTAATGTCTGGGACTCCCAATGACATTTATGAATCACAAACCGTCTTATCCACGCAAAAGTAGACACCCTCACACTGTAAGGCCATGAATACAATTGAATGGGCTTCGACAGCTGACATAGACTGGACAAGACATCCAACGCTTGATATTATTTGAGGTTTGTAGGTTTATTAAAATTTCATCCCAAAATAGAAGATTACTATTTTGGGAAACTTTCCATTTTGGGAAACCTACTAATTTTGGAAACTTTCTAAAATTGGAAACTTTCTAAAACCGGAAATTTTCTAACTTTAGAAATTTCTTAAAATCCAAAACATGCAAATCTAGAAACTTCTATTATAAGAAACTTTCTAATTTCAAAGTTTGGAAACTTATTAATTTAAAATCGATTTTATAATTTTTATAAAAATAAATTTTAAATTAATCTGAAGAAAAGACTCAAATAATTGGCCCAATTGTTTTAACTTCTTGGCCCGAGGCCCAAGAATTGGTCCATGTCCAAGACATAACCCAATTGCCCAATTAATTGACATAACCGGTCTGGTTCATTAAGATTGGTCTAACCAAAATTAATTACTACGATGACCACAATTGTCAACCGGTTATTTACTAAACCGGATTTTCTCAATTTATCTGGTCCAACCAAATCAAATTAGAAAATCCTGGTTTAGGCACAAAATCCAATTTTTCGACTTTGGATTTCTTATCCCGGTTTAACCAGAACTTAATAAAATTATTAAATCTGTTTATTAAACCGTGACGTTTGATTTTAATCAAGTTTTAAACCGAACCTTGAACCGAATTGGTCACAAACCGATCACGGTTGTGACCTAGCTCCATGCTTCCGCATCACGCAACGATCATGGTCGGATTGGACTTGATCCGAGATCGGCCCAACTCACGATCACGATCGAGGCTTGGATGATCGCGGGACGGGACGGAACATCGGCCAGCCGCACGAACGGGACGGGACGCGATCCGTGATCGGTCCATCTCGATCACGCGATGATGCTCGGTCGATTGCAGGACGGGACGGGACATGACGGGCCGAGAGCGGGACGTGCGATCGGGACTGGACGTGATCCATGCGATCGCGATCGTGCAATCCATGCGATCGGACCATCCTACGCGATCGGACGAGACGCGTACGGCTTCGATCCATACGATCATTTGTGCCGTGCCGTCGATCGTGTTGATGACACAAACCCGATCCAAGATCGGTTTGTTCGTCAAAACGATCCGGACGTGTGATCCGAAACTGATCAACACTCCGACGCATACCAATTCATATAGATTGGCTTGCGATTTTCATTAGTTTGTTTAGGTTTCAATTCTTGTTGCTTAAGTGATTTCTCTTATCAGTAGTTGATTCAAAACACTTTTTAAACAAGAAAAACAATCCTAAACATGAATCTAAACAAGAAAAACCAGAACCAATAGCTCTGATACCACTGAAGGAAGTTTTGTTGTTAATCCTGATTCAATTCACAGATTCAACAGTTCCTAAACATGCGGATCTAGGTTCTCTTGAATAGAAACATTATGATCTCACCTTATACCTGTTTATGCAGCGGAAAGAGAAGGTATATCAGAGATCAGAGAGCCACCAAGTGATAACTCCTCCAGAGGTTCACACACGCACACCAAGCAGGAAGAGAGGCTGCTAGACCAAAGGAGAGGAGGCGCAGAGAGAGAGAGAGTTGGCGCAGGGAGGCTAGGGTTAGGGAGAAAGAGATTTGGGTTTTAGTTTATAAAACCCTTCTCTTTCCCTTTTGGGCTTTTGGGCCCAAATACCAATCTGATTAAATCCCTTGGATTTAATCAGACCCATTAATCTCTCTCTAAGTACGACAAATGCCTGGCACTTTTACCGTACTTCTGCTAAGCCGTTCCTACACATTTTCCTGTTAGCTTAGGCGTGTGACCCATATGGGATCATATAATAAAGGCAATAAGTCCAAGACTTATAGATCATGAGCGGACTCTAGCAAGCCATCATGACCCCCAGTATTATATGACTTATGTCTGATCATTGACATACTCTTACTTTCTAGAGACAGTACCGAGATTACTGGACATAATTCCAACATCGATCGATGCCACAAGGGTGTCGATCGGTGCAAGGCGAATATGTTCGCGGTTATTGAGATAACCGGTGTCTGAACCGCAATCGAATCGGTAAACCACAAATCGTGACTGCATCGACCGATGCACTATGTGTGTCGATCGATGCAAGGCGACTTTGTTTGTTTCTCAGCTTCTGAACACACTTAAACAGAAAAATTAAAAATACCAAATCAAAACGAAAAACAAAAACAATAACGAACCTAACAGTGGGTTGCCTCCCACTCAGCGCTTGTTTAAAGTCAGTAGCTTGACTATCGGAAGAGATTTGATTCAAGGTGGTTTCAACAGAGACTTTGAGTGTCTCTGTGAATATCTCTTCATCCAAGGAGGTGTGTATGCTTTCAGATCATGAGGTTTTCCAAGGAATGAATAAACAGAATCAGGGCGGGAGCGAAGCTTGGGTGGCATACTGCGTTTTCCTGCATTCAAAGTAATGTGGTCAGGAGGTTTAAGCTTAGGTGATTTATACCTTACCTTTGGTGCAGATCTGATGTCTGGAGCTTTCTGCTTATGAGCAGTTGCAGGCTCTGAAGATGTTAGAGCAGGTTCAAGAGGAACCGCCATCTTCTTCTCTCCACTATCAGATACTGTAGTTCCACCAATCTGAACTTCTTCTTTGAGATGACCATCAGTGGAGATCATCTTCTTTGCATGAACTCGCGAAGCTTCAACTGGTGGTGTTTCATTCACCTTCTTATCCATTACTTTCATGCAGTTAGCAACTTCTAGCTCTTGTTTGGACGGTTTAGGAACCTTAGGATATGGCACAATGGGCTTATAGACTCGTTCTGGTACTGTTGCAGGTTTCTGGTCATGTCTGCGTTCTGTGTCGATCGTTGCATGATGTGTGTCGATCGATGCAAGGCGATTCTGTTTGTCGTAAGAACTCGAAATTGCCGTCAGAACGGCGTGTCGATCGACACTAAGGGGGTGTCGATCGATGCATGTCTCAGACAGACAATATTCATCCAGAAAATCCAAGATTATGCTCTCTTCTTCACCTAGCAACTCAATCTCATCCCTTAAGGTCACAGCTTTGATGGATCTGTGCTGTTCAGCTTTCCTAGCTTCATTTTGTCTTTGTATTGCTCCAGCTGTCTGCTGAACTTGGACATCTAGCTTTTTCACATGTGTGCTCAAGTATTCAAACTTCCCACTCAGATTTTCATGTATAGCATCCAGCTTCCTGTCGAAGTCCATAGCAGCCTTAGTCTGATCCTCTAGCAGCTGCTCCATCATGGATTCCATCTTGCTCTTATAAGCATTAGCAGCAGGAGGTGCCTGATAGGAGGGTGATCCATACCTGTTTCCCTGAAACCCAGAACCATTTATGTAGTTCCTCTCCTCTTCCTGTCTTTCCAATAACTGCTCCAGCATGGTTTCCAATCTGCTCTTATATGCAGGTGCAGGTGGTTCTTGGTAAGATGAAACACCATAGTTCCTCGAGAAGGCATTACCCTGTTTCTGGAAAGGTCCCTGAAAAGCAGATTCCTGACTGTAGAATTCATTCCCTCCAACGCAGTTGATAGCTTCTTGCGCATACTTTTCAAGTACAAGACTATGTAGATGGTCTACCTTGCTCTTTAGCCCAGCTATATGCGAGCTGTCAATCCCTGATTGAGAAAATCATACATCTTCCTTACGATATGTGTCGATCGATGCAGGAGAAGCGTCGATCAATGCAACCGCGATGATGTGACGATCGACACACAGGACCGTGTCGATCGTTGCAGGGCGATTACAGGCGTACCTGAAACGCAAGAACAGAAAGAGAAAAAAAAAATTAGCAACAAAAAAACCAAAAACGAAAAACCTAGTCTAAACCCTAAGTTCAAATCTATAGAAGACTCAAAAGAGTCCCCGGCAACGGCGCCAAAAACTTGATAGGTCAAGAATTAATCCCTATTCTAACTGCAAGTGCACAATGATGTAGTTGTAGTACTTAGGGTATCGAATCCACAGGGACTCCGGTCAACGATAGATTAAGAACAGAAAAGATTAAACTAAGAGAAAGTAAATATGATGAGAAACTAAAAAGCGAAACAGAAAAGTAAATCAGGCGAGTTTGTAAGCAAGGAAGCGAAGCGTTAGGTTTCAGGAGTTCTCAGGAAATCAGGAACACAAGCAATCAGTCAATCAGGATCTAATCAATAACTGTTCTAGAACTCAAACACGGATATAGAATTCACCAACTCTCGTTGCGAGAATTCTCTAAGTCTAAGTGCAGCAATCCAAATCTCTTTGCAATTACTAACAGATTAAACTAGCATTAATGATCAGGTTTGATATGTTCACAATTCCCCTAAACCAAATCTCTTTGCGAGTAGATCGAATTGCTCATCTAGGTTCTTTCTAGCTAATTAACCAACTCTCGTTGTATCAATCAACCTAACATCATAATTCTGATTAGCTACTTCAGATTAAGCATTAAGAACAACCTAAACAAAGAACTAGCAGATATGAATCCCTACAGATTGATTTAAACTATAGTTCCATGAAATCCCTAATGAGAATCCTTCAACCTAACAGGTAAACTACTCAGACATATTCATAAGAACAGAAAATATCATAAATAGAAAACCAAATAGTATATAATAAAATAATCAACAGGGGTTCGAAATCAAGTCTCTCTCGAGAACAAGATCAGCCCCTAAGGCTCTCTCTCTGAATAAAATAATGCGTAAGTAAAGCGTAGCCTAAACAAGTGGCTAAAAACCCTAATATATAGTCTAAAACACGTTTTGGGCTTCTGTGTAAATATCTGGGCTTTTCTGCAATATCAGCTTTCTTCATTAATCCGTCGTCTTGGCCCATCTCGCATATGCAACGATCGACGCCACAAGTGTGTCGATCGATGCAGCTCTGAAATATCGACAGTGAAGTCTATCTCTCGGCCAAATACTCCAAATATCTCCAGAAAGTGCCATAATCACCAAATATGCTCCAAATGTGCTTGTACCTAATAAACACCTGAAAAGACTCTAAAACATAGTAAAAGACTCGATAAATGACACATATACCATGGTTAAAATCCCTAAAATCCTTGGTATATCAAGCGTGACCTCGTCTTCGTCCTGGAGAAGGGGCCTTGGTTCGTAAATGGTTGGATAGTTGTTGTTGATCGCTGGCAACCAAATCCGGGACCGGAATATCTGAATCGGATCCCTTTCTGGATTAGGATTCGAGGACTACCAATCCATCTCCTCAAAAAACAAGTGGTGGAAAGTCTGATATCGCCCCTCAGAAGAGTAGATGCAGTGGAATTACACGCCAAGAACTCGGATTCAATTGAGTATGTCAGAGCCCACGCTTGGCTTAAAGCGGATGATCCGTTGCAATTCAGAAAGCTAGCTAGATTCAAAACGGGAGAGCAAATCCACATGGATCTGGAGTATGAGAAGTTGCTCAAAGCTTGCTTTCTGTGTAAAAGACTTACCCATGATTAAACTGTATGCCCCTACCAAGTTAATTCACCTTCAGTCTCCTTTGAGAGAGAAGCCAATGCCAACCTTGTAAGTTCAGGTTCCCTGAAAACCTCAACAGACGAGCATGACTACCAGGACTGGAAAGGGAAAAGGAGCAAAACAAATGACCGGAAGGCTAAGGAAGGCTTAAGGGAGCAGCAGCCGGGAATATCAGGGAACCAAAGGCAAAAGAATAAGAGAAGCGTTGAAGCCGCATCTCGTTCAAGAAATACATCCAAAGCCGGCAGTATCAGAGGAAAGCAAGTCTAGAAGCGTAAAGAGATTAGTATCATGGATAAAGGAAAAGAAGGAGGAAGCTCCAATAGCCATGGAGAATCAGTACACTCATCCCAGAGATTATCTAAGTCGTCCGACATTGATTCAGCTAGACCAACTAGAGCGAACCAGAATCCAGCAAAGGAAGCACCCTTGCCGGTTTCAGTCTTTCAACGACTGGGGACAGACAACTCGGATTTTGACAAGAAGGCTAAAGGCAAGGAGGAGGAAGACACTAAAAGGGGATCAGATGTCTTTGAAAGATTAGGAGGTAGCTCCTCAGCGCTAGAGCTTCAGGAAAACCCTGCTGGTAAAAGAAGAAGGCTTAGCTCAAGCGATGAAAGACGCTCAAAAAGGAGTAAGCTCTTAAATGAAGAAGACAGGAAAGGATCTCCATCGGTTTTCTCTAGATTGGAAGAAGACAGGAAAGGATCTCCATCAGTTTTCTCTAGACTGGGAGATCAAATCAATGAAGGAAGTCCCGCATGCTCACACTCCTTGAGCTCCGGAGACAAAAATCATTCAGCCTTTATGGCTGCTCAAATCCCGAATCACTCTGCCTCTAAGCAGGCTGTTGATAGTGGAAAATCAAGGAAAGAAGGGTTGATGGTTAATATGAAGGATAATGTGAGTTCATGGTGTAATTGTCAGGTTACATCCTAGCACATAATCATCTAGGATCTAGGTGATTAGCAGTTGAATCATACAGATCAGGATCATTACCTCTTTTAGAGTGCAGCGGATTGATTGGTAATATCGAGATCACTTATAGCAGATGATTACCGGCTCCTCCTTGGTATCCACACGCTTACAAGCTACTGGATCAGGCTGCTAGACCAAAGCTGGAATGAATCAGAGAGAGAGAGGACGGCTGAGGCAAATCGCAGAGGGTGTTATATATTAAGCCCTAGGCGCCATTCCTCTTCCTTATATGGGCCCAAGTTATTAAACTAATGGCCTATTAGGATTTTGGGCCCAAGACACAAATCAGACAAAAGCCTGTATTTTGTCTGGCCCAATTCTCTGTACAAATACAGTAAATGCCTTGCATCTTACCGTATTAATTCCTTGTTAACTTTCCCGTTAGCTATGGTGTGTGACCCTTAGGGATCATACAATACTGGTAATAAGTCCTAAACTTATAGATCAAGAGCGGACTCTAGAAAGTCATCATGATCACCCAGTATTTATGACTTATGTCTGATCTCGACACTTATCATACTTTCTAGAGATAGTACGGTAGATTTCAGGACATTCCCAACAATCTCCCACTTGTACTGGAATCCTACATTCCCTAATCCTTTTGTCTCAATATCTCGATCTGGCATAAGGCAAGATGCGTGTCATCCTTATATAGCCAGACCATGTTCATCGGACCAGATTTGATACTGACAATGCAAACGACTTGGGCAAGTCCGTTTGGGAGTGGCCACTCTCTTACCAGTTATCAAGTCTCCGATTGGCCTAGAGATATTACCTCCGTTAAACGGCAGGGACAAATCCCATCTTGTTTCATCACTATGAACTACACACTTTATAATACACCCAACCAAGGTCCTTATAGCTCCCAGTTACGAAACAGCGTTAGACAATGATCAAAGCGGAATATCTACTTAACACCTCTGTCATTTATCTCACGGAATAGGTTATACCTACCCTCAAGGTGTTTGGACCTCTGATGTGCAGCTAGCCTCATCTATGCTGGGAATCACATCAAGTTCAGTGATGAACTCTTCTTTCCAAACAACCTCTTTCGCCGCTACCCAAGCTGCGAAATGTTCAGCTTAAGTCATGGAGTCAGCAACAGTGCCTTGCACCGCCAGACAGACACAAGATATAACCGGACTGTGACCGGAAATCATCTTTGTCTGTTGGAAACTTGCCTTTCAGACTCTACCGACTTGTAGCACCTCACTTTCTCCGTAAATCAAGAACTTATCCTAAGTATTTTCCAAATACTTGAGGATATTCATTACGTCTATCCAGTGATTCTTTGCTGGATTTGACTGGTCCCTACTCGTCATGCTAAGTGCATAAGCAACATCAGGACGAGTACAGATCATGGCATACATGATAGATCCTATAGCCGAAGCATAAGGAATCCTACTCATGCGCTTAAGCTCATCAGGTGGTTTAGGACACTGAGTCTTGCTTAGTGTGGCGCCATGTATCATTGGCGTGAACCCCTTCTTGGAATTATCCATTCCGAATCGGTGCAGGACTTTGTCTATATAAGAATCTTGACAAAGTCCAATCAGCCTTTTAGATCTATCTCTAAAGATTCGGATTCCAAGAACATACGCGGCTTCACCCATGTCCTTCATGGAAAAACAACTTCCCAGCCAGTCTTTAACAGACTTCAGCATTGGAATATCATTTCTAAGAAGCAATATGTCATCGACATATAGGATAAGAAACGCCACTTTGCTCCCACTAGTTTTCTTATACACACATTGTTCTTCCTTGTTTCTGATGAAGTCAAAGTTCTTTATTGCTTCATCAAAACGAAGATTCCAACTCCTCGATGCTTGCTTCAATCCATAAATGGATTTGTGAAGCTTGCATACTTTCCCAGCATTCTTAGGATCAATGTAACTGTCAGGCTGTGTCATGTACACATCCTCCTCCAAGATTCCATTCACGAAGGCGGTTTTCACATCCATCTGCCAAATCTCATAATCATAATAAGCAGCAGTTGCTAGGAGAATCCGAATTGATTTCATCATGGCCACTGGTGAATAGGTTTCATCATAGTCTATACCATGAATTTTCTTGAAACCTTTTGCCACCAACCTGGCCTTGTAAATCTGGACATTTCCATCCATGTCAATCTTCTTCTTGAAGATCCATTTACACTCGATGGCTTTTGCACCAGCGGGTAAATCAACCAGTGAAAACACTCGGTTGACAGACATGGAGTCCATCTCGGATTCAGTGGCTTCACGCCACTTTAAGGAGTCAGGGCCCATCATGGCTTCTGCAAAGTTCGAGGGTTCATCACCGTCAATGATCAAAAGATCATGGCAATTAGTCACGAGGAATCCCTGATATCTATCAGGTTTGTGACGGATCCTTCCGGATCTTCGAACTTCAGGTACTGCAGGTTCAGGTTCTATTACAACTTCATGTAATTCATCCTGCTGTTCTTCCTCATTAGGTTGAACAGGTTCCTGTCCTTCTTGAATTTCATCAAGTTGTACCTTACTCCCACTATCTTTCTTAGAGAGAAATTCCCTCTCAAGAAAAGTGCAATCCCGAGCAACAAAGATCTTGTTCTCGGATCGCAGATAGAAGTAATAAGCCTTGGTATCCCTAGGATAACCAATGAAGTAGCATTTGTCAGATTTTGGTGTAAGCTTGTCTGAGATTAATCTTTTGACATAGGCTTCACAACCCCAAATTCTGAGGAAAGACATTGCTGGAGCCTTTCCAGTCCATAACTCATATGGTGTCTTTGCTACTGCCTTTGATGGCACTCTGTTCAGTGTGAACGTTGCGGTCAGCAAAGCATATCCCCAAAGGGATATAGGAAAGTCTGTGTGACTCATCGTGGATCGGACCATATCTAACAATGTCCGATTCCTTCTCTCAGACACACCATTCCACTGAGGTGTTCCAGGAGGTGTGAGTTGGGAGATGATCCCACACTCACTCAGATGATCACGGAATTCCTGGCTCAAGTATTCTCCTCCTTGGTCCGACCGAAGAGCCTTAATACTTTTACCAAGCTGGTTCTGTACTTCATTCTGGAATTCTTTGAACTTCTCAAAGGTTTCCGACTTATGTTTCATCAAGTAGACATATCCATATCTACTGAAATCATCAGTGAATGTAATGAAGTACTGATAGTTTCCTCTAGCATTTGTGGACATTGGGCCACACACGTCAGTATGTATCAGGCCCAATAGTTCACTGGCCCTTTTTGTGGGTTTGTTGAAAGGGGCCCGTGTCATTTTGCCCATTAGGCAAGATTCGCATTGCTCACAAGACTCAAAGTCAAATGAGCCCAAGAGTCCATTTGAATGGAGCCTCTTGACGCGTTTCTCACTAATGTGCCCCAAACGACAATGCCAGAGAAACGTTTCATTTTCTTCGTTAGATTTGAACCGTTTTGTATTAATGTTATATACTGGAGCAGATTGATCCAGCATGTACAGCCCATTAATAAGAGGGGCACAGCCATAGAACATATTATTGAGATTAAAGGAACACAAT
Source organism: Orychophragmus violaceus (assembly GCA_030180135.1). NCBI lineage: Eukaryota > Viridiplantae > Streptophyta > Magnoliopsida > Brassicales > Brassicaceae > Orychophragmus > Orychophragmus violaceus. The sequence continues at coordinate 32,646,873 of CM058231.1, read as the reverse complement.
TTATTCTTAATAGAAAAATCAAATCCTTGCAAATCCAATAATGAAACTGAAATGATATTTCTGCTTATAGCAGGTACAAAATAACAATTCTCAAGTTCTAAAATCAATCCAGAAGGTAAAGACAACAAGTAAGTGCCAACGGCCAGTGCTGGAACCTTCGCTCCATTGCCAACCCGCAACTCTACTTGCCCTTGCTTCAACCTTCTACTGTTGCTGAGCGCCTGCATATTAGTACAAATATGAGCCCCACATCCAGTATCTAATACCCAAGTGGTATTATCAGAAGTAGTAGTATTTACTTCAATAACAAAAATACCTGAAGCAGTAGTTCTTCTTCTTCAGACTTTCCTGGTATTTCTTACAGTCCCTGCGATAATGCCCTGCCTCTTTGCAAAAGTGGCAGATATCAGAAGGCCCAACTTTAGACACGGGCTTGGGCTTGGCCTTTTCGACTGCCTTGCCCTTTCCCTTGTCTGCAGCGGATTTCTTGAAACCCTTGCCCTTCTGCACCATGAGTACAGACGGCTCCTTGGCCTTCTTCAGATTAGGTTCTGCAGTCTTGAGCATACCATGTAGCTCAGGCAAAGTCTTTATCAACCCATGCATATTATAGTTCAAGATGAACTGGTCATATGCAGGAGTAAGAGACTGCAGGACGATATCACAAGCAAGCTCTTGGCTTATAGGACAGTCGAGCCTAGTCAAATGATCGAGATAACCCATCATTTTCAGAACATGTGGACTCACTGTTGCATCCTTAGCCATTTTACAGTCCAAGAGATTCTTTACAGTTTGGAATCTCTCTGTACGAGCCTGCTCCTCAAACAACGCTTTCAGGTTTGCCATCAGTTCCATGGGACAAGTCAGGCCTTCCCACTGCATCTGCAGTTCGGGAGCCATTGTCGCCAACATTAGGCAAACCACGTCATTAGCATCTGAAGAATGCGTATCCCAAGCATTCTTCACAGCTTGTGCGGCATTATTCGCAGGTCTAGGAGAGAGAACTCTTTCAAGGACATAAGCCTTCTTCTCCTGCATGAGCACAAGTCTCAGGTTCCTGGACCAGTTCAGGAAGTTTGATCCGTTCAGTTTGTCCTTCTCAAGGGCAGACCGGATCGAGAAAGTGTTTTGAGTTGTTGTGCTTGACATAGCTGAAATTATGAGACAATAGAGTTTTAGTTATTTAGTTCATAAAACAGTAATCTTAATAACTTATAAGAAAACTCGCATTGCATTCAAAATTTCTTTGTTTAACCTCATAAGAATGCAATGATTCCGAGACCCATGTTCAACTAAAACTAAAGTGGGCCACTGGCCGTCACCCAGAATTAGCTTTACTTGGTAAGCATACACACAGCTAGTTATATCCATATAACTCTCGGTTGTGGATTGGGCCCAAGGCCCAATTCACCAGATGTCTCAAGGCCCGGGACTCCCGATGGCCCAGTCAAGGAAACCAATCTCTTACAGCCAAATAATCACTAAAGTCTGGGACTCCCAATGAAATTAGTGACTATATACTACTTTACTTACGCAAAAACAGACACCTCACACTGTAAGCCATATCTGTAATTGAATAAGCGTTAAGTAGCTGACAAGATTGGGCAAGACATCCAAGCTTGATATTGGTTTTGAGGATTTTAGGTTTTGTTTCCAAAAATAGAAGATTACTATTTTGGGAAACTTACTTATTTTAGAAACTTTCTAAATTTAGAAATATACTAAAAATAGAAATTTCTAATTTAATATTTTATTAAAGTTTTCGGTTGGGTCACAAATTATAGGCTCAATTCTTGGTCCAAGACCACAGAATTCCAATTGGCCCAATAATTTGACATAACCGAGTCGGTTCATTAATTCTGGTCCAAGACCAAATTAACTACTAAATCCAACTGGTTATTTACTAAACCAGACCAGCTCTAAATTATTTGGTCCAACCAAATCAAACTTAGACCAGCCTTCGGTTTAGGTTAAAATTCAAATTTTGAATTTAAATCCGGTTTAACCAGAAATTAAATAATACCAATTGTATTAAATACTTTCCAGCAAACCGCGATTTGGGTTAACCGCTTAAACCATAATTATCAAACAAATTGTTTATTTATAATAAAGCAAAGTCATAAACGATTTCAACTTGCGATACTTAAAGTCAACATGATATTGTCCTTTTCAAATTCATAATCGAATCTTAACAATATCTTCAATAAGTGATTTTTGACTTTTCTCAATTCGCTTGATAATTAATTCAATCAATTGAATTTGACTTTTTCCATTATCGATTCAAGCTATTCGCTTAAACAAACCTAACACGAATTATAACATTCACTAAAGACAAAACAATTTTGACCTTAACCAAATTGTATGATTAAACAATCATTACTTATCCCAACATCATCGATCATGACATGACCCTTTCCAAATCAAAATCGCTCATGTTCAAACCTCTTGACAATAATTCGATCGTGATTATCAAACAAAGTCAGCATCGATTCATACCAAGCAATGATACAAACGATTTCATATTAGGTTTTTTTTAAGTTCTAATCAAATTTCTTAAGCCAAATTCGATTCTTAACATTAAAACAACCTAAATATGATCCAAACAGCAAAAACCTAACGACCTGGGCTCTGATACCACTGAAGGATAATGTGAGTTCATGGTGTAATTGTCAGGTTACATCCTAGCACATAATCATCTAGGATCTAGGTGATTAGCAGTTGAATCATACAGATCAGGATCATTACCTCTTTTAGAGTGCAGCGGATTGATTGGTAATATCGAGATCACTTAGAGCAGATGATTACCGGCTCCTCCTTGGTATCCACATGCTTACAAGCTACTGGATCAGGCTGCTAGACCAAAGCTGGAATGAATCAGAGAGAGAGAGGACGGCTGAGGCAAATCGCAGAGGGTGTTATATATTAAGCCCTAGGCGCCATTCCTCTTCCTTATATGGGCCCAAGTTATTAAACTAATGGCCTATTAGGATTTTGGGCCCAAGACACAAATCAGACAAAAGCCTGTATTTTGTCTGGCCCAATTCTCTGTACAAATACAGTAAATGCCTTGCATCTTACCGTATTAATTCCTTGTTAACTTTCCCGTTAGCTATGGTGTGTGACCCTTAGGGATCATACAATACTGGTAATAAGTCCTAAACTTATAGATCAAGAGCGGACTCTAGCAAGTCATCATGATCACCCAGTATTTATGACTTATGTCTGATCTCGACACTTATCATACTTTCTAGAGATAGTACGGTAGATTTCAGGACATTCCCAACATAATACCAACCCTTCGAACGCCCAATGAGGCTGTTGAGCTGGAACTGTCATGGGGAGGGGAATCCCCCTACAGTTCGACATCTAAGGGAAGTACATGGTCAATACTTCCCAGAAGTTTTATTCCTCAGTGAGACCAAAAACAGAAGATTTTACATGGAAAGCTTAGTCAGTCAATTAGGATATTTCGATATCCACACGGTTGAACCAGTTGGAAAATCAGGAGGTCTAGCGTTAATGTGGAAAGAATCATGTTTGGTTAAGATTCTATACTCAAGTAGAAGACTGATTGATGCGCAAATCACCTGGAAGGACAAGGAGTGTATGGTGTGTATGGTGATCCAATCAGGAAGTTTAGAGGTAGAGTCTTGGAAAAAATTACAAGAATTGGGATAGACAGGAAAGGGCCATGGATACTATCTGGTGATTTTAATGAGATTGTGGATCATAGTGAAAAGATTGGAGGCGTGGCCAGAAGGACGGAGGATTGTGAAGACTTCCGGCAGATGCTCAATTGCTGCGGCTTATGGGAGATCAGACATTCTGGTCATCGCTGGTCTTGGTCCGGAGTTATAAATAATGAAGTAGTGCATTGCAGGCTTGATAGAACTGTTGCCAATCGTGATTTTATTAATTTGTTTCCTCAAGCCAATGCCGCTTACCTTCAACGTATTAGCTCAGACCACAGCCATTTGCTGAATAGTCTTCTTGGCGATAGAGCAACAAGGGGAGAAAATTTCAAATATGATCACAGATTCTTTAAACAGCAAGGCTTCAAAGAGACTGTTATAGACGTGTGGAGTAAAAGAAGCCAGACTCATGCTATATCCATGATGGACAGAATAAAGAACAGTAGAAAGGCTATCTCAACTTGAAAAAAACGGAATAGGCCAAACTCAACAATGAGGATACGAGAGCTTCATCACCAGATTGATTACTGCGCTACAAGTCTGACGGGTGATTTCTCAGAACTAAGGTGTTTAAAGGCTGAACTCAACCAGGAGTATAGGAATGAGGAGGAGTTCTGGAGAATAAAATGCAGAAACTCATGGCTCTGTAATGGCGATAGGAATACCAAAGTTTACCATGCCATGACTAAGAGCAGAAGAGCTCAAAACAAACTCCGCAGTCTGAAAGATGATCAGGGGAGGGAATGGTACTCTGAAACTGATATGGGACGGGTTGCTGAGGGATATTTCAGGAAGCTCTTCGCATCTGAAGACATTGGCATCTCCATTGTCGCGGATGAAATCTTGACAGAAAAAATGGCGAGAGTAACCCAAGTTAAAAATGAAATGCTATTGGCGCCGGTGACAAAGGATGAAGTCAGGGCGGCAGTATTTGATATAAACCCCCATAAGTGCCCAGGTCCCGATGGCATGAACGCCTTCTTCTTTCAGCAATTCTGGGAATGTGTTGGGGAAGATCTGTTTCGTATGGTCAAGGATTTTTTCACCAGTGCCAAGATTGAAGAAGGGATCAATAAGACAAACATCTATCTTATCCCGAAGAAGATAGGAGCTTGTAGTATGACTGATTTCCGTCCTATAAGCCTCAGCAATGTGGCTTATAAGGTGATTGCAAAAGTGATGGCCAAAAGACTTAAAGGAATCCTACCTTCTCTTATCTCGGAAACTCAGGCCGCTTTTGTGAAAGGAAGGCTCATCACTGACAATATACTAGTATGCCATGAGCTCCTACATGCGCTTAAGTCCAGGAATAAATGTGCTGAAGACTTTATTGCAGTGAAGACGGATTTATCCAAAGCCTTCGATCGAGTGGAGTGGGGATTTTTGAAGTCTTCCCTGGAGATGTTAGGTTTCGATAGGCATTGGATTGAACTCATTATGAGCTGTGTCTCATCCGTATCATACCAGGTCCTTATCAATGGACAGCCATTTGGAGACATCAAACCAACCAGAGGAATAAGACAGGGGGACCCTTTATCCCCCTATCTTTTCATTATATGTACAGAAATTCTTGTACGAATGATGTTGAAAGCTGAAAGTGAAAAGAAGATTACAGGCCTTAAAGTTGCTAGGAGTGCTCCTGCGGTGTCACACTTTTTATTTGCTGATGATAGCATGTTCTATCTCAGAGAAAAGGACAGTGAAATTGAGCATTTCATGGCGATTGTGGAGAAATACAGCCTAGTTTCTGGCCAAAGAATTAACTACAACAAGTCCAGTATCTACTTTGGAAAGCTTATACCGGAGCAACGAAGAGAAGAAATAAAGCAAAAACTCAGTATAAGCGAAGAAGGAGGAGGAGGTTTGTATTTGGGGCTGCCAAAAGCTTTTGGTGGTTCAAAAATTTCAGTCCTCAAGTATGTAAAAGACAGAATGCATCAAAAGGTGAACGGATGGCAAAACCAATTTCTTACGCAGGGTGGGAAGGAAGTACTAATAAAGGCAGTTGCGATGGCACTTCCCACCTATCCCATGTCCTGCTTCTTATTACCGAAAACTCTATGTAAGCAAATAGCTTCTATCATCTCTGACTTCTGGTGGAAGAGCTCTAAGGACAAGAAAGGTATTCACTGGAAAGCATGGGAGAAGCTATGCAAGCCTAAGAAGAACGGTGGACTGGGTTTTAAAGATATAGAAGCAGTCAATATAGCTTTGCTGGGAAAACAGTTGTGGAGGATGATGAACAACAAGAATCTTCTGCTGACCAAAGTGTTTAAGGCCCGATCCCGTCCCTCATTCGCTTGGAGAAGTATTCATCAGGCGCAGGAACTTCTTAGAAAGGGATCTAGCGTATTGATTGGAAATGGTAGGAACACATCTATTTGGGACGCTCCATGGCTGCCTTCCCAACCAGCTAGACCAATCCTCGCAATGAAGCGGCTACCTGAAGCCTCCCAAAACCTTCTGCCAAGGCTAAAAACTGTAAGTGACATCCTCTCTGAAGATAGCCGTGACTGGAATTGGGAGTTGCTTGCTGAGATCATGACTGATGCTGACAAAGCTAACATTGAAAGAGTTAGGCCAAGTGGACCAGACTGCGAAGATAGCTACTGATGGGACCTTACAAGCACGAGGCAGTACACTGTTAAATCAGGATACTGGACATTTGTTAATCTGATCCAGCAAGCTGACATGCAGAAGGAAGTTTCGCAACCGAGTTTTGATCCTCTTTTTCAGCTTATATGGGAGGCTGATACTTGTCCAAAAATACAGCACTTCATGTGGAAAATCTTGAATGAATGCATCCCAGTGGCTGAAAAACTTCATCAGAAGCATCTCCTAAAAAAAAAAAGCTGTCCTCGATGTCAGGATTCAGTGGAGACCATAAATCACCTCCTTTTCACCTGCCCTTATGCAAGACTTGTCTGGGCGATATCTCTGATTCCGGCACCTGAGCACGGAGAGATGGGAAATACCTTTCCTGAGAACTTTTATAGAGCCATGAGCTGTTCACCTAAGTACCCATTTGAAAAAGAGAAAGGAAAAATCATCCCATGGATCTTATGGAGGCTGTGGAAGAGTAGAAATGATTTTGCAATTAAAGGTGTGCAATATGGTGCTGAGGAAGCACTGCAAAAGGCTATGGATGATATGGAGGAATGGACAAGTCGGATTCATGAAGAGGAAAATAAGAGGATAGTGATGCCGAGACCCCTTGAAGATTCCAAATGGTCTCCACCACCACATGGATGGGTGAAATGTAATGTGGATGGAGCCTGGAAATAAGATGTTGAGTACTCCGGAATCGGTTGGATCTTAAGGGATCATAATAGGCATGCTCTATGGATGGGGGCCAGGAAACTACCAAGACTTAGAACACCACTTGAGAGTGAAGCAGAAGCTCTAAGATGGGCGATATGTTGTATCAGAAGATTCAATTACAAGAAAATCATCTTTGAGTCTGACTCTCAAACTCTGGTGAATGCTTTCAACGAAGTAGATTCTTGGCCTGTTATGAGACCGTGGATTAAGGATAGTCATGTGATGCTAAGTAAGTTGGAGGATGTCTTGGTACGCTTCAATGGCAGAAGAGGTAATAAAGTGGCAGACATGGTAGCAAAGGAAGCTCTCTCCCTAGGAAACAATGGTTCCAAATTGTACTCTGTTATGTCTGATTGGATTAGATTGTTGATCGAGGATGATATCACTGTTGTATAAACCCTTCTTTGGATAATATGAGTTGATGTTTGAGTTAAAAAAAAAAAAAAAAATACTCCAACAACCAAACTTTTATGGCTGCTGTTATTTACGCTCGGAATAGGATACATCCTATGGCCACGTTTTTGCATCTGTTTCACAAACAAAAAATAATTATTTACGACCGAAGGTTATTTCCTTACATCCTTCTAGAAAAAGAACTTCGTTTCTCTTTCTTCCGTCTGCTACGCCAATTTCCGATCGCCCCTTCTCCGGCACCGGCTAGCTGTCCTTGAAATTTTAGACGATAATCACAGCCACCGATGTCTTACAAGCCTTCGATCACTTTACATCCATCTATTTAGATGACAAAAGCGAAACTTAGCTCTAACCCTTCATCTTCCGGAGGTTCGATCGTCGCCGATAATCGTGAAGCTTCTGAGCAGTTTTTCCAGTTGAATTTCCCATCCAGGTACACGATCTTCCCGTTGATCTTCGTTCTCACTTATTATTCCTCAGATCTGAGATTTTCTTTCCTTCTTTTAGATCCGAGACCTTTCGCCCAACTCTTCGTGTTCCTGAGGTTTTAATCCCCCCACACCAGCCGTGGAGGTTCCTAAATCGCCAGCTTTCGCTCCTGCAAAATCATGGTTTAACCTTAATCTGGTTCAATGTTGTTTGCAGGTTATGACAAATGCATATATATATATATATATATATATATAATTGCAGGCGCTTTAAACTGAAGAAACAAAACATATGTATTCTTACTGATTTGTAAAAATCTTCTGCAGGAACAAAACCAAGGCGACGAATGCAACTGCATTGACCTCATCTGCTTCAACTGCACGTGGAAACGAATTACCCATGTGGATTTGAGAGATTGTCTCGTGATCTCGTTGTTGTTCAGTTTGCAAACTATGAATTTACTGGCACTGTAACCCAGAATCTGAAAGAAAAGTGAGTCTGTGTTTAAATAGGAATGTAGCAATTGTAAGAAAAGGTAAGCTAAGCTTTGTTCTTGAACGGTTTGGTCTAGAATTGTGACCATCTCAGATTTTGTCTATCTTCCTGCAGTGGAATTTTTGTACATACATTCTATCTGAAAACTTGTAATGCAATCACATGTGTCTATGATCTTATGATATTAATCTATCTTCATTGCAATTCACAAAAATTCTAATCAGCAGAACCAATCATAAACTCCAATAAAAATTTAACTCGGCACATATGAAGACAATACCATATTGTTTTAGAATCATACAACCTCAATATCCATCACATGGTAGGAGTAATACACAGTCGTACTATTAAATGATCGAATCACATTAGATATATAAATAGTTTTCCTCCCACGACATAACTAGAAGATTACATGAGCAACATGAATATATTAGCTTAGGTTTCAGAGCTCAAATTCAATCAGGTAGTCACCGAGCCTCTCCACAACCATATTGCACTGTCCAGGAGTCATTGGTTCTTCATAGATACCAAAGACAAAGGCTAGGTTGGTCTTCTTGATCGTAACACCACCCGTTCCCTACAATGTAAGAAAAAGTAAATTTAGGTTCATATAAACAACTATATTGGGAACAAAGAGAAAAAAGGTTCATCGAAAACAGTCAAAGTTACCTTCTTCCCTCGAATGACATTATTTGGCTCCCCTTGGATTACCATGTACTTTGTGCCACCGATGAATAATCCCGTTGGGCAAGCGTTCCAGGCTCAGTAAAACCTTTGATGATGCCATTGATTTCCTCAAGCTTCAACTAAAACAAAACCAATACTAAAATGGTGAGAGAGACATAGACCCGGGAATGAGGCAAATTTAAAATTTCGTAAGATTTATGACAGGAAACTACAAACTAGATAACCAATACCAATGCTGAAACCTCATTTTAAGAATTTGTTAAAAAAAAAAAAAAAACCTCATTTTAAGAACCAACATTTTGTGTAGTACTATATAACACTTCACTCTGGAAGAACCACAAAACCTATGAACATGTGAATCAGGAAAACAAAGTCAACTACGAAGAGCTTCTCCATTTCCAAAGTCACAACTTTCATAGCAAAAAGTTTTAAACTTGTAAATATAACTTATTATGCTGCATTTTTCGTAATATCTAACTTAAACAACACATGAATCAGAGAATTATATCAAAATAATAACCAAATAGGAGAAACTGCTGAATTAAAAAGATGGGCAAATCCCATTAATAGCACAAAAAACATGACTTGAAAAATATAGCACCAAGGAAGAAAAATTATAAAAATAGCACAAAAACATGTTTTGTCACTAAATTAGCCCTAACCCTAAATCTTAAATACTAAACCCTAAACCCTAAATACTAAACCCTAACTTTGAATAATAAACCCTAAACTCTAAATACTAAACCCTAAACCCTAAATAATAAACCATAAATCCTAAATAATTAAACATAAATCATAAATTATATAATGCTATAAAAGTCTTTGTAATTAAAATAATGCTAAAAATGTGAATTATTTTCTTTGGTGCCATATTTTATGATAAAGTATGTTTTTTGTGCTATTTTATAACTTTTCTCTAAAAAGATTCAATCTATTGATTCAATGAAAACTCAGTAGACATCACTAAAACACATATAATCAGATTCTTAAACTAAATATGCAGGGCAAATGAGTCAGACAGAAACCGACACCGACGATTGACAAAACATGGTCGTGGAAAACAAGAAAAAAAAGAATAAGAGAAACAACTGAATATATCCATTGCATACATTTTGTATTTACCTTTTTTATTTTTTTCAAATAAGCAATAACACATGATTTCTTTTTCTTTTGTCAACAATAGAAAATAACACATGATTTCAAATCTATTAAATCTTTGTGTTCATATTAAAGTATTACATTACAACATTACTATAATCTTTATTAAAAAATAAAACATAACAAATTATTTAAAAAAAAATCTCAGCTGCTTAGCGCGAACCAATACGTCTTCTTAAGGATATATCTTCTTCCGGCCTTTAAAGAGATTTCCCCTAGATTGTTATGGGGGGATTTCAACTTTCAACCAGTTTTTATCTCTCTCGTAAGTATAATCTCTTTCCATAACAATGTTTTGCTTCAGGGCTTTGGTGAGTTCAAAGAGTGTCATGAAGTGTCTGGTTTGTTCGACTTAGAAATGAGAGACTGTCATCTTACCTGGACGAGTTTTTCTTTTTCTGATCCAAAGGCCCGTAAATTGGAAAGATCACTTATAAATGAAGCTTGGCAAGACATGTTCCCGAACTCTATCGCCACTTTCGATACTCCTGGTAGCTTCGACCATGCGCCTTCTCTAGTCATCTTAGATTATGTTGTTGAGAGGAGGAAAACAAGATTTAATTTTAAAACTTTATACCACTCATCCGGATTATTAGACTTGATGTTAAGTTTCCTGGGCTTCCAACCTAAAACCAATTGGTGATAAGTGGATTGGCCCAAGTCCCTTATATATTAGTCAAGGTCCCTTCCCACTTCCAATGTGGGACAATTACACACTCTCTAGAGATTAAGGCTTCATGGCCCATTAATCTCTACAATATCTCAATACCTCCCCTCGAGATAATGGCCCTTCTAGCCATTAATCTCGACAGACCATCAATCCTAGGGTCCGAAGGCACGGGCCACTTTTTGGACCGGGTTACGAGAGTGTGTGGACCTGAGTCTGATACCATGTTAAGTTTCCTGGGCTTCCAACCTAAAACCAATTGGTGATAAGTGGATTGGCCCAAGTCCCTTATATATTAGTCAAGGTCCCTTCCCACTTCCAATGTGGGACAATTACACACTCTCTAGAGATTAAGGCTTCATGGCCCATTAATCTCTACAATATCTCAATACTTGAATGAAGGAAGCTTGGCAAAGTCCGATTAGCCTCGATACTCCCATGTTTACTCATACCAGCGGCTTCGGGAAGCAAAGCTTTATTGTAAGTCCCTTAGCCGTTCTATTTTCAGTAATATCCAAATGTGCAAGAAAAGGGTTTGGCTTCATTGGAAAAGAGAGGTTCTCTCGAGTCCATCGTTGGCTCTTTTGCAGAGGAGCAAATTGCAAGATAGCCTTGGATTTTTGTCTATCGTTGAGGAGTCTTTTTTTTTAAGTAGAAATCGGGCGTGAGGTGGTGTAGAGAGGGAGATGCCGATACATGAGTTTTCTTCAAATCCGTTAATGTCAATCTTTCTCGGAATGTTATTCTTTTTTTTTTTTTTTTTTTGGTAAAAATGTTAAGATTTATTACCGTTTTCAAATTTTTTACAGAATTACAGAGGAAACAAAGAATGTTATTCATTAACTAGGGATGATCAGAACATCAAGATTTCGGATCCATCTTTGCTCAAGGATATGGTTTTAGAGTATTATTTATGTTTACTGGGATCTGAGTTGGTCAATGTCACTCCTCCTTCGGTTGATCAGATTATAAGTCTTCACCCTTTCTGATGCTCTAATTTGCTTTCAGCAGATTGAGCAAGGTTACCCTCAGAGAAAGAAATAAGGGTCAATGTGTTTGCTTTGCCTCGTAACAAAGCACCGGGACATGAAAGGTTCACTATTGACTTCTTTGTCACATATTGGGATCTATTGGGTAAAGTTTGCTTTCAGCCGTCAAACACTTCTTTGTTAGTTTCTTAATGACTCGTCACGTTAACGTGCCAGTCATTTCAATGATTCCTAAAATAACTGATGTTGCTCATGTTTCAGATTTTGGTCCAATCTCACTTTGAAACACAATTTACAAGGTCGTCCCGCGTATCTTTGCTTCTAGGCTTGAACATCTAACATTGGTCGTTGTTCAGCGAAATCAGGCAGGTTTAGTAAAAGGCAGTCTCCTACGCGAGAATGTTTTGTTGCCTTTGGAGTTGGTGGCTGATTTCAAAAAGGATGGGGACACTTCTAAGGGCTGTATTCAGATAGATATCACTAAGTAATATGAGAATGTTAATTGGCGGTGCATTTTGAACATCTTAGAAGCTTTGAACAGTCCTCCCATCTTCATCAAGTGGATTAGTCAATGCAACTCTACCGGTATTTCTTGATTGCTTTGAATGGTGAGTTGGTTGGGTTCTTTTCTGGGAAAAGGACATAGGCAAGGCAACCCGAAATCCTCTTCCTTATTTTTTTGGCAATGGACATCCTGTACAAAAATTGGACTTGGCGGCTAGATAGAATACTTTCAACCCTCACACATTGTGCCGAGATCCTCTAGTTACTCATTTAAGATTCAGCGATGATGTACTTATATTTTTGATAGATATCGGCGGTCACCTAATGTCATACTCTCGCTCTTAAAAATCTTCCAATTGGATCCAGGACTTGCGCTTAACCTTGGTAAATCTTGTCACTTTCCTTGACGGTAACAATATAAGGTGCTGTTCGTTTCGGCGTCTAGATGCTGAATCCAGATTTTGCATCCAGATGTTGCGTTTAGATGCTGCGTCTAGATGCTGTTCGTTTTTGTATCCAGATGCTGAATGCAGATTTTGCATCCAGAATTAAGCTTGTTCGTTTTTACGTTTCTATTAGCATCCAGATGCAACTAGTTTGAAAATGACTAAAAAGGACATGTTTTCATGTAATAGTATTTTGAGGTTCTAAATTAAACTTTTTTACTAGCATAATTTTCTAACAAATACATTTTCATATAAAAATATTTCTTTTCTATTATAATTTATTTTTTTCACAAAACAATTTTAAATTTCATAAAATAATCATCAGAAATTTAATCATTGTAAATTTTAAATTTGATTTAATTGCTAATGTTGTTAAATTTTTATAGAAAATGTAAATTTTAAAATTGATTTAACTGTTAATATTATTAAATTTCATTTTCTTCACTTCACTATAAGAAAATGAAATCAATCAAATAAAACCAAATAAAAATAAAACCATTCTCCAATCGTACTTTGAAGACCATATTAAAGTGCTGCTGCTGGCCAACATCGGTAACATATATAATCCACTCAGCTTTCTCTTCATTAAGCCGATACCTGGGACAGGCAAATTTTAGCATCAGCAGATGATTCATTATTAAAAAATATGCAAGTCAGGTCAAGCCACACACTTCAGCAATTACAAACATAATACGCCATAACATATGAGATGTATTTTCCAAAAATTGAAACTAAAATACGAATTTTACAGAAGAAATGAAAAGATAACCCACTGAAACAAATGATGGTGCATTAAGCCGTCAATGACACGAAGGTACAAAGAACCGTCACTGCACTCGTACTAATGAATAAAAAAAAACGGTGAAGAAGAGTAATCAAGAACTAAGAAAAACTCGCCGGTTAGCCAAACTTTTGGAGCTAAGTTCTAAGTCCTACGTTCTCATGGTATTATCTAAGCTCATAAAACTCATTTTCAAGTAAAACCCAAGTCTCCAAACACGAAATCGAACCTAAACATCACGAAATCAAACCCAAATTTGATAAACCCGAACCCTAGAACAAGATCTGAAAATCAGAAACCTATAACAAGTTCTGAAAATCCGAACCCTAGAACCCTAGAACAGGATTGAGAAACAAAACGAGGACCTTACAGATCGGAGAAGACGACGGAACGGATGATTTATCCGGTGAAACTACCGGTGACGACCGTGTTCTTCGATTCAGAACGAGGAGTGAGAGAGACTAGGAGAGAGAGAAACGAGGAGAGAGAGAGAGTGTTTACTTTTTTTTTTTTTTGTTCGACATGTTTTTAGATTGGAATAAAAAAATATGTTTTTTTAAAAATTTTAGTGAGGGTATTTTAGTCTTTTATACAAATGAGATGCAGATTTTGAATCCAAACTCTTCATTTATGTGAATCTGAAAATTTTAGATTTTTGAGATGCACAAGAAATTGCATCTAGAATTTGCATCCAAACTCATAATCTAAATTGATCAAACGAACAACATCTTATGAGTTTGCATCAAGATGTTGCATCTAGATACATAAACGAACAGCACTTAACTGTCACTCGGCCTCTTGCTTTAGATTTTGTCTTTGTTCATGGCTCGCTACCTGTTCCCTCATTGGCCTTCCACTTATCACTCATAAGCTAAAGCCTTGGAACTATCAGCCTTTCATTGATAAGGATTTAGCAAGAGTTTCATCGTGCAAGTAAGAAGGTTATCGTTTGCTGGGAGGCTTCAATTGATCCAATCAGTTATTTTCAGTATTATCAACTTCTGGGGTTCTTTTATCCCACTTACAAAGGCATGCTTAAAGAGACTTGATAGGATTAGCAATGCCTTCCTTTGGAGTAGAGCTCCAAATTCAGTAAGAGGAGCAAAAGTTACGTGGCATTCTTGTTTTCCTCCAAAAAAAAAGCTGTGGGCCTTCGTTTGCGTAAGTTGGAGGAGTCTAGTAAGGTATTTGCCCTCAAATTAATCTGGTTGATGTTTACTGCCTCGGGGTCTTTGTGGGTATTGTGGGTAAACAAGAATATCATAAAAGATAGTTGTTTTGGAACACAAACTCCCAACACTCGGGAAGTTGGATTAGGAGAAAGTTAATGAAGCTTCGTTCCTTGGCTCGCCCATGTCTCTTTTTTGGCACTGATGCTATTTTTTGGCCAAACGATTGGACAAACCTTGGTCCCTTAATTGACATATTCGAACCAAATGGCCAGAGAATTTTGGGAATTTCCTTATGCCCTCGGTTGGTTAGGTCTGCGTCCAATGGCATTTGGAATATTCATAGGGAATGAATCAATTTCTCATCTTGTTGCGCCCTTGCCTTCCTACAGTTTCATTGGATCACTCACCTTCGTAGGTGGATTTGTTCCTTTGGAGGAATTCTCCAAATCACAATCCAGGAATCTTCTCAACTTCAAAAACATGTCAAACTCTTAGAGCATCTCCACCGGTGGAACCCAGGTAAGTCTCTTACCTTTAATTTTTTATTAATTTTTTTTTTTTTTTTTTTTTGTAGAGGCTAAAAAAAAAAAAAAAATACAAAAAAAAAAGTCAACCAATGGGTGGTCGACACGTGGCGAGACAGCACCAAGGAGCGTCCCTTAGCCAAGGGATTTCGGCTACGGTTTCTTAAAAAAAAAGTGGGTCCCATGTGGGACCCACATTATTTTAATATTTTTATTTTAAGAGACCCACCCCTAATATACCCCAATGGAGCTGCTCTTAGTCCGGTTCTACCGTCAGTAAGTTGACGCAAAGCAGTTGGTTTAAGCACAGAATCCCTAAGCATGCTTTCATTCTTTTGATTATCATGAAAGACAGACTTACAAGACAACGATCGCTTAAGGAAATGGGGACTTTTCAGTCCGGCTGAGTGTCTTCTTTGCGGGTTTCATGATGAATCTCTCCCGATCAAATTCTGAGGAGCTCCTTGACTCAAAGTCAAAGTTCCATATACTCCTCTCCCATAAAGTCATTTTTTTTTTTTTTTTTTTTTTAATTCGAGAGAAGGGGTAAAAGACAGCAAAACCAGGGTTTTGTAACTTATTTACTACCCAACCTGGATTGACCCAAAGAGTTTGGTCCATCCATTTGAGTCGGGCCGGATCTACTCTTTAAATCTTAAAAATGTAATGTCTTAAGGTAAAAATCAAAAATCCCTTTTTCTCTTCACCATATCCGTTCGTCTTCCCTTCTTCTTACAATTTTCCCCAGTTTTCCGACTTCATCCGACAAAAAAGAATTTCAATCTCCATTTGTAGAAGGAAACATGCGGAGTTATGGGAGAAAGAGATTACGAAAGTCAAAGAGAGTGGAGGATAAATCGATTCCTCCAAACGAATCCCCAACCGAGAGAGACCCGAGAGAAGAGGCGAATCGCGGAGCCAAAGCTGTGTGGAAACAAATTGATGAAGAAGAAAAAACAGACTTGGAAAAAGAATCCGAGAATGCGGAGGAATAGATTGAGAACGAGGAAGGGAACGAGGAAGAGAAGGACGATGAAACAGAAGACGATGAGGAGAAAGCCGTAGACGATGAGGAGAAAGCCGTAGTCGAGGAGGATGAAGTTGAAGATTCCCGCATTCGGGACTAGGGTTTCACGACGAAGAAGAAGAAGTTGTTCGAACCAGTGAAATCCGCTCTTTAACCCACAGTGATCAACTCGAGGAAGGAACGGTACGTATTTCCATTTATGGGGCCTTGCATGTCTAATTTTTGTCGATTTCGGATATGTAAAACTTGGTAGGAATTAGCAAAACTTTGTGCGTAATTTGGTAAGACTTAATAAAACTTGGTGTCAAACTTGGTAAAACTTGGCAAAACTTAGTATAGTTAGAGTAAAACTTGGTAAAACTTTCGTGTACAACACAGTATAACTGGGTAATACTTGGCCAAACTTTTTGTGTGTGCAGAATTCAGAGGACGAAACCGAACCAATGCAGCCCCTCAAGATGTGTTTCCCTCCCACAGAATATGTGAAGACGATAAAGCTATCTTCTAAGTGCTACATCGCCAAAGCCGTGAAGACTGTAGACGACATTCTAGAGGATGATGAGCTTGATTGGTTCTATGAGCATCCACAATTCAAACACTTCTTCCACATGGGTCAGAAGACAAGCTCAAAATGGATGAGACTGTGGATGATTCTTGTTAGGGTCACAGCTGTGGATAAGAAGATGGAGCTATGGTTTATTGTCAACGGCGTTCCAATCCGCTATTCCATTAGGGAGCATGCACTCGTTTCGGGGTTATTCTGTCACTCCTATCCAAACTAATACGAATCCCTTGGTGGTGACTCAGGTTTTATTGCTAAGTACTTTGGTGAAGAGAAGGTTACACATGAAGAAGTTGTGAATCAGTTCCTAGCTATGAAAACGAAAAAAAAAAATTGGCAAGAGAAAGTATGGCAAGGATCGTTTGAAGATGGTTGTCTTGTACTGCTTGTCATCCGTGATCATTGGGAAGAAGAAGACAGGCAAAGGAGCTACTTCTGTTGAGAGTTTCTTCCTCAGAGCCATTGATGATCTCGAGATGTGCAAGACTTTTCCGTGGGGGCGTTTGTCATTCGAGGAGAACGTCAAAGACATATTGCACTTCATTGACCATACCGGAGGAGTGGCACCCACTTCATGGGTATTTCCTGGATGCATTGTTCCTCTGGAGGTCCTTGCTTTTGAGGCCATCCCAGTTCTGAAGAACCATTTCCGAGAAAGGGTTCAGGGTGCGCGCGAGGATTGCCCGCGAATGTGCAAGATGAGGTATAAAACCAAGGGGTCAAGGTTTTTCCGTATCTCAGAGATAAATAAAAAGCTTGGAACTACCAAGGTTAGTATCTCATATCGTACTACTAATCCTAGTATCTCATATCATACTTTGTGGTTGATATTAAATTATTTCTTCTTATATTTCCAGGATATTCAAAGCATCTTGGAGCCATCTCCCATGGAAATGACGCTTCTAGAGAATACCATGGACGCTGATTCTGGCTGGAATAATGTGGATGACCCAATAGTCGATGGTTGGAACAGGCTGCTCAAAATGAAGAAGACAATCTGGTTTGAAGAACTTTTCAACCAAGATGTGTCTGGTCGTGCGTCTCAGGCAGATGCTCAAGAGCAACCTCGTGCTATTCATGAGGCGTCTGAGGGTGATCGTGAATGGGCTCCTACTCCTACTGTTTTAAGTCTTGCGGATGTGGAGGAATTAATCAAGAAAAGAAATGAGGAAACAGAGTCTCAATTGAAGATGTATTACGACGCTCAGTTCAAGGAGTTTACTGAGATGTATAACGGTAGATTAACCGATATGGAATCGGTTGTGAATACACTAACAGCGGGTGTTAAGGATACATTGCCAAGAGAGCCTGAGGCTACTGCCGATGATGGTATTTTTGAAGGAAACGTTTGTGAGCCTAGTGTTGTTAAAGTGCAAGAGGAAAGAAAGGGAAGAAAGGGAAGAAAGAATGCTAAGAAAAGCAGTAAGAAGGGAGAAAAAGAGCGAGAGAAGGAAGAAGAGAAGGGAGAAAAAGAACAAGAGAAGGAAGAAGGAACCGTGGAAGATAAGGGGGAAACAGAGCTCTCAAAGGACGTAGACGTAACAGAGGCCGAGAAGGACGAGGACAGAAAAGGTAAGAAGAGAGTTGTTGTACCCGTTGAGAACGTTCCAACAAAAAAGATAAAGATTTCCCGTGATGACTAGGGGGAAGAAAATGGAGAACCAAGTTGCTGAGGGAACCACCAAACCGTGATCTTCTCTGTTTTTAGTACATTTGGTTTCGAATTATCTATGTTTTAGTACTTTTTGGTTTGAATTATCTATGTTTGACAAAGTAGTTTTACCTAGTTATGCCTAGTTTTACCAAGTTATGCCTAGTTTTACCAATTTATGCCTAGTTTTACCAAGTTTGACACCAAAATTTCCAAAGTAGTTTTTCCTAGTTATGCCAAGTTATCCCGAAAGCATCCATTCAAACTTAAACACTAGCAATAAGAATTCAACATAGAAAATCCCATATAAACAAACACAGAATTCAAACATAGATATCCAGACATAGTAGATCTTAAACCACATCAGCTTTGCATCCCTTCAATTGTCTCCTTTAACTTGGCAACTTCTCTTCGGTTGCTGAAAATCTCCACATTCATGCCTGCGATTTTGTCGTCTTGCTGTTCAATCTTGTACAGCAACTTCTCAAACTCTTGTTCGACACCATGCAACCATGGTTGACGAATATGGAGTCCATCGGCCTACAAAAAAAATCAAAAAATTCGGAGTTACACCAAATACATGGAAAATGGGGTCAATCGTCAAAACACCAAATTCAGAGTTCCATTTACCCTCCATTTTTGACAAGTAAAGAAGGTACGGCCCGGTGTAGTATCCACAAGCGTAACCTTATCCACCTCGCGTACGATACCGCCACCACATGGGTATTCCTTTGGGATGCCGTATTCCAAGTAGGTCACTGCGTCAAGACGATCGACGTATTCCTTGTTCCTCCTTTCCTCTTCATAGGGATGGAGCATGAAATTCTCTGAACTCATTTGAGAGAGAGAAGAAGAGAGATGGAGATTCGGGTTAGAGAGAGAGAGGGAGAAGAACGAAAAATGAGAGAAAAATAGAAAAATAGATAGATAAGGATTTTCCCAAAAAGGGGGGGAAATTTTAATTTTTGGAATTTGGGGGGCGGGAGTTTCAAATTTTTTAGGCGGGAATAAAGTTTTACCAAGTTTTCAGTTTTACCAAAAACTGTCAAGTTTTACTTCTGCCAAAATTCAGTTTTAATGGTTATACTCTATCTTTAATAATAAAAAATTGGTTATACTCAAGATCTATGGATAATTATATGCATTACAAATTAATTCATTCAATTATATTTGAAAATACATATATTATCTGACTTTTTGAAGATTAAGATGATTCACATAGATAAACAACTCATAAATGTATATGATATTTGCTTGCTAATAACAAGTCTGCAATATTTACCTTAAATTCTAAAAGCGTTTATTTTGTTTTAGCAAGAGATATGCTATATAGTTTGTATTTTAGTTTGATTGTTATATTTAACATTATTATAAAAATTGAATTTCACAAACAATTATAGTTCTACAAATCTTGGTTTTACCAAGTTTTCCAAAGTTACACAACAAATGATAACATATGTAAATTGAAGAAATAAAAATACAACTAAATTCCTTCTTGGCTCACATCAGCATGGCTCTCATTACTGCAATTAAACCAGCTCTCTAAATTCTTTCTTGCCTTTCTCTTGCTCCTTCTCGGTCCGTGCTCCCCAACTGACGGATATCTTGTTTCTTGCACTCTTCCCTTTCTTTTCACATAGTTTGGAGGAAAAGCGTACAACTTTTCTATCTCTTTCGGAATAATCCACTCAGACATATGCGGAACTGGAAAAATTGTCCTCGTATAAGCAATTGCCCATAATTCTATCATGTAGTAACGCGAGCACAGACCATACAAATCCTTTAATTCCGTTGGCCTAATGTCTTGCTTCAAGAATTTAGTGGTAGCAGATATTGCGTGTACACATGGGTACCTGTCAATATCAAAGAATCTGCAGCTGCATTTGTTATGTCTCAAATCCACCACATAAGTAATGCCGTCATCTCCAACAACACCGTATTGAAGCTCGAATGCATTAAGCTCAAATTTCGTGAGTTTGGCCGCTTTCACAATTCTAGCGTGCAACACAAGTTCCACTTCCGGAACCAATTTTCGCGCGCTCGATCCAGAAACGGAATCTTTCCTATGACTGTTAAACCACTCTGCAAATTTTCCAATAAGTGCATCGATCATAGGCAGTAGATGATACCTTCTGGCCTTCTTAAAAACTGCATTCATAGACTCCACACAATTAGATGTGTCTATGTTGTACCTTGCACTGGGAGAATAACACCTTGCCCATTTCTTCTCTTCTACGATTTTGTCAAGATATTGAGCTGCTTGAGGATACCTGTTCCTAAAATCGCCATATTGTCTTAGGAAATCAGCCTCGGAGTATATCCTAGAAATTTCCCTAAATTTTTTTCCAACTTCTTCTTTGTTCTCGTAGGAAACTGCTCCTCTCACATTCTGGGACAGGTGGTAGATGCAATAACCATGATCCGAGAGAGGGTACACTAGACCTATTGCCTTGATGAGACTTGCATTTTTGTCGCTAATAAAAACTAACTCACGACTATCCGGTATTACGGTTTTCAGCATATTGAAGAACTACATCCAACTTTCTTTCTTTTCACCATCAACTAGAGCAAAAGCAATGGGATAGTGGTGATGATTCGGATCCTGCGCTGTGGCGAATATTAAAGAACCTCCATATACATTCTTAATGAAAGTTGCGTCAACGATGAGGACTTTCCTCATGGCTACAAACCCTTCGATGGAAGCTCCCAAATCCACAAATAGATACCTGAACCTTCTTTGTTCATCCAACACCAAATCGGTTTTTGTTCCATGATTCACCTTCTCCAACATATGCAAATAAGAAGGCAACATCTTGAAACCATCAACTGGACTACCACGGATATCAGAAACATCAAGGTTTTTCCCTCTAAAAGCCATGGAATACGACACTTCCACACCGGCTCTTCTTTGGACAAGCTGCACAATAGTTTTAGGACATGGAGTATCGAAGTTACCGGGATAGTCTTCGTTTAAGACGCTTGCAACTAACTGTGGTGTACCTTTCCTCTTGTTGCTTATACCACTAGTACTTGTCCGAGAGCATGAATGCATATTCGTGTGTTCTAACTGAGAACATGGTTGAATTCTTAATCTTTACAGCTCTCAACTGCCATTTACAACCTTGCTTCGCTTCACGGAATTTCACCACATATCGACTCTTATCTGAATTGCCTATTAAGATCCCATAACAGTTCAGATTTGCGGCTTTATCAACCAAATACTGCATATCTTCTTTACATTTAAATTCTTGACCTATTTCAAAACCCAAGCCATCTTCCCATTCATCTAAACGCCTTGTATCTTCCACAACCAAGGGAAGCTCAACTGATTCAACCATATCCAAATCATGCATATTATCATGTTGTACAATATCACCATCGCCAATAGAAACATTCTCCAACGGCTCAATCGCCTCAGTTGGTTCAATAGGCTCAATAGGCTCAATAGGTTGTTCTGTTGATTCCTCGCCAGTAACATGAGTAGCATCACCAGCATTGATTACCCCAATATTATCCCGGGCACTAGAAATAAGCTCACCATAACTCCCACCATCTCGTTTCATCCTCTATACTCTTGAAATTTGCTCGGTAATCGGAAATATTTCCAAATCTCTGACAACCTCTACATGCAAAACACTTCTTCGTTGATCTTTATCCAAAGAGGTTAGGTACACGTAAACATCCTCTTCATCAAAAATATACGACTGCCTTTGAGGTTCACTACCAATGGAATATAACTCAAATTCAGCCTCTTTGTATAATCATCTATTGAAATCTTTCTGCGTATCCTATCTACTAGCAATGAATACGTTATCTCCTCCATAGATGATGTCTTAAACGATATACCATACAACCGAGCTTCTCTAGGAATCCATTCATAGTCATCTCCGATCTTTGAATAATGTCCTTCATAATCAAAATGTATGTTTATGAAAGGAGAACCCATCCTCTTCTGAAAATGACATAAAAATATGCATTAGCACTCAAATTTCAATAGTAATACCACAGTAGTTTTACCAAGTTGTACCAGTTCTGCCAGAGTAGTTTTACCAAGTTTTACCAAGTTTTACTAAGTTGTACTAAGTTTTACCAGTTCAACCACAATAGTTTTATCAAGTTATACCTATTTTTACTAATTTATTATTACCAAGTTTTACTAAGTTTAGCAACTTTATCAGACCCAAAATATCTCCAAATTGCCAATACAACAATAGGATGCAGTACGATTAAACCACAAAATTCGATTAATTATCGATTAAGTTGTCTAATTCACCCAAAAAACACGGATACAAACACAATGTTCTTAATCCAGAAATTAAAATCGACCTCCAATCGAGCTCAAGCAAAAAAGAGAAAAAATAGAGAAACAAACGACAAGAAAAATGAGGAACTTACCTGGGATGATCAGAATCCCGAATAGAAGTTGTTGGGATGGTAGAATTGGGATAGATTTGAGGAAATCGAATTCAAAATAGCTGTAAAAATCGACCAAATCGAACAGGAGAGAGAGAGAGAGCGTGACCGAGCGTGGTCGAGATGGAAGAGGAGAGAGAAGCTCTCCTCTGATTGGTTGATTATTTGGTTTATTTTAGATTTTTTTAATTGATTCTTTAAGGGTAGAATGAGGATAACATTAAAAGAGAGGAGTAGGGGAGTATGGTAGATTAGGCAAGAGTATGTGGGAAATTGACTTTAAGTCAAGGAGCGTTTGAGAATTTGACCCGAATCTCTCCCCCCCCCCCCATCTCTTTATCGATTGTGCTTATACTTTGAGGTATGGGCCTCTTTCTTTCATCACAAAACTTTAATGCCTCCTAGAGACTTCAATCAGACTTTGGAGTGGTTTTTTTATTCTACCCCAAGTAGAATAATCAGAGTTATTGTTAAGCTCTTGCTTCCTGATGTGGTTTATTTCTTATGGAGAGAAAGGAATTCAAGGCTTCACTCTACTACTTCTAAGCCTCCATCGATTTTTGGTTAAGGAGATCCAGCTACTTTGAGAGCAAAACTCATGGTTAGATAGAGCTTTTGCCTCCACTTCTCTGCTTCTTCGGCTTCTAACATGGCTGGAGAGTTCTACATTGTTGGATATGGGTTTAGCACCCATCCAAAGCTCATTGGAAATCTTGTTTAAATCATTTATATCCAATAATCGGCCCAAGAAGATAAGCCCGCGAAGAGGTCAATGGCCCAAAGAGAAGTCAGCATCCAAGTGCTATAAATATGACCATTTTCTCTTCATTTTAGAGAGATTGTAACTTGCGAGAGGCCGAGCTACTTCTATAAAGCTCCGACCTCAAGCATTGCTTAGTGAGCACGTCATTCGACGGACTCACACCTCGTACCATCATGTTCATAGCTCGGCTCCGGCCTTAAGATCAATAAAGAATCATTTCGACCTCAGTTTATATTTGTATTCCACCTCGTAATTCAGACATTTCAGATCGTAGCCCGTAATATTGACTAGGTCAAATTTCCGTAACAACAATTGGCGCCGTCTGTGGGGACCGACAAACATCTTTACGATCTAAGACGAAGCCGAGATGACAGGAACATCATTAACAGATAACGACCCAAAGTCGCCTGAGCAAACCCGAAGCCCGCTCACCCCGAGCTTGGAGTCACCAATTTCGCTAGCTAACGCCGGTACCGACCAAACCAGGGTAGCCAACACACGTCGGGACGAAGCATATTCAAACGATCAAAACCAGGACGTCTCCTCTCTCATAAGAATGTTAATGGCCCATGTCGACGAGTTGACCAGAAATAATAATGCTCGTCTCGACTTACTAACAAGCAATCAAGACTCATGTAGGGGACAAATCAACTACCTATAGACTACCGGTTTTCAAGCATCTCAAGCAACCTAAAACCCTACCACGCGGCTCCCAAGGGTCTTATTCGGGGAAACACCACCTCTGAATACCGAATCTAGCAGGCGACCAACCATTCACCTAGAACTGCCACCGACCGGACACATCCAAAGTCAGATCGAGGGTAGCAAAATTAGCGAGCTCGAATCACTCAAGATCCAACTGGATAACATGACGTCGAAAGTTCACAAAGCGACCAACTCAGCCCCCTAAATAGATAGGGTCTTGAAGGAAACCCAAAACACACCATTCACGAGTAAGATAACAGGGACGCCAGTCAAACATCCCGGGAAGATCAAGCTACCTACTTACGATGGCAGCTCGGATCCACGGCAGTACATGGCGGCCTTTACTATCACGATGGGACGAACCCAGTTCTCGCCATAAGAACGTGATGCCGGCTTCTGCCAGTTGTTCGTCGAAAATTTGAGCGGCGCCGCCCTCAACTGGTTCTCGCGGTTGGAAGCTCACTCCTTCGACAGCTACCATCAGTTGACGACCACTTTCCTGAAACATTACTCCATGTTCATCCAGGAAGGAGCCTCTAGCGCCGACCTCTGGGCCGTAAGCCAAGGGCCAAAAGAACCCCTCAGATCCTACATCGACAGGTTCAAAGTTATCGTCTCAAAGATCAAGGTAACGGATAATGAAGGACTCCCAGCGTTGCGAAATGGACTTTGGTACAAATCGCCTTTTCGTGACGAGCTGGCCATAAACAAGCCACAAACCCTCGAGGACGCCCTCTACCAAGCGGCCGTCTTCGTTGAGATAGAAGAAGAGAAGGATCTACTCGCCAAGAAATTTGCCTCAGTCAAGAAAGGCAAAGATACAACCCCTGATAATCCTGACGGCAAGGGAAAGAAAGACACAATGTGCTACGTTGGCGAGCAGCAGCAGCAGACAAGTCAACAAACATTCCAACAACCAGGACGCAATCAAAATGAGCCACCAGCAAGGTCGACCATGGTACAAATACGTACGGTCCGACGACCAGGAGAAAACCTTCTGTAACTTCCACCAGCGCTCCGGACACATCACTGCGGAATGTCGGCATCTCCAAAACCTCCTATTCGGCGAATATCAAAAAGGGGTAACGAACATAACCAACCGCAACCCCCCGTCGGCACCCCCTCCCCCCCGTAAATCGAAAAACACCGCGAAAACCCAAGAACGAAGGAGAACGGTTCAAGCTAATCCAGGAGGAAAAGGCAAGGCAGATAAGCCAGCAAAAAACAAAGCAGAGCGACATTGACACAGAGCTGCCAAAGCGAGCCCGCGGCGACGAGGAAGAGGACACACTGACTCCCAGGAAGCGGATCAACATGATCATGGGGGACTCCCCACCTGCAACGATTCGGTAAGATCGCTAACAGCCTATAGCAAAAAAGCCGACGCATGCCAACAATGGAATAGGAACGTCCCCAAAGAGCTGAAACCAGGAACCGAGATCACCTTCAGCACGGAGGACGAAGAGGGCCTCGACAAGCCGCATAACGACCCACTCGTCGTTGAACTCCAAATTGGCGACTGTGAAGTCACCAAGGTTCTAATCGATACAAGAAGCTCTGTCGACCTCATATTCGAAGAGACTCTACAAAGGATGGAACTTCGCGATTACAGGATGAAGCGTTCGGAGAAACCCTTCACTAGATTCGCCGGAGACACGACCATGACAATCGGGACCATCAAGCTACCCGTGCACGTCGGGCGCCTGACCAAGTTCGTCAAATTCGTCGTCCTAGACCGACCCGCAATTTACAATGTGATCTTGGGAACCCCATGGATCTTCAACATACCACCAATGCATAAAATTCCCAACACCGGGAGGAATCTTCACACTCCGTGGCAGGCAGAGGATCTCAAGGTATTGCTTTACGGTGGAGCGCAGAGTGCGACAAGCATCATGCTTCATATCCGAACAAGCGATCGCCACCCCGCACCCAGACGAAGAAAGACAAAATCCGCACCTCGACAAAGGTATGAGGACCACTACACCCGCAAGTAAAACGTCCTAATTCTACTCAGCCCATATCTAGATATATATGCTAGTAACCGAGCTACGGCTCAAAGAATGTAAAAAAATGAACTACGCTTGGCTTGATCTCCTTTCGAGGAGTACGTAGGCAACCTATGTAAGGTGCAGCCGCCCCTATGTTTTTCAAATTTTCTTTTAAAAGTATATTCGTGCACTTTCACATAACTTAGCCGCTTAACAACTAACAATCGACATTCTAGCCAAATGATCGATCCAATAAACACGTGTACCATGCACAGTGACATTGTGTCACGTCGTCGTTTTTACGACTTGTAAGCCCGGGCCATACCCACGTGAGTCCTTAGAAAAAAGGTGTGTAAGCCGGACCTCCTCCGCGTAACTATGTTCAAGGGCTCCACAGGATAAGCCGAGCATGTACTCGCACCTAGACACTACAAGAAAACAACCGGGAACCGACAGACATAACCATCGGTATACCGTCGGAAAAGGCATTTTCTGATGGAATTCCGACAGGACAAATCCGTCGGTTCCACGGCGTCGGAAAAAAAAATCTGTCTGAAATCCATCAAT
The DNA here is from genome assembly GCA_030180135.1 of Orychophragmus violaceus. Lineage (NCBI taxonomy): Eukaryota > Viridiplantae > Streptophyta > Magnoliopsida > Brassicales > Brassicaceae > Orychophragmus > Orychophragmus violaceus. Next base: position 32,619,915 of record CM058231.1, on the reverse strand, counting down.
ATTTTCCGACAGTTTTCCGACAGGCAATATTCCGACAGATTATCGATGGCTTATCGACAACACAAAAACCGACGGCGAACCGACAATATACCGATATGAAGAAAACCGACGTCAAACCGATGGTTATTTACCGACGGTATATAACCGACGCTTTACGGACGGTTTACCGACTCTTTACCGATGGTTTACCGACGGTTTACCGACGCTTTACCGATGGTTTACCGACGGATATTTTCCGACGGTCAACCGATAGATTTTTACCGACGGTTTTCCGACGGGTATTAAATTATTATTTTTTAAAAAAATTATATTTAATATGTATATATTATTTTATAATCAATTATTTATCTAAAAATTTTATATACTAAATATTTATAAAATTTTGTATTAATTTTATAAAATAAAAGTGTTTTTCAAAATTACATAGCATTGGGATCCGGAACGTTTCCGGGTCCGAATCCCGTTCCCAACCCCTGAACAGAACCCGTAGCTGAAGCTCCCGTTCCCGTTCCCGCTCCTGGTCCCGCTACACGCTTAGTCCCCTCCAATCCTTGTCCTGGAGGAGTTCCGCCAAACTGGATGTAGTTCATGATCCGTGCTTGCATCTCCGCCATCTTTCTTTCATTCTCGGCTCTTTCCTCTCATATCCGAGCTTCAAAGCTCTCCTTAAGAGCTGCAATTTCCACATCTTTCTCGCGCAGAGCTTCGGCGAAGACGTCGCTCTCAGGTCGGAAGCGTGAACGCGGAGTCGAGGCTTCCCCCATGTTTCCTAAACCGAAAACACGGCCCTTCCTGCGTTGCGTTTCCTGCAAAGTATAGTAACAAATATTAGTTAAACAATTCAAATAAACAAAACCTCTATGTAAATTTTGAGTAAACAAACGAACTTACCTCAAGAAAGATCTCGTTGATCCTTTGTGACGGTACTACCTCCTCCGTCGAACCGACTTCCTCGGATAATTGAGTCTGGACCTCGTCAACCCGCCTCTTTGCTGATTCGACGATTCTCCGAGCGAGCGGATCCTGGATCTGACCCGTGAACTTGTTCTTGTGGCCCTGGTCGGTTAGTTCAACAAAATTTGGGTCCTTTCCTGTTTTTTCTTTCTGCACATTACAAAAACGGTTAGTCAAATCCAATAAATAACACTATTGAATAAACCAATACGTACAAATTCAATTTTTCGTTGTGCGGTGCTCTTAGCTCCCGCGTTATGAGTCGCCATTCCCAAACCGCCCCTCTCGCTCTTGCGGTTCTGGAAATGCATCGCCGAATCTGCTGCTGTAGTGGGCTTGATCCAGTGGCGGCTGAACCCTTCAATCAGCGATGGGTTGACTCCCTTCGGGTCTTCCTTTAGGATCCACTTCTGCTTCCACTCGTTGATGACGTGAGTGTAATGGGACCATGCCTTCTTGTGGAAAGCCTTCTCCACTTGGGTCGTAAGGTTCCTGTTCCAAGTGTATTCTTGCTTTAAAAAAAAAGATTAACGTTAGCATGGATTAAAAAAAACTAAAGTTTGATAGAAACTGACTATAAGTGTACGTACTGCAAATGCCCGGAACCAGTTATGCTGCTTGGACCTTGGGATTTTCGCGTACTGCGGGTACGGATGATGGAGCATGCTACACATCATCCATAAAATACACTTGGTGATCTTGGAGGACGTGATATTGAACCTGTAAAAGTTCATAAAAAAATTGGTCAATTAAACAAACGGTTAAGGTAGTCTAAGTGGTAGAAGGGTTCGAGGTGGCAAATACCACCCGGATTCGACTCCAGGCGGAAACCAAAATGCCTCCTCTGCTCATGACGCGGGCACTGGGCCTAACACCCAGGGAAAACCCTCCCAGGTGAAGCTGCTCTGCGGCCTAACTGGGCCCAGGGAGATTAGTCTGGACCTTGGTCTGGGATCTCCCTGGATTATCAAAAAAAAAACAAACGGTTAACAAAATATTATTTTAAAAAAATATAATTGTTAATGTTAAAAACTACTCACCAAGTCGTCCCCGGGTTGTTAAACGGATCCGGATGGAGCCGTTTCAACGTCTCCCGCCCTGGCTGTTCGACCAGCAACTCTATCTCCGGTGCAAACGTCGCCGGCGCATCGTCGTCCGGGGTTGCTGGGACGTTGGACATAGAGTCGCTGCCTGCATGGATAGACTGCTGTGGTCCGGACTGCGTCGGTCTGACCTGAGTCGACCGAGAGCGGCGTGGCGGTGGCAATCCCGTCGGAGCAGCCTGAGGCGTAGGATGCGAAGCGGTTGCCACAGGAGTATGAGAAGTGCTCCCCGGCAACAACTCATCGGTCTGGCTCAAAAAAGCCTCGAAATCCTCGTACGACCTATAATACACAAAATAAAGTTTTCATTTCTTCAAAAAAAATAAAAAGCTAATATATCATTTTAACAATATTCAAGAAGTTTTTATAATTAGTTAAAAATACTTATATATTGGTAAAACATTTTTAAAAATATATATATATTAAATGTTTATCAATCCGAAATATTGATAATTTTTTAAAACCCCAAAAATGTTTGCATAATTACAATTATTGTCTTAAAATCAGAAAAAGGTTTAATATACAATTATAGTTTTCAATTCAAAAAATTGTAAAATCTTTAATTAAAATTTAAAACTAAAAAAAATCCTTTTTCATTATTAGTATAAAATTTGTAAAAATATAAAAACGTTATATAATTATATAAAAAAACTTACAAATCAAAAAAACGTTTTCAAATAATTTACAAAACGTTTTTAATATTATGAAAAACCATAAAAAATTGTTTTAGGATCAAATTTATACTAAAAAAAAATTCATTACTTATACATGAAAATGGAATTGTTGTAAACCACAAAAATTATACAAATCTAACTACACAAACCATTATCTAAGATCTAATACACCTAATTCACTACATACATCCTAAATCCAAACTTTTAACAACCTAAAAATCATGTATTTTCCGTTTTTGATCGGTTAGAAAGGGAACTTACATGTTTTTAATGCTTTGGGTGGTCGAAATTGCTAAGCGGTGGCTGGAATCGTCGAGAAATGGTAGAGAGAAGGCGGAGTTTCGCGGTGGAGAAAGAGAGAGAAAGCGCAGAAGAAATGAGGAAGAAGAAGTTTAATCGATATTATTTCTTTATAAACCGACGGATTTCCGACGGTAATTAATGTTCCGTCGAAAATCCGTTGGTTCCCAGTCGGTCCAATTAATTGGCGGTTAAATGAAAACGGTTCGGTGCAAAAACGAAAAAATTTGTAAAATTTTATATTCCGACGGATTTACGACGGACACATAATTACCCTCGGAAATCCGTCGGAAAATTTAGAATGTGTTAGCAGGTTTCGAACCTGAGCCCCTTATGATGTTTATGTGGTACCTTAACCAGTGTGCCGATGTTATTAATTGTAATGTCTGTACAGTGATAATTATATGAGGACATTAACTATTTTGAAAACGAACTTTCATTAATTCCTCATTAAAAAACAAAGCAGTACATTTCAATTTTAAGCATTACTGTTTTAATTAAAGGGTTACACTTAGATAGTTCGGTTATTATAATTCGGAAACTGGTTTTCGAACCAATTCTATGCGTCAGTCTGCCTCCACTTGCGGATCATACGGTTCCATGACCTTGCGGAGATCCACTCCGGTTTTTCTCCGCCATTTTCCGCAAGTAACTTCTAACGGCGCATTTTAGTCTGGAAAACACGTCAAGCGGTCTTATGGAATTCCCGCTAGACGTTTAGGAGGTTTTCAGGAGTAAAATTGTAGTGATCCTGTTATGGTAAATTAAAAATAAGAAAAATCAATAATGACTTCACAATAACTTAATAAGAAGAATAATTAACTACCAGAAAATGTTTGAACCATGCAGCTTTAAGGTCATCCGGAATTGTGTAATACACGACGTTGCTCCCCGACCAATGATTCTCAATGATTCTACTTATGGCGCACAAAATGCTTGCATGGTATCCAAACCAAATAGAACGGTTTTCTCCGGAGGGGTTAAGAACAGGAAGATGTCCCCGACCACGCTTACGGATTTCCCGCATATAAGAATCACGGTTCTCAGGAGACATATAGACAAAATCCATTTGAGTGTTTGTGAAGTCGTAGAGTGTGGAGCAAATTGAAACAATGAGCACATATTTATGCAATATTTTCCGACGGAATTTCCGACGGCGGCCGTCGGAAAATAAATAATACATGAAGAGACGTTGCAATGAATCGTGCAGGAAAGATTTTGGTTTAACAGGCCTGCGGTATTGCAGTCTTTGACTGGTTTCCGACGGATTTCCGACAGATTATTTAATAACCATTGGAAATCCGTAGGAAATTTCCAACGGATTTCCGACAGGTTATGTTTAGGGTTTGTTTAGGGGTTAGAGTTTGTAGATTATTGAACACCTATACTAAAATTAGACGTGGTATTCATCACATTTAGGATAAATTGACTTATGCAATAATGTATATATATTATCTAAATCGGTGATAAGAACGGTTGAGTCTTTCCATAAACGACATTGTACGTTAAGAAGTTATTTCATCCGAATCATTTCGTATTCTTGTTATAACGCATCAGATTAGTTTTGCGATCATGAGGTCTTTCAATGTTCATAGAGACAATAAACATTAGCACATGAGATCTCTATCAATTAGATGTTTTAGGGTCTGAATCCCTAAACCCTAAATATTTGTTGTTGTCGGTAATCCGTCGTAAATTTCCGACAGATTTATGACGGAAATATGCTATCCGTTGGAAATCCGTCGGAAATTAAAAATAGGGGTTCAAATTTCGCTCCGCGTGGATTCGAACCCGCGATCAGATAGTGTCACAAGGATAGTTAGAACCAATAAGGCTGTCTGTCAAGTTAGCGTTTTCTTGTAACGTTTAATTATTATTGAGAAGATATTAACAACTACAAAAACATAAAAAGTTTTATAATTATTTCCCTAATGTTAAATTAAAGATTAAAAATGACAAACACACATAAAACAGTAACAATTTTTTAGTTTTATTTAAAATATCTTATTACAATAATTTTAATCCGCATCATCTTCTGAATCGTAGTCCGTTGAAATAGAATCTATGTCGTCGTCGAATTCCCCCCTCTCTTCTTTGGAATCCGAATGGAGAACAATGTTCCCAAAATGAGTAAAATCAACGACGAGATTAACTTCAAGAGATTCTTCTACCGGAGCTATGTAATCACTTTGCCTTGCTTGAAGTGGTTCTTGTTCTTCAACTCCTTGAACTCTTCCTCGCGGATACATTTTTGTAACTGTTACCCATGGATCGTTCTTGTATGTTAGTCGAGGATAAGGGATGTAACTCACCTATATTAGTTAGAAGAAATTAACATACGATACTCTATGTAATCACGTTATCGATGATGGAAAAATAAAAGTAGGCGAAAATATTCGTGTTTATATACCTGGTCTGCTTGAGATGCAATAATGAAGGGGTCAAATTTTTGAAGCTTCCTATTCGAATGTATAGACGTCACGCCAAACTCATCTAGTGATACACCTCTCCCGACAATAGGGTTGTACCAATCCCACAAAAAACCACGCATCTCATGCCAAGCTTTCCGTTGTATTGGACTTCAAGTATTTCTTTAAGCACATTGTAGTACACAACTTCGCCGGATGTAGATGAGACTCCATGTTCGGCCGTCGTTCTAGAGGACCCTTCTTTATGCACTTTAAAGGCATATCCCCTCGTGCAATATCGTGGATAAAAATTTGTGTTGTAGTGGAGGCCGTTGACTATGTCTATTAACCAATCTGCCGGTGTGCGCCCATATTTGACTTCGGTTTCCACCTAAAAGATAGCATGTAAAACGTTTTAGTAAATGACCAAATTTATTGTCTTTAAGGTTAAATGAAAATACAAAACTCACATGAAACTTCAACCAAGCGCAAAAGTATGTGTCTTTCCACTCTTCACGCTCGTCCTCGGTCAACTCTGGATGACGATGTTGGAGTGACTCCATGTATAACCTATAAAAATCAACCTAGGGGTTAAAAATGCATGTGATTCTGAAGTTTAAATGCAATGATGTAAACGAAGTAAACTATACATACCTCTCGTACTCAAATACTTCCTCGCAGTTGTTTAGAATATATTTTTGAAGGTGGGCGTGTTCTTGGGTCGTTAATTGTCGCTTTACTTCTTTACCGCTTAACCGACCAACTTGTTGAAAAATACTGGAAACCGATGAAGGATAAAATGGTCTTTCAACTCTGTCATCGTTTCTGGCCGGGCGCCGACTCTTTGTGCGTACTTGTGAAGGGAAATAATAACCGGAAAATGTCGCCGCTTCCTCGTTGTGGTACTGAGCAGCAACTGAACCCTCAACTTTAGCTGGGTTCTTAACCTTTTTCTTAAGGTGGAACATATAGCGCCCGAAGGGATACATCCACCGATATTGTACCGGACCACCTAGTCTAGCTTCTTCCGGAAGATGAATGGGTAAATGCTCCATAAAATCAAAGAACGACGGTGGAAATATCTTCTCAAGATTGCACAGGATTTTAGGAATGTTATCCTCCAAAGTTCGAATGCCGTCAGCCGTAAGGGACCTCGTGCTTATGTCCCTGAAAAAGGAACCTACCGCGGCAATTTCTTTGTGAACATCTTTGGGGAGGAGATGAGCAAATGCAAATGGCAGTAGTCGTTGCATCACCACATGACAATCATGACTCTTCATCCCGATAAACTTGTCCCCCTCAGTGTGAACACAATTACGCAAGTTTGAAGCGTAACCGTCAGGGAATCGTACTCGGCGCGTAATCCACTCGAAGAACTCTTCCTTTGATTTCTGATCTACCCAGTACGCTGGAATTGGAGGTTTACCGTTCTTTTGAAGATGAAGTTCAGGCCGGTGACAAATTTCAGGCAAATCAAGCCTAGACTTCACATTATCTTTCGTCTTTCCTTGGACGTTCAGAACGGTGTTCATGATGTTATCAAAGAAATTTTTCTCAATGGGCATGACATCAAGATTATGCCTTAGTAGCTGGTCCTTCCAATACGATAAATCCCAGAATATGCTCAGCTTGTGCCAGTTGTGGACTACACCAGCTCCATATACATTCTCATGACCGTTACCACCACATTCACGAGTTCTTAATGCACCAAATCCCTCTAAGAAAACCAAAGTAGACGACCCACTGTCTTGTAGAATAGGATCATCAAACACTTTCCTCTTCTTCGTACAAAGTTTAGTGTTTTTCCGGTATGGATGATCATGTGGTAGAAATCTCCTATGACAATCAAACCAACACGATTTGCGTCCGTTCTTAAGCTGAAATGCATCGGTCTTTTCCTGACAATACGGACATGCTAACCTTCCATGCGTAGTCCATCCTGATAACATACCATAAGCCGGAAAATCGCTAATGGTCCACATTAATGCAGCCCTCATCAAAAAAATTTCCTTACATGAGACATCATATGCTACAATACCGGGCAGCCATAACATTTGCAGCTCGTGTATCAATGGCTGCAAGAATACATCAAGGGATCTTCTAGGATGCTCTGGACCGGGAACAAGTACGGAGAGGAAAAAAAAACTCTCGCCGCATACACATAGATGGCGGTAGGTTATACGGAGTTAAAATAACTGGCCACAACGAATATGGTCTCCCATGCCTTCCAAACGGGTTAAAACCATCTGTGCATAATCCGAGGTACACATTACGTGGCTCGTATGCAAAATCTGGATATACGCTCTGAAAATGTCGCCACGCTTCAGCTTCAGACGGATGCGCAATTTCTGCTCCTCTTCTATGCTCAGCATGCCATCTCATTTCCCCTGCAGTTCGCTCCGATTGGTATAAGCGCCTCAGCCTATCGGTTAACGGCATATACCACATTCTATTATAAGGAACCTTAGCTCTTCCCCTTGTATCCTCAGAATGCGGCTTCTTACAGAACTTACATTCCAAGCGGTATTCGTCTTCTCGCCAATATATCATACAATTGTCGATGCAAACATCTATCATCTGATACGGTAATCCAAGCCCTTTAACAAGTTTCTCAACCTCGTTGTATGAACCTGGCACAAGATTATCTACAGGAAGAACATCTTTCAGGTATTCGCAAAAAGCATCCACACATTGCTCCGCCAGATTATAATCCGTCTTTATTCCCATTAGTCTGGTTGCAGATGATAATGGCGAATGTCCGTCTTTGCAACCATCATAAAGCGGACGCTTCGCTGAATCTAACATATCAAAAAATCTCCTAGTTTCTACATTAGGTTCCTCCTCTGTCCTAGGAATTTGATATTCACCTACTTCATGTATATTTTCTCTAAATGCATCATTAACCATCTGAACGGTTGCTACACCAACATCTTCATCCGCGATATTATAATGTTCTCTATTACTACCAATAGGTTCCCGCGTACTAACACTACCAAAATGATCTCTACTACTACTTGCGCCATCAAATGTTTCCCCGTGAAGATACCAAATCATATAACCATCCATAAACCCAACTGAGTACAAGTGATGCCATACTTCGCCAATTGTAGGATTTCTAACATTTCGACACTGACTACATGGGCATTTCATCTTACCGGTTTTCTGCGTATGAGGTTGATTGCAAGCCATCGTCCTGAATTACACAATACCGAGTGCATATAGTTTATACACTAAATCCGTCATCTCATCAACCCTCGGTCCGTCCATCCACGATCTGAAATAATTAGACGAAGCCATTTTGATCTCGGAAGAAAGTGAGAGAAAGAGAGAGAGAGAGAGGGAGAGAGAGAGAGAGAGAGAGAGAGAGAGAGAGAGAGAGAGAGAGAGAGAGAGAGAGAAAAGAAGGGAGAGATGCTTGGTTATATTGGAAATTAACCGACGGAAAACCGAGGGGAAACCGACGGAACTAGCTAGCCGTTACCGTCGGTTTTCCCTCGGAAATTATGTCAGCCCAACAGTGCAACAAAACGGCTATGTCAGCCCAACGGTCATATTCATGGTTTCCGAAGGAATCCCGACAGTAAGGAAACCGACAGAAAACCGACGGATTGTATTATCCGTCGGTAATCTGTCGAAAAATTAGGTAAACGGTCAAAAAAGAGAATTAACTCTCTTCTCTTACCGAGGCATCGAGTCGGTAATTGTCCCTTCGGAAATAAATCCGGATTCCGATGGATTTCCGACGATTTTGCCGTCGGTAATTTTTGTTTATATATCCACCGAGATTCTCCCTTTTTGCCATCATCAAAAAAAAGAAGATGAATTACGTATTTTTTTCTGCCAAAGCCCGCACGACGATTCTGCAAATGATCGCGGAACCAGGTCGGGAGGCTTTGCCAAACCTTGACCCATCTCGTCCACCACATCAGGCGGTTTGGTTTGGATCCAATGCGGTTATTCCCTCCGTGATCAGCGATATCATCCAGAATCGCTGGTCTGGAAGATACCTGACGTACTATAACGTCTTGCCGACCCTGAAAACTTCATGGTTCATCGATTTTCTGGTAAGTTATATATTTATGTTTTGAAAATTATATTTTAATTTGAAATTTTATGTAACCCAAGAAATTTTATTAATTTTAGGAATTTTTTACATTCTCTCCGGATAATCTTTTCATTGTTTGGCGGGAGTTTCACCGGGCCGCAAGGAAAGTTTTCCAAACAAAGATGCGGCGGATGAAGCTCTGGTGGCAACGGGGTGAAGAAAGACCGGCTTGGATTCCGGCGGGAGAGTGGAACATCATGGTGAATCAATGGAGGGAGACGAACGACGGGAACTGGTTCGGGAACCAATCACAAAATAATAATAATTAAACAAATAATGTAATTTTTATTTAAAATAACAATGAATTTATGTTTTTTTTAACTCATAAATAAAAGTGTTTTTTTAAAAAAAATTATATACTAATGACAGAATATATAAATAATGTTGAATTAGATAAACGAATAACTCAGCGTATCACAGTGGTTCGGGAACTAAGTATCTTGTTCAAGACCGCCCTTCAATCGGTTTTTTATGAACCGACGGCTTACCGACGGATGATCGACAGACTATGCATCCTGTCGGGAATCTGTCGGAAATTTTCAGACAGATTGAGTTTCCGTCGGAATTTACCGACGGATATCCGATGACTCATAAACCGTCGATTCTATGTCGGAAAGCTGTCGGAATCTGTCTGAATTTCCGACGGGATATTTTCTGTCGAAAAATCCGTCGGTTAAAGCCTTGTTTTCTTGCAGTGAGATAACCTAGCAGATGACGTGGTAAGCCGAGCCCAAGCTCGCACTCACAGACTTCTGTATATAAAGGGGCAAGCTTTGTTTCGATTCGAGAAAATCAAAAATAGGATAAGCCGAGCACGTACTCGCACTTAAAATTTGATCTCGTCCTAAAGCCGAGAAACAACTCGCAAACAATAAATAAAACAAGAAACGTCAAGGAAGGAGACAAAGATAAAACTCTTCTTTCTTTTATTTCATTCTCTTCAAAATTACAAAAAAAAACACGTACAACAAGAATTTACAAATATATTCCAATTTCTTGAAAGACGATTTCTTCCGAACTGAAGCTCGTGCGATACCCCGACCTCATCCGTTAAGGAGCCGAACTCCTTTCTTGAAAGACAATTTCGTTGTTTGCACACGGCACGACCTCAAAGGTTACAACGACGAAACCGAACCGAGGAGGATCATCGTGGGGTAAGAAGGCCCGGGCAAGCCAACCTCAGCACACCAAAAAGGTTAGCCAGACCCCACGGTTCGCCTGGCCATTCTGACATCAGCCGCTCTTCCCACAGGAAACCTCCCCTGATCCGGCGGAAAATGAGCCAGCTTGATGTCGAACCCGCTGCCCTGCAAAATAAATCAAAAGCAAAGAAGAACGGATCAACAGAAAGAAAAGAAAAGTGAACAACACATCGTAACGAGCAGGCAACACAATTACGTGAAAAGAGACAAGTTCAAGACAGGACAGCCCTCGGCACGCTACTAAAATAAGCAATGCATTGGATCCACCCAACAGGAAGGACCGTGCGTCGCCCTTACGTTTGCAAAAGCAACAAGCAAGGGCGGCTATCAGTACATTTTGACATATGGACAAGCCCCCGTTTCGCAGGATAAACACGAGCCCTCTCGGCAACCAGAAAAACATAAATTCTGGTGGCCGGAGTCGACCAACGATAGGCACCAACGAGAAACCCATTGGCAGAGCAGCCTTGCTGCCACGACACACTGGATCATACTTTGCAATCAAGACAAAAGAAAAGGACTGAACCACGCTCAGAAAGAAAGAAAAAGAGAAAAGCGACGAATAACAAGATATGAAAAATCGGAAGGGAAGGGGGAGTATTTATAACCACCAAGGGCAACAAATGCAGCAATATATAGCGCATTTAATACAGCGCGTCAGTTACCAATACATGCCTTCAATGCGAAAACGGCGGTCCACCTTTCCATAAACATGCAAAAGTAACTCCTTCGGAAAGCAATAATAACGCGTGGACCAAGCCTCAAAACTCAAAACGACACGTCTACCAAAAACGTCCGAGCAAATTCTAACGGGCACAAAACGAGGTAGAGTCAGCTCGCGCCAACAAACAAGAACAACAAAAATGAAACGGAAGAAGAAAGCGAGCAACATACACGAATAATTACAAATGAAGGCTCTGTTCGTACAAACGTTCAAAAAAGTAACAAAAAAGGGAGGGAGGAGAACAAGCGATCTGACTCTCACAGCAAGGGAGTCAAGATGGAAGTTCGGGTACGCCAGAAGTAACCCCGCCCTCAACATCACCTCGCTGCGGCGACATACAAAAGACACCAGAATCCAAGGGGTCAGGTCGCAACTCCTTGACTTTCCGTTCCATGCGAAGCTTATTCTCTTCAAGTTTAGAAATCAATGCAGGAGGAATCAGGACACACCGTCCGCGAGCAGACTGTATGCGCTAAGAACGCCTGTAACTTGGTTAAACTCCAAGAGCTTGGGAAAGTAACGATCCCCATGTTCCCTCTCCGCCTTCAGCTTTTCCAGACGCTCAGAAGCTTTCTTATACGCGAACTCCCGCTCAGACTGAAGGCGCTCATCAAAGGACTCTCGAAGTCCGTCACACTCAGCAGCAAGGGAATCAACTTTCGACCTAAGAGAGCCAGCCTCAGACAAAAGACTATGTTTCTCATCCTCAAGCACGGCCAAGCGTTTCTCTAAGCCCGCAGCTTTTTCCTTTCGCCAAAGACAAAGCAACAGAGGCCCCCTTCGCCTCGTCAAGCTCCTTACGAACCCGCTTCAACTCACGAGAAGAAAGCCGCAGCGCATCAATTTGTTCCCTAAGGATAATCTCCGTTGCCTTAGCATGGCGCCTCTCGAATTCATAAGAGTCCCGAAGTTGATTAAAGGTAGCGCAAACCTTAACAAGATGATGACTCAACTCCTCCTGCAGACGCAGTTTGTGCATATCTGAAATGGGCATCAGATCCTTGACCGGACCGGCCGAGAGCCTCTGAACAAGATTAGCACAAGACAGCATATCATTTATTAAAGGTGTCTTCCCCTTATGCACATACGACCAAGAAGGTCTAACCGCCCCAGAAGGCTCGACACCACCATCAGGACCCGATTCCCGCCTCTCCGCGTTAAAGACCCCGGCAGGCGAAACGCCCTGATTAGCGCCATCCTCAGGCGTCTCCTGCAATTGACCAGTCATGTCTTCACGAACATCAGCGATGTCGTCAATCGTAGCCACCGGCGAATTTATTACCGGTGACACCCTTGGCCTCTTCTTGGACAGCCGGGGAGATGGCGGATCGCTCTCCAAAACAGGATTCATCTCGCAAACTACCGACACAAAGGAGGGAGCATATCAGCATTTCAGATTTTCCCCTCTTCTCAAAAAGGGGGGGGGAGAGGAGAAGAGTACACATACCCGAATCAACCTTCCCTAGACAATCGCGGACCCTTTGATCAAAAAGTCTCCTGGCCCCTTTCGTCTTTCGATGAAGGCCAGTTCACGCCACCATGAGCTCTTAACTTATCCAAGTCCCTCGAAAACGTCGCGAACCAGCAACCCGAAGTAGAACGAACTGCAAAACAAAAAGAAAACACGACCATAAAGCCAATGATGCCAGCAAACAAACACGGAAGTTGCAAGCTTATCGGAAAATCCTGCTCGTATCAAAAGTCAACGCGTCGTTAACACGCGCAAAGAAGTAGCCATCTTGCCAGTCAAAAGTCTTATCCGAAGGATCGAACACTACCCTCAAGCGACGACCAGGCCTGAATCTCACGTAGAACGCACTGGAGGTCGGGTTGACCGAGATCGACGTCAGCTCCTTGAAAAATCGAGTGGACATCTCAACCTCGCTATCAGCCGCCATAACAAGGATACCTAACATATTGCGAATAGCAGACGGTCAAAGCTAAGAAAGGGCCATCTCCCTAGCCTCGCAGTATTCAACTAAAACCCTAGGAAGAGGGAAAAGCAAGAAACATTCAGCCGAAGCTCGAGACCAGGAGTGCGAGAACAGCGCTCGCGAATACTGTCCAAATCCTTCTGCTCACAAACGGACGAGTGAATCGCCCTAGGGATAACGACCTTCGTTTCCCTCGCCTCCTTTGGAGAATGTGTCTGAGAACGATGATCAGGGACGGTCGTGCTATTTTCCGAGCAATCTTCCGAACCATCAACCCCAACGTCACTTTCCGGGCGGCTCGTCCCATCGCCATCACCAAGATCTCGTCTCCCCTCGCTAGCAAGTTCATAGTCCCCAGGCAATTCCGCCACAGCTTGGCTACCGTAAAATCGATGAGGATTTCGCCCAGACCGAGATATCAAAAACTCTTCAGCAACCTCAATTGGACTAGATACGGCAGGACTATCGTCCGACGACTCAGGAAAACCAGTATCATTGCTACCAGTAAAAGAATGCTCACTGGAATCTATCCGCATAATTACAAGAACGAGTGCAAAGCAAAGACTGAAAAGGAAAAGGTAGTTACCTGATAAGAAAAGGGGAATCTGAAAAAACGGACCCTCGTAAGAAGAAAGAAGCGGTTCTTCACGAAATATAAGAATCACAGGGACAACGGTTCGCGTCTTTTCGTTTTCTCAGGAATCGTAGTTGGAGCCAAAGGAAAACCACTTACGAATCAGAATCGGACGATTTAATAAGATTTCCGCCTGACTTAAAATACTCGAAGAAATTCGCCGAACTCAGCATCGCAGCCCGACGAACTGGGGGGAGGGGGGCTAATTGTTGGATATGGGTTTAGCACCCATCCAAAGCCAATTGGAAATCTTGTTTAAATCATTTATATCCAATAATCGGCCCAAGAAGATAAGCCCGCGAAGAGATCAATGGCCCAAAGAGAAGTCAGCATCCAAGTGCTATAAATAGGACCGTTTGCTCTTCATTTTAGAGTGATTGTAACTTGCGAGAGGCCGAGCTACTTCTATAAAACTCCAACCTCAAGCATTGCTTAGTGAACACGTCATTCGACGGATTCACACCTCGTACCATTATGTTCATAGCTCGGCTCCGGCATTAAGATCAATAAAGAATCATTTCGACCTCACTTTATATTTGTATTCCACCTCGTAGTTCGGACATTGCAAATGGTAGTCCGTAATATTGACTAGGTCAAATTTCCGTAACAACATACATTTACACATGATTCAAGTACACCCAAGGTTAGCTCTCGGAGTTTTAGTGCGTCACTTTTCCTACTACGTGTTGCTTCACATTCGGTTCCTATCCTCATTGTCTGAGCATTTTATTTTATTTTTTAATTTTATGCTCTGTTATATTTTCCGTTTAATTCTGAACAATTTTCATTGTATGGTTATAAATGATATCCCGTAAAGGTTGGAATGGAAACAAAAGGTACTTTTTAAAAAAGTTCTCCTAGTTTGAAAGATTGGTGGACGATTCAAACCTTTTTTGTCTTGTGGATTAAGATGACAATAAATCTGCACTTTGGTCGATCAATTTACATCCTGATGTTGCCAAGGATTTGTGGGATCACTTGAAAAGTCATTACTCCAAAGGCTGGGGTCCGTACTGAGCGGCTGTATGCAGTTGCAGCTCTCTTTCCTAAGCGGCACTAGTTCATGTTGCTCAGGTTCAGAATATAGCGCCGAGCACAAATGCCATTTTTGGCTAAAAAATAATCTGTCATGCCACACAAAAATCAGATTGCCACTCATAATCTGGATTACCCATTATACTCTTAATGAAACTCTAAGTGATGTAGAAGGTTTGCTATTTAGGTGGAAAGCTTTGTTTTTAATTAAAATAAAACAAAAACGAAAATATAAAAAATAAAAAATATTATGCTACAAATCTGGAAAATTGGGTTTAATTTTTTCTCACCGATTTTTCCGGCCACCGCTTCTTCCGACGAGCATCCTCTTCCAACAAATCAATTCAATTTCAAAATTAGTCCAACTGGTACAACTGATATGAATAACACAATGATAATAAATATACACATGATAATAAATATAAAAATCATCTAACTAAACCATATAATGATTCCAAAACACAAAATAGATAATTATAAATCAATAAAAAAAGAATTTATCAAATTTCTAAAACATATTTTTGGTTTCACACAAAACACTCGTTATAATATAAGGAAGCCTTTGTAAATGGTACATTATAACAATAGGAAATATGTGAAAATTATGAATTCAAACAAATGATATTGTAAAAACCTTCTAATTGGTAATTAATAAATAAAAAAATCATGTGTCCAACTACAATATATTATCTCATCATAAGGTACAACTACAAAAACTCAAAAATTACCAAAGTGCAACTATGAAGAGGAACGTACAACTGTACAATTAGGTACAACTATATGAGAACACATTAATTTTTTAATATTATTAATACCTCCATGAGTTAAATGTGATTTTAACGTGAAAAAATTGTACACTTAGGTACAACTAAATGAAAAATTCAATAATTTTAATCCTTTTCATATTTTTGACTTTTAAGTTTTTTTTAATTGTTCTAAACCGGAAAAAAACCGAGACAAAGAGTAAGATTTCTCAGTTTAATTTTGATTTTGGGTTCAACATGAATAATTTGCCCAGCCAATTTTGAATTATTTGCATAGCCAATACGATTTCGATTACAATTTCATATTAGAATAATTTGCTTTCGATTTCGATGTTCAACATTGTTATGGATTCATTTTTTAGTTTTGATTTCGGATCGAAAATTTTGCTTAGCCAATTCGATTTTGGTCTTGAATAATTTGCTCAGCCAACTTGATTTCGGGTTTGAATAATTTTTTTTAATTAAATTAGCAATTTCATATCAATCAGTTTCTTCTTCTTCTTCTTCTTTCTATGCCGCTCCTTTCTCTTTTTTTGTGTCGTATATCTCCGAGATTTGCGCCGCCGCAAGAGACCTCGTCGGAATAGCAACAAAAACCAAATATGAAAATCAAAAGTGCCATTTGATAGTATCAATATAACAGGATTTAACGTGAAGTCATAACTACAATTTGTGGGAAAAAAATAAATCATTTGTATAATTATTCTGGTACAATTGGTCAAACTAATATTTTTGGTCCAACTGGTACAATTGTTTAATTATTATTTTACAATTTTTACGAATTAATTTTTATTTTAGCTTAGGAATTTAGATAGTTGAGATTATGGGTTATCGTGTTTGGAGCGCGGATCTTTAGATTGGGTCAGTAATTATATTAAAGGGATTAAGGTTTTTTAGTCTTTTGTTTTATTTTTCCTTTAAAATAAATCAAAAATAAAATAAAAAACATAAGGGTGGCACTAGTGAATTTTTTTTCAATTTTAGTGGCATATATGACATTAATCCTTCAGAATAATTGTGAATGTTCCTTCGAAGTATGACTTTCGCCTGGAATGTGACTAATGCATACTGCTTTCAACATATTAAAGCGGAATTGGCGTGTTGTAAACAACATAGGTTTGAAATTAAAGCATACTAGAGAAAGCATGGCATGAATATGACCTACTACACGCCACTGCATCTCTACAAAAGCAGTAAATATGATTTTGAAACTCTTCCAGAACAAGATCGTGAGCTTAGGAAGGTTCATAAAGTTTTGTCTAAAAAATTGTGGGACTTTTCTAGTCACAAGTTTTAGGAAAATTGTATTTGTCATTCATTGAGACATTAGGAGAATAAGCACTAAAATATAGAAATTACTATAACAGCACTTTGAGATTTGAATTTTAGAAAGTCAACATTCGAGACCAAGATATCTCTGTTTGTTTTTGTTAGAAAAAAATATTACAAAAATATCATTATTATATATTTTTCACATCAGTAAAACGTAAATTATTTATAAAATATCACATTCCCGTTCAAATAAATCCGCACATATTTTAAAATAAATCGACAGTTTTTGTTACAGATTTATTTTAATAGTGGATTTTTGTATAAATCTTCGCTGGTTTATTTTTATTTGTTGTGTATTTATTGACTTTGTTGCAGATTTATTTATATTTGCAACATATCAAAATATTTTTCTGAAATTACTATTTTAGCATTGCAATGTTGCAAAATTTTCAACATCTCAAAGATTTGTTATCTTATATTGAAGATTTATTATTGTTTTGATGTGGCACATATTTATTGTATAGTAGAATTTTGAATTTTTGCAGATTTATCTTTATTGATTTTTATAAACTTGGAAACTAGTTTGGTAGAGTTATTTCAGTTGTTATAGACAATGTTTTTAAACTAGACTTGGACATTGAATTGGATTGTCTTCCGGGTCACCAGGTCACTGGGTCGACCGCGGATCATAATTAAATGAGATTTGTATATATAAACATATATTCCTAAAATTATTCAATCATATTAAAAATAATATATAAAATATTTACAAAATTTGCATTCTTCTAACTATGACCTAAATTGTTAACGAAATATGAATTTAGAAATTTTAATTGAAATCAGCAATTTAAGTAAAACACTATGGAACAATTCAAAAAAACAAATGAGGCTGAAAGATGAAACGTCTCGCTAGAAAATTTTTGAAATGTTCATTATTCGGGTTTATCGGTTCGACCGGTCCAGCGGGTCGCAAAAATTTTTTTGGGTTTTTTCGAATTTTCTGGGTTTATAACTCAACAATTTTCGCATATTACCCAACCCAGAATGTATGCGGGTCGTCGAATTTACCAATTTGACCGTGCGCTCAGATCGGGTTTCAAAACATTGGTTATAGATCTATATAAATTTGTAACACATGAAATTGCGTTAATTAATTACTGTTGTAGAAATTATATATTATATAGTTGTTTCTAATGTTGCATATATGTTTCTTAATGTTGTAGATTTATTTTTTTGCTATATATTTTAACTATATTTTGACCCACTTACATGGTGGACATACATTTTGATTTTTATTTTAATTAAAAAGTAAAAAAAAATTGTTATATAATTTTATTTATGTATTGAATTTATAATTTGATGTTTTATTTTTTTATAAAATGGGATGTTATAATGTATTAGATATATTTAGCATGTGCAAAATTTAATTATATGGACAACAATAACTAAGTAATAAATTATTTTGTTTGAAATATTTTTATTGCAGCCATGTATTCTAGCTTTTTCTGAAGTTTGGTTGTTAGTATGGAATATTTTTGATTCTCGAATATAATATATTTAAATTTATAATTATAATTTTTTATTAAATTTCATGACTTTTTACTCAGTGCCTAAATTATGGGGATATTAACCCCAAATTCTTGGGAAAAATATACTAAAATCTGAAAAGTAACTTACATGAACTGAGTTATCCTCAATTACGGGCATAATGAGATTTTATGTAAGAAAATGGAATATTACCTATTTTTATTGGGGGAATGGCTTAAAATGCCTCATAAATTGAATATAAAGATAAAACTATCTCTCAAATTGAAAGAAATGCAGAATTGCCCCTTCGCGCTAAGGAAATTACGGTCACCCCTTATGACAAAACAAAAAAACAGAAACCGGAATTATAATTATAAGTTTCGCGTTGTGTCAGACCTCTATAGAGGACTGATGCATTAGACTCTAATAGAAATCTAAATGACTTTCTTCTATCAGACTTTTAGGAGAAGTCTAATACAGAATAAATTAGTAATTTTAAATTTTAAATTTATAAAAAAAAAAAATTTCAAAACTTTTATATATAGAAATTAAATATAGACAATTTAGTAGTATACAAATTAAAATTTTGTAAAACTGAATCAAATTAAAAAATGTTAGTTACAGTAGGTCCATATCCCAAATTAATTTAGTAAATTTAAATTTAAAATTTGTAAAAAATTATTTAAAAATATATATATACATATATATAAATTTAATATAGAAGATTGTGAAGTATATAAATTAAATTTCTTAAAATTAAACCAAATTAAAAATATGTAAGGTAGAGTAGGTTCTAAACCTCAAAACATGTTTTGTAATGGAACATTTACATATAACTTTAGAGTTAAATTCATGATTTACCAAATTTGTATTTTAAATTTTAAATTTTCACATATGTGTTATAATGTGCATATATTTAACGAATTTGATGTTTTCTAAGTATTTTGTTTAAATAAT